>CM062231.1:24019621-25237056 GCA_031216185.1 Syzygium aqueum
GTTTCATTAGTATCACAGCTCTATTAGAGTGGTAGGATCTTTTGATCACAGTGATATAATCAGTTATTCTCGAATGGAATATCTTCTTAACTATTTCTTTCTTTTAGGGTTTTGTTTCTGCAGTGAGTCACATGCGTTCATTTGTTCCAGCCATTTATGATGTCACAGTGGCCATTCCTAAAACTTCGTCTGCACCTACAATTCTAAGACTTTTCAAGGGGCAGCCATCGGTGGTAAGTCAAGTCTATCATTTGAAGCTGAGTTTCAGTACTCACTACTTAAATGAAGGATGCTGAATTGGCATTCCTTCAAAAGCTCTAAAAGTTATTACGGTATATATTTGTGGTGTTCATTTTCCAATAGTGCATATGATTTAGACTTGAGTTTTATAATTTCTGACAATTATGCACTGCATGTTTGCTTGGTCTATCAATGTCATCTTGTCTAAGACCAGCCCATAGATGTCTGCATTAAGTGTCATATCTAGTACTGTCTTAATAATTGGATCAGGTTTGGAATCGGAATCGGAATCAGAATTGGTGGATGTGGTTAAGAAGTATGTAATGGTGATGCTAATGGCTTCTTGGAAGTGGCTGTGATCACTTATTTCTATTTTGGTTTCACATATATCAGCCTTGCATAGATCAACCGTTTCTTGCTGCTGTCAGCTTATGGTAGTCCAGCTCTAGAGTTGGTAAACAATGAATGTTAGTTGTAATTTGCACATGGTACATCTACATCTATTAGTGAACCGAATCTTGCTGAAGGTACCTGAGCGCAAGTAGCTGATCTTTTGTGAAATTTGCTGATTATTCTCTGGCTGTGAAAACTAACTTTACGGTGTAAATTTTTCGACCACTGCAGTTAGTCGGATATTTGTGTATGGGATATGACTTTCAGTGATGAATACATATTTCTTAATACAAACAACCACTACGTTCCTGCAGGTCCATGTGCATCTCGAGAGGCATTTGATGAAGGAATTGCCTGAAACCGATGATGCAGTTGCACAGTGGTGCAGAGATAGATTTGTGGCTAAGGTGACAGTAACTTTGTATATCAGTTGAATAGTGTTCGCCTGATATGTAATCTGACTTTGTAGACTTGGACTAAAAAGGCAACTGTGCTTCATCAGTTTGCTCGTCTTAATTACCTTTTTACCTTTTCGAGTGTAGGACACATTATTGGACAAACATAAAGCCGTGGACACATTTAGTGACTGTGAATTGCAGGATACAGGACGGCCAATAAAGTCACTTGTGGTCAGTTTTTTTGTTTAACAGCGTGCAACATTCTTTTTCATGACCAAACTATAAACTCGATGTTCCATTCTTTTTTGAATAAGCCTTCAATTTCTGTTTCTGGCATAGGTGGTCATCTCTTGGACGTGTTTGGTTGCTTTTGGGGCTTGGCAGTTCCTACGCCGGACCTCATTCTTATCATCATGGAAGGGAATCGCATTTTCCTCAATCAGTCTGGCAATTGTTACTGTTCTCATGCACATATTAATCAAATTTTCGCAGTCGGAGCGTTCCACACCTGCAAAGGTTGCACCTTCGAAGCCAAAGACCGAAGGAGAGTCCTCAAATGGAGTACAAAAGAAAGAGAAATGATGGACAGATACTCCCGTACTTTCATTAGGTCGGAGGCCTTGTCAACAACCTTTGTTTATTGCTGATACGTGTAATTTTGTTTCTTTGGGGTTAGTTGTGTTATTCAACCTTTTACCCCATCTCTATAGTCCTTCCATTTTGTAAAACGCTTGCCTGTATGGATGCCGATTTATTGTTGACTCTGCCTAGTGCTTACTCTGGCCAAAAAGGGAAACCTTCTCACTGGCATTTAGTTTAGTCTAGACTTTCTGCAAATTATGTAGGCATAACGTGAGCGTATTGAGTATATTTACAAGCAATTCAGGGAACCTACTAGCTGCAATCAAGTAGAAAGACCGGAAAACTTGGACACGTGAGATCCACGATTCATGAGCTGCCCGTGCTAAAAAGCTTTGAGCTTTCATCTTTTGCCCTGTTCCCTAGGAAATTCATCATTTCGATATTCAAAAGACAAAACAACTTGGACAGGCCAACGCTGGCAATATGTGCACTCCAATCTGCGAAGAATGTGATTGTTCCGACATTAACCAACCAACGTTTTTACCCAAAGGAAAACAGTCGGCCCCCTGTTAGTGGATTTGCGAACTAATGCAGCTTTAAGCCCTAGGGTCTTTTCCCTGTCAACATGGAGACGCTTCTGCACCGTCATGGAGGGCACAGCAAGTAGTTGCTTTATGATGTCCTTGATAAACCCTGATATCTTGACCAGTAGACATGGACCAGAGTCTTGCTGTTGAATCTGAGGAAGCTACACGCAGAAAAGAAAAAGCTCAGATAAACTCAGGAAGGAAAAAAAGAGAACAAATTACAGGACCACCTCTCCATGCGGTGATACTGCATTATCCTATATATTTAAAGACTGGTCACTGGGAACCGGATCTTAAATAGGATGAGATGAAGAAAGGATTCTTAGCAAAGGGATTTAAAGATTTTTGAAATATGATTCAAGTATTATCACTTAACAGAATAAGTCTCTTTAATGACATAGATGCTCATGCTGATCTAACATTCACAAACCAATGATACCGCAATATGGTAAAGCACGTCAAGATACCCATGAGAAGATGATACTAATTGCGATTGTCGATTTTACATATGCATTGTTCATTATTTCCTTTTTCTAGATGGAGTTTTACTTCTTTGCACAATTTGGCTCCCTCCCCTTCACCTCTCCCTATGTCCATCCCAGGCTGTGCATAGAAAAATAGATGACTGAAAAGGTGGCAACAACTCAGATAAAATAACTACTAAAACTGGATAACGCACCATCCCATTATCACTTGAAGCCTTTCTTCTGACACATGAACCCAGAATTTGGAGAATGATAGATACAGTATAATGCAAGACTAGTCCCATGTCACTAATCAAATTCTAATGTTTAAGCACAGCACTAGTCAACCAACTGTACAGTGATCAACAATTAACCTCTTCCCAGGCATTCAGGACTCAGAAGCAAGATTTACTTGCCCTCCAGAAATATCTGTCAGAACAGCTCAAGACAGGAGCCACATACCCGTTATAAGATAAGCACCATCTACTGAAAAAACGCAGTCCCACACCCAGCGTTGATGTCCTGAAAAACAAATGAAACAAGGAATCAGCTAGGCAATTGGTTCATCGCATTAGTTCTGTCTGACTGTGATTTTAAAAGCAAATGGAACACAACAGAGGCAGAGTGAGTTCCAAAGGCACCTATCAAAGTCTTTTCTAGAGTGAAACCTTCAACATTCCAAATCTTGACGGTATGGTCAGAAGAAGCGGTAGCCAAATATCTGAAACATAATTCAAGTCCCATCATGCTACTAATATTGATATATAGGCTAGAATTGGAAAAGGGCTCCCAGATAGGACAAGAAGCTAGCCTGTGGGGATCACAGAACTCAGGCGAAAGAAGACATTTAAGGATATATCCATCATGTGCTTGTAGCTTATGAAGTGGCTCAAAGTTGGTCATTGTCTGCAGAGATAAAAAAGACAAGCTACATGTGAGGAATGAGTAAACAGGAAAAGCCAGAAACCATGGTGTTTCGTGGCATAGTTTAATCACCTGAGTCCCACGCAACAAGCGCCAAACATAACATGTTCCATTATTATTTGCAGCAACCACCAAACTCCCATCCCACATAACTGTTAAGGATCTGACCGCCGTATCCACCTCTGGTACCTAATTCACTCTGGAGTGGTTAACAAGTATTCTGCAGCTACTCGAAAAGTACCTCAATCTTAGCAGTGTTTCAATGGAAAATATTTCTCTTTTAAAAACATCGCATTGATACATTATACATACCAACTCACAGCTGCATGAATTCGCTGTCAAATCCCATACACGGATATTTCCATTTTGGTCTCCTGATATTAGTTCAGTCTGGATAATCAAACCGTGATCACTAGTCAATTCACAATATATAACCAAAGCTAGAATTTGCAGACACGGAAATTTAAATCCATCCCACAATCCTCCTATGTACTCAAAAAGACTGATGATCACCTAGTTTAATTACTCATAGAAAAATGAAGTATATAACTAGAAGGTGATAATGAACATTAGTAGGATAAGAGCACTAAAAGTCCTAAACTTGTACGGGAAGTACAATTGAGTTAAAATTTTCAAAAAATGCAATCAAGTCTAAAACTTACCAAATTGGTGCAATCAAGTCTCTTCTTTAACTTCATATAGTTAACCTAATAGAAAATGCTAATCTATTATATTCTCTCCTACATGGCCATCAATGTTAACCAACGTGTGCAACGACCAAACCATGCTGTTTTCTGCAATCTTTAATTTGTTTTTCCAATTCTTACCAAACTAGATTAAAAAGTAACAGCAAAAGCTAAAAAGGTAAAATCGCCCCTAGACCAACCCAAGACTACACTCTTCCTTTTTGTTTCTAAGACATTTTCCTTTTAATTTTTTATTCTTTTTCTTTTTTACAATTTTTAGCTTTTTCCCAATGCACGTCTCTTCAAAAAACATTAAAAAATGCCACATTAGCATTTTCTGTGAGTCAAATTGGACAGAATTGACAGAGAGACCAGATTGCACCGATTTGACAAGATTTAAGATTTGATTGCACTTGAAAGTTTTAGGATTTGATTACACTTTCACACCTAATTTTAGAACTTCAGGTGTGCTTATCCCTATTCTGGAAAGATTCAGTTACTCATCCTCTTTAAGCCAAATAAGAAACCCTATATATACCACACTCGTCACTAGTTTTGCACGAGAGATTTCGCTGAATTAAAGCAAGATAAAGTTGTGATTTTAGTCCAATTGTTTACCTTTGTTAAAATAACCAACCAAAGGGCTTAAGCTATTAGTGAAGGAAGATTGCTACCAATTTGTGTGAGGGATGTAGGAAACTGAACTTTAGCAAACTTGACCAAAATGTAAGGAAGAACTGCAGGAGAGTTCAACCAGTCTTAAAGTATCTATAAGATACTGTATACTAAGGATTAGTGGCATGAAAAGAATTCTGGAAAGAATTACTTTGACATTGATCCAACTCAAAAGTGAATCTATATATGCCATTTCTTTTTTGTGTTTTGAGAAAGAAAAGGTCCGATAGTCCCACTAAGGGAAGGAAACCGTACAGCATTTTTCTCATAGATGTCCAGAAAACCGGTGCAATAAACATCTGACCTGATTTGGGTGCAGAACAACTGTATTTACAGCTCCACGGCTTTCATATTCTCTTTGGCAACCCCGAGCCCTGCATTTGCATCGAGAAAGGACAAGAAACAAGGTTCTCACTATAATGTATATCATATCGCACCAAATAAACTTGAGTACTATCGACATTTTCAGCACATTTTTTCTACCTCAGGTCCCATATTCTAACGGTTCCATCTTCGGAGCCTGAGTACATCCAATTCCCATCACACTGAAACCCCACGGCCATGACATTATTGGTATGGGAGTCGAAACTCATCACCTGCCAAGAATTTCATGAAGTTTTTGTCAATTGAATAGAATATTCTAAATCAGTACAGGTTGAAATCACATAAAATGTATTAAGAAGTGTTAAGAGATATACTGGTTGAGGGGTGCTTGAGCTGACATCAAACAATCTAATGCTGGGATTTCCAGCCACAGCCAGGAACCGCTTATGTGGAGTTATCTCCAACCGGTTGACTTGCTGCACACAGTGCAAAACATCAATTCACTCATAGCTATTAGCTTCATTTCCCATCCGAAGGATTTATACACGCAGCAAGAAAAAAGATTCATCTCGGTATCGACCACAGCTTTCACTTGCTTCGCGGAACAAAATTCAGCATCGTGAAGCGACAAACTCGACCAACTTAGCAGGGAAATAAAATTGCATTTTGCGCCCGCGAAACGGAACCATGAAGTTGACATTGCGGGCACATACACAGACTCATAAAATCACACCCGACTAAATCTTCTATTCATGAAACAGGTTAACTGCATAAAAACTCCTCAACCAAGTTCTCACACTCGTACAAAGATATCTTCTTTAAGCCACAAGCTTACAGGGACAAGTGTCCCTGAACTCAAACGAAGAACTTGGCAAAAACCCAGCCAAGTACTATGCCTAAAAATCTCCGAGATGAATAAATCGATGGTAAATATCAAGAATTAGCAGACAGACCGAATCTGGGTATTGAATCGTTCTGTAGCATCGTCCGCTCTTGGCCTCCCAGAATCGAATGGTGTGATCGTAGCTGGCGGTCGCGAGGATCACCGACGGCTGTTGGCTCATATTCTTCGACCCTCTTTTTGTGCAACCGAATCAGATGAAATCGAACATGGCTAATTCAGCAGCTGAGATCGCCGATTCGATCGCCAGAACGACCGACCGTGATCAACGACAGCCGACTTCCTTCGATCACGTCGAGGAGAGAATCAAAAGCAAAGGGCTTTTGAGTGGTTTTAAGCATAATTTAGGTAGAGAAACGAAGAGTACTTTGTCTATGCGGATTCGTATTTTTTTTTTAGGGAAAAAGCCACCAAAAACCCCAAACTTTACCACTTGTGACACATTTACCCCGAACTTTTTTTGTGTCATGAAAAACCCCAAACTATGTAATTTGTGACACATTTACCCCAATTCAATATAACCTAGGGCATTTTAGTCTTTTTCCCATTTTCTTTTTTTTCTTTTTTTTTTTCATTTTTCGGGTCGCCGGCGAGGTCTCCGGCGACCTCGCCGGCGACGGCGAGAAGACCTCGCCCGCCCAGGCGAGGGCTGCCCTCGCCCCGCCCAGGCGAGGGCCGCCCTCGCCGGCGTCGGGCGAGGGCGGCCCTCGCCTGGGCGGGCGAGGTCCCTCGCCCGACGCCGGCGAGGGCCGCCCTCGCCTGGGCGGGGCGAGGGCAGCCCTCGCCTCGCCGGCGTCGGGCGAGGGCGAGGGCGGCCCTCGCCTCGCCGGCGTCGGGCGAGGGCGAGGGACCCTCGCCCCGCCCAGGCGAGGCGGCCTCGCCTCGCCGGCATCGGGCGAGGGCGAGGGACCCTCGCCCCGCCCAGGCGAGGGCGGCCCTCGCCTCGCCGGCGTCGGGCGAGGGCGAGGGACCCTCGCCCCGCCCAGGCGAGGGCGGCCCTCGCCTCGCCGGCGTCGGGCGAGGGCGAGGACCTCGCCTGGGCGGGGCGAGGGCGGCCCTCGCCTCGCCGGCGTCGGGCGAGGGCGAGGACCTCGCCCCGCCCCGGCGAGGGCCGCCCTCGCCGGCGTCGGGCGAGGGCGGCCCTCGCCTGGGCGGGGCGAGGGTCCCTCGCCCGACGCCGGCGAGGGCGGCCTCGCCTGGGCGGGGCGAGGGCAGCCCTCGCCTCGCCGGCGTCGGGCGAGGGCGAGGGCGGCCCTCGCCTCGCCGGCGTCGGGCGAGGCGAGGCGGCCTCGCCTCGCCGGCGTCGGGCGAGGGACCCTCGCCTGGGCGGGGCGAGGGCAGCCCTCGCCTCGCCGGCGTCGGGCGAGGGCGAGGGACCCTCGCCCCGCCCAGGCGAGGGCGGCCCTCGCCTCGCCGGCGTCGGGCGAGGGCGAGGGACCCTCGCCTGGGCGGGGCGAGGGCGGCCCTCGCCTCGCCGGCGTCGGGCGAGGGCGAGGGACCCTCGCCCCGCCCAGGCGAGGGCCGCCCTCGCCCTCGCCCGACGCCGGCGAGGCGAGGGCCGCCCTCGCCCGCCCAGGCGAGGCGGCCCTCGCCGGCGTCGGGCGAGGGACCCTCGCCCCGCCCAGGCGAGGGCCGCCCTCGCCCGACGCCGGCGAGGGCGGCCCTCGCCTGGGCGGGGCGAGGGCAGCCCTCGCCTGGGCGGGCGAGGTCTTCTCGCCGTCGCCGGCGAGGTCGCCGGAGACCTCGCCGGCGACCAGAAAAATGAAAAAAAAAAGAAAAAAAAAAAGAAAATGGGAAAAAGACTAAAATGCCCTAGGTTATATTGAATTGGGGTAAATGTGTCACAAATTACATAGTTTGGGGTTTTTCATGACACAAAAAAAGTTCGGGTAAATGTGTCACAAGTGGCAAAGTTTGGGGTTTTTGGTGGCTTTTTCCCTTTTTTTTTATTAATATGTAGTTTGTTTTGGGTTTTTTTTAGGGATAAGTGCACCACTGCAATTGAATAATAAAATTCTCAAAAAATGTAATTAAGTCCTAAAACTTGTTACGAAAATGTAATCAAGTATTAAAACTTTCAAAAAGTGCAATCAAGTCCTAAAATTTATTGCAATCGAGTCATGAAGTTTTTAAAAAGTGTAATGAACGGAATGACTTGATTAAATCAATTTGATAAATTTTAGGATTTAATTGCACTTCATGAAAGTTTTAGAAAGTCAATTACACTTTAGTGATAAATTTTAGGATTTAATTACAATTTTTTAAAGTTGTAGAACTGAATTGCACATTGGTAACAAGTTCTAAAACTTTCAATATACTTATTTCGTGACAAGTTTTAGAACTTCTAATACATTCTTCTCTTTAGTTTTTGCACTATACCTTGTTCTTTTTTACTTTCCATTCCAAAAATTTAAAGGATAAATAGAAATTTTCATATTTAACAATATAAGTGATCATATATGATTATACATATCAATTAGTATATCGTGGCATAAAAGATTTCAAGTTTTCCGCGTAAAATAAGAGTTAGATTCTGAGAATCGCAATATTCGGAAAAAAGAATTAAAAAATCTCTTCAAACAATACTAATTACTCCAAAATCTAATGATCGAAGGTAATATTTTGATATGCAAAAGAAAGCTAGAACACAAAAATGAACATTTATAAGCGAAGAGGATTTTATACCTTCAAAGGAGAATTTAAAAAAAAAATTTATAGTTTCTGCAAATATATATACACTGGCTTGGTTCCACCAGTTCTGTTTGGTTGGTACTGTTCCTCGGAGGCACACCGATTATTTCCAGTTCCAAATTTACTCTAGAATTCCATTCTTTGTATGTACTACAGCCTTCTTGTATTATTTAGCATTGGTAATTCTCAACTTCGCTTAGAGTCATTTCGAGTTATATTATTTTATTAGGTCGTTATACAAATTTCTGAAATTTGAAAACATGCAAACTCAAATTATAAAAAGGGAAAAACTAATAATCAACGTGCCTCTGGACTTCCGAGTCTGAGGCGACGATCTCTCCGGGGACGCCGAGAAACGCCGCACATTGCTCGTCATCCGCCGCCGCCCGCCCTCCGGACTCATTGGCGATCATCAACCTCCGTCGCATCATTCGCTTCGAGGCGTGGCGCTGCAGGGAGCTGGCGGTTCCCGTCGTTCGGGTCACATTCTTTCCTCGTTTCTTACTCACTTTTGCTTCTGTGCGGGGTTGCGACTGGTTGACGTTTCCGGCGAGATGTTTCGCTCGCCGTTCTCTGCTGCTTACTCTAGCCACCTTGGGAATGTGTTTTAGGGAGCGGTCTTTCTGGGTTGAGCTCAGCGAAGCGCTGTTTGTTGCTCTTTGGAGTTTGGGGTATCTGATGGAGTAGCGTTGTGTGAAATTTAGTTGTAGAAGTCGAGGGACTGGACCAGCGGGGGTTGCCGAAACTTGGCATTAAGGGGTTCTGAGGTAAACTCGATATCAGGATTGTGGTTGAATTTTCACAGGCTCTTAATATGTATGACCGCTGAAAATGCGCCGACCGCCAACCGGCTAGGGGTGATTTAGGGGCCCTCCAGCCCCCCCCTTCAGGTTCATCACCGGACCATAGTAGAAAATTTTCTCCCGGACAGAGGGTACGATGTAGATTTATAGAAAATATTACCCATGGTTGATATCATGAGATCCTTCCTTCACTTGATCTTTGAATTTTGCTTCCGTTTTATGGGGTGTGGTAGATAAGACATTCTTTACGCTCATTGGAACTGGAGACTTTGTTGCTTGAAAAATAGTAGCTTTGACGATACGGGCAATAGTCCAGTCATTTGATGTATTGCTGGGAATGGTTCGTATCTGAAAGTTGAATGGCATTGGGAATAAATGGTCATTTTGGTATCAGGCAATTCCAGGAGGTGGAGGTGGTCATCTCGAACTGCCAATTCCTTAGGCAGCGAAAATCCCTTAGGCATTGAGTCATCAGTCATGACTTTCCGAGGATCATTAGGCGGCGAAAATCCCTTAGGCATTGAGTCATCAGTCCTGACTTTCCGAGGATCATTGATCTTGGTGTAAAACTAAAGTAGGTTAGGCCTGAGAATTCTTACTCGTGCGTTAGATAAGAAACCTCAAGTTTGACCAAGGAGTCACCTACTATGTAGGAAGCAGGAATTCGATCAAATCAATATACAAAACGAACATTCTTGTTCTTCCATTACTTCTGGTTAAGATGGCCATGTGTAAGGATGTGTCCCTTGGATTCTGTTGGAAACGAGGATGCTCATCTACTTTTCAGGTTTTTTTTTCTTGTTGCGTGTTGCTTACCGGTTGCACTTTTGCCTGGTGATGTTGCTTCCAGGTTGCCATTTTGAAGGAGGATCTTTTCTGAATTTTACTTTGAATTGTTACAGTCTCTTCCTTTGTCCTTGATCCTTTTGTCGCTATATTCCACACTATGTTAAACCTTTGGTCAGGAAGCTAGAATTGGCAATGTAGGAGTTGTTCATGGACCGTATGATGCAACTTTCTGTTTCACGACTAGCGTTGAGCTGAAGGTTGATCAATCTAACGTTTGCGAGGGAGGTTAGAAAATCTTAGCCTGTCTCTATCATCTTGGATTAGAAAAGTAGAACATGGCATGGAAGTAAGTGCAAGAAAGAGCATCCGGCAGAAAAACACACATCAAGAAACAGAGAGCAATAGGGCAATCAGTTCTTGAACCAGGGATGGAATTTATTTTTGAAACCGCTTTATATTGGTCAGTTATTTGACATATATGTTCTGCGAGTACCGTGACTAATTTCCACAGAGAGAAAGTGTGCAGCACAAGGTGTAACAATTGTCAATCAAAACAATTCTTATTCGTTCTATGAGCTTGAAATTTTTTTTGCAGCACAACATTAATTTAGCTTCCATCATTATAACATCGATACTATTGCTGATGGCGACGTCTGTGACTTCAAATGCAATGCATGCTCATGGGATCGCATTCTTAATACGTGCGACAAGGACATTGATGTATTGTGGGGGATGTCGGCAGAGGTTGTCACATCTCTATCTTACATTACATAGTTGGAAATTTGTTCATAACGTGATAACTGAAGACATGTATCGAGAATCGAAACAGAATGATCACGCAGAAGATAGAAAAATAGATGATACACAAATTTATTCAGATTCACCCTCGAATAGGGCTACGTCATGCAAAGAGATTTTACTATATTTTCGATTTACAGCCACTCAACTAATTACAATGATCAGAAAAACGAGCAAAATATATATGTACCCCAAACGGGCCAAAAACTTAAACCTATATAAAATCTTTTAATCTCGCACTATACGAGCCAGCTTATATAAAAACCTAAACTCGTTGAAGTTTCGGGGGCGCTGTCCCCGAGCCCTCGTCTGCTCACCGGCGAACGGAACCCCCGTCGGGGGGCGCTGCCCTGGAACCCCCGCCTGCTAATCGGGCAGCGGGGCACCCGTGTCAGGGGCGCTGCCCCCGAACCCCCGCATTCCGCACACGGAGATTACATGTCGTCGGATAATACTTCAGTTTCCCTAAGCTCACGTGAACGTATCCAATGTGAGAAACAAAGGTTCTCGAAGTATTCGCCAACTCCAACATTAACCACCACTACACAAGTTAGTTCTTAGTTGGATTGGGGACTCTTGAAAGTCTTTCATGGCTACTCTGTTGTGAGGCAGGAAATTTTTTTATCCCCGTGGTGGTTTCCACCAATGGAGTATCGCTTGTGAGATTGGCAATGCCTCTCTGGATGGTAGAGCTGCTTCAAGCTGGACAAGATGCTTTTCTGGAGATACTATTGCCTCAGGGAATAGGACTGGGAATTTTTTAAAGAAGGGTACCTCGGATACTATTGGATTGTCTCAGGGGCACTTATTACTTAGGGTGCTTAACATTGGATTCTCCGGAGCTACGATTTGTTCTCACATTTCTTGCTCTTACTGTGTTATCAGTCATAGTTCAGACCAGGTTCTGACTCGCTGATTAGTTCAAAATCTATGCCTGTTAACTATCATGTGGCAATACTCCTGTTTTTTTATCATGAGAGTGAGAGCTGCCTTTTACATGGCTTGGCTCAATGACTGGAAAACCTGTAAGTGGTCATTCTTTGGAGGCTTAACACCTCCAACCTAACGGCATAGATCTCTCAAGGCCTCTATTCGAATGATTAACCCAATCTTGAAGGCTATATATGAGTTAACGAGAGAAAGAGCACTGAAATGATGAATATTTCTGATTACTGTATGAATGTAGGACTTTCCATTGTTGAAAGAAGAAGAAATTCCAATTCCCCATGTCTTCTCCCCCTCTTGATCGCTATATATTCGTGGGTGAAAACAGTGATCCAACGCAACTGTGCACTGAAACGATGCTAGTTGTGGAACTTTCATTTAACTTAATTGTATATTTTCATGTCGAAGTTGATGCGAGACATATGCTGGACCCTTCTCACAAAATTCGCGAAGCTGCCAGGGCGGTGGCCCCGCACTAACATGTGATTAATCCGCAGATGGAGGAATATGTAGCCTAGATTTTGAGTATGATATCAGCAGTCGCGTTCTTGCCTCACAGCTCTCTTGTGACGATGATTATTCATCCGGGTCACTACCATGCTTTAAATGCAAAGGTAATTTTGAGTCCATGATGTAATATGGGTAACTCGTGCTTTCAGCATCAGTGATGCGAGAGCTTTCGTACTCTTTATTCTGCTTAAAGCCTTTGTCTACTGTCGTAGGATTTTGTCCCATCTCATCTGCTCCTGTCGGTGATTCAATATGGATAATTTGAAGGGACTTAATAACGAACTAGTGCGTTTTAAGCCGCAAATTTTGTTTGAAGCCCCCATCTATCTTGAATGCATCATACTGAAGGGTTCCTGGTCTCTGAGGAATGGAAATCAGAAGCAGATGGTCTTTTATGGCAGAGTACAGCGCGTGGGCCCGAATTATAGCTCATGCGGATGGTTATACTGGGCCAAAAGGGAGGCCCTCATCGCTAATCAATTTGGGAACAGAAGAGAGAGAGAGAGGGACTTGAAGAAGGTATTGACTCTCTGGTGAAGTCATGTATTTCCAGGACCAGTGTGACTCAATCATTGTATTCATGCTCTCTTTCTTCAATGTCTGTCCTTGTCTCCCTCCCTGTGTAAGCTGTGGCTACATCCAGACTGTGCACTAGAGGTTCATTGTGTCCATTCTGTACTTGGGTGCCTAGAATCCTCTATTTCATTAGTTGGCTTTAGGACTTCGGCTTCTTTTGCTCGGGAAATATCTACAAATTGAGGGCCTTGTTTTTTTCCTTTTCTTCTTTTATCCACATCTTCCCTTTGATTAAGCACTTTTCCTGAGTAAAGCTTACCGACATACAGGAGAGGCGAGTCCAATCAGGTTACATTCTCTTTGCCTGTCGGCATAAAGCTTTATTGATCATGTTGTTAGCTTCAAATGCAGAGTAGACAAATTTACTACGCCTCAGTTTATTTCATGGAAAATATGAAACTTTTGGAAAATATTTTTCGAGAAGTTATTTTTCAAAAAAATGACAATATTTTTCGGTGTTCGGCCGACACCTGAAAATGAATCGGAAAATATTTTTCGCTCTTTGATAATTTTCTCAAATAAACATATACTATTCAGGTGCTAGTGACTTGCATAGGGGTAGTCAAGGAACTCGCCATGGACACCGGAGTCTCAACCTCGGATTCACGACTCCTAGGCACTAGTCTTGGGTCCACCGAAACCGAGCTCAAGAACTTGGTGCCTATGCTCGACTCCTTCGCTTGGGTCTAGAGACGCTAGGCCTAGGTCCCCAATGCCCGGGCTTGGGTCCATCAAGATCAAGCCGTAGACCCTAGCGCCCGAGATCGAGACCTAGCACTAGGGACTCCTGTAAAGGTGCCTGTGCTCGGGTCCATTGAGGCCAGGCCTTGAACCCGGCACCCTGGCCTGGGCCCAGGGTAGGCATCGATGGACCTAGGCACGAGTGTAGGGGACTCAAGCACAGGCATGGGCACAAGAGTCTTGGGCTGGGCCTCAATGGACCCAAGCATGGATGTTGGGGTTCGGGGCCTTGATATTACTGGATCCGACCTCAATGACTCGGTTGCAGCCTAGATGAACCCAGGCTAGGGTGTTGGGGTCTTGGGTTTGGCCTCAATGGACCCGGCCTCACAACCAAGGGCTCGCGAGCAAGTATTGGGGTTCCCGTGCCTAAGCATGACATTTTTTATTCAAGTGCCGATACATAGTAATATTTTGAAAATTGATTTCCGATTAAAAAATCAAAAATCATTTTCCTTAATTATAGTTTGGTCGGAAAACCTTTTCCGTCAATTAAGAAAACATTTTTTGTTAACTCATTTTTCAAAGCGATCCAAAAGCCGGAAAATAAGGAAAATGTTTTCTTGAAACAAACGGAGCCTAAGCCTTGATATTTTCTCCATGCATTTGGTGTAGATGGCTCAGGATGGGGTTCTTCCGTTAATATGTCCTAATTTGTTTCATCTCGACACCTCGTTGGGTATGATCTGAAATATTAAAAAAATTAATAACATGAGTAACTAAGGAGCATCGAACCAGACAGAGGATCTTGATTAGCTCATAGTCCAACCACATTAATTGCTCCTCTCTCTCTCTTGCCTCCTCTTAGCCTTGTGCTTTGTACGGGCTTCCTTCTTTTCCTTATCTGATTTCGTTTTGGGGGGGCAAGCAACATGCCTTCAAATAAATGGAAAAAGAGGACACATTTTCTGAATCTTGAGCCTAGACGACCGTTTAACAGTTTTTGGATTAGGGCTCATGGGGATTTGCAACGTGAGGGAATAGATGTTTGGGTACGCGCCAACACAAGACACGGACAGGGAGACACAAAAACGGGGTTTTATCTTGCCAAAACGTCCAACACACTCGTGCCGTCTTGGGAACTCGACATGTTTCATAGAATAAACAAGGTCAGCAAAATGCTCCTTGTGCTAAACGCTCGATTTTGTCCGTATCCGACCCCCTAAGCTTACGTTATTGATTCTTGGAAAAGATATTCACGTTGTACGAGCCTCCTAGACCTTCATTTTAATGTCTCATGTGCCATTTGTTACACGAATCACGTACCCAAATGCATCCTCCTAGTGCTTCCCCCTTCATGTTACCGATGAACCCAAAAAAATAATCTCACATGTCGGACTTCCTAAGAAATTGCTGCTACGTTTCCAAATCCCAAAGATATTCTTTATTAATTGGAAAATATTGCGAGCGGCGTGCGTGCGAGATAGAGAAAGAGAGATTGCGCAAATGGGTCCTGTATATGGCATGTTTATGAACGAATCATTCTATTGTCAAGCAATGAAAAAATCGGCTTTCTATCATATGACATTTCCATTCTGAAATGTGACCTTCAAGATGATATATGCCATAAGTGTACCCTTCTTATAGATTTGACGTACAATGAAAAATTCTCCACATATGAACCTGCCATGTTCTGCATCAGGCCATGGGACATCTTAACTGAAGAAGAGAGTGGAAGGATAAGAAGGGGCGCTGTCCACAGTTGGCTTTTTCCATTTGGCCTTTAAGCAAAAGGTAAAGGTTTGTAGTTGATTTGCTGTCGATCTTTTTTAACTTAGACCAATCATCCTCCCAGCAATATGCGGACTCTGCAAAACCTAGAGACATGGGAAAACCCATGAGATCCCATTGCCTTTAGTTCTGCAGATATCGGATCGTGATATGTGATGGAGGAAAAAAGAAAGAAAGAAGGAAAAGAACAAAAAAAGAAGATAGTCCACACATAATCATAACCATCTCCATCAATTTACCATTGAAAACTACGTGAGATTTAACACTTAGAACTTTAGAAAAAAGAAACGGGCACGTACTATGTGTTCCCTAGGCCTTGTTGGATTGAGTTCACAAATGGCTTACTTTTTTGGACGTTGAATCTGCAAAGAGTTGGAGTTGATACATGCCCCAGGAGTTCTCTTCTCCCGATGGAGCTACACCTTTTCTTTTTCTAAAAATTTAGGTATTCAGACTCTTTGAACAGCGGACTAGTCATTATCGACAATTGAGTTTGGTGGTTCCACAAGTCGAGCAATAATTGAAGACACATAAATTTGTCCTCCTAATACGATATTAGGAAATAAAAAGACTAATACAATGACTATTGGAATTTAGTTTTTGACAAGAAAGACAGAGACAATCGTCACTTAAGCAATTACCTTTTAGAGCCCCACATTTTTTCTATTTACTCTTATCACCAATTTGTTCACACTCTCATTTTATGCAGTGTCGAAAGCCAACTAATCTCATGCTTGGGTTGTCTTTGGTAGAATCGCATTTCCAATGTAGAGAAACTTTGAGCACCATTCTCTTACGGTAAATGATAGAGAGAATCTACCTTCTTTCCATTCATCGTTATCTTGACGCCACAAGAAATTTTCAGTACTTCACCTTCAGTGGTATACTATGTCAGCGAGTGTACTCGGAGCAATAAGGCTCTTCTTGAGTTTGGAAACATGTCTTATATCTGTCAATTTGTGCTCTACCCCATCGTACATCTGAATCCCAATTGTCCCTATTTTCACAACCTTGTAGGCTGCATTATTTTCCATAAGAACTCTATCACCATTTTTGTCTACCGGTAAGTAGTAAACCAATTTACATCCAACACTCTATCCCAGTTGTCACATACAAGATGGTCTCTGCATCATTAGTGCTCTCCTAGGAAACACTCGCCATGGCATCATGCCTGCTAACTCTCTCAATTTAGGATAAGCTCTTCTTCATGGGGAAAATTACCAAAAAAGTCATAAACCTTTTGCAATTATGCCAATTCAGTCTTAAATTTTTTTTTTGGCCAATTTAGTCATAAACCTTTTGTAATTGTGTCAATTCAGTCCATCCGGCCACTTTTGGCCGGTCGGCGTTGACGTGGCCGCCTATCGACTGACGTGGCGCCGGCCGGCGTCCACATGGCAATATTTTAATATGTTTTTTATTATTTTCGAATTTTTTTTCCTTCTCTCCCCTGATCAGACGATCGCCGGTAAGGGCCCAGCTCCGGCGAGGCGAGCTAGGCCCTCGCCACCGCTGGGCGAGGGTGGAGCTTGCCCAGCCAAGGCGAGCTCCCCCTCGCCGGAGCTAGGCGAGCTTGCCAGATCTGGGCAAGGGCGGAGCTCACCCAGCCATGGCGAGCTGGGCCCTCACGGCCGTTGGGCAAGCCTCGCCCAGCTCCGGCGAGGCGAAGCTCACCATGGCTGGGTGAGCTTCGCCTTGCCAAATCTGGGCGAGGGCGAAGCTCACTAGAGGGCGGAGCTCGCCATGGTTGGGCGAGGCTCGCCCAGCGACGGCGAGGGGCCAGCTCGCCATGGCTGGGCAAGCTTCACCCCCGCCGCCCCTGGGCGAGCCTTGCCCAGCTCCAGCGAGGGCCTAGCTCGCCTCACCAGAGCTGGGCTCTTGCTAGCGAGCCTCCCCCCTGGTCGGACAGGCCAGAGGGAGAAGGAAAAAAAATTCAAAAATATTAAAAAAACTATTAAAATATTGCCACGTGGACATCAGCCAGCGCTACGTCAGCCGACCGGCCAAAAATGGCCGGATAGACTGAATTGGTACAATTCCAACAGGTTTAGGACTAAATTAGTCAAAAAAAAGTTTAAGACTGAATTGGCACAATTGCAAAAAGTTTAGGACTTTTTTGATAATTTTTTCCTTCTTCATGTGCTCTTCCATGTAACTCCAAACACTTCACGTGACCCTTAAACTTTATGCGGCATGATATTTTATTGCTTCTTGCTCTATTGCCAGACTCTTGATGTTCATCTCCACACTGAATCATCAATGCCCGCACCACATCTTGCAGTAGATTGTCATGTCAAAGCTTTCTCTCTCACGCATTGCAGAGCAAGGCAGACTTTAACTCTTTAAATTTCAGTGCAATTGGCGGCTCAGTTTGGTTTTGGGGAAAAAAGGCTGAACTCAACTACCCTTACTTGGTTCTATTTCACTAAAAAATTCAAGAATCCTTTCAACAGTGTAATGAGGCGAGTATGCCCTCCTTGAGAATAACATGGACTCGTTGCAGCAATTTCATGATCACTATCTCGATTACCATGTGATTTGAAACAGTCCCTCGTGAAGATTCACTTGCATTTTTTGGTACTTTGATAAGAAACAGAAAATTTAACCTAAGCACCTCTACTGTGGCTGTCGTTTGCAATTTCGATAGGAGGAGACTCTCTCACTGACATCATCGAAACAGTAATTATACACAGTACAGCAAGCCTCTATTCGAAACAGTAAACATCTTCCATTTTTCAATCTTTTGTTGATTTTCATACGATTATCAAGAACCCTCTGAAGATAAAGCGGCTTGCTAACTACCCGTATTCAGTAAATCTTGAGGACCTCCGACATCATTATCTTAATATTTGAGAAAAATTTAGAAGTCGTTTCATGTTCTTCTCCAAATTAGCAGCCGACCTGTTATGTGTACGTGCATAAGTTCGACGTGCATTATTTCTTGTCCTCTTCTTCCGTGCCCTAGGCTTTTGATCAGTTACAAGCATAAATAAAGTATTTTAACCAGGGTTAGGACTTACATTTATATAAAAAAAATAAATTAATTCCACAGTCCGTATCAGTAGACCCTTTATCTATGTATAACCAAGTGTGCTAGATTAAGTTCAACTCTTCAGATGAATAATAAGTTCATCCATGATAATGCGCCTGAATTGAATGTGACCATATTCCTCAAACGTTACGTTGAGCTAGAATAAAATTAAAATCACATTTCTCGAATACATCATTTTCGTCATTTGACCTGCTTGGGCAATTTTTATTACTAACGGCTCAAGTAATAACTAGACTTTTTTCTTCTTTTGGTACAATAACTACAACTTTCGTGTATGTGCAAATTGTACGTAGTTCGAAGGCGACACTTTTGTGTGGTCAGCATGGAAGTGCTTAAAAGAGTAGGTTTAAAGTATTGATTCCATAAGATGAGCTGGTTCGCAAGTACGATCCTCACTTGCCATCCCGTGCAATTTCTGTAAATAAAAAAGTTTCTGAGATCTGAGCGCCACAAGATGGGAATCGATGGTGCTTGGAGACTAAAGGTAGTCCCGTTTGAATGGCCAAAAGAAGGGGTCTTCATGTTGGGATAGAAAACCCGTGTTAGATCTCCATTAGTTTCCATCTTAACTCCCGATAGACACATTCTACGTAGAATAACACCAATCAAAATGCAGAAATATGAAAATGCATGCCCTTTTTTGGGGGCAAAAGTCGATTCTTTTGGTTTCTTAACTAGCACATTTTTTTCCCATCAAATTCTTTCAACTTTAGCATGTCTAGTTAAATCTCTGAACTTGCATTAATTGTCTAATCAAATCCTTCAAGTCCCGGAGCCGCCAATTAATTCTCTGACATGGAAAAACCTTATGTAACCATAGAGTATGCTAATCCGTGATACTAAGAAAAATCATTCCAAAAATGAACACCGCATGGACATCGATAATGAGATTTCTCGACATGAATATTACAGTAG
The DNA here is from genome assembly GCA_031216185.1 of Syzygium aqueum. Lineage (NCBI taxonomy): Eukaryota > Viridiplantae > Streptophyta > Magnoliopsida > Myrtales > Myrtaceae > Syzygium > Syzygium aqueum. Next base: position 24,039,347 of record CM062231.1, read on the forward strand.
AATTTTTCATCTTAGACTCTCTCATTATTAGGATTTGGTGTTGGAGGGAATTGAATAGAAAAAAAATATGCAAATTCAAAGGTCAGACTAGACAAACTAATAATCAAGAGCCTGAACGCAGAAAAATGGTCAAATTCAGAGGCCGAAAATACACTTTTATATTTCTTTATTTTGGAGCCCCGGCATGGGCTCTACTATTTTTTCGCTCCATCCAATAAATATTTCTTCTCGTTTTTAGTTCCATGATCGCCATCTAACGGGTTATCCTTTTGCCTAGGTCCCTATTTTTTGACCTTCTTTTTGCCTAGGTCCCTATTAAAGTGAGTATTTTCAACAACAATAATTCAAACATTAACTTTCCTGAGGTATGCGTCCAAAAAAGAAGAAGAAAAAAGAGAGCAAAAATCACCACAGAGAAAGAAAAGGGAGGGTCTTCTGCGCTGGGTGATTTTATCTTCCTCGCCCTTTTACTCCTGTCAACAACATGCCGAGTGTAAATAGCTCTCTCCACTCTCTCTCTCTATAAAAGCAAATACCACCAAGCCATACTATTCTCCTCTCTCCCTCTCTCTCTCTTTCTCTCTATCTCTCTCTCATCGAGATTGAGCAGAGACTTCGCCATGACCGACCCTTTCTTCAAATTCAACCCTCTCCATCACCAGCACCACCACCATTACTTCTCTCCACCTTCGAATCCTCAGCAGCCTTATTACTACTCGTCCTCAGCTTATCACAACTTCGCCTTCATCAACCACCGCCATGAACAAACCCCACCTTCTCCTCCTCCTCCTCCTCCTCCTATCAGAGAAGCTCTTCCTCTCCTCAGCCTGCTGAGCCCCACAAGACAGCAAGAGCAAGATCAAGAGCAAGAACGAGGGCGAGGGCAAAATCAGGAAGAGAACTTTCTCATGGAAGTGGACAAGCCCAAACGGTCGGCTGAAGTTCAAGATGAGGACGATGATGGTGACCAAGATGATGATGATGATGATGATGAGACTGGAGTGACTGTGGCACTCCACATAGGGTTACCAAGCCCGAGCGCTGCTGAGTTGGCATCGGTGATGATGCTCGCTTCTTCTTCCTCTTCATGTTCTTCGTCAGAGATCGTCACGGCTCATGATCATCACAGCAACCCAGATCAAGAACATGGTGGTGGGGAGGATTGCGGGTACTTGATGAGCAGGATAAACAAGGGGCAGTACTGGATCCCAACCCCTTCCCAGATCCTCATTGGCCCGACCCAGTTCTCTTGCCCTGTTTGCTTCAAGACCTTCAACCGTTACAACAACATGCAGGTAAACCAAAACTACGCTACTAGCTTAGGTTTTCATTTCACAATTTGATCTAACTGATCCATGGTTTGTGCCTCTCTCTCTCTCTCTCTCTCTCTCTCACCGTTGCTCTTTTTAGAAAGTGACAAAATGAAATGGAAAAGAAAGAAAGAAATTAAAAAAGAAAGACAAACGGGCTTCATTTGGGTTTTGTTCGCGACGATCTTGGATATTGCCTTGATTCAGATACATAAAGCTCTCTCTCTCTCTCTCTCTCTCTCTCTCTCTCTCTCTCTCTAACAAGCATGGAGTTTCAAGTTTTTACTAACATGGGTAAGATGGGGTAGTATTTTAATTTTGTGGTATTGGACTCACGGATGTGTTCCGTGTCTGATTTGCATGCTTTTTTGGGGGGGTTTTTGAGTTTAAATATCTTTTGTGAGACCCAAACTAAGAGAGACAAAGAGAGAGAGGTCGGTATTAGCTATAGCTTTGCCTTTATGTGATTGAACAACACAGACCAATGTTCCTTATCACCCTTCCCTTCTTGATCAGTCTCTTGAAGTCTGTGCCCTCTTCGAGCTCTATTATGGCAAGTGCTTGTATAACTGAAAACTTTGCAGATTTATAACCAGAAGACACTGATTGGCTTCGGTTTAATCAGTAACTTGCATTTTCTATGTATGAAGATTCAGCAGTCTGCGTGTAACTGAACCGTGATATAAGAGTGAAGAAATATTAGCTTTTTTCATTCAAAATCTCTCTCTCTCTCGTTTTCTTTCTTTCATTAGAGTCTGTGCTGAAGGACCTTGGTAAGACAATACAAAACTTGGGGCAGAACAAGAACCACCACCCTTAGTTTCGCCCTTAGTTTCAATTTGTACCATTAAGATACAGGATAATAGAGAGTAACTCGATCTTCTATCATACAGCAAATTAATAGGTTACAAACCAGAAGCCATCTGATGAGAGCCTATTCTTCTTGGATCAGGTTCACACAAAAGAACATGAGAGATTCCATTGACAGATATATGCTTTCTCCATATGACTAAAAGAAAATTATTGTCAATGTTCATTCTCAGTCAAGTGGATAGAAGCTTTAGTAAAGGCGCAATCTCGCGTTGCATTGTCCGAGGAAAAGGGTCTAATATATACACTATGCAACTCTCTCGACACTACTGAGAGAGAGAGAGAGAGAGAGAGAGAGAGAGAGAGAGAGAGAGAGAGAGAGATAGAGACTGTCCTTTTCAGCTTAGTAATTCGATTAACATAAGACACATAAAGAAGTATACAGAACCCTCCACGCCAATCAAAAACTGTAATCACCTTTTTCCAATTAAAAAATTGTCCTTCGACAGAAGCATGGCAATGAAGAGACTGATGCTTCTTGCAAATGATCTATGCTGTCTAATCTTGCCGATCTATTTGAGCATATATAACTCTAGGATAATGTTTTCTTTTTGGTTCGCAGATGCATATGTGGGGGCATGGATCTCAGTACCGGAAAGGCCCTGAGTCTCTGAGAGGCACACAACCGACCGGCATGCTCCGGCTTCCCTGCTACTGCTGCGCACCTGGTTGCAGGAACAACATCGACCACCCGAGGGCGAAGCCTCTCAAGGACTTCCGGACGCTGCAGACGCACTACAAGCGCAAGCATGGGATCAAGCCCTTCATGTGCCGAAAGTGTGGCAAGGCGTTCGCGGTCCGGGGCGACTGGAGAACCCATGAGAAGAATTGTGGAAAGCTCTGGTACTGCATTTGCGGGTCTGACTTCAAGCACAAGAGGTCGCTCAAGGACCACATCAAGGCCTTTGGAAGCGGCCATGCCGCATATGGCATTGATGGGTTCGAAGAAGAGGATGAGCCAGCGTCTGAGGTAGAGCAAGACAACGAGTCCATGCAGTGAGAGATAGGAAAAAAAAGTAGGGGAATTAGGGTATGGCAAGTAATTAAAATAGGATGATCAAGTTGGACAAGTGTAGTGGCCTTTTGAGAATTTCTTTTAGAGAGTTTGGGAGCTTGTCCTCCAATTGTATAGCCAAGGCTAATGATTAAGAAGAAATTCATGAAATGTATCAGTGTGTGACCCTTCTTAAACATTATAAATATATATCATGGAGTACTTTACCTTGAAATGTAGATTCTGAAACATCTGATGGTTGTGAAGATCTTAATTTATAGGAGAGGTATATATATATAGTTGCTTTGCTTGATGCTTATTAGGGCTTTCAGTATGTGGCTGAAAAAACTTAAATAAGCCACAAGCTGACTAATGAGAAGTATTCTCAAAGAAAAGGTAGGATAAGTTAAGCTTATTCCTCTATATGTGAGGAGGTAATTTGTAACATGTTAATCATACATTATTATCTTGGTATGTACTGGAATGGAATGTCGCACCACGTGGTGGTGCCCTAATTTAGTTGAAGCTTTTGAGTCGTATCTTGTGGGTACGTATTATACGGTGAGAACACTGTATTGTCGAACATAGCAATATCACGTATGCATGCTTAACTAGCTTTTGCTTTTATGGAATAAGTAATTATTCGTCCCTACGGCGGCTCAGAGAAACTATTTCGTTTGACCAGCTCTCATATTTCAAGCTAGCTGACTGCCTTTCACTTAACACCTTGATGCCTTATCCTATGTTTTAAAGGAAAGTATTCGAGATTTCTTACACTGTAACAGTATATGGTATTGATAGAATATGGTATCTTCTCGGCGTGTGAATTAAACCTTTTCGAGTGACCTACACATGGGTAACAATCATCCGTCCAAACGAATAAAGGCATACTGCGGAGGCCAGTCAAACGACAAAGAAGCTCCTTTAGGGGGCGATCATGACATGAGGGCACTAATTAATCAAAGCCATGTCATGAAGAGTCTAGGATGTTAACAAATATTCCACATATTTGGGGGGTCTGTTCTTGGATTTAATAACACTAACTGCCCTTTTGAAGATCCTCTTCTGCGAGTCTTCACCAAATCATGGAGGTTCTCTGAGTAGCGAAGGAGATGAATATGAAAAATATACATATATATAGGCTTTTCGTGTCCTGCAAAAATGCAACAGCTTTTTGGGGGTGCATATGATGCTCTTGCGCTTTGGTTAGTGGAGAGATGGATGGGTTAGTAGATCGATGGAACATATACCCTTTTCAGATTCACCATTGCTTGAGGAAATTCAAACCAAATTATTAAGCTTTTTGGCTAGAGGGAGGGGAAAAATATTTAGGGAATGATAAAAGTGATAACAACACAATCAATTGCTTTGGCATTTTGGAACATGGTTGTCGTGGAATGAAACTCGGATATGGGGATATTGCATCCGCAACTGGACATGTTTGGAGCTTCTAGTGTAATGCACGAAAATGTATTATCACGATTTTTTCCGCCATGCTTTGGGAAATTCTTATCGGAAATATTATCCAACTCAACAATGTCTCAAGTATACTCAGAGAATAGACATCCAATGAATTAATCAGCCATGGACTTTCACGGGCGTAATTCTTTTGCGCTTTAACCTACATATAGCACAATGTAAGAAAAGAAGAGATTGCTGCTCCTTTTTATACGAACTTCATAAAGGAGCATCGCCCATGAAAAAGTTTCTTTTCACAAGTGATCTCCAGACCACGACACTTGTGCATTGAGTTAGTGCCATGATCTTGAGGCCACTAGTGAAAAATGAAACTTTTCACCAGCAATTGTACACTGCAAAAGAGTTATTTTGTGTGTCGAGGAGGCTCATCTAGACATCGGCAAGAAAGACAGAGAAGAAGATACTATTAAGTACAGCTCCACTGCTCTATATGTTTTCCGTGTAAGGTTTATTTATATGGTTCACTTCCTAAATGCTGATCGATTCAACTGTTCATAAGCAGATGCAGGTAACTCGTTTTTGTGAAAGATGAGGGTGATGTACTTCCACTGAGAGAGAGAGGGAAAGCGAAAAAGGGAGAAGGGTGAAAACGCAATCAATTATTAAGGGCATGGACTAGACAAAAAAAATGCGGGTCATCAGTTGAGCCACACAAATATGGACACCCTTCGAAATGGCATGAATGAATCTTCGTTCGCAGCTTTATTTCTTGTGCTTTTGCGTGTGCCGAGAGAGAGAGAGAGAGAGAGAGAGAGAGAGAGAGAGAGTTTTGGTGGGAGGCAAAACAAAGTTCTGGTTTGTAGGGCTAGTTTCTTGCTTCACGACGGTGCACAAAAGCGCCCTCTCCAGCTTCACTCTGCGGGTAAACTGTAGATTGAAGAGACGTTTCAATAAATCTTTGACCGTCTGAGTCTCTGTTCGCTCTGAAACCGCTGCTGTTTCTGCATGTTTGTAACATGTTTTTTATTGCAGAAAAGCATTTCCGGTATGGTATTGAATGATGGCAGGACGCTGCGAAGCTACTGTTGCAAAGCGAGAAAACCTCACAAAAATTTTCGAAATTCTTCAGAGTCACGTCTGTTTTGTTCTTCAAACGTATCGCCACCGTCTTCATCGTCATCATCAAGACGTTTAACTGACAAAAGTGTCAGTGGGATTGGGATGATGACCCAATGGCAGAGTTTTGTTTACTGATTTCTGTGTCTACTGTTGGGCAAAAAAGTACCCTGTGAATCAAGAGGATGCCAGCTAGAGATTAATTTACCAATATTATATATTAAATGATGCGATATAAATCGCGAATAGACGTCTAAATACACGAGTTCTATTTACTAAAATCATATCCTATGCATGCTTTTTTTTTTCTCTATACTGAGTATAGTTAGGGTTGGTAAGTTAACCATTATCAATCCCCTACACTAACCCTAAGTGAAAGAAGAGCAAATTTATGTTTTTTCCTAACAAGCTAAATGTTCAGCTAGGGCACAGCTTCCCAAGAGAGCTTGAAATCCCAATGAGCTTTTTTCTCTTCCATTTTTCTCAATAAAATAATAGAATTGCGTGGAATAGTGTGGGTTTCGAGAAATTATTTGTTAACTTATATTTATTCTGTACACAAAATATTATATGATTTATTGCAATTGGCCGAGGAGACCGACCAAGCATCCAGGGATAAATGTGTGTGTTTCTCATCCTTTAAATCCACACTCCGACGCACATGGGACAGCTTTGTCTCCTCTGGCTCGAATCACACCACTTGGCTTTCATGTTCTTGGAGACATCGTTTTGAATTTAGGGCCACTCATTTTCTAATTTACAAGGCATTTCAATCTGAAAACCACTCATTTAGGGTTTGATATAGAAGCCCCAATATGTGAATCCCTTTCAGTTTTGATCAGCAAGTGATAGAATTCAATCTCAACTTAGGGTTTGATATAGAAACATCCCCAATATGTCAATTACCCGGGTCGGTCGCTTTGCTCTTGCCATTAAAGGCTATTAACCTCAAGCTCAATACATATACGTACACTTGCCAGAAAAAAAATGTCATAATTTGAAAGATCAATGTATAACACATATGTATCTTGTCTTTTAAACTTTTCAATTTCACTTATTATGCGCAATTCAGATTGCTTCACGAGGGTCTTCATGAAGAAGATATGAGAACAGAGAAAGTTAACCATATGGATATATATATTTTTGACATACAGCTCTAATCCTCAAAGGGAATAATTGAAGTAATAATTGGTATCGACTTTAAAATCGAGGATCCCTCAATTCTCTCTAGGCACTAACAAGACAAGGTAGGGGACCAACGACACATACATTCAGGTAGCTGGTAAAATTATTCCTGAAGGTTATTGAGTGATGGAGAAGAATGCAGGAGAATTTGAGGTATGGTGGTGATCGCCCAATGGGTGAATGAGACAACTTTTGTTTTTGGGAGGTCCCATTTGAGCAAAAAGAAAAAGGGGAAAGGCAAAGAAAACCAAATAATCTCTTGACCCATAATTATCACCTTTGAAAAGGAAAAAAAATTGCAAGGGCGAACCCAAAAAAAAAAATCCCTCTTTTGGACTTATACCGTAGTAGAGACTCTCTCTCTCCCTCCTTTCATTTTCTTCACCTAAAGTTAACTACTAATTTGCTTTGATGCTTGGAGATTCTCCAAATTGTGGGTGTGTTGGGGTATCTTTCTATGGGGAATATCAAGAAAAGCTTCATAGAGAAGAAAAGGAGCACCCTTTAATCACAACCCAGAGAGAGAGAGAGAGAGAGAGAGAGAGAGAGAGAGAGAGAGAGAGAGAGAGATGATATAGATCCAGGCTTTTCTCTCTGCTAAAGGTTGGACAAAGGCTATGGTTTGACGTTCATGCCTATCAATCAAGACATAGGTATATCTAGTTAATATCTCTAAAGATCCCAATTTGAGCACATAATCAAGTCTACTTGCAGAAGATCCTATTAGATAACGATGTATCTATAAAGGGGAAGATGTGAGTATCCAAGGACACGGATTAGGAAGAATATATCATAACCCAACAGGAATAATACCCTTCATTATAAGTACTTCAATTGGAACACCGGATGATTCCATTTAAGTTTAGAAAACAAACATATCATGAACTCTCCAGCGATGATCATTCAAATTCTTTATTCTGGTGACACAATTATTCTATTATTCTCATCAATTAAACTCAGCTCGCGGTTTGTTAAGTACGTTGCGAAAATATGTACATGCATTGTCCATAGGTATTTTGCATATAGACTAAATGCAGTCGCTTTTAGAACATAATATAAGCTAGAGATGATGATGCTTTTGTTCATGCATCCTTTCATAGTGATTTTGTAAAAATTTACCGACTCTTTTGAATTAGTATGCTCGCGAAATCAATAATCATTCACAGATTAGTTATGCCAATTAGGGTTTCGGTTGCATGCAGCATCACTAAAATCGGGCGTTGACTGGCTAGTTGGACGGCTTAAGTTGATGCTTTCGTGGGACATATATTATTACATGTATCACATAGGACGCTCCAAGAAATGATAATTATAGACCAGGATCATTATACCTTTCGCAAAAAGAAATCCTAAATCAAACGACAAACACAATGGACTTTTGCTTTCAAAAAAGAGCACTTTCACCAGTTTCCCATAAATGTTTGGCCAAGTATTATTAGTCCCTGAAATTCAAAGCACAAAGATCGTATAGGGTAGCTTCCAAGATTTTTAGAAAATTGCATAGTGTCGGATTATAAGGGTCGTCTGGATTGACCATCTACTTTTTGTTACTGCAAAACTTTGAGGCTCATCATAATTTGACTTTTTTTCTTTTATCAGATGTTCATGAAACTTTCACAAATTCTAAATGTTAACACGTAGACATGCATATGATCTTTTTTTTCGTAATTTTTTGAAAAATTGGATAATATTTTACATTTTCTTTTACTTAAACTGAATCAAACAGGTCCTTTAGTTGAAAGATGAAAAACATTTGGGAATGAAAGATTAGAATTTCACTTCCGAACATATAAGAAACATTATATTGATAAAGACAATTTAATGAGTCTCAGTTATGTTTCTACCTTATTAATTTTCAATGGTCAACAACCATGATGGTCTCGATAAACCTAACATAATGACTAAGTACTTAGAGAAAAATTCTTCGAAACCCAAACGAACATCATTTGTACTTGTCTAGTAAGTTTCAAGAACACTCGATCTTGATACTTCAAAGTAAATCGTCTGCAACAAATTTGTTTTGCAATATTCTTCTTGACTCCTTGTGCATTTCCTACATGGTGCGGATGAAAAAGAAAGAAGCATACATAATGTAGTCATCTTTACAGCTCGATTAGGTCTATGGACGAATTATTACTGCACTGCAAAGATGGTAATTATTCGGTCCTTGTCCAACTAAGTAAAGGAGTCCATGTTATCTTTCAACCCACAATAGTCAAGTCTTCTCCATTACTGCACTTACCTCCAGTAATTTTTTCTTAAGGCCTAATAAAAAACCCAGAATCATCTCCAAATCACTAGTACTTTTCGAGGAAAAGAATAATCTGCTGGTTTCAAGAGTGTTGATTTTACTCATGCATTAATTGCACATTACTCTATCTGTTTATGCTGACAAAACCAAATCAATTACTGAATTTCTTCCTTTTAGATGCTTCAGAGTGCTTTATCCATCCCCTGAAATGAGGGAATGAGAGCACTTTACTTTGGAGCCATCTCCACACAAAAGGAATAAACACCCCATAGGCCCAAACTGTCGCAGGGGAAAAGGTGAGTGACCCATGCCTATGAAAATGCAGAAAATATTAGACAAGACCTAAGATTCATAGGACCTTTGACAATAAATATGAATCATGATGTGCAGGGCAGGTTGAGTCGAACCGAGAGACAAAGGGAAGAGAAACTGGGTTCACTTATTTTGTACAACGTTGATTTGTCAGTTTTTCATCAAGAGAGTGAGAGTACAATTGCGAGTCCCCAGCAACTCTCGTGTGGACCCTTGCGAAATAATTTCCTCACCTTCCTATTTTGCGTTCGTCACAGAGATTGTCGTTTTTCTCTCTTATAGAAAACTCATCAGTGCTCATGCACTGCTTGGCTTTCTTGGATATGAATGAGAGGTGGAGTTCCTCTCTCTCTCTCTCTCTCTCTCTCTCTCTCTCTCTCTCTCTCTCTCTCTCTCTCAATTATTTACTTGGACCTCTTGCTTGCTCCTGACAAAAGATTTTGTCACCTGTAAAGAGTTTGCTCTAGGGTTTGGTAATATGTATCGAACTGAGATGATGTTGTTATGGAAAGGAATTGATCACCAGGAAATATGGAAACCAAACGAGATTTATGATAAATCGATGTAATCTGAATAGTGTGTCTTCATGAATATGGATTGAAACTAATCAGATTAGATAGACACCCCGAATGCGAAACTTATAGGTGCATCAATTCAAGATATATGGTATATGAGAGATTTAACTGGAAAAATAAAAAAACCATGGTGCCATAATGAAGAGAAGCGATAGCTGTGTTTCACCACAAACCACGTGGACATAAAACATTGACCGACTTCTTTTACGTAGATACTATGTGTTAGACTCTTCCCAAGATAAATTTAAAGCATTACACCTAATTTTGCCAATTTATTTCTTGAAAGGACCTCTAAAAATGCACACCATCTATCCTAGCAGATCATTCTATTAAAGTGATTACAAGCTTTCTTGATATCCTTTGGCTCGTGAATCAGCCACTCATTTTTAATCTTTCTACCTTCACCTTTTACTCCTAACAAGTCCTTTTAAAATGGCTTAGGGACTAATTTTCACCTTTGACTGGTCGTTGATTCTAATTTTTACCCCTTTTTCTTTAGGGTTTTTGAATTTTTCTTCTTCTAATCCCAAAGTGCATTAGATCCATTTAAGCTTCTTTCTAGTTTTGGCCCTTATGGGTGGAATTCCGCTTCAAATTGTCCTGGAGTGAGCGTGAGAAGTGGGACCCTTCAGATGAACATCATGGAGAGGTGAATTAATTGTGAGAGAGAAAGAGAGATCATGGGCAAAGTCTGATAAATGAACCCTATAAATCTGCCTATGGATAGGTCACTTTCGTCCTTTCGTCGGTGTTCTTTGCCGACTCCCTCAAACCCTATTATTGATCCACACTTGCTTGATTTTGAGGTCCAAGATGGATGGTGTGTTCCCTTAGGTAGCTAGCAAATCCAGGATGGATTTAATGATTTGTCATGCTAAGCCCTGCCCAATTTTATCTCCTGATCGAGGAAGTCTTCATATCTGAGTTCGGTTCAGGGTTCCAATCACGCGGAGATCAGAGATCCACGATTGGTTAGAAGTTTGGTTGCTTAATAATTGAATTGTTCTTAATGTTTATAGGCGTTGGTTGATGACCAGTTAATTTATCTCCCATCACTTCAACGTCAATCTGTATCGAAGTTTTCTAGAAGTTTATTAGGAAAAATAAGGATACATTGCATGTGGCAAATCGTTGTCATTGCACCTAACTTTTGTTTTCCAAATAATTGGATCCCGTACATGCCGAGTTCCGCAATCAAGTTTTCTGCCAAAATGACCATAGGAGAACCTTGTTGCCCATACTAATCATAGGAGCAAACCAACATACAACATGCAAGGTGTTATAATGTTCACGATGTCAAAAAATGCATAACATTACTACGTTCGATACAATCAAGACGTAAAATCTAACTAACATGTCAAGAACTTATTTGTGGGAATTGGAGGTTGAATGAGCCTATGGTCTCAGCATGGTGATTCCTACATTTCTCTACTAAACCGTTTGGTCTAAAGGTGTGCAAAACGGACTGCTCGGACCAAACCGGATTGGTCAGTTTGGTCTGGTTCCAGAGAGTGTTGGTTCGACTTCTGATTCTTAAAAGTAGAATCGGTGTTCGGATAGTCCAATTCCCAGTTTCAAGGGAGAATTGGATCAGACCGACCCGACCAGACCGATTATATATAATATATATTTTAATTTTTCTTCTTCAAAAAATTTTGTAAAATGTGAACTAAACCCTAAGTGAACTTCATTGACAAAAATTAGTAAAATGTGAACTAAATCCTAAGTATTTGACCAAAAAATAAAAAACTAACTCCTAAGTGACCGGTTCCCAGTTTCTAATTTTGGGAATCGGATCAGGAACCGATCACCCCTGGTTTGGCCAACATGGAAATCATCCTTCGATTGATTAGGTCAAGCACACATATCTAGCCTTTCACTCCCTTAATTGCACCCAATGAAAACCTATCTATATACGGTTACAAATGGGCTCATTTGAATGATTTGAAAGGGTAGAAATGAATCCCTCATCAATTTAAAGTACACCTAGTACACAAATACCTAATTTGCTATTTTTAATTTCTATGCTTTTTTTCCCAATCCCGGCAAATAATTAAATACCCTTATTTTCTTTTCTTCTTTTTTTCCTGCCCTTCTGCTTTAAGGGTAGGCCTCTTCACTCCCCTCTTTCCAATGCCTTTTCCCCCTCAAATTTTTAACTTTGGGAAGCCCAATCAAAGCCTCCCCTTTTCTTCGTGCAAAATGAAGGGGAAAAGATGATCCGGCAGACAAGCTTTGGCCCCAATAAAAAAAAACCTACTTTTCACTAGAGGTGAGCGGTTCCCGGTCCGGTCCGGTCCTGAGAACCGGGAACCGAACTAGAAGGACCGGTTCCCATTTTCTAGGACCGAGGACCGGACCGGCTAGTCCTAAGACCGTAGACCAGATTGGAATCTGTCCGATTCGATTCCAATGGAACCAATCATGTACTTTTAAATTAGGCTTTCTATTTTAAATAAATAAATATATTTATTTTTCTATTTTCAAATGAAACCAATCACATTCCAATGGAACCAATCCTTAAAAAAATTGGTAAAGGCAAGAGGGAATAGATTCGGCTTTCTTTTTTTCTTCAAAAAACTTAAAAAGTAAATATATATATTTATCGGTCCAGTCCGGTTCCCACCCTAGAATCAAGAACCGGATTGACCGGACCCCCAAGAAACCGATTCCACTTTTAGGAACCGGGAATCGGATCGATACTCTCGAGAACTGGACCAAACCAGCCAGTCCGCTCCCGATTCGGGCGGTCCATCATGCTCATCCCTACTTTTCACAAGTTTGTGTCTCACATAAGACCTGAAAAGTTCGATTGGCTTCATGTTTTCTTTAGCAGATGCAGATCACATCCTCTCCTCCCCAAAAAGAAAAACAAAATAAATTTCATTAACACAAACTGATCTTAATAATCTAACATAACTGAAATTCCGATTGTTGTCTTGGGGAAAAAAACTTTAGTTTCGATGGGGGCGACACTCTCTCCATAAATGCTGGGTTCGAAAAATGATAGGTGTTTGCCTTTTAAGGGCAGTCAGTGGGGTATTGGGCAATTTTCTTAATCGTGCAATAATTTCTGTTCTTTTTTTCCCTTATTGTTGAATCGAATTCCCCTTGTGTTTTTGTATCATTTGTTAGCTTCGAACAGACTCGGCACATGGAATGTGGGAAAACACGACCAGTCGTTTCGATTTTGTCAATGATGTAGCGTACATGATTGCGGGGTTGAGAAAAATGGACATTGATACTTTTTAGGTGTTCACGAGATTATCCGGAAACTACTTGAACATGTATACTAGGCAGACCGGTAGAGGAGATTATCTCTGAGCATTAACTCTCATTGAGACCATGGAACCTGAACCGCCAGTGCCGAACTAGTTTAGTATTTCAAGAGCTCTAAAAAAGGCTACTTCGCGATAATGATAAGATAGATGTGTGTGTATATCATGTTTTGGGATCAAAACGAATTTCTTCTCAGATATAAATTCAATCTTTCCAAGCATATGTATGTATGTATGTATGTATGTATGTACAGTCACTGATCAACGGCACCCATTGATTTAACTTTGGTTGGTCTTCTATGCGGCTCATTCATGAGCCCAGTTCATTAATGAAAGATTTGACAGGAAACTCAGAATTGGGGCTGCATACTAATATCAAATTGGGCCAAATCTTCCTGGGTGTACCTAACCCATTGGACTAATTCATTATGGAGAGTTTCAATCCACAGATTCAAGTGATAAGGGAGTATGGGGTATTCTCACAAGTCGCAACTGAGTTTTGGTACGAGCACTATACTTTCTTGCTTTAATTTTCATCTAGATGGAAGAAATTAAACCTAACTCTCTTATATGACACAGGTAACACGTGCCGGAATCCAATCTTTTGTCACAGTTATGCAAAAAAAAATGGACGTAATCAATGGAAAGAGTATCGAGTGATCAAAATATAAATTCCTCACACCAATGTCACCAAAATGTCATATATCCTTGTGCCCCGGGTGAATTTGAATTACCTTTGGAAAACCTGGTTAGCTTCGGAGTGTAGTGCAAGGCCCGTATAGAGCATCACCGGCTTGAGCCCATCTACATGATTGCCGCCCCAGCGACGCACCTTGTGGGCTTTTCGACCATTTCAAATCCTCTTGATTTGGACTTCAAGGGTCGAGGGAGTTTCTTTTTTTTTTTTTTGTCCTTTTCATTTCAATTCATTATCATGTTCATCTTAAGAAATTGAATTGCAATTAGAAAAGGGAATTCTTGAACTCTGGGCTAGAATATGAGGTACCCCTGTTTTAAGGTAGTTTAGAAAGTTTGCAAGCTGGAAGATGCGACTGGGGAAATTTCACTGTGAAAGAGAATATTCGCTCTCGATGTTGGACTTGTGAGTTGATGTGGTGTATTAATCAATTGCTTGTCCAACTAGTCAAGCTAATAATAAACAACTTCAAATGGCTCTTATTATTAATTAGAAACCCACACTATTGGCTTATGTTCAATTTTTGTAGCAACCTTGACTTTTAATCAATCCTAGAGTTCCATGCTTCTAATTAAGTTTAAGCCACTCACAAATTATTCGAGCTCGACCGGCAGATTATTAGAATTCGGTGTGATGTGCATTGAGTTCAGGGGCAATGCTCATGTCCTTGGATAGTTCGAGTCGAGCTTGAAATGTCGACTCGAAAAAGCTCTCGGATCCAGACATTATTAAGCGATCGCGTGCTTGTGTGGTTACGCTTCTCGCTTAAATTTAAAATGCTATGAAGAAGTCATACGCAATCGTGTGCGCTGATATTCGAGCGACATTAAAGTTTCAAGAATTTTGAATTTAAAAAAAAAAGTGAAAATGCTCAAGCCACGAGATTTAAACTAATTGAAAACTGAAATAGAAAAGCCATTTCATGTGGGCCTTGAAAGTTTTTAGCCATTCGAATCCCATGTAGACGTGGACAAATATGGTACGCAACCAATTTCACAAGGCCCGAGGATGCGGTCGGGATTGGATCTAACATTCGAGTCTAACATCAAAAGCACTTTGTTGACCGAGTCGAGCTGGGTCGAATCTGAGCTCCGGGCTTTTCGAAGATTGGAGCCACACACATAATCAAAGCAAAAGAGTTACACAGACGTGTGGGACTCGATTCGATGGATTTTGGCTGTTTTCCCTCCAGAATTCGTTGAAGAAACGTGCGACACCAGCTTCCCGACACGCGCGCACACGTGCACTCCACGCAAGATCCCTCACCACCACCACCACAACTCCTCCCCCACAAGATTCGTGTGGGGCCCACCCCCGTTCTCTTCCCAGATTCTGTCTCTGGTTCGCTGCACCAAGCGCGCGCGCAGCTCTCTGGGAGTCGCCCAACGCCATTGCTTCTCTCTCCATTGACAATGGAGCGGCTCTGCTGCAAGTTCGACCTCAGGCCGCAGCATCTCCCGCCGCCGTCTCACGCCATCCTCACCGGGTACTCCTCTTCGCCGCCGCCGCCGTCCTCCTCCTCCTCCTCCTCCTCCTCTTCTTCTTATTCTCATTCTCCGCTTCGCTTGGGTTGCTCGAACCGCCGCGCGAGGCGGCAATGGAGGACCTGCTCTGCCTCTCACGCGCCCGTGGAGCCCGAGTCCGGCGACCGCGGCTTGCTCGGGTCGATCGGGAGAGGCCTCTTCGGTTTCGCCGCGGCGGCGGCCGCTTTCGCTTCGGTGTGCGGCGACTCTCCGGCCGTCGCGGAGTCCCTGACCGTCGCTTTTCCGGCTTCTCACGTTCGAGAGGTGAGGAGTTCGACCTGCGTGGCCACTCGTTAGATCCGTTGTTCCTGCTGTTTATTCCATGCTAGATACAGTGATCCAACGAAAAATGAAAAAAACTATATATGGCCTATGCACACTTCGACAAGGATTGCGCTTCACGTGTGCAGCTTGCTTATTTTAGTGATGGGTATTGTAAAATCTCTTGGTGTTTAGCAACCACGGTTGTCTGAGTTACCATTGTTGCTCCATGTGTTTACTCCGTACTAGATTGAAAAAATGTCTTGGCAGTATGAGTGAGATAGAAGTGTGTTTCCATGGTAGGTAAATACAGTTCAGAGGACGCTTGTCGAGGCTTGGGGTTTGATCAGGGAGACATTCGTTGATCCAACATTCAACCATCAAGGTACCCAGATGATGTTTCTTCATAAAAAAAGGCACATGCTCAGCGGTGTCGTGCTTCTTGCTCTGATTATGTACTAGAGTACAGAGTCGAGTTTGTTAGAGAACTGGTAAAACGAATGGGAATCTTTCTTTGGCAGATTGGGATTCGAAACTGCAGCAAACAATGGCGGAAATGTTCCCTTTGAGATCGGCTGATGCAGCATATAATAAGATTGGCGCCATGCTTTCTACTCTAGGAGATCCCTTCACACGGATTATTAGCCCCAAGGTCTTTACAAGTTATCTATGCTCTTCAAATATGCTTAAACAGCTAACTTTTTCCTTCACATGGATTGTGGGTTCATAGTGATGGATAAATCAGATATCTGCATCCAATTGGCACTTCTTTTTGTTCGCAAAAGAATTGTCTATTTCATTGGTTGTCCTGCTAACAAGTGCATACTAACAGGAATATCAAAGTTTCAGAATTGGAAGTGATGGAAATTTGCAAGGAGTTGGGATCTTCATAAATGCTGAACCGAAAACAGGGCATTTGGTCAGTAGCACTGGAGTTGTTTTTTGCTTGACTATCGCACTTTCCTTGTTTATCTTACTTCAAATATTAAGTTCTATTAGCAATTTATCTGCAAGCGGACTCTACCATTTTAGAGTGCAACAGAACTTTGCAAAGCTATCATCCCCAGCAAAACTTGTTGGTCGGATTTCCTAACATGATATATAGAAATCTTAAGATAGAATGTGACCTCCTGCTTGTGCAGGATCTTACCTTCCTAATTTGATATATTTTGTATGGTTTGCCAAACTGTGTCCAACATTGCCTCCTTTCTTTTCTGGCCAAAGTCCAATATTTCCTCTTCAAATGTGTCTGCTATGTCATGCTCCAGACCACCTTAGAAATTCCATAAGAATGAATTATATTTATTAGGAGTCCCGTCAGTTCCACTTGCATCTAGTGAACCGAGATTTTGCTACCTGAATTTGCTGGCTGGGGGCATACAAAATTTATTGATGGGGCTTTGCAGAAGCAGTTGTATAAATCAAATTGCATTTTTTTCCTTTTCATTAATAAATCTTGCTGAAAATTTGTCATTAAATGATGTAAGGTTTCTGATAGTATAACAGAGTGCGAAGTTTCTCTCCTAATCTATTCGCGTCTTTGATAATTTTTTATTCAACGTAGATCACTTACATCTTGATATCTGTCAACTTTTTACATGTAATTAAATACCTTATCGGGAAAAAGTGAGAATGAGAAGATAACTGTGATGTAATATCTCTTGGATCTTGACCACAAGTACTTGTCTCGTTGCTGTTACAAATATACATTTTGCCACTACAGGTTGTGTTGTATTGTGTGGACGGTAGCCCTGCTGCTCATGCCCGTATACACGAAGGGGATGAGTTGATTGAGATTGATGGTATGTAAATAAATCTAGAATCCAAACTTTACATGTCAAATTTCTACTCAAACTCAACTGTGAGCTTTGCATATCTTAAAGGGCAGTTGCATACGCTTCCAAACTTGGATATAATTTATATAATGGCATAGACTCTAGCAAAGTGATCCTTTCTGGGAAAAAATGGTGAGACGAAGCCAGCTTACTCAAGCTCAGTATAGTATCAAATTTGGCATGTTTTATTGACTTGGCATAAAAGTTGCTAACAATTCCGCTCTTGGAGAACACTCGATATCAAAAACCAGCCCGGTAAGGGCCCCAGCATCTGCTCCTTGTTCTAGTGATATATGAGCTCTCAATTCAACTTAGTTCCTGGAAAATTTAGTTGGGCCATCATGATTTTCCAACGTTGTTTGTTTGGTAATTTTTTCCAGACATAGTCCGGCTGCTGGCTGTCATTTCACACTGCGCTTCCTAGTTGGTATCTGTTTGCTATGTACAGATAGTCTTCATTCTAAACTTACTACGAGTGCTTGTATTGTGTGATAACAATTGGTTTCTACTCGTAAAATAATCTTCTAGATGGTTATTATCCCTTTTAAGTTTTTTTTTGCCAATGTCGAGCTTACGTCACAACTATATTTCAAGTTTTCTGAAATCTCTCTCATATGTATTCAGGGGAGACACTCGAAGGTGTGGGTAGTGAAGTTGCAGCACAGAAACTCAGAGGTCGTGCTGGCACCACTGTTACAGTAAAATTGCACAGTGTAATTACAGTCCTTTTGCTTCTTTCAATATGAATTTTCGAATATTTAGGTTTTATTCTGGAAAATGGACATATACTTTGGTATTTGATCTCCATGAAGTGATTTTACATTTTTTCTTTTTTAATTTTCTGGTCTTGTTAATGTTAACATGACATCCATGCATTAATGTCAGCAAAACAACAGATGCCTGCGCTAACTGAGTATTGTATCATGCGTGCCGGCAATTCGACTCCTTTTCAAGCTTATAATGAGAGTAGGCATCATAGATTTGAACCAGTATTCATAGGCATACAGAGTTTGTTCATCATTTGAGCAACTTAAAAGTGAACCTGGAGTCCATGTAGCCATGTTTATTAAAATTGAAATGAAAGTAGACTGCACACACGTCAGCTAACTTTTTCCATGTTTGTAAGATATCAATATTCTTACTATCGATTGTCTAGTCATCAATGATCCGTGCATCTAATATAACCTGCATTTTTTGTGTATTGAGTAGAAAATCCTTCTGTGTAAACTTGAGATTTTTAATAGTTGTCTCTATCTAATGTGTCAAAAAATGCTGAATGTGTTCATTTTTCCAGGGTAATGATGGGGGAAGTGCTTCTACTATCAGAGAGGTACTTCTTGTTCTTGCATTGCATGGTGCTAATTGATTGGTGGAATTGCTTCATTTAAAGAATTTTGAACTATCCCATACGTATGATGCCTTGCATATAGAGTTTTAAACCTCATTATCTATGTTCTACGGGAAAAGGCATGCCTCTTTAGAAGCTTCTAGTCTTCGAGCTAATGACTGATGATGTGATCTTGGAACCTCTACTGCTTGAAGGTCAAACTACCCCGTGAGTACATCAAACTTTCTCCCGTATCCAGTGCCATTATTCCTCATAGAATGCCTGACGGTAATATGACAAAGACTGGTTATGTTAAATTGTCAGCCTTCTCTCAGGTAAAGACGCTTGCTTTTTTCCTTAGGTGGGCTTTGGTGGAAATTTGTTGACTCCTTAAGTCGTGGATTATGTGCCACCATTTTTGGCATTTATTCTAATGGCTCTTTGGCCAAATCCCCAGAATGCTGCTGCTGATGTGGAAAACGCTATTCAGGAAATGGAGCGCCAGGATGTTCACTCATACATATTGGATCTGCGGAACAATCCGGTAGTACCTAGGTTAATATTAGAGTGATATTGGGAGAAATTTGCAAGACGCTATTTCCCTTTAGTTTCCAATCTATACTACTGACATGATGTCCTTGCACTATCCTTTCAGGGAGGCCTGGTAAAGGCTGGGCTTGATGTTGCACAGATGTGGCTTGATGGGGATGAGACCCTTGTGAACACTGTTGATCGTGATGGGAATTTACAACCTATCAACATGATCGATGGGCATGCGATAACACATGACCCGCTTGTCGTGCTTGTGAGGATCAGATCCTTAATGAATTATTTCAGAGTAGCCAATCTGGAAGTTCTTTAAACAAACATCCCTCATCTTGCTGTTGTGCAATAAATTTCTTAGTTAAATAACTGATATAGAAAGATCAATATGGACTAAAAATGTAGACCAAGAGCAGTTGGTCCTGCTTTGCCTCATTGCTGATAGAAGTGGTAAAATTACCCAGTTGGTGCAAGACAAGTCCATGAATTAAAAAGTGACTGGAGATAGATGCCTGAGCAGTTTATCATAATATCTTAAGTAATGTGGTGTCGAGCAAATTGTTCTGTGCTCTGGATTAAATCTTTTCTCACATTAAATTCAATTTGTTTACCCTTTGAGTAGCTGCAGTGTTATTACATCAAGCTGTACTCTCTCTAGACGGAGCTTGTTTATGCATTATGTTGAATCAAGTATACTTCACAAACATGGATTCACTAATATCTGTCTGCATGTGTTGGGCATGATGATGAAATATTTAGTCGACAGCGTTGTTAACTCGTACTAAGATGCATTCCTTTGGTGATGCTTGTCCAGTTTTCTGACAAGCTTCTTGGCAAAATGTTATCTGGATTTGAAGAAGTAGTTTGCCACTCTTCTATGAGTTCTTTAAAATCTCAGAAATCTCCAATTTTAACCCAGTGATTAAGATCATGTTCGCCTACTCTTACCTTTTGCCTGAAATAGGTCAATGAGGGAAGTGCAAGCGCAAGTGAGATACTGGCAGGAGCTTTACATGATAATGGTCGTGCTATTCTCGTGGGGAACAAAACTTTTGGCAAAGGCAAAATTCAGGTACTTCTCTTAAACGGTTGTGACCAAACTACATAGCCTAGTGCGAAATTTAGAGAGAGAGAGAGGGAGAGAGAGAGAGATCCATTCCACGGTAGAGTTTCTGAGGCAAAACTTGAATATCCATTTGCTTGTAGTCTAAGACACATTGAACCAGCTCATTTTGTTTATTTCAGTTAATGCTGTTATATGCTTCCCTCCTATCTTTTAGAATGCTGGGATGACTAATCACTGATGCTTTTGTTTGTCATTGCCATTTGCTTAATCTAAGCAGAGTGTAACGGAACTCCATGATGGATCGGCTCTATTCGTCACGGTAGCAAAGTATCTATCTCCTTCTCTCCGGGACATAGACCAAGTCGGTATAACTCCCGATGTCCAGTGCATGGCTGACATGATTAATGTGCCCAAGGAGTCATTGTTTAAAGACAAGAACTCCGTCTCAACCTTGGAAGCCGATTCCTGTATCATGGTTGCCGAACATGAGTTGGACATTCAGGAATTGAAAGGCACAGCTTCCTGAAGGATGAAATGTCAGATCCATTCGATCTCATAGTGTAGACTCATTAGTCTGTATAAATTGCTTATGATGAACAAGTGTGTATAGATCTCAAAGGGCCGGACCTAATGTATCTGAGCCACAGCATATACGGAATTAAATTCTTCCGGAAAAGCGAATGAATTCATCTTCGAGTTCCGACTCTAGATAAACGAAATGATAGTATAAAGGGTTTGCTGAGGACTTTGTACGGTAGAAAAAGTAGATCCCAGACATCTTGTTGCACTGGCGTTTGTCCTTGTTGAGCTCATTTAAGTGGTGCAGAGCGTATAATTTATTAGCACAATCACCTTTGACATTGAGATGGAAGCTCCAACCAAACCATATATATATATATATATATATACACACACACACATTTGCTGCATCCAGCAAGTTAAGGAAGCGTTAAAAGAAGAATGTAAAAATTATACAATCACGAGAATGTAAAGAGACGGGCCTGAGTTCTGCAGTTACTTGGCTTTTGCAGTTCAAAATGGATATGTGCCGCTATTTTCGATGAAACATTTATCTAGTATGGACTGGTTAGCAATCTGTTAGGATTAAACATAACAAAATAGAGAGTAAATACGAGAAAGAGAAATCGAGACACAATATTTTATGTTGGTCACCTTTAAATTAGGATTACATTCAGCAGAGGATTTAATATAATTGGGACCTCGCACCTCTCTGTTATATATAATCAATAGATATTCATTGGCCCATGTTCAAACTACGAATAAAATACATGTCCAAACTATAAAAATCCTCTAGCCGCCCGCGGGATCCCGTGCCTTCCAGTTGATGGAGATTATAAATCACACCCAACACAATCGATGTGTACTTTTGTGAGGTGCTACCGATGGCTATTCGGACCGGAAACTCCGGGTCACCAGCGATCATTGACCGCCATCTCAGTTTTGGAATAGTTGGAACCAAACAAATGTGCATTAAATTCGAAACTGCGTTCTGAACAAAACCAAGATGATGACTTCCGCTCTTCACAAGTACCATATTTTCAACGGTACAGCGTATGCGTTTCACTCTTCTAAATTCACGCGAGTCCATTGTTCGGAAAACCTAAAATTTATATCGAATTCTTAGTCCTATAGGGGGATATGTACATGTCATAGTGGTAGTTACACCAAGCTCTTCCCCTCAAAATTTACAGTTTCCGAAATAAAGCTTTCATTTTCTTTGAATGCCCTTCTCCAGTGGAAACAGCTGACGCTGAACTTGGAGAGACAGCGGTGCGGATGCACACGAAGGGCAGCGGTCGGCGCCGTGTTAGGCACCGACTTATATATCAGAACGTGGGATGCGGGATTGAGGATTGGTGACCCATCTTCTTTTTGACAGGCCTCTGTCAAAAAATATACGGCGGACGACAGAAGAATTCTAGCTGTATTCTAATCTTTGAGGACCTACACCATCTCTCAGCTTCGATGGGAAGTTCCAGTGAAAACACGCAGATTTGATCGCATGGGTGTCGTGAAGAAATTTGGCTTCTGTTGGTACACCTAGGAAAAATTGTTCAAAAAATCCTACACTTATTTGCACTTTTGCCAATTCAGTCTCGAACTTTTCAATTTTGCCACTTAAGTTTTAAATATTTTCATGTTTTGCCAATCAAGTCCATCCGACCAATTATAGCCGGAAATCGCCGACATGAATGAAGGCCGACCATTTCTACGTGGTATGGTCGGCGCCGAAGCATACGAGTTTTATAATTTTATAATTTTTCTTTCTTTCTTTTTCGTTTTTTCTTCCAAGCCCGGCAAGGGCCGAGGCCGCTGGCCAACCCTTGCCAGTGCAAGCAAGGGCCACGAAGCCCTCATCCAACAGCCAATAAGGGTCTCCGACCTTGCTTGTGGATTAACAAGCCTTCGCCTGTTGTCGGAATTGGTATAAAAAATAAAAAAAAATTAATAAGAAATTATCAAACCTTGCTAGTACTACTGTCCTCATCAACGATCTCCAGTTAAAATTGATCGGATGGACTCAATTGACAAAATGTGAAAAGGCAGCTCAAATTCTTAATAAAGAAAAAGTTTAAGATTGAATTGACAAAAATGCAAGAAGTTTAGGACTTTTTAAATAATTTTCCCTTGCTTTTTACGTATGTACACGACACAAATGAGTTCACATCTTAAATGTTTTCTCCGCAAATGCGCTCTACCGTGATAGCAACTTTATGCGAAAACGATTCTCAATGATAAATTTGTGGCGCTGAAGCGTACAAATTTGATAATTTTTCTTTCTTTCTTTTCTTTTTCGTTTTTTCTTCCAACCCGGCAAAGGCCGAGGCCGTTGGCCAACCCTCGCCAGTGCAGGCAAGGGCCACAAAGCCCTTGTCTAGCGGCCAATAAGGGTCTCCGACCTTGCTTGTGGATTAACAAAGCCTTCACCTGTTGTTGGAATTGGTATAAAAAATAATAAAAAATTAATAAGAAATTATCAAACCTTGCTAGTACTGCCATCCTCGTCAGTGATCTCTAGTTAAAATTGGTCAGATGGACTCAATTGACAAAATGTGAAAAGTCAGCTCAAATTCTTAATAAAAAGTGCAAGAGGTTTAGGACTTTTTAAATAATTTTTTCTTGCTTTTTACGTATGTACACGATACAGATGAGTTTACATCTTAAATGTTTTCTCCGCAAATGCTCTTTAGCGATAGCAACTTTATGCGAAAACGATTCTAAATGATAAATTTAGCAAACATTCGTCTAAGGTTGTCAATCGAAACAAGATGAGACTCGTCGTCCGTTTCAAGAATTTGACGCCAGCGACTCATTAACGTGTCAGAAAGCGCGCACAAAATCACTTCTTCGATCAACTTTCGATCTAAGCAACGAATGAAAACTGTGAATAATTTGCAGCTAGCTCAGAGAGTTCGCGTTGGGATTGAAAACGAGTTGCAGATCGGACGTATATATGAATTGAATAGATATATCGAATATCATGGAAAATCACCGATGGTCCACAAAGAATCAATCCAATGAAAACACCCTCCCCAAAACAAAAACAAATCGCTCCTCAATCGCTCTTCCCCTGTAGGACATATGTATCCACGCTGTCATTCTGCACACTGGAAAAAGTTACCAAAGGCGAGCCTCTCAGTACTTGAGCAGAGCGAGCAGAGACAGCGCGACCGAAGATCCGATGACCGCGAACGAGGCCAGCGCGAACGCCGCTCCGGCCTCCATCGACGCCGGGGCGGGCGCCGGCGCCATCTCGGGTTCCTGAGCCGAGGCGGCCGCCGCGGCCATGAGGAGGACCGCCGCCACGAAGGCTACCGCGAGCGAACCGAAGCTCCTCACTCCTGCTGCTGCTGCTGCTGCCGCCATTGCCGAACGAGGCAAAGAACCAGACGATGAGCGGATTACTATGTCGGAGCGAGGGGGAGCCTTCGAACCGGCCGGAGATCGGAGCTGCAGAGGAGGCTTGGAGCTAGAAGAGTTGGCGGAATCGGGAGAGGTTCGAGAACGATGAAGGAGAAGGGGAAGGAGGAGATCGCTATTTATAGGCGGGAGAAGGAGGCGCGTGGGCCTCACCGCAGCGGGCGAAGGTCCGGGGGACCTTCAGATGATTCGCCAACGTTCACATAACAGCTCGATTTGCGCGTAAAAAGGCATTGACATGGCCGTTGGGGGGGCGCGATGATTGCGTGCGGGCGCCCCGATCTCTGTCGGCAGACGGATGCCGCTGCGATTGCGACACGTGTGCGGGGGGAGTTCGTCCTTTTCTTTGTGGGGGGACCGGCCGGCGGGCCCATTGGGCCTCCGTGGGGAGGCCATTCCCGAGGTCGAGCCCAGTGGGCCCGAGATGGCCCTGCTTTGCTCTTGATTTTTCCTTCTTTTTTTTATTTATTCTTTTAACCAATTTTTTTCTTTTTATTTATTTATTTTTTTTAACCAATTGATCGACCAGTTTTGGGTTGTCATGTTAGTAGTAGCTGCAACTGAGCCAATAAATTCCTAAGTTGCCAAAAACAGCATTTGATAGTTCCGGAAACACTAGTTTAATAAAATTAAGGAAAATCTAACGAATCAGAATAATATCAAAGTAAGATATTCAGAGGACGATGTACGAAAGGAATTATATATATGTCGGGATCATACTAATCAATCTGGTTTCTATCACCATATCAAACCACCACCGGAACTATTTATCTCAACGTATAACAAAAATATCATATCATATCATAGTGTACTATGAAAACAGAGGGTGGACGATGTAGTTTAGAGCTGCAAAACGATGAGAAGAGCGGCAGAGAGCAAGAGGCAGACAAAAGCATCCTGCAGCGGCGAAACAGGCCCAGCTGCCCCTGTAACCGGCGGAGGCAACGGAGCCATCGCTAGCTCCTGCGCCCGAGTCGCTCCGCACAGCCACGCCGCTGCCGCCATCGCCACCACGAGCGTCGCGATTCCACCTCTCATGCGGCTGTTCCTGGAGCCTGCCATCGAATCTTCTCGGTATGCCTGTAGCCGCAGCTCGTGTGTCTCCCTGTGGACAGATACAAGTTGCTCCGATTCTTGCTGCATTTATATAGGCAGGCACTGAAACGGCGATCAGTTCTGGGGACATTGGCGCTGGATGTGCATGAGAGCAGTTAGCGTATCGGAATCAATGTGACTCTTCTGCTTCTTGTACATGCCTTTTGAGCCAAGAATAGAAACCGCAGGGACCACCCGCTCCAACCTAGGTGGCTTCAGGATAATGGAAGCTCTGATGGTTTGCCACTTCCTGAAGCAACCCCTGAAGATCGAGAGGTTGCGAAAAGCGAGGGCCCAACCATCCGAGAGACGAAGAGGGTAAACCGTCACTGGTGTGCCCTGGTTGTCCTTCGCAGCTGCTGCAGATGGACCCTCGCTTTTGGCTCAGCTGTTAATTTTTGCTTTGATGGCCAGGACACTCGCTTTTGGCTCAGCTGTTAATTTTTGCTAATGATGGCCAGGGCATCGTGTAAAGTTTGAGCATCGAGCACCCAAAAAGACATGCTTCACAGGCACTCGCTCGGCAGCCGAGTAATCCATTAGGCAAGATCACTTATCATGTTCTTCGACCATGAACTCAGAACTCATAAATTCAAGAGAAATATGGCATGGTGGAGAAAAGGAAGAAGAAAGAGCTGCCGAAATAAATTTCGTCATTGTTTTTTTTTCAGCCTTTCTTTGATGTATGTATAAACCTAACAAAGTGAACGAGTCTGTCGATTTTGGAGAACTGTAATTCTTAAAATTTATAGCAAAATGTTGTATCATCCCAATGGTTGGAGCCCCTTCGCCATACCACACCTCTTAGAACAAAGCTGTCTGAAAGATTGCACCTTTTGGAACGAAGTTATTCGCGTCTGTTCTTTGCGCCTTCTCATAAGATCAAAGTGTCATTTCATTTTAATGGTCAATCGGATCAACTGGACTAACCCGTTGTTTCTCATTCTTTCTTTTTCTTGTTCCGCAAAAGCAAATTTACAGAGAAATACGATGTACGAAATATGAAAATCAATCATAACGAGTACCATTAAATGTTATACATAAATACACGCGCGACAGTTCGCCTCCTCTTTCTCTGCAAGAGAGAGCCATTCTAACGTTGGAGAGACATTTGTGCATCACCGGCTCCTTCACAACCATTAGCGTTTACCAAATTCCGCCAAACTTTCCCCTCGTGCCATGCAAAACCAACCACGTACCACGATTTTCCATTGCCAATTTTCAACTGCTTTCAGCCTAAAAATGGCCCCAACACTCCCCTATAAATTCCTCTTGATCTCCACGCGCCATCCCCAGGACAGCAAAAGAAAAACAATAAAGGAGAGGAAGAAGATAAGATATCTGTTCTTCGTCTCCAGGAAAAGAAAAAGGACTTGCATTTCTTGAGAAAATGGACATGAAGAACATCTTCTGTGCCGTCCTCGTTGCTGCCGCCTCAATCAGCGCCGTCCTGGCCTCCGATGCCTCCCCGGCTCCGGCCCCAGGCCCATCGAGTGGATCCTCCGCGGCCTTGCCTGTCTTCGGCACCCTGGTCGGCGCCTCTGTCGTGTCTTTCTTTGCCTATTATTTGCAGTGAGAACTTGAGAGCGCCACAATGGCAAAATATGAGAGAAATAACAGAGTGGAAAGTAGGGAAGGAGTAGTTCTGGAAGAGAGTGAACAAGGGTCGTCTAAGCATTCTTATTCGAGTTCTTGAAATGGACTGACTTTTCAGAATATCTCCCTTCTTTGATTGATGCCGTGTCTTTATTTGTTATCTACATACATGGGTGTTGCACATCAATAAAGGATTCTGTCAAGCTTTTTCAAGTGGAGTGGCTGGTTGTTGCATGATACCAATTCTGGCGTCGACCTTTCGCCGCCAGTCACTGCGCATGAATTTAGTGGAATCTAACAGCATCACATATATATATATATATATATATATATATATATATATATTCAAGTATGCGCATGTATCACAAACGAATGAGGGAGTAACTCATCTTTGAGGATAGGCTCTTAAAAACTGAGCTTAAGGTCAAATGATGCATGAGCAACGTATGCAGCAGGAAAGAGATACTTAGGATGCATTGGCCGCTGCACCCCGATATACTGTGCATGCAGACATTATACGGAGATTCACTAGGAAGAGGCATGGGAATTTAAGATATCACCTGGCCATTGTCGACCTAGAGAGCGATCTCACCCTCATAATCCATACAACAACATCAAGAAGAAGATAGTACAATCAGTTGATAGCGGTGTAGAAGACTCGTTCGCAAAATTGCAGTATATGAAGAAATTGTACAAACTCTGAAAAGAACTCATCTGTCAGACAATCGTATTTCTTACACAACTTATGGCTTCAACTATCATTTAAATGACAACTTCCTCTAGCAAACAGACGGCAACTGAATCCATAAAAATCAACAAAGAATGCGTCTCCTTCAGCTCCACCGTTATTCAGAAAAACACTACTTCAAGAAAAGACGCTTCTCATACTTACACTCAAATGAATGTACACGGGATGGATAAATTAATGCTAAGAGTCCTCGTGGATTTTAGCAAAAAAGCACCCTCGAAAAGTACATGCATGTACAAGAAAGTTAAGCACGTAGATTATTGACAATCATCTTGCTGAGGTAAGTTTCCTCCAGGAAATTTAAGTGAAGACATGAGGCTCTTTGTCAACAAAATAGCCGTCTCTTTTGATGACACGGCTTCTCCTCCGAATGGTCTCAGAATACCGGCGAGCTCATCAACCTTATCCTGTTTAAGTAGCTGTGCACATAGCTCAAGCAGAGATTCTAAAGCATCAGCTCTTTGTTGACTTGGAATTTCCCAGTTGATCTTGGTTTCTTCTCCACCAGTAGCAGTGAGTGTGCTCAAGGAAGAGGTGTCAAGTGGTGTGTGGTTCACAACCAGAGCATCATCAGCCTCAGTTTGCGTGGAACAGGTGACATCATCTTGTTTTGCCATAACTCCATTACATACGGTCGTCTTATTACCAGATGATAAATAGTCCGCAGTAGCACCTTCCACGACAGTGGAGTTTTCTAATTTGTCAGAACTGCATGTGGGATCTCTATAATTTCCATCACTAGCATTGTGGATCCTCGATGATGGAGTACCATTCTCATGAACTGCATCATTTTTATCGTGGACTTCATTTGGCATTTGCACCTCGCTGCTCTTTTCTGCCTTAATATTTAATTCACAGTCTTCCTCATCTTTCTGGTTGCAAACTATCTCTTGAGCATGTACTATTTCCTGAGCCTGCATGACACTATCGTTGACATCAACCTTCTCGAATTGTTCAACATACTTCATAGCTTCTTCTCCTCCATCCAGAGAAGGCAATGTGCCCTCAGAGGTGATCTCGGAGGTGACTTCCATTGAACTGTGTTCCGTTACAAGCTTAGAATCAGTTCCTCCATCTCCATTCGAAAGAGTCATTTCAGACTCAGCAGAACTATCTTTTGAAACATCCAAAGAGTTCGATATTTCAACCGTATAGCTGGTCGGATCAACCATCTTGGTTTCAAGATAATCTTCTGTGCTAGCTGTGGAAGTCGCTTTGCCAGCAGTTACCACAGCAATCTGTCTCATGTTTCCATTAGCTTCAACATGCTCAGAGTGGCTTAAGGCTTCTACTCCTATCTCCTTCTCAGTGTGGTCTTTCCCCACCTTTGGCTTCCCAGATGATAATCTTCTCCCACTTTTATCCTTTGAGTTGTTTATGGGCTTTATGGGAAGAAAGACGGGGGCAGCATTATTGCACCGAAGAAGGTATGGCTGCAAATGTGGATGCCTCAGCAGCTCCGCAGCCTGAAAATTCAGGGGCATTAGAGTAGGTCAAGGAAATTCCATTAATCTTACAAAAGCATAGGTAAGTTGGATTACCGTTGGTCTATGCTCTGGATTCTTTCTCAGCATGCTCTTGATTATTTGCTTCCTGCAAAATGGACAGTAAGTACTACGGATGAAAAAAAAAATGTCATATAACTGCTCTGAATGTGGTGGTCTTAGAGAAGCTTCTTACAGTGAGGATGAATACACAATAGGAAGGGGTGAAATGGTAGATCTGTTTATTTTGTTGATGAGTCCAGCCATATCCTATTAAGAAAAGTTCACATTCAAGGGGTAGTGCCACAGAGATACTAGTCCAGATATAATGGTAGCAACAAGGCATGCAAGAAGTTGAGTTAAACTCACAGAGGCTCTAAATGCAGGATGGTGAGCAGCTATTTCAAACATGCAGCAACCTGTAAACGCACCAAATTTCTCTCCCTTGTCAAACCATGAATATGTAATAAAAGGAGTTCAAATAATCCTTTTAATAAGCAGTGCTGTATTTAAGATCCTGGCTTACCAAGAGACCATATGTCAGACTTGTAACCATAAGGAATATCTGCCAGGAGCTCAGGACACATGTAGTTGGGAGTGCCAACAACCTGTATAATGCCAAGGACGAAGATAGGTTGACATGAAGTCAACTCAGCAATGTACTTCGAACAAATGATAACTTTAACCAGACATATACAGATGCATAATCTGTAGAAGAACTGCCCACAGGAATAATCAATTGACATTAAAGATCTAGTAGATGCAAACGGTATCATACCGATGAAGCAAGGTCTTCGGTGCCAAGTAGCTTTGCAAGCCCAAAATCACCTGTACAGTGACTTATACTACTTTAAGTAATAATGATTTTTGAAGCAGGGATGATCAATCAATCATGAGATGGAGTTTAGGTCTTCATACCTAGCCGGATGTCATTGTCCTTTGTGAGGAATATGTTAGAACACTGAAATCAGAGGGCTTAGGTCATGTTCACACAAACAACAGCTGTTTCTGATTTCAAATTATCAGGAGTATGTGACCTTACTTTAAGATCTCTGTGTAGTACACGGTTTGAATGCAGGTAGTCCACAGCTAGCAACAACTGGGTTAACCATTTACAGAGTTTCTGCACATACAAAGATCAAACGCAAGGAGTTAGTACAGACTATGGGTTATCACGAGAAGAAACCACTTAAGATACAACTAATTACCTCCTCGGAAAAAAATATCCCCCTGGCCTTCTTTATAATCCCAGCCCTGATTGTGGGGAAAAAATAGATCTCCCCTAGATCAGTTACTTGTGCCAAGCATTTAGAAGAAGATATTGGAAATTTTAATGCTTACGTATTGAAAAAAGAATATTAGCTATAGCAGGAGAAATCAACTTTGTTTGATTCTTTCAAAAAATTGAGAAGAAGCTCTTAAATCATTTCCTACTCAATAATGTCTTCCATCACATCTTATAGGCATATTTTGCAGCGACGTGCATCATTACAATTGCTTATGGTATGTTCCACTCCATCTATAATGTGATAATGTCATACTACCAGAACTCTACTCATCCAGCATTCTGACTTGTCGATGATGTGAGTTTTACATGTACTTACATGTCCCCTCCTTCACAGTAACCAGTGATGATGCATATACAGTTTCCCTGATTACCAAGCAAAACATAGTGAGATTCGACAATAATGCCATGATTTGACCCTAAAAAGGAAACGTCTCGTAAAAGCATTCTCACAGCATGACATGTATAGATATGATGTTCACCTTATCCACCCATGCATCTTTGTACTCCACAATATATGGATTGTGCAGTTTGGCAATCAACTCCATCTGCATGTTGACATAGAAGCGAAACTCTCACCAATTAGCATTGGAAACATAAACAGCGACAAATTCCCATCGGTAGAGGAGATCAGAAAGTCCAATTAGCTCGAATGCCCAAGAAGACTTCAATGCCAAATAAAGAATGCAGACAAAAAGCTTCGGATACTCAAAACATCTCGCAAAACGAAAATTGCGATAAGGAAGCTCCATTCCATGTCATGTTCAGTTTAAATCTTTGAGTGTCCTTAGAACCGAGACACAGGGTCCATATAAAGGAAACGAGTTCCGGGCAAGTACGGAATTTGAAAGACAGTACAGCACCGGAACAGAGAAGAAGGAATGAATTTCATATCAGGACACTCCACACTAATCAATGAGCCAACCAGACCGAAACAATGGAATGCAGGAACAAGTGCAGCTGACTCCGTTTCTACACTGGAAAAACCCATATACATATCAGGAAAGAAAGCAACCTCCTGGTGTGCAGTGCGCTTGAACTTCTCCGTTTGCTTGGCCAAGCGAATTTTCTTCAGCACGTACCTGTGGAGACACAAAAATGCCGAACAAACCGACGGACGAAACCCAAAGTCAGGACCTTATGCTCGGATTTGAAGCCAAGCCACCACAAAACTAAACGGGGGGACTGAGGATTCCCTCAAATCATCAATATCATGGCCACCGACAAACGGCACCAGGTGAGAATTGCACATAAATCAGCAAACTCGACCGCTTCAAATCACCGTGCCAAAAAAGCACGACGACAGTGGCGGAAACCGAACACAAAAGAGGAGGCGGAACTCACTTCTTCTTCTCCAACCTATGGAGGACGAGGAAGGCCGATCCGAAGGCTCCCCTCCCAATCTGCTCGATCACCTCGTACGCCTCCATCCTCGCGCCGGCGGCGTCGCTGCTCTCCGGCTCCATAGGGGGGGGCCCCCCGCGATTCCGGCCGTCGACCTCGAAGGGTTTCGGCCGCTCCGGCGACAGATCTGCTACTGAAAGCAATTGGGAGTGTGGAGAGCCGAGAGCTCTCTTATAGCGAAGAGAGAGAGAGACACACACACACACAGAGGAGGAGCTTTGCTTGCATTTACAGATTTCACGGACATGGACGGACTTTCTCTCTCTTCTTCTCCTTCTCCTCTCACTTCAAGCACGCAGGAGGAATGTTTTGGGAGCACGAAGTTGCGAAGTCGCCATCATTAGCGCCGTGCCTCTTCTGCAAACACGCTTTGTCTGAATTCTTTGCGGTTTTAAAGATCTTTCCAGAAAGTTTCTCTCGCAGCGGATGGGATTTAACTTGATAAATAGTCAAAAAGTTAGAGATATGTCATTTTTGCGTACCGAATAAATTTTTTGAGAAAATTTCAAATAAGATCCTGAAATACCCCCGTTCTCTCAAATTTTAGATTGACAGTTTTTCTTCGTCTCTACACGTTTTTTCTTCTTGTTACGGTGCTACTACGGTGCCGAACAGTGCACGAAGAGGAGGATACCATCAATATAAATTTAAGTATTAGCCAGATTAGGCTGAGCCTACTTCACTACCGCCCTGAGGTGATACCGGCGGGGGCATGATGGAATAGCTGGCTGAGGAAAGTTTTCTACTCCATTGGAACATCGGCATGACAGGGTTGCGCCATGGTAGTTTCAAATAAAACTCGGCCGGTCGTCGGCCGGCTAGATATTCCGGCAAGACAACCCTCGTCCAGCCCTCTCTGGACATCCTCAGTGACCAACCATGAGATAAAAAAGAAAAAGAAAAAACCATAAGGAGAAATGAAAAAAAAAAAGGGAAAATTTTATTAAAAAAATAGTAAAAGATGAAATTGTCATTAACCATGCGGAAAGACCTTCTTCGAAATTATCATAACTATTTCAAGCTCTTCTTTAAAATAAGATCTACTTCAGACTATTATTTGAGAAAATGAGAACACTTCGGAATCTTATTTGAAACAAGGTCCACTTTAAACTTTTATTTGAAAAAATGAAGGAATTTCATGCTCTTATTTAGAATTTTTTCGTAGATTTTTTTATTGATCAAACTTATGAAATAGATTTATCAAGTGAATTTTTCTCGATCTTTTCTCTTTCCGACGATTCGGGAATATAAGAATGCAATTGTTCACACCTTTTGATGATGTAGGCGACCCTGACCCGGGGCAATTTCCACATGGAGTTTCTATTCCAGGATTTAAGTAGGTAATTTCTAATCTCTAGTAAGTGGGGGAATTCCTTGCTCATTTCTAGGCACTTTTATGGACGTTCGTTTATGTGAGTGATCTGTGGTCAACACTAAAATTATTTTTAAGAGTCATAACAGATGGATGTCCCTTGGGAGTCGCTCGGTCACTGACCCACCTAACGAAAGGGGCGAAGGAAAACTATTGTATTCAAAGGGGCATCTTCGGGGTGGGGCGATGATGATTAGTTTTGTTTTTTGGGGATCGCAAATTTGGTGAAGAAGAATAATCAAATTTGGTGTCTTTAGGGCATCTTCGGGGTGGCAATGATGTTTAATTTCGTTCTTCGTTTTTTCTTCTTCTTCTTCTTTTTGTTGTTGTTGTTGGTTGGTGTCTGCCATAACGAGTTCTTTGGGGAGCTGGTAGGCTTGATAATTTGGCAGGTGAGTGTCCCAAAATTAAGTTTTTTTCACTGTCTTTTTGTCAGTGACAATTTGGCCCAGCCAATTAGGTAAAGGGGGTGCGAAAAAGGAACGTAAGACGGACCTGTGTTGGATAAGACCTCGAGGACACCTCGAAAGTGGCCCATGCACAATACTCAAGTATACGAGTAGGTTGAGCGAGTCTCGTTTGCCCACCAAACGAAAGGCCTTTCGCGCACGGACAAGGTGGAAAGCTTTATGTTTCGAGACCTAAAATCCCGATCGCCTTATCGACCCGACTAATCCCCTGCGATGAATCTGATGAAATCGTTAAATTATTTCAAAAACGGATGTTTTGCCGCGACTTGTTTTCGATCCATGCACGATCCCTTTTGAATTGGGTTTGGCCCATTTTACAGATCATTGCTCATCATAGCCCCCATCGCACCTTCCGTTGCACCTCTCTCTTGTTGCAATGATTTCGAACCATCTGTCTTTTCGTACCCCCCACAAAAAGAAAGAAACTAATTGAGCATGATGAGCATCCGTTCATGAAAATAAATCGAGGGGTAAGATCTTGGCAATCATGTAACGAAACAAAGAGGAAGAGAGGGAGGATGACTTATGAATTCATGAAAGTCGGGGGAAAAAATGCTGTACAAATGATGGGCCAGGGACGCTTGATTGCCACAAAAAGCGAAAGCAAAGGGGATGCCTCTCTTTTTCTTTGTTTTTTTTATTTGGCAAAGCATGTGAGATGTCAATAGCATGATCAGGATACTAGTGTCGGCGTACGTGCGGGAAATATGTTATTGTTGTGTAGAATGCAATTGAGACGGATTTGCACTCAAAGCGAGCTACTCGGCCGATTGAACCCGAAAATCAGCCTTAACCAGTTCGGTTACCGGTTTTATATCCTAAACCGGACCTAGAACCTATAAGGCCGGTGGCTCGTTGATTGCGGGCCTATAAGGGTGTTGGGATTAAGATGCCATTGGTGAGTTGAACGAAGGGAAAATGACAAAAATAGTCCATGAAGTTTGATCAAATATGCAATGTGGTCTCTAAATTTTTTATTTGTTCAATATGATCCCTATACTTTTAATTTGTTTAATATGATCCCTGAACTTTTAATACATACTTAAACTGATTCCCTGAACTGTACGAAGATATTCAACGTTGTCACTTCATCAATTTAAGTTTAGGAACAATATTAAACATTTTCATATAATTTATATATAAAAGTTCAGGAATTACGTTACGCGTTACGCTAAAATTCAAGAATTATTTATGCCATTTATCCCCGAGACAGTGGCATCAAGCACCTAGACTCTGTATGTACATGGCGTTTAACTGTGCACTGCAAATCCAGTGCTTGGAACTGCCCACCAAATAAGCAGACGAAACAAGAGTGCATTGAGGAAATGCCGTTCGAACAAAGGCGGGAAGATCAACCGCACGCCAACTTGGGCTCCATCAGTTAGGAGCACAACAGAGTGCTCGGGAGCGAGGATGATTGCGTTGCCATCAAGTCTTCCGTAATGGCGAAGATGATGTCGTGGGCCAGGCCTCACATCAGGAAGCTCTCACCTTCAACCTCAAGTCGCGTGACTATGATCCAACACAACACCCGGTTGAGGGAGCTGACCAAAACAGGTTTTTTGGGCGATGCTCGGTCACTGTTCGACAGTATGCCTTGCAGAGACGAGATTTCTTGGACCACCCTGATTTCTGGGTATGTCAGCGCCATGGATATAACCGAAGCTTTTGCTTTGTTCTCCAACGTGCGGGTTCAGCCAGCACTGCACGTAGACCATTTCATGCTCAGTCTTTTGATCAAGGCTTGCACGCTTGATATGAACCCGAATCTTGGCGAGTCATTACACGGATATGCCGTCAAAACGGGAGATGCAAACTCGCTATACGTGGGAAGTGCCCTTCTTGACATGTACACGAAAGCCAACAGAATCGAGCTGGGTTATAGAATATTTGATGAGATGCCACTGAAGAATGTTATTTCTTGGACTGCCCTGATAAATGGGCTTGTTTGCTGTGGCCACTATGGGGAGGCGGTGTCCTGCTTCGCCGAAATGTGCAAGTCGGAAGTGCAATGTAACGGGCACACATTTGCTATTATTTTGAAGGCATACGCTGATCTTGGTGCTTTGAGCTGTGGGAGGGAGATACATACACACATAATTAAGAAAGGCTTTGATGCGAGCTCATTTGTGGCTGATTCACTTGCCACGATGTACAACAAGTGTCGGAAGTTTCACAATGCCGTGCTGTTACTTGAAAGGATGCCCACACAGGATGTAGTGTCGTGGACAACTATAATCACGACATACGTTCAGATGGGTATGGAAGAATCTGCATTTGTAGCATTTTTAAGGATGAAAAGATCTGGTGCCAGTCCTGATGAATACACATATGGAGCAGTTATCTCTGCGTGTGCTAGTCTTGCAAGAACTATATGCGGCGAACAATTACATGCTCAAGTTTTGTGCAAAGGTCTTTTAAATTCCTTGCCAGTGGCAAACTCCATTATCAGCATGTATTCAAAACTCGGCCAGTTATCTTCAGCACTAGCTATTTTTCACGAAATCTTCAATAGAGACATTGTTTCGTGGAATACTATAGTCACTGGGTATTCTCAAGAGGGTTACGGCAAGGAAGCTTTTGAGCTTCTGTCGTGGATAAGGATTGAAGGACTCAGGCCCACCGAGTCAACTCTTTCGGTTGTTCTTACTGTGTGTGGTAATATGGCTATTCTCAAGCAAGGGATGCAACTTCATGCTCTTGTCCTGTCTTTGGGTTTAGAACAGGCACCTACAATACAGAGTGCTTTGATTAATATGTATGCCAAGTGTGGGAGTATAAAAGATGCATCCAAAATCTTTGATGAGGCAACAAATTATGATATTGTGGTGTGGACAACAATGATTAATGGATATGCAGAACATGGTTACAGCCATGAAGCAATTGATTTGTTTGAGAAGCTGGCTAGTGTTGGGTTGAGACCAGATCCTGTGACATATGTTGGCGTTCTTACTGCATGTAGTCACGCTGGACTGATCGATCTTGGTTTTGACTATTTCGATTCAATGAGCAGGGAACAACGAATTAGTCCCTCAAGAGAACACTATGGCTGCATGATTGATCTTCTCTGCCGAGCTGGAAGATTGGACGAGGCAGAACACATGATCAAAAGAATGCCATATGAATGTAATGATGTTGTCTGGTCAACTTTGTTGAGAGCATGTAAAATCAATGGTGATGCAGACCGTGGAAGGCGAATTGCCGAGCATATTCTCGATTTAGACCCAAATTGTGCTGGAACTCACATTGCCCTGGCTAATGTCTATTCTGCCAAGGAGCGGTGGACCGATGCAGCGGAAATAAGGAAAATGATGAAGTCAAAGGGTGTAACTAAAGAGCCTGGATGGTCTTGGATTATGGTTAAGGACTGTGTGTCCACATTTGTGGCAGGTGACCAGTCTCATTTACATAGTGAAGAACTATGCGATGTTCTGAATTTTCTTTGCTCGGGAGAAACTTGTGTTCAGGATGTGGTTTCCCTTGTGTATGATATTGAGGACTGAAAAGTAGCGTCCTTACATAGTTCTATTTGGCTGTTTTCTTCATTATTCTCGTTAATTAGCAGAGTCGACGGCAGAAAAGGATTATTGGAAAAAAGTTGAGGTTGCCCAACGATGCTATCAAGCAACAGGTATGGGAAGGGTGCATTCTTCATGATTGCCTTGTTCCTAGAGCATGTGATTTACAATGACTGATGTTGATTAAGTCATATATATATTAGTAACAGAGTCTTCTTCAAAAGGTCTACAGGGTAAGCTACATAACACACACACACACACACGTATTGATTTTCTTCTCCAACAACAGGCTCAAAGTGGCAGCATCTTCCTGTCTACTGATCAATGCCGATAAGCCCATCAGTCCACACAACTGTCCATATACCGGTAGAAGAGTTCCAATAAAATTAGATATGAGAGGACGGTGCTTTGCGCATGGTTGTCTTGGTCTTGGAAAAATGCATGATATACAATAAATGACGTTTCTTGGACCTCACAGTTCCAATTAAAATCACAGCTCAACTAATCCCTTTACTCTAGCTAGGAAGTTTACGCATGTCCCCATATTGGCTCAATGAACAATCTCAAATTTGTCATACAATTTCTTTCTGCTTCTGGCAGTAGACATGAAAAGACAGATCTCAGCTTCATCCCATAAAGTAAAGATAGTTCCATTAAAATCTTATCATTATGAAGCTCGAGTCTATTTGCTCCTTTTAAAATACCCCCCACTCTTCTGCCTTCTCTGTTTTAAAATTTGTGTGGATTTAGTATTTGCAGGTCTTCAAGAGGAGTTTGAAATATGAATTATTTTGCATTGCCTTTTCTCTTAGCCATTTTCATACACCAAGCTTGTTTACGTGTCCAGGTAGAAGCAGGTGATGGCTTTGTTAGAACTAGAGGAATATATATGGTGCTGAATAGAAGCCTTGATTATGCCTATGGCTTCAATGCTTATTGTTTGATGACACAGCTTTTGTTGATGCATACAAAGATTCAGCTGCATTCCAAGAGCTTTAAGCCATGGCCTTACCGTTGTAAGAACCTGCGGTTTCACTGATTATGGTTACAGACCTCTACTGCACTCTTTTGGTTCCTAAAATGGAGGTGATTCGCTGTCATTATAATTCATGCGGGAATTGTGGGTCTGCAAATGTCTTAGAATGTTTTTCTAAACACAAGATCCTGGTTGTCCCTCTCTAATTTTTAATATATTCCCTAAATAATGACTAGACTGACCTATTTTGTCGAAGATGTCGTGTGCCCAACTTGTTTCATGATTATTAGCATGATTTATTGCTTTTTGGGGTGTTGGCAATAGGTGATACCATGTGAATGGATTGCAACTGCCATCCCAAGATGTAGGGCATTGGACTCTTTGGAATAAATTGTGTGATATTGTGTCGAGAAGGCCCATAGGGCATTGTGACATACCTGTTTGCTTTTGCTATCAATTCCCAATCTTTTTGTTTATCAGCTTGCACGCTTTAGGTATATTCTGTTAGGGGCTAGCAATACCTGTGTTGATGCTATCTTGTGAACTTTTAGTTATCATCCCAAAGCTGTTGTGCTCTCGTGCTTGAGAGCAATTAGAAACTTAGTTGACTTCTTGTCTTCTTCCTATCAATGGTCTGTGCGAAAGGGTGGGGGCCTTTATTAATGATTACACCAATGAAAGAATTCACCCTGATTTGAGATGGAGCAAAACCATACATATAAAAGAAACTGTCATATAATCTAGTCATGGGGAATTAAGTGATCGATGATTGTTTTTTTTTTGTGTTCAGAGTGAATTAGCCAGTTTTAAGAATGTAGAAGCCCTTGTTCTCTCTCTTACTCTCTCGATCTCGATCTCGATCTTAATCTGGGAGAAGGAGAAAGGATCTTGTGAGTCCCATAACTTATCTATGTTCTTCTGATGACTCCTGCCATTCACATTAAATCTAACCTGAAAATGCCTGTAAGCTTTCCCTCATTTTTACATTCCTTAATGGAAATAATTTTGTTTCATCTGGTTGTCTGAGAAGGCAAGAAATGGCTATTTGTGTTTCATCATCGAAAGATATCTTATTGCAGGAGTTGGAAGCTAAAGAAATCTTTGTAGCGAGTTAGGATGCCAGACTGCAAAAGGCCCCATCCTTTCCATCAGTTACTGAGGCTTTCTTGGAAGTGCTACCACGGCAAATATATTTCCCAACTTCGAAGTGCCATATGGACATGCTGCCAAGGCAAGAACAAGCTAAGCTTGCAGCTTCTCCTGGTAGCTGCATTGTCAACGGAAGCTCAAGCAAGAGTGGGAAGGAAGACACAGTTGCTGGCACAGGGGCTGTGCAAAGGGTGCACTGGATTTTGAAGTCTCCTCAATCGGGAGTACAGCAAAATCCACTTCAACTGGCAATTCAGCTGCACTGTTCTTCAAAAATTTTGGACCTAATGGGTCCACCGCACGATGAAAACAGGTCTATTTGATTTGGTTCAACTGCAGGTGCTAGGGTGAGAAGACTCAGCTACCTAGAGACCATGCAATAATTACAAATCTTATGAACCGATTATGTCCAAATCTTTGGCCTGTACAGTGGCTCTAATTCAGAGCAGTTTGCACTCAACAGATGAAATTTGACGGATGACCTCCGGTTCCTCTTCAAGATGGCGCATCACTATTCTG
Organism: Syzygium aqueum; assembly: GCA_031216185.1. NCBI lineage: Eukaryota > Viridiplantae > Streptophyta > Magnoliopsida > Myrtales > Myrtaceae > Syzygium > Syzygium aqueum. Next base: position 24,079,467 of record CM062231.1, read on the forward strand.
ATATGGATGACTGCCCTTCTGATTACAGGACTGCTGGCCAGGATGCTACTGCTAAGGGAACCCCATCATCAAGGCAATAACAATTTGATAATATCGTAGAACGCAGCAGCTGCGTTGAAGGGTCTTAGACTCTAGTCTGATACTTGTCTGACTTCCCATGAGTACGGCGTACCAGTTAGCTCATGTCTTGAAGCGTAGTATTGAGGACGTTTTCTCATGTAAAAAGCATATTGCGACGCAGCTCATGATACCGCAATTTATTTGTTGCTGCGTCCGGCATTTGTGTCTTTAACAACATTCTACTAAAAAATCTCAGATGGATGATGTCATTCTAGTTGTAAGAACTTGTGATTTGATGTATTACTAATTCAGATTTGGCAAATCTTAAGCATGCACATCGTCCCCCATGCATTGTAGCATGTGAACTGACCTAGGCTCTGCAAACAAATCTGCACAACATGGATATCCAATTCCCAACTTGCCGATCGTCCTTGTACTTGGACACGCAGTTAAATTCTAGTTCTCGTTACAACTGTTCCCAGCTAAGTCGAGTAGGACACATTGCTCCTGACCCCAAGATGTGGCCGCGGCATTATATTTAAATCTTGATTGGGTCTAATCTGAACAAATTGCTCCGAAGTTGCAATCGAGAATTTCGGCATAAGCTATTAAAATTGCATCATGCCCCCTTGAGTTGCAGGAAGCATTAACAAGTTTTGTTTGTCGAGCTAACAAAGAGATTCGAGCTTTGGCTTGATTAATACATTTAAACAAAATAAGTCAGTCCTATATTTCTCTACACCCAATTCGAAAATGGATATGCAATGTATTTAAAATCTGGCTTCGTTGTTTGATGACAACGAGTTAAAGTATGCCGAGCTTCTTATAGTTTCTCTTCTTTATTTAGAAGTTGCTGACCATGCATTGGTAGGGAAGCATTCTGCCTTTCCTCGATACTTAATCAAATCCTTTTTTTAACAATCGAATGATTGCCCAGAGACATATGCTTTTTATCAGGGAAAATTGTCTAATCAGTTCTAAACCTATTATACGGCGGTCAATTCAGTCCTAAACCTTTTAATTTTGTCAATTCAGTCGTAAACCTTTTAAATTCTTGACAATTGAGTCCTTCCGACCAATTTTGGCCGGCCGGCGCTGACGTGGCCGCCGGCCGTCCGGTCAATGCTAACATGATAAATTTTAATTATTTTTTAAATTTTTTAATCTTTTTTTTCGGGCTTCTCCCCTTTGGCCGGTCCGGCGGCCGGCCAGAGGGGAGGGCCGGCGAGTCCTCTAGCGAAGCTCGCCTCGCCGTCGTGACCCAGGCGACAGCAAGGCTTGACCTCACCTCGGCTTGCCTTGCCGTCGCGACCCAGGCGACGGCAAGGCGAGATGAGCCTCGCCTCGCCTCACCTCGCCCAGCCAGGGGCCGGGGAGGCTCGCCCCCGCCAGTGGCCAGTGGGGCGAGCTTCGCTAGAGGCCTCGCTGGCCCTCCCCTCTGGTCGGCCACCAGTCGCCAGACCAGCCAGAGGGGAGAAGCCAGAAAAAAAAAAGATTAAAAATTGAAAAAAATATAATTAAAAATTATCACGTCAACGTTGACTAAACGGCCAGCAGCAACGTCAGCGCCGGCCAGCCAAAATTGGCCAGAAAGACTCAATTGGCAAGAATTTAAAAAGTTTGGGACTGAATTAGCCATCGTACAATAGGTTTAGGACTGATTGGACAATTTTCCCCTTTATATTGTATTTCCCCGCTCAATAGCAGCATAATGATCAGCCATTCAGTAGAAAAGTAGTCTAATCCCATTTGGGAAAGAAAGGAAAAGTTCCTGTAACTAAAGCAAGCACAAAACTATAGTCAGCAACATCTCATTCGCACATTAAATCGTTAAGCCTATTCAGCCTAGATGCATCTCAGTCACAAGGATTAGAGAGGCCACTTATTTTGCGTAAATAGTACTTCATTGGACACAATTCTTGCACTGCCAGAAAAATAAGAAACAAAACAAGAGTGCATTGAGCAACTGTCATCTGAAAATATCATCCAAACAAAGGGAAAATCAAACACACCAATTTTGGCTACACAAATTAGGAGCATAAGAGAGTGCTCAAAGCAACAAAAGCTATACATGGTTAATCCAATAGAAAGCTACATCACATGTTCCTGTCATTTCTGCCTGGACTTTTTGGCAGACTTTCGGCTCTCAAGTTTCTTTCTTGCAGCCTCAAATTCTTCTTCACTGGGTTCTGAACTCTGCGTTCCACCACCATATTTATTCACCAGAGATGAAAACATGGAATCAAAATTCTCCTTTCGCTCACTACGGCGCTGAGATATAATTGCGAAAAGATCGTCTGACTTCTTCTTCGCTCTATCAAAATGGGAAACAAAGGTTAGCGTTGCAATTCAAGAGAAGAATATACCACTAACAGTACAGTGAAGAAATCGAAACAAAAATCATTTAGAATAGAAAGCCCAGTGCAGCTGTGTCACTCACTTCCCCCTCTTTCTAAGAGGATCTGTAGGTGGTTCAGTTTTAGAAATTTGATTTGCCCACTTCTGGTACGCCTTGGCTGTCTTCAACGTTCCTGTAGGACACAGAAACGGAGCATGCAGTAAGCACGATAGCAGGATAGTGCACACTACACTATTAAGCACGCATAAGATCTAAGCTACAAAACAACAGTATCCTCAGACCTGCATTACTTAGAACCATAAAAGACAGAAAAATAGGATGCTCTCCATAAAAAGTAAATGAGCACCTAGTGCTAAATATTATCAATGTAGTAAGCATTTTTTTTTTTACATATTGACCTTACCGTTACTAAACTCTATAAAACACAATGAAGCACAACCCTGCTTGAAAGTCTCAAATTCTGACTGAGGTTGAAGAGTAAAGCTAATAGTCAAGAAGAGATCGAATTGTCAAAACACCAACCTGCTGCTATTGCATCATCGATGATATCCTTAAAGCGGTGGGAATCAAGCTTAGGATCTGAGCAGAGCATCGAACAGAAAAGCCTGTGAAGGAAAAAGTACAAAAGATGTCAAATACTTCTATGTCAGATCGGCATCTACAAGAAAGGAAAAAGAAAAGGAAAAAGGACATATCAACCCAACCTGTTCATGTTACCCTTGAATTTCTCGTATAGATCAATCAGATCATTCTTTTCAGAATCAGAACCTCTATAATTTGCCTCAAACTCTTCAATGTCTGCTTCAGTAACGACCTGGATGAAGTCATATCAGATAAGTTCAAACATAGAGATATTCATGCAAGAGTACATCATTCAGATCACAAAGATGTCATTCCAGGTAGAACATGAACAACCTTGTATACAGCTCTAAAATACTCGTGCAGATTCTGAGCGACTTCCCCTGCAAGGTCCTAAGTAGCAGGAAGATAGATGTGAGAAAAAACACTTGCAATAATGGAAGAAAACTCCAATTGCCCAATAATATAAACTACCAAACTCGGGCTCGAAGTATATCACAATTTGATCATCATTCGTCCCATTTTAGCTAGGCCATCTCAAAGCAGAGTCTGTGGACTATGCTATCTTAAATATATTATAACGTCTCTCTTTGCTTGCGACAGCTATTTATATATCAGATAGAGATCAAGACTTAATTCTCTCCTGGTTTTTTGTGATTATGCTCGTGCAGAGATTCAAGCGGAACTCACAGCATCATCAACACAGCCAGTCTGATCATATAGTGCCCGTTTCTCCTCATCGCCTAGAATCGAGATCACCTTTTGTAATTGCTGAAATTTTTCTTTGGCTTCCTGATGATACAAGAACGAAACAAATTACAACAAAGTGGAGTTAGAGATTGGAGGAGCCAGCCCCATGCAAACTATTTCAATTGTCAAGACATAGGGGCATCGGAATTAACTTAACCTCATCACCAGGATTCTTATCAGGATGGAGTCGCAGGGCCAACTTATAGTATGACTTCTTTATTTCCTGCTGAGTAGCTGTCCTTTCCACACCAAGAATCTGCAATACATAGCATCTTCATTGAGTAACTCCCATTCACCCTTAAGCAAATGCAGCTACAAAACATGGCAAATGCGTTCCTGGATAGGATACGCTCTTATTACTGATATATGAACATAACCTTTTTTTCTGATCCTTATATAGCCGACATAATCCTCGAAAGTGGAAGCTTACTTTGCAGAAGTATCAATTGAAGGCTAATGAGTGCTTACGGATCATAAGCTTCCCAAAAAAAAACTGAAGAATAGGAATGTCACTAAGCAAGTAACAACTACCTGAATCATCAGTAACCTTAAATGGGGCAAAATGATAAAGTGGTCATCTCAGCAAATCCAAGGTGGCAATTGTGGCCTAAGCTAGCTGAACAACCATAGATCATTAAACCAACCAGGCTGTAATTCAGTACATTTCTTACTCATCAGAGTTGACGGTTGCCTCGTGGTGGAGCAATCAGTTTCCGTGGAAACGAAGCATCAGAAACGACAGCATGCCAATCAAGAGGAGTTCAAAGGCTCCGAAAATACTTCCCCTAACCATCTAAGAAAGTGAAAAGGAAAACAAGGAAAAGGAACCCGCAAAGCGACTCTCTGTTTCAGGATCAGTTCCTTTTCTAAGCTCAACCTCGGAATGACCCACCAATAAAGGGACAATAACATCGAAATCCTCGAATCAAACTTTTCAGCATCCTCTCAGCAACTGAAATGGAAAAAACAAATACCGCATCTTCCCTTGAACAGCACAGTCGAGTGGTTCAGCTTCAACTAAATTACTCACTATGCAAATCTCCAATCCCAGCTAAAGAACACCTCCGCTTACGCCATGCGAGCAGTCAATAGCGCTGGGAACTTAACCCTAATAAAAAAAAATTCTAGCAAAATCTTAGGTCGAAATCTCATGCGAAATTCACAGCTTCATAAACTGCAGCACGTGACCGTTAGGGATTGCGCCAGCCCCTCGATTGTCCATCCCCGCCATGCAAGAGTAACGAACTCGAGAACAGGAGACATTCGGGCGCCGGAACTGGGACTCAAACCCACGCAAACGCCAATCCAATCAAGCATCGCAGTACCAAAAAATTAAAAAAAAACAAAATTTCCCCCTTTCCCTAATCAATCCCACCCGAAACCACAACCTAAGGCAAACTCCAACGCTGCGCGCGCGCGCGCGCGCGACGGGGCACAAGACAGGGGACGAGAGACCATCTCCCGGAGCTCACCTCGTACAAGCTCATCTGAGCCGCGGAAGACTCCGCGCGATCCCCGCCGCCGCGCGCCTCCTCGCCGTCGCCGTGCGGAACCCTAGATTCCTTCCTCTGCTTCTTCCCCATGCCGGAGCGAAACCGGAGCTCGAGCCGGGGGCGAGATACGCTTTTAGCTTTGCTTGCCTTGCCGCGAAAGAAAGAAGAGGAAAACCGGAAGATAGGTTTGACGGGGGGAGAGAAGGAGGCCGAAGGAGCGCGCTCTGATTTCTTGTTCTTTTTCTATTTTTCGGATTTTTTAATTTTTTTGGCGTCGGAATTTTTCCCGCCATTTCGCGGCTTTTATCTTTCCTCTTTTCCCGCCGGAACGGCGTGAAAAGAGGAAAGAAACGTATACGGTTAGGTGTTTTTTTATTTATTAAATGTTACTTCATCCCTTTTTTTTTTATTTTGGGCGAGCATTATTCGAGGAAAGAAGGAGGCTATATTTTGAGGAGCTTCAAGATGATATTCATGAGACATTTCGATTTGGCAGGGTCAAGAAATGCCCATATTATCTTTAAATTGGGTTTTTGAGAAAAAATTGTATAACTAAAGTTAAAATGTACAAGTCGGCTGAAGGAAATTAATATATATATATTTTATTTCTTTGCTATTCTGAAAAATGGAAAGAATTTTTTTTTTTTTGGTAAGGTAAAAATTTATAACTTTCAAATGCTAGAGGCACCCAAGGATCCAATAAGGACAACATGTCAAAATGGGGTCAAAGGCCTTAGCGGGAAATATACAACCAACAAAAAGAGGAGTATACATAAAGGAAACAAACAGCCTAACTAGTAGCTGAGCTAGCATCAAAGATCGTGGCAGAATTGATAGTGGGGAAAAACAAAATCAAAGGCTACAAAAAACTATCTAACGATTTGCTCAGGTCGTTCAGTTTTCACAAAGCCCGCCAAGTGTGTTTGAAACAGAGAGAGAAGCCATCGCTGGATAGTCGGCGGTCTCCACTTCTTTCCCGTCCGATCATTTGCTTGATCATCTTCTTTGCTTCGCCTGCGGATTCTTCTCCCTCACTGTAAAATCTTGAGTGTCTTTCGTCGCTTCCTCTTTGTACTGGGATTTGCTTTTCTTGAAAATCTCGAATTCGACATCGAATGCAGTTCTCGTTTTGATTGCAGGCGATCTGGTTGGATTTGCCGCTCGAGATTGACCGAAACGAAGACGAAGTTTGGTCTCTTTCTCTCTCTGGGTAATTATATTTTAAGCCTGCCGACTGGACTTGCCTATGTTGTTAACGATCTTCCGTGCGCGTGACTTGGTTGGTGGCGATTAGCATGATTTCTTGCTTCTTGGGATGTAAGTAAAACGGTGTGGAAGGCGACACCGTGTGAAGAGGTTGCGATAGCAATCCCACAATGTTTGGCTTCGGATTCTTTGGCATGAATTATGCTATATCGTAATCTGTAGGGTCGTAGGGAGGAAGGGGCTGCGTATGTATTGAGGTGTAGGGGAGAATATGAATTGAAAGTTGTCGTGTTTTCGATCCTAGACTTGCTTTCTTTGCCTCCATCTTGAGTTAAGGGCCGTTTGTTGAACAGCCCATATCCATGCCGATGGATCGACAGAGAGTTATTGTTGTTTTCGTTGTTATATCTGTTTCTCCCTTGGTAGTTTAAGACCAAGGACTCAAAAAGACGAAAGTTTTGTTTATGTGATTTGCAGAGATACGTCCGCTTGAGACAATTAGGATGAGATGATATCCTCAGAGTCGAGATTGATGCTGTTCCCACGAGGGAAAGACATTTCTAGAGATGACATTGATGTTTCTTAAGAACGGAAGAGCGTCCTGGGGAATGATGCTAACCGAGAAGTTACTCTTTCTTGGCTTAGAAGATGCAAACTGAAAAGGCGAATTGCCTTAGGAAACCACTAGGAGAGTTTGCCCAATGCTGTAGCGAAGCATGTTCAAAATGAAATGTGGCTTTGATGAAATATTTGTTTGCATTTGTATCAATTTTTTCCTCGGTATCCATGTCTTTTTGTTCATCAGCTTGCATGCTCTCCATGGTATATCACATCTAGGGGCTAGGAATGCATGGACCGATGCTTGCTTGCAAACTGTCAGAAATATATTCCCTTGATTCTATATGTCTCTCAGATCGTAATCTGGTAATCCCGATTGATTTCATTAAAGCTGTTGCGCTCTTGGATGTTCATGGTTGTCTCCTTCTCGTCTCTCTCCCTGGTCTGTGTGAAAGGGAGGGGGGCCTAGTTGACGATTACATAAACAACAGAATTTACTGTCTCTATGGAGCCCTGACATGGTAGTGTAAAGGAAACTGTCATATGATCTAGTCAAGCCAATCGATGATGTAATTAATATTCAGAGCATATTATGCTGGTTTCGGAAAGCAGAAGCACATGTTCATTCTGTCTCTTGTTTTTATTTCTGGGTCTGAGAGAGGGATGAAGGATCTGGTCTGTCCTCTAACTTATTCGGGTTCTTCTGATGACTCCTGCCAATTCACTTTAAAGCTAACCTGAATATGCCAGGGACCTTTTCCTCGTTTTCCATTCCTTATCAGAATTCATTTTGGAATATTCGGTTTAATGAGAAGGAAAGAAGTTGAAATTCATGTTTCATCATCAAATGATTGCCCCCGTTGCAGGAGTTGGAATGGGATGGCAGAGTACAAAAGGCTGTATCTTTTGCATCAATAACTGTGGCTTCTTTGGAAGTGCGGCCCTGGGAAACATGTGTTCCAAGTGCCACAAGGATATGCTGCAGAAGCGAGAACAAGCTGAGCTCACAGCTTCCTCCATCAGCAGCATTGGTACGGCAAGCTCCAGCGAGAGTGGGAAGGAGCATGCGGTTGCTGGTGCGAGGGACATGCACAGCGGTTCAGTGGATGTTGAAGCCTCATCAATCAAAAGTTCACCAGAATCAACTTCAACTGGGAATTCAGCTGTATTGTTGTTCCAAAATCTCGGAACGAATGTGAAGGATGGGCCTAATAGGTGCACTACATGCAGCAAACGCGTGGGTTTGACCGGGTTCAGCTGCAGGTGCGGCAACCTTTTCTGCGCGGCACACCGGCACTCTGATAAGCACGACTGCCCCATTGATTATCGGACCGCTAACCAGGCTGCTCTTGCTAAAAGAAACCTTATTGTCAAGGCAGAAGAAATCTAGAAGATATAGAATTCAGTTGACGAATTGAAGGGTCAGGTTCTAGTCTAATGCTGGTTTTACTTTTCTGTGAATATCATATCGTGACGCTAGTTGTTAGCTCATGTCTAGAAGCATGATATTGAGGAGATTTTCTCATGTAAAAACCATGTCGCGGCATCACTTCTGGACATAATTTCTTTGTTTTTGGGTACGGTATATATTGCAAAAACAAGTGATTGAATATAATAAACAGAACAAGGAAATAAATCGCCTAATAGATTTACATGATTTGCACAACATGACCTATTCTACAAAAAGTGCACTGCCGGATTTGACTACAGATCAAGTGATGTGATTGATATTACGGTAGGTTCGAGATACTCATTCTCGGTGATTCCTAATCTCCAAATCACACCCAACCCTCTACAAGCGGGATAATTGTCCAAAGTCTTAAACTTATTTTACAATGGTTAATTCGGTCCTAAGTATTAACGATTCGTCAATTTAGTCATAAACTTATTATTTGGACATTTAAATTGACAAATCATTAAAATTTTTAATACTAAATTGTCAAATCATCAAAAGGTTTATAATAAAATTAGTACGATTTAAAGTTTTATGATAGAATTGACCTTCATACAATAAGTTTTGAACTTTTTGGATAATTTTTCCCTCTACAAGCTCTTTAACTATCCACAAGAGCTTCATCAAAGCGTGCAATCATTTATAATTTATCATTTCCTTTACATAATTTAGGAGCATTGCATAATACATCCTACTTTCATAAGTAAAATTCAAATGGCGGAAAACTACTTCCTCTCGTTTTCAGGCTCGCAATCAAACATTAGAAAAATCACCAGTTTTCTTGAAAATGGATTCCAGGCAAAGTCATTTCTTTCAACATAAAGTTCTTCACAGAATGAACGCACTTTCTTGATTCAAACTGGTTTCAGTCGAGTCATATTGTTCGATTGGGCTTCCATCAAGTCAAACATAGACATAAGTCACGTAACTCTCCAAGTGCAAATGGAGAAGTCACCCTATTATGATCGCAATGGGGTTTCAAGCTTATTTGGTGCAACCCCGATGCCCCTCGATTTACAAAAAGCGTCAAAAAAGATCTTAAATTCTACTTATTTCACGAAAAATAAATAATTTAAAATATATTATTCTAAAAACAATCATGTGTATCGCTTACAAAAATAAATGAAGTGGAAATAGTTTATTTATCAACGAAATTATTTAGATATAGATTGTTGTCGATAACGAAAATATTTTACACCGACTAATTATTTCAAGTGATGCAAGTGATACTTCTAAATTAATATTTTTTATGAAATAATCGAAACCTCAAAGGCTTATATATATATGTATATATATAAACGACAAGGAGGATACCCATGGTTTGACTATTTAGTGTTTCCTTTTGGTCGAATGGAAAGCTGCAACCTTGCTGACCCGATGCGATGCTTATACAATAGCAAGGAATATTGTTTCTGCTTTTGACCGAATCGGCGGATACGCCATGACAAAAGCAATCCTTTTGGCTCTTATTAGCTGCGAATTTCATGAAAATTTAAAATGTGCGCCCAAGCATCTTGCCCTTTTCAAGATTCGAGAGACAGAGGGAGAGATTTTAGGGCTTATTATCAAATGTGCGACAGGCTTAGGTGGCTTAGTATATACTTGGAAGTGCGTGGGTAAAGTTAGGAAGGCCAAATTGCTTCCGTTTTAGTGATGCAATTTGGTGAATGAGAACCCCCTCTCGAGTATTCTTCCTCACATGCTAGTCAAAGAGCCGGTAAGGTTATTTGTAATTAATACGAATCTCTTGATTCTTGACGTTCCGTTGATGATTTTTACCTGCCCGGATGATGAACAGAAAGTGTAATGATCGGGGCCATTCCGTGTGGGTTGAGCTCCCAAGAGAAACATTCCGAATAATCACACAAAAATGGTGACCGTTTGAGGGCGACTGTCGATTTATAAAGCACTCGATCAAGTTTCTTCCAATTGATATAAGAGTTTAAAAAAGTCACACACTCCCCCAATTAAAGAACTGACATTCTTGTCGGTGTTGGACCACATCGCCCAACGATACCCCATGTTCAATGTGTAGTCCAATCCATTTTTTATCCCCCCCCCCCCCGGCCATTTTGAAAACCTTTGATGAATTTTCGAAACTCTTTTTACGATCCCTTTTTACTCTAATGATCGCTCCTCCCTCGTCGGATTGAGAATGGGTCTATCTTGTCTATGAACTGCACACCTATTAGAGAGGGTCCTATTTCGATCATCCGTAACAATTCGATCCATTCCACATAATGGGTCGAGACAAAAAAAATGAAATTACACAGAAGAGCATGGGGAGCCAAAAACATTGGGAGAGTAGGGTTGTGCGTCCCCACACTCCACCGTAAAGCAAAAAATAGGTAGGTGGCAATCGATGAGAGTATGTGTGTTTGTGCACATGTAATAATGATTCTTCATGGCTTTCTCCAATGCAATAAGTGCTGCAAATATATTTGATGACAGTAGGAAAACTCAACAAATCCTCTTTTATCCCCACCACTTAGCGCCAAGCCCATGTCTGGTTCCTTCCAGCGGAGACAAAAAGGGGCACTCTAGTCACCATCTCCTTTTAGGACTTGGGCATAACACAACATGCACAAATACCCATGGCTTTTCCCCATGTCACATGAACACCTTTTTTGGATAAATCACTGTTTCCGTCCCCCCCCCCCCCAAAAAAAAAAAAAAACCCCATTGTAGAAACATGTAATTTGAATTCGTATACATATTCTTGTTATACAGGTGTCTCACAAAATCTCTGTTACTATATAATGAGTTAATATCACGAAGGATCTTAAACTTATTCATTTATGAAAAATTTACCTCAAACTAATTTTTTAACCACAAAAAACCTCAAATTAATACACTCGTAATAAATTTATTCTTAACTAATTTTGTGACTATAAAAAATCCAAAATCGATATATTTGTGACAAATTAACGATTCATTAAATTGAATTAATATCACGAAAAATCATAAACTAAGTCATCTACCATTAAAACTTCAAATTAGTACACCCGTCATCTGTCGCGTGTCATTCAATATAAAAATCTGACGATAAAATTTAATGAAAATTAATGAAGAATAAAATTATCCTAAATATACCAGTTTGTGATTAAAATTAATTTACAAGTATTCGTGATATCAAAACCCCTATATAATTGACAATGAGATATCCTAGGGTTCCATTCCGCTCCTCCTTTTTCCCCTCCCTCGGATACTCTCTGCTGCCACTGTCTGAAAACAAGTTGACTCGCGAGTGAGACACTTTGTTGCATTCACCAGAGTGGAATGACTTTTACAAAAGAGCTGGTCAGTACAGGGAACAGGGCCTTTTTTTGGGAGCCTATACATTACATAGTCAATGCGTTGAACACACACGTTTCGATCCAACATCGGTTCGACGATCTTCGACGTTCTCAAAGCTGCGCGGGTCACGGACACGGGGATAGATGCAGCCGTTGTCTCGCTTCGTCGTACGTGACCGAGAGAGAAAATGACAGAGAGAAGAATAGCTTGCTTGACTCCCACTTACCAAGAATCCGCGATTGTTCGCTTTTAGGATGCCCCACGATATCTACGAGCATGCGTTAATTGATTCGTGAAATTCGCTGATTCGTGTTGGGAAGTTTCGATATGTCATCGATATTGAGTTAGGCATTGCGTAGTTTTTACGATCGCTATTTGCCAATCCGAGGGAGGGAGAGAGAAGGCGCGATTCGATAGTTTTTTCCGGCCAGGTTGCGGGTTTTTCGCGAAAGAAAAGTCAAGTTTGAACAAGGCATGCATATTGATTGCCTTTAATGTCTATACGGATCAACGTACCACCTATCTAATTTTTGAAATACTTACGCGGATCCGGGTCCAGAGGACCGAGTGAGTCACGTTCGTTGATCTCGTGAAAAATCACGCGTGATATCCACGCGAGACTCGCGTGATCAACGGTCGTATCGCCGAGTCCGCAAAATCAACGACTGCGATTTGCCGGATCCCACTCGACCCAAGTCTGAGCGAGGAATTTCCCTACTCTGTTAGGTCCGGCCAACTCAATTATTGCATTCCCTGTTTTACCCATCTTTCACGCCAATTTCCCTTGCACGATTTCAGCACGAAATCGCCCCCTCATGATAAATGCCCCATGTCCTTTTTCAACGGGGCTCTTGAACACTAATAAATGGAAATCAATTCCGTTTAGAAAAAAAGAGACAAAGAAAAAAGGAAACGTACTACAAAAAAATCTCAAATTATACTATTTATAATAAATTTACTTTTAACTTTTTTTTATGAAACGAAAAATCTCAAAGTATGCCATTTGTGATAAATTTATCCTGAACTTTTTTTGTGACATGAAAAATCTCAAACTATGTTACTTGTGACACATATACTCAACAATACTTTGGCCCAAGAGCATTTTCATCTTTTTTGTTTTTTTTTCCTTTATTTCCTCTTCCCTTCGCCGGCCATGGTAGAGGAAAGCCGGCTTCGGGCATGGGTCGCCCTCCCCTGGTCGAACAAGGGCTGCCCTCATCAGATCTAGCTAGGAGTGCCCTCGCCAGATTTAGTGAAGGCGAAAAATCACGTAAATAATCTCTAAACTCTGGCTCAGTATGCAACGTGGTTTGTAAACTTTTAATTTATTCGATATGATCCCTAAATTTTAACTCAATGTGTAATGTGATCTTCAAACTTTTAATTCGTTCATTGTAGTTCCTGAATTTTAGATATATATTTAATTTAGTCTCCAGACCATATGAAAATATTCACGATTTTTTCTAATCTTAAATTAATGAAAAGATAATATTGAATATTTTTATATGATTCGAAAATTAAATTGAATATATGTCAAAAGAGCTAAAGTTGAAGAATCACGTTGCCGTATAATATATTTGGCCAAAGTCCAAAAACGTCGGTGTCGTTATCCCAAAATCTAGTTCCATCACTTGCACGTAGAGCTTCTTCCCGGATCAGCCAACGCTTTGGGGCAAGGGCTGACTTCGGCACGTGCGGCGTGGAATCATCTGCCTCGTGCGGTCAGTCCAGCTCAGTCCCCCCCCCCCCTCTTCCCCTTTTGTCCTCTCTTGCCCTCCTTCTGCGTTCACGGGATGTCTTTTGGATTCCCTCATTTTATTTGTTTATTTATTTATTGCACATTTATTACTTATTATATTTTAATCGGTTTTGATAAAGAATTTACCCCCTTCACTGAACCGCCCCTGCTTCTCTGCCTGGGTCATCTCTGCAATTTTTTTCTCCCCTCTGGCTTTAGGCCTGTTGCTTTCAAAAGCACACGAAGCTTATGGGAAAATTTTCCAGAAAGTTATAATATAAAAGTGATCATCGTCTAATCGGTAGTCTTATGTTAGGCGCGATTCCAAACCGAGGGCAAATTATCTTTTTCTTGCGGTATCCCCCCGGGGGGTGTCGTCTCGGTGGGCTTCGACCGGAAGTTCGAATCTCCTATAGGGCCGCGACCCGGGAGGCGATCTCAAGCTCCTACACGACGGGTTTACACACCATGGTCGAGATATTCTTTTATTATTATTATTATTATCAAGGCATGAGGCCCTTACAAATCTATGGAGTGGCATTGACTATCTGGGGCTTTGGATTCTCTTCTTGTCTTAAGCGAAATTGACCTCATCAGAATGGCCATGCATGGAGGGACAATGCATGATTTGGGCATGCCAGTGCTAGCAGGAAAACACCAAAAGGGACTCTGCAAAGTCCAATGCATGATGCATCTTGATGGGTGGCGGAGGACAATGATTTGAATGTGAGGAAAAAGGACGAAATACGACCACATACCCTTTTCCTTAACCACTCTCTCTCGGGACGGCTGGCATAATCAATAAAGTGTTGATTAAAGCTTGGTAGGCTGCAGTACAAAAACTAATCTTGACGTGTAGCAATAGGGGAGGACAGGACAAGTTCATATGAGAGGCAGGGAAGATGTACCGAGGTGTGATTTGATGTTAAAGTCCGTTGGAAAGTCCAATAATAAAACTTAAGTTATTAGGTGAAAGAGACTACATGAATAAAAAAAGCATTTGGGACCTCTTGTAAATCGATATAAGATAATTCTTCAAAAAAGTTCATTTGCCTTGTCTAGTCCAATCCCTAATTGATGAAAAGAAAATCAACAAAGAGTAATTAAATTCAAAAAATCAAAAGCAGTGAAGACATATATACTCGTATTGTATCCACACCAGAAGACATTAATTCCACTATTTCTTTGTTTTTTGATATATAGCCGACTCTTTGGCATTCGCCCAGACGATTCTCCAACTTTTTATAGAAAATTGAAAATGCTTATATCGATCAAGCATTTTCATTTATACGTGATCCCCGTGAATAGGATAAAAATAGAGATGTATGTGAATTTTTAACTAGGAATGTTCATGCAACAAAAAAGAGAGCATCCAACAAGCACTTGACCTTTTCTTCTTGAAATAGTGATCCCGAAAAAATATGGTAAGTCTTGCGTGAAACTCATCCGATCTTACCATTCAAATCGAATTTAACACATAAACATGGCAAGTAAGTCCAATGAATACTTATATGTGACATCCAAGTTCCTATATGTCAAAGGTTGTATGACTTTATGCACAACTTTTTCTTTTGTAATCTTTTTCTTCTTTCCTGGTTTTTTGCGCTTTTTGAGAGAAGTACTTGATTGCAACTTTTTGACACAGCTGCAATTTACTGCATCATTCGTCCTCCTCCGAGTCGCACTCTCTCCCACCCCCACACCTTCCTTCTCCTCCTCTTGCTTCTTCTTCTTCTTCTTCATTGGACCCAAAGATCATCACTTTGGAAGCGAAGTAAAGAAGGGTCGATTCAGCAGATATATATTTCCAAGTAAGAGACTCAAAGACAGCACCTTTAAGTCTCTCAGAGCTGCCTCCGATGGCTGCAACCTGCACATTCCCACTCTTCCTCTCCGTGACTCTGCACATCTTCGTGCTCTGCTCGGCCTCCTCCTCAGAAGCTGACACCCTCCTCTCCATCAAGTCCTCCATTGAAGACCCGAACCACTCTCTGTCCACATGGTCCTCTTCCTCCTCTTCCTCACCCGCTCACTACTGTAACTGGACCGGCGTTTCTTGCACCGCCAACCCGCCATTCCACGTCACTGCGCTCAACCTTCAATCCCTGAACCTCTCTGGCGAAATCTCAGCTTCAGTGTGCGAGCTTCGCTATCTGTCTTACCTCAATCTTGCTGACAACCTCTTCGACCAGCCCATTCCTCTGGAGCTCTCTCAGTGCACTTCCCTGGAGACTCTGAACCTCAGCAACAATCTCATCTGGGGCACCATCCCCGACCAGATTGCTCGGTTCAGCTCCTTGAAGGTTCTTGATTTGAGCAGGAACCACATCGAGGGAAAAATCCCAGAAGGCGTTGGTGCTCTCAAGGACCTCCAAGTTCTCAATTTGGGAAGCAACTTGCTCTCTGGTAATGTGCCTCCTATCATTGGGAACTTCACAGAGCTTGTTATCCTTGATTTGTCTGAGAATGCGTATTTGGTGAGTGAGATTCTTGGTGATTTCGGGAAGCTCGCGAGGCTGGAGCAGCTTTTGCTTCAAAGGTCCGGCTTTTATGGTGGGATACCAGATTCCTTGGCGGGGTTGCAGAGTTTGGCTATTTTGGACCTCTCTCAGAATAACCTCACTGGTGGGATTTCTCAGACAGTTGTGGCTTCACTCAAGAACTTGGTTTCTTTTGATGTCTCACAGAATAGGCTTGTGGGGCCATTTCCTGATGGTATCTGCGGGGCGAAAGGTCTTATTGAGCTCAGTCTCCATACAAATATGCTTAATGGGTCGGTGCCTGAGTCTATCCACGAGTGCTTGAATCTAGAGAAATTCCAAATTCAGAACAATGATTTTTCCGGTGATTTTCCTAGTGGGTTATGGTCATTGCCTAAGATTAAAGTGGTAAGGGCTGAAAACAATAGGTTTTCTGGAGAGATCCCTGATTCGGTGTCGATGGCTACAAAGTTGGAGCAAGTTCAGATTGATAACAACAGCTTCACTGGTAAAATTCCTCGGGGTCTTGGTCTAGTCAAGAGCTTATACAGGTTCTCTGGGTCTTTAAATAAATTCCATGGCGAAATCCCTCCAAATTTTTGCGATTCGCCCGTTATGAGCATATTAAATCTCTCCCACAACGCTCTTTCTGGTCAAATTCCGGAGCTGATGAAATGCAGGAGGCTCGTTTCATTGGCGTTGGCAGACAACAGTCTAACTGGGGAGATCCCCTCATCGCTTGCCGGTCTATCGGTATTAACTTACCTTGACCTTTCGGCTAATAAACTCACTGGACCAATTCCACAACAGTTTCAGAACTTGAAGCTTGCTCTCCTGAATGTGTCCTTCAACCAGCTCTCTGGGAGGGTTCCATATGCTCTGATTTCAGGTCTTCCCGCTTCGTTTCTCCAAGGAAATCGTGGGCTCTGTGGGCCGGGATTATCAACACCATGTTTGGATGCCCAACCAAGCCGCCACAAGACGAGGATTACGACATTGACATATGCCCTGATTTCTGTGGCTTTTGGTGTTGGGGTTTTAATTGTAGCTGCTGGTTTCTTCGTGTATCACAAATCATCGAAGCAAAAACAGCAAAGGGGTGTATGGCGTTCAGTTTTCTTTTATCCTCTGAGAGTCACCGAGCAGGATTTGATCATGGGAATGAATGAGAAAACCGCGGTCGGAGCTGGTGGGGCTTTTGGTAGAGTGTTTGTGCTAAGTCTACCTAGTGGCGAACTGATTGCAGTGAAAAAGTTGGTTAATTTTGGAATCCACGCTTCTAAAGCACTGAAGTCTGAGATCAAGATATTAGCTAAAACTAGGCACAAAAGCATTGCTAAAATCCTGGGTTTCTTCCACTCTGACGAGTCAATATTTGTAATCTATGAATTTGTGCCTGGTGGTAGCTTGGGGGACTTACTTTTCGGGCCAGACTTTCAGCTTCAGTGGGGCTTCAGATTCCGAATTGCCATTGGAGTTGCGCAAGGACTGGCTTACCTGCACAAGGATTACGTTCCTCATTTACTTCACAGGAATGTTAAGTCGAGTAATATTCTTCTGGACGCTGAATTTAACCCCAAGCTCACTGATTTCGCTCTTGACCGAGTAGTTGGTGAAGCAGCATTTCAGACCACACTTGTTTCAGAATTAGCTTCCTCCTGTTACAGTGCACCAGGTAACAAAGACTACCAGTTAGATTTTAACCTCATTTTTTAAAACAATTATATGCTTCATTAGCTCAAGCCAAACGAGTAGCAGTGCTAAGTTCGGCAGGCCTTATTTGGATTCCTGAACTGATTGATATCTCCAAGGTCTTCATGATTAAAAATTCCATTGTGATTGTTGTTGCATCCTTTATCTTCATTTAACAGAAACTTGCTCTTCCCCACTGAAAAAGTTCTTCCAGGCATTTCATATTAAATGAACGGCAAGCATAAATAGTGAGGTTTTCTACCGCGAGTGTTTGAAATCTACTAATAGTTCATGATTAAAATTTCATCATTTTTTTTCAAAAATAGGTTTTCTAACATCGTTTCTGCCCATGTTCTCCTGCTAAAACCTTATTTAGTAGATTCAATACATGACACTTTGATTTCTCACACACATTACCAAACTTAAAGAATGATATATGCCTATCTATATGGTTCCAAAAGATCTCAAATCGCTCAACTCATTTTGTTCCTGGATTACAGAATGTGGATACAGCAAGAAAGCTACTGAGCAAATGGACGTTTACAGCTTCGGGGTTGTGTTGTTAGAGCTGGTGACTGGCCGGCAAGCAGAGCAAAAGGAACTGATCGAGTCTGTTGATATCGTGAAGTGGGTTCGACGGAAAATCAACCTCACAAATGGGGCCCTCCAATTGCTTGACCCCAAGATATCAAGCTCCTCCCAAAAGGAAATGCTGGGAGCACTGGAGATTGCTCTGCGCTGCACATCCGTGGCGCCGGAAAAACGACCATCAATGCCTGAAGTCGTCAGAAATCTTCAGTTACTCGGTTCTAAGGGTAGTTTTCCGAGTTTGGAGTTCTCTGCCTCAGAGAACCAGATGTCAGTGTGAAAATTAAGCTGAAGTCCTGCTTGTAAATTCGACTTTTTTTCTGCATTTCTCTCTTTTTGATTTTTGATGATCTGGAAAAGAAAGTCTCAGAACTTTTTCTCGGATGGAAGAGAAATGGCATCTGCATTTTCGTGAATGCACATACACAAATACTTAATATGATTAACAAGTGTAGACCTAATACACGTCTTCCATCTCATGAAAATGCCGAGGAAACCAAAATTCGCCGTGGAGCGAATGTCGATGTCGTGATTGCGGTAACATGAAGTGTTTGCAAGATGGAGGGATACTTCTACAAGGCTTGAACTAGTTATCTGATTAATCATCATTATCTGTTTTACTCCCATCTAGTTGTTGTAAAGACGGTGGTTTCATCCTTGGAATCGATCAATTTTGTATTTTCCTAAGCAAATATTAACATCTCACGGATTGCAGCGAATCTTGCCAAAGCAGCTGTCTCAATTTTTATTCGGTATGTGTGCTTCGAGGATTAGATTATAGTCTATATGCATCGAGAATTATTACAAGTCACGGTCGATGCAAACAAGCCGGATTGGATGCCTCATAGCGTGTTTCACCCGGATATAACCATCAGATAGAAAGATCTCTTCCTAAGAGGAACCCGTTGAGTAGTGAATAGCAGTCTGAACTCCTCATGCAATTTTTGCCGGTTAACTTCATTTCAGCTACACAACTTCTTTCTGGAGCAAGGGTACCTTAGACAGCAAGGGAAACGGACATAAAAAAAATGAAAGAAATCTTGAACTGTGTAAAACTCACAAGTTGCGGCAAATATACAAGAAATCTG
This sequence comes from Syzygium aqueum, assembly GCA_031216185.1. Taxonomy (NCBI): domain Eukaryota; kingdom Viridiplantae; phylum Streptophyta; class Magnoliopsida; order Myrtales; family Myrtaceae; genus Syzygium; species Syzygium aqueum. Next base: position 24,098,808 of record CM062231.1, read on the forward strand.
TTTATATCACATAGCTCAAAAAGCTTTCAACTTACATCTCCTCCATTCTCTACATTTTCATGGATATAAAACTTTTATCTCATGCGACTTTACATTTGAAGGGGAATCGGAATATACATGAACCACAGCTCACTCAGACCAGACCTCTCGAAGGAGCTCATATCTTGCATTCAGCGAAGAGTAACCAGGATGCTCCACTAGTTTCCCGTTGCCATTTCCATTACTGATGGTAGTCGGAGATGAATACATATTATCCATTATAGACATGAGAGGAGATTCCAAGTCTTCAAGTTCTTCATCGCTCGTGTATCCTTTTCTCTGCACTGCAGACGCATTTCTTGACAACTGAGAACGGACTCCTGCCTCTGCAACTTTCTCTGCCACATCAAGAGAGGAAGGCGGGCAGTACGTAACGGGAGCAGCTGTATAAGGAAAGTTTCTCACGGTTTCTCCAGAAATTCTCCGCTCCACAAAACTCTGTACAAGTATTGACCATAAAGAGAGGAAAAACAAAGTAAGCAGCAGGAATATTGCTATTGTTCAAAAGAAAACTCAGCTGTTTGGCAAAATGTTAAAATATCAAGGTAACTAATTAACAGAATTATCGATAACTCAAACCTAGGCTCCTTACGCGGGAATTTTATAAATAAATCCAACTTGCGCTGCAGAATATTTAAATCAGCATATGCATGGTGACCAATTATAAGGAATTCATCATTGCTAGGGACAATGAGAAATATTACTAATACCAACCTTCTAAGTGATGTGAAAATTTAACATTGGGTACTTGTACAAACCAACCTTTTAATAAATTGTTCTCACTTGTTTCAAAATTTAATTAAAACTTGCCGTGTCACTGAGTTACTTCTTATTACTTCTAGCACGTTTCATAAATAATATAGCACTTGGTCCCGTGTGCCTGGCATCCTTTTACTCTTCAGAGTGACGATGAGGAAAAGGAAAAGCATGTGATTGGTCGTTTAAAACCTACTGTAACAGATGGATAGTTCTCCTCTCATGAAATATTTTTACCCAAAGAGATCTTTCAGGTAGCAATTAACTGCAGCTTATGTTAGAAATGTAACTAGAACGGTTCAGGAAGAAACTAAAACATACTTCGGCATTCAGTGCCTCCAGTACAGCTCCTGGAACAGGATCCGGACAAAACTCATCTGGAGTAAAGTTGCAGAGCACCCGTTTGACTAAAGCCAGACTAATGGTTGGGCACACCTACCAATATTAGAAAGTCACGTTACGCACAGAAGGTGGTTGACTGGGATCCATCAAATCTGAAAGATGCCATATAAAAAATTCTTACCTCCTTTCTGATCGATCGATCCAGAAGCAAGTCTTTTGGGAGCATTAGAAGTTCACTCAATTCATTAAGAAGAACGAAGGACTGCAGTTCACTATCACCACCCTGCCGACATTCCTCCTTGTGACTATGCTGATTCTCTTCAGCAGGGTTGTCATTATCCATGCCAAACATGTCACTGAGCCATCTAGACCAATTGCCAACCTGCAGGACCATGTGTTCAAAATTATCATCTAAAGCCATCGATTCCATGCAATGGCATTTTAGAAAACACCAGAACTATACAGCATCACTCTGACAAATAACAAAGCCAAGAGATTGTACCAAAAAGATATCCATCACAATTTGATGATATTCCTCAAATCTTACAGGAAAAAGAAAATCATCGGATTGGATAAAGAGCTCAGCTATCTGAAACTAGAGTGACTTTGATATTACAGAAATGGGAAGATCACACTTGGACATAAGTATAGGCATGCTCCTTACATTGGTGTTGATGATGTTGCAATCTGGAATCATTTGATGCATGGGTGCTCAAATAAAGTGGCTAAAATACTTACTGAATTTTTAAGCTGAGCTCCAGATCCGAAACTCAAGTGTCCTGCTGGTATAGGCAGTACCCTGGAGTCGACAATTGGATCAGAGACTGGATCTGTAGGTATCTCAAAAGCTGATTCACGCAGAATGGCATTAAACATTGCCACATCTAATCTGGCAACACATTGTTCCATTACCTGACAATAAGAAAAGGGGTTAAACCAATCAGAAGCAAATGGAAAAAACTTGAACATGCTTTCAGTTTAATCCCATATAAGAGTGAGCTTGGATGTCAATATCGAACGGCTTAGAGAATGTGTCCACTAAAACCTACCATCCTTGCCAATACAGGCAGGCAACCACACTCATGTCTTGCGGCTCTAACAGGACAAATTTGTTGGAAAGCGTCTTGAAAAGCGTTTGTCCATAAATTGATAGAGAAATTCCCCTGCTGCTGATCACCCAAAGCTGGTCCCAGCAACTTCCCCGTGCTTTTGTTGGAAAATGAATCCTCGACAGGAGTTTGCATATGTGGAGTGAAAGCCTACATGGAAGACAACAGCCAAAACAGAATTTAACCCATCAGAAACTTTGCCACTTATGCAAAGATCATATGCAAACTGAAGAACGGACAACAATTAGATATGGGCTGATAGATGGTTTGACCTATACGACTAGCAATTTTTATCCAACATAGAAACAACACACTAACTCAAAATCAGTCAATCAACTCCGTAGCTGAAAACAGGAGTTTACTGGCTATCTTGGCAATTTTACTACGCCATCATGTCTTTCAACTTTCAAAAAGGACAGGCTATCCAGGTCACACATACCTGCCACCAAATGGACTCGACTATCCGGGAGAAAATCCACATCTCCACTTTCTCTAATGCCCCTGTGAAGGTTCCTGTTTCCTGCCAGTCCTCCAGAAACTGTACACAGCCATTAGTTTGCTTTAAATTAGAATTGCCCTTCCATTTCAGTGTCACAGACTTGGCTTCACTTTTCATGTTACTCCCATTCGACTCGGCAAACCTTGTAAAAGGGCTTGAGTTACGTGAACTGCCAAATGCTTGAGAAATGATTTCCCTCAGCGCAATGGTGTTGGACAACCAGAAGGTTAACCTTAAGATACACAAAAAAGGAAAAAGATTAATGAGCTTATTACAGCAAGAGAAGCTTTTAATTTCCTTCAGTCTAAACCATCAAATTTTTGTACCTTGGGACATCATTACTGCAGGACTTTGCAATCAAGACAAGCCCCGAGACAATGTTTTTAGCAACAGTGGCCCGCTTGTCTTGAGTCCAATGCTTACAAGCATGAATGTAGAGTCTAGAAAGACGTCGGGCAGGCGTGTGGACTTTATGTGCGGAACTCCCATGCTCGGGTACCACAGAATATAGTGAGATTTCGAGGGCAGCAACTTCTCTCAATTCCTCTTCAAGCTTCTCAATTCTCATCTCCATTTCTTCCATCTTTTGTTCCAAAGCAACCTGATCCTTCCGTTCATTTTCTCCAGCATCAGAAGCATCACCGTCACTTCCAACACTCTGAGTGCCATTTGAGGCTTCATCTAAAATATCAACTTCCTTCATCTCTTCAGTACTTCTGTCATCTGCTCCTTCAGAAGATTCTGATGAAGGTTTAGAAGGAAAATCTCTATGCCCAGGGTCACCGTTACTTTTTGTAGAAACTCCAGAAGTCTCCTTCCCGGATTTTGTAGATTTCCCATTGGTACTCTGCAATGCCTTGGAATGTGATTTATTGCTTTCATGGTCAATTTTCTTGCTCGATCCACGAGGTGAGGTCTCTGTGGTGCTAGTTGTGTTCATTCTTTTGTCGACTTTCCCATAAGATCTTTCTACCTTTTCCTCCTCAGTGGTCACAGAATCTACTCGAGATGATACAGAATCTTTAACAGTCTCTGTGTCAGATCCTTCTTCCTTTCCCTGGAAAGATTCCTTCTCCAGATCACTGAAATGGTTATCCGAGGTTTCATCCTTGGTTTGTTTATCAGGCAACACTGGAGTTTGTGCATTACCATTTGTACCCTTATCCTCAATCCTGTTGGCATCATCTACATAGTGTATAACCACGTTTTCATAAACTTCAGCAGGCTCAGTACCCGCGCTGGAATCACCTACTATAGCACAAGAATCTGATCTACCAAATGAAGCTTTAGGGTCTGTTTGTTTGGCGTTCAAACCCTTCACGCCATTCTCCTGACGCGGTTTTTGGTTCTTCTTATCTGTTCTCTCGGACCGCTTTTTTTGACTGCTATTCGGTGTTCGTTTCTTATTGGTTTCCATTTATAGTTTTATCCTTCGAACTGCAACACAACTATAACCAGAAGAAACTGCAATGAGTGCAATGAAAAGCTAACAAAAGCCTTATAGGCATGGCAAGGACTGGACTTGTGAAAGACCATCACCACTTACCCCACCCTAATCAATCAGCAGAGACTTCTCCAAGCTAAACAAGCCAGAAGCACCTCCATGGGCTCTTGCTTTGGCCATCTGATTTCAGCAATAAAAAGGTAATCAACAAGCAGGTGGAAAAGAGTAGGGAACCATTTATGAGTCCCATCATACAAGATGCTGCAACCATGTCCAAACATGATACGAAAACATGTCTAAAAGATAAATTGTCAGCGCTATCTTTTGCTAAAAGCTTCTCAAAAACCGCACAAGCGAGACTTTCAGGATTTGGGACAAAAAATTTTCTTGTAAGCAGTACACAAGGTGCAACCAGGAAAAGAAAGATCTCAACTAACTTACATCTAAAAGAACACGACATTTTCTCTTCAAATAGAGTAAGCAATTTCATAAAATTTCACATAGATCCTTGGATCAAGTAAAATGCTAAAACAGATGGAGCACTAGCCTAAGAAGGAAGTAAGGAACCGGTTAACACAACTTGTACTTCCCCAACTTTCAGTTAAATCACTATGACCAATAAAAAGCGTCCATCGACGAAGCGATATGTGTTGCCAATAGCAGTCTAAGCACAATTGGAATCCTGTAATTATATTTGCTGTTTTGTGTATGTAAAGTAAATGAAATCTCATATACACTAATAGCGATGACTGTTTAGTGCCATTTCAGCAACACACCAACGGAGCAGGACCACAGGGATTGCACTTGGGAGTAATTCCGTCCCTCCAAAAACAAATAATTTGGGGAAGAATCTGTTGCGACGGACAAACCAATCAATCAAACCCGAGGTGAGGTTCCCCATTTGATGCCATTAATCAGCGGCCACCATTATCAATTAGTCAAACGTGAAAGCGAAGATTGCACAAGTGGTCCAATTGTTTGATGAAGCAATCTTTGATCCTAGCCAGCACAAAGCACAACTCTACTTTTACTTCTTGTGACGCAATGCACTTTGAACTAGTCACTTCGTGCACAAAAAAAATAAAAACCAAAAACCAATGTTTGCAAACAGAGAATTCTGATCTAAACGGAAATGCTCGGTGCGATTTCAAGATGAAAATCGTTCGTCGCATCTGCATAATCACGGAGACCCAAAATTTCGGTGATTGTAAGCTACTCAGAAGCAAAGCGGAAATGCTTGATACAATCGCCACGAGCGTTTTGCGCCTCAACGGTCAAGTAACAGTCCACCGAAGTCCGATCTGCCAAAACTCCACCGACAAGACAACCGAGCAGCGTAACAATCCAAATGCCCAAACACGCAGCGTCCAAAAAACACCGCGAGAGCACGAAAAATCAACACGACCCCGAACTTCAACGCAGGAAAATCACGGGGGGAAAACCCCAAGCGGAACGCGAAACGGACCTCCGAATCCACCAGAAACAGGGCACGGGCCAAAAAAGAAAAACCAAACAGAGGAGAGCCGGAACGCGCGGGCGACGAAGAGGACCGACGAAAGCGAAACTGGCAAAGAAACCCAGCACGCGCACGACCGAAACCCAAAAGGGCCGCAAACAAACCGCCGAGAAAATGCGGGCCGAAAAGACGGCGAAAGGAAGAACGAGCCATACCGACCCGGGAAACCGAAAAAAGGGCTCCTCCCTTTCTCCTTCGGGAGATCTCTCGAACCCAGAAGAGGGGAAAAGCTTCGACACGGAGGCAATGGCCGGCCTCGGGATCACCAGGGGAAGAAGACGACGATGATGATTCCGCTCGTCTTTCACGTGCCTCGAAAGCCGACACTGCTGCTCTTTCCGGACAGTTACTTTCGCCACAGAGACAGACAGACAGACAGACAGTCAGGGAGAGAGAGAGAGAGAGAGAGAGAGAGGCAGAGTAGAAAGTGGGACGTGGCGGTGGTGGAGTTAGTGCGGGAAGCTTTGGCGTTTTTAAAAACAGAGATTTTCTCTCTCTTTTTTTTTTTTATGAGCAGTGTTTTACCCGAGGTTTAATTAATTAATTGTTAATAGGATTGGAGAAAAGAAAAAAAAAAAAAACGGGGGCGCCTTTTTCTTTCTTTTCTTTTTTTTGGTTGCTTTTTTGATATTGCCCTTTTGTCTGGGGGACGGTGGACCGGGGGAGGAGGGCGGGCAGAGAGGTGTCGGTGAGGAGGGCGGGGGAGCGGTGACCGGGCATCGCCGGTCGCACCGACGCGTCGTGGGCGAGTCTTTCCGGTCCGCCTAAGGCCCCCCCCCCCGCCCCCCGGCGCGATCGCTGTCCGCATTTGTCCGGTTGCCTCGCCCCGAGGGGGTCGCTGTCCGTAACCATCGCAATCGAGGGAGACCGTTCGGAGATGAAGAAGGGGTCCGTTTTCCCTTACCATGTTTTTCTTTTTTCCCCCCATTAATATGCTGAAATTTTTTTAAAAAAAGATGGTCAAAATTTTCAACCGAGTTACCCTTGAATATCTACGTGACAATGTTTTTCTTGAAAAATGAATAAACGGTGAAAGTTTCGCCGTTCTCAAAAATATTTAGGCATTAATTATTATTGATAATAAAAATATTTTTTATTAAGCGATTATTTTAAATGACGGAAGCGATCATATATATATATATATATATATATATATATATATAGTGTCGTATCTAAGCTAGAAAATTTATATATATAGTGTCGTGATATATAGAAATAATATATTGGGATCCAGTCCGGTGGTATAAACCCCCAAGGCATGGCCACTCGAGGCATAGCAGTAGTAGAAGCACTCTTTTGTTTTGAACATTTACTTCGCAATTCACAAGTTAGGGACAAAAATCCGTGGAAATTGAGAATATGGCTTAAGGAATGGGAGTGCTTGCGCGACCATGTTCGATTTCTAAAATATGTGCCAAAAAAATCTTAAATATATTGCGCTTATACTAATTCAGTTTTGAACCTTTCAATTTACGCAATTTAATCATAAACCTTGTTGATAATTTGCCGATAGTACATCCGATCAATTTTGATCCGAAATTGATGACGAGATTGATAGTTGATGAATGTAGTTCGACCAATACTAGTGTAAATTTTTTTTGAATTTTTTTTTCTGATTTTTTTATTAGGAATTATTTATTTCCTTCCCTTTTTGGCAAGAGAATTTCACGATGGTGACCCAAGGGAGATGTGACGTGCCATCTTGCCGTGCTATGTTTTTCAACTCCGTATGAGGAAAAATGTTGTCAATTTGCAACAATAATTCAGCACTAAGCCAAATGCCCCCCCAATGATAAGCCGGCGTGCGCTCGAACCGGCCGGTCCGTTCTCTAACTTTGTAGGTCATACACAGAATTGAAGGCTTCCGCACTCACCACCCACCACCCCATCGTGTATCTCGTAGAATCATGTTACATTCGGATCTTATCAATATCAAACAACAACGACGGACCGACCGACGGGGACGTCGCTCCTCTCCAGCCGCTCGGTACTCAATGCACTGTCCCTAAAACATCTACCATAATCAAAGAAACTCCGTGTTCCTGTATTTTGCCCATCTTGAAGCCGGGGTAACGTCGCAATCACTTCATGCCAATCTTGTCCTTCCGCGTACCAGTTCAGTTGTCCGCCAAATGCAAGATAAACCGACTTATAATTTTGCTCGAAATAGGTTCGGAATCGAAGGTTGCTAAGAACAAACTAAGCTGATTGCTTTCACCCCCCCACACCCAGATTCGGATTTGACCAAAGGGTGTTATTATTGAATGTGCGCTCCTAGATTTGATCGCGTCACATCAGCTTGAGTTACGGGCTTACAGGTAATGTGGGTTTTGATGGGCGAAAATCATTGGATTTGGGTTTTTGATCGGTCGCTCAGAAGTTTGTGCAAGCATTTCCACTGTTTTGACAGCTTATCGTGTACGAACCGGTTGACCAGTAACTCTGATGGATGGATGGTGGAGAACAGCTCACACACTAGGGAGCACATCTCCATTCCAAAATAAGTAGCAAGATGCCTTTCGAATTATTAATTAAGAACACTATTTTTCTTGGGGTCAATAATTAAGAACACTATTCGTTGGTTTGGTACATGTACCCAAGGTTCGTGTGTGACTGAGGGCTGGTCTCGGAACCGCGACTTCGGATTCGATTGGTTTAGATAAAGTTAAAACGAAAAAAAAAAATTCAGAAGCCGGCGAAGTAAATCACCGCACATATCTTCCACTTAATTAGAAGAGGATCAATAAATTCCTTCTCGAGATGGGAATAATGGGCTTAAAAGTAACAGGATTAGTCTCCTACAAATGTCCTTCGGCCATGGTACTAAGGAAGCCGAATCTAGATGCGCATCGCCAACTAGAAACGCCATAATTATTGGAAATGAAATTTCCAGCGTGCGTTCAATCATTGACGAAAATACAAGATTCAATGGCTGAGTGCAGATTATTTTTCCTGACAAATTTATTCTTGTGAAACGAGTATGTGATCAACCCTGTTGGTGCTCCATCGATCCTCTTTGTTTTCTAAATTTTGCTTTACTTTGTAGGATTTTGGGTTTGCCCTATTTCGATTTGCTTTGTTGTATCCATTTGAGCAATAAATATGATTTCTTTTCAACAAAAGAAAAAAAAGGCCGAGGTGCGACAAGAATTGCGGGCACTAATCTTAAAATTACATGAGGACACAGACATGTTTCAAATTTTATGGGGGAAATATGCGAAGCGAAATAACTTGTTTCCGATAGAGAACCGACGTGCTTTCACCCATTTCTATTTTTCATAATCATTTATTTTTGCGATAGCATGTCGTATCTGAACCTTTCGATCTAAGTGACCTCACGAAGACACCCAGATTGGCCCATCAAGTAAAAACTCCGTGACCGAGTGGCGGGAGCGGCCTCAGATGCCGTGATTCGACCACGAATGACTTTTTGAGCGGTTGGAGTTCCGGGCGTACATCCTAATCCCATCTTACTCGAATCATGACGACATGTGAACATGTACAACGCGAAGCTCTGAACCTAAGGAACGTGGTCTTTCGGCAGCTTCGTCCTCCTCTGGCTACCCATCACGTGAGTGAGCTGGAAATGGCGTGATCGTGACTCGTCCAGAAAAAAACCCAGATGAAGAAAAGGGGGAGGAAAGAGCGGTGAATCGTTTGCGTCCCCAGTCCGTCCACGCACGAGCAGCACGAATCCGACAATCGATTTGCAGGACTTCTGCTTGAGGAATCTAAGGACGTGGAAAACGCAGAAGCGGCCAACGAAATGGAAAGTGGCACTGCCATGCCGCACGGGACTCGCGCTGCACCGACAGCCACGGCCTCGGTTCACTGGTGCCCCTCGTGCAATGGCCGTTTATGGAGACGCTGACTGAAGTGAAGGATGATGACTTTGGACATTCTGAATGGTCGCTGCTCCTTATTTGAGAATACGATGCCTCTTTTGGGTCAGCTTCGCACACAAAAAGCAAAACCCTAAAGAGATGGAGATATCTCACCTCTCGCTTCAATCCTGTGGACCTCTTTCCTCGGGATACCCATTTTTTGTTTTTTGGTCTGTAATATCATGATATTTCTTTTGAGATAGCGTGACAAATGATTCATGAACTTTAACTCTATGTGTAATATGACTCGTAAACTTTTAACTTATTCAATATCGTCCCTCAACTTTAGCCTAATGTGCAGTGTAGTGCATGAACTTTTAATTTGTTCAATGTGATCCCGAACTTTCTGTACATATTCAAAATATTCAATATCATCCCCAAATTTAAATTAATGTGAGGACAATATTGAACATTTTCATATTATTCAATGACTAGTTTGAACATGTACCAAAAGTTGATTGATTATATTGAATAAATCAAAAGTTCAGGAACCATATTACACATGAAGCTAATATTTAAGGACCACATCACATTGGTTCAAAGTTCAAGAACCATTTGTATCATTTTCCCATTTCTTTTTGGGTCCATTCTAATTATTATCAGAGACAACACACAAATCTTTGCCAAATCATTTAGACATTGAAATGAGATCCTTTGATATATCGAGGAAGAGGTAATTCGATGTATCTCGAAATGTCAATATAGAGAGCGACATCAAGAAGATTTCACCTTCACAATTATATCGGAGCATCCGATGGCCACGTTTCGCGGTCGGGTTCGGTTTCTACCTACACTTAAATGTCTTTTTCTTTCTCACATGTTAAGTAATTCTTACGCAAAATGAAACATCGATAAAACAAGTCTTTCTTCGTGTAAGAAGAAAAAGATACAATCTCCAATTTTTTTTTCTTGTTCTTTTTGTTTCGTTCTTTAGGAGAGCATAGGATATACTGACCAACGAAGAAGGATTCGAATCACATCCGATGGTGGAGGAGGGCCCTACGGAAATGGGACAGTGTGCGGTAGGCAGGATGGCAATCTTCAATTCGAGATTGGTTTTTTGTGCCCACAATGAGACATGACCAGAATTATAATATTTTCTATCAAGTTTCATTTATTATTTTCTTGGTTGGGTGATAGCTGTTGATTTTTGTCCTCAGATGAAACATGTACGTATGTAGATCTAAGATTGTAGGGCAATTCCCACGTCGGCGTCACCACCAACTCCAGCTTCGAAGATCTATACAACCAGTATAATGGTGACATCGCATGACGTTATTTTCTTCCTATATGATCAAACTGGCACAGTTTTCAGCCAAAGAGTAGAAAGGAGGATTGAATTCTTTAGGTGGAGAGTGTGACATGACAAGTGAAGTTCCAAACCTAATTGCATATTCAAATATGTAACTCGTACCTCGACCTTATTGGAGAGAATGTTGTGAACGTAGCTTTGGGGTGACAACAATGTCATTTTATATAACCTGAAATAGATATACAGAGAGAGACACCTGATTATCATAAAAAGATTCATCAAACAAGAATAGCTATCTAATTCTATCCCGACTCTTGTCGAAGCCCCCGAGAGTGAGAGCCCTTGCAAGTTGTGGATTAGGGACACCTCTCTTGTATTGCAAGAAAGAGGGTAAGAATTTTGAAACTTGCTTCTTAGCCGGATTAGTAAAATCCTTCGCTTCTCCTGATTTATCAATATGCTTTATGGAGGCTGATAATGATAAATTACATGAATGTTGCACCTCGGGTGATTGGAATGAAAATTCCAACTATTAATGCCATTACTTTCAATTGGTTGAATTGAATTTCTAAAATGCTCTCCAATGTATGCTGTCGTCACTGAACTTTGATTGGATCCTAAGCTATTTGAACATCCTGCCATTATATATGGCCAATAAAAAACGTTGACTTTAGCGATGGTCTGATAAGACTAACACTCAATGAAGAAAATTATGCAATCTGATTTTTTTTTTGGTCAAAGCAATCTTATTATGTATGTGTATGCACTATGTGAAAACTAAAAAAAATAAAACAAGTGTTCATTTTTTTTGCGTTATTTACCTAAGTAACTTTTTCCTTCGCTCAATCACCTTAAACAAACATTCTCTTCTACCAAACCCTTTCCAATGATTATTTGGGATTACTTTAGGGACATAATAGAATCAACTGAAAGTTCAAAAACACCATTACACAGTAAATGAACCAAACCAAAAAAAGTTCCGAGATGCCATTGCATATTAAATAGAAAATTCATGGACTAATGGTATCATCATCCTGTCTAGCTGAAAAAGTCTTCTTATCTTGAGAAGAAAAAATACATATTACAATTGGCAATTGGCAATTGGATTGGACCCTAAGGAACCAATACGAGGGACAGCTCACAATCATGTTCGTGGGTTCTTCTTACTTTTAAGCACAATTGAGTGCGAAGACTGTCCTTTCCCGTGACCACAACTGAGCGACCGGCTTTGAAAAAGCAGAAAAGACAGCTTTTCCAAAGCGAGAAAAGGCTGAAGTAAAACTTGAGCCCTTTTGCACTTTTATGGCAATTGGCGGACAGAGAAACCATAGGAAAAGCGTGGTTATGGATACATCCGGTGCAACAGTTTCCTTTTGAGAAGGAATAGAACGGGGCTGATCATTAACCCATTAGAGGTTCGGCCTAATAGAACCGAGCATCGTGATGAATTGGATGAATTGCGCACGTCTGTAGTATGTATTAAAATATTTGGGTTCTTCCTTCTCCTGACTTAGATAATTTACACTCAATCACCATGGTTTATGGCTAATTTCGGAGCTGAATGAACAAGATGGTCTGGAAAGGCTCCAAACTTCAATCACAACTATGATATTCGTGTTGTGGCGTCCTTTGCTGACCGCCTAGAGCTACTGCACTAGCACCCTGGTTACTGAACGAAGTTCCGTTTCGATTTCACTGAATTTTCCTTCGTCAATCTTCAGATCATCCAGACTAGTAGGTTGAGACAAGGAAACGAGGGTTTTCAGTTTATGTAGGTGCAGAGACGATACTGGGCCTAAATGCAACCCCAGCCATCTGAGGTTGCAGTCTGTGGTATAAAGCGTAACCCATTTCCTTTGCGGTCCCCACTGCTTCTATCAAGTGATCATCATTCACCAGTTCAAAGTGAATCGTCTCTTTCTTTCTGCTGGTGTCAGGACAGAATATAGCTTTAACAGTGAGGAAGAAAATGGATGGAAAAGAAGATAGAGAAATGGAGTCAGGAAAAGACAGAGGAAATCAAAGTTCCCTTTTGTGTACTTGGATTCAATTTGAATGGAGCTGATGAAAGGTTAGTTAGGGAAGAAAGATGCAACATTTGCATTTCCTTCCATTTCTATCCCCCTACTGAGAAATTTTTCTCTTTTGTTTAGAGCTACTTCCATTCATTTGCTCCCCATTAAAAAAACACCCAACCAAATCAGGAAAATACTTCCTTGGGGTACTATTTCCATCCACTTCCCTCAATCCAAACACAAGAAATGACCGATATTTGATTGACCAAATCGATTCTAATATACTGATTATCTTCAAACCTTTTTGGTTTATATTCTTTTTTGGTCACCGACTGGTAAACTGAAAGAGAAACAGTTCGCAAAGATCTTGGGGAGCATTTCAGGGCAGTACAGTGCAGAATTTTCTGAGGCAGACTGGCTTTGCATCGGGTTCTTCCATCTCATCAACCGACAAGATAAGGAAGGCAACCAGAATCGGGGTAAAAGAAACAATTCAAGGAGTACTCCCCTCAACTCATGCTCACCAAGGAAAGTCCCGGAGTTCAAGGGCTGAGCAATCCGTATACCTACCATACTCCTAAGAAACGAAAAGTTCCTAGTACAGCTGTCGGCATGGATCGGCAAAAGCATCATAAGAAGTGTTCCAAACAGTTAATGAAGCTGCAACGATTAGGCAGGACAAGAGTGTTTCAGATAGTGAAGTGACAAAGATTAGGCGAGAACGTAACCCGGGCAGAAGAAAGTATTCACGAAACTCGACGTTTACTTATTCATCAACAATCTAATCCTTCAGTGTACCTGCAATCTTGCCTCGCAGAGAATTCTCCACTTCGTATTCCTAAGTCCTTCTATCACTTGAAGATAAAGATGGGCATAATATGAAAAACCTCATTAAATCTTGTGAAATGAGACATCTTCATGCCTATCTTTATACCTACTTGCCAACACTTTAACTGGGAGCGATTGTCTTTGAGTGGGAGGTGAGAAAGGAGGTGGAGTTGCAGGGCTTAATTGCTAATCTAGGCAATCTTTCCAAGCATCAACTCTTCTAGAGACATGCCAAATGATAAATGCTAGAAAGCACAAGAACAAGGCGACATACGACCAGACATGTACATTTAAGGCCAGAGATCTAACAGGAGTTTCAGTGACAATTAACAAAGATGCCTAAAAGCACCATATTATTTCACATACACTGCAAAAAGTAAACACGGACAAAAGTTCCTCTGCCCAATAATAAAAAAATAATTCACTACAAATTCAACGATTTAGGCACAGTGATTACATACTCGATATCACATGTAAATGAACCAAATCCAAAAGAATTCAGTGACCAAGTATCTGTAGATACTCCATTGTGACAAATGAAGCAAATTTAAAAAGCTATTTCACACACCCTTCACTTTTGGTATAGCAGGAAAATCCAATTTCACACGTCTAGTTTGTTGGAATATGTATAGGTTTTGCAATTTTCGCATAGGGGTGGCACCCCTTGGTTTATCATTCAAAAGATGAAAAAATAAGAACCACTTCGATTCCATTAAACAGACATTGCAGGTTTTACAAGTAAAAGAGCAACTCAATGCATGAAGTTTGCACATTAAAGGATCTAAGCAGGGTCAAACATTCCACTTATCCTATTTGTAAAGGTGCTGTTAGCTTGACTTAAACCCTGGACCTCCAAGTCATCATAAAGCGACCTTTTTATTATAGCAAAACTCGCACTCCTGCAATTCCTTACTTTTCTAGTAGCAGCAGATCATCCATAACTTAACATGGATGAACTGCACTGTACCACAGAATGAGCCCGCACATGATGAGTGCATGAAACATCAACTTTCTCACCATAAGAAGACCCCATCAGGAACTATCACTAGATTATTAATGAAATATCATTTCTTCAAATAAATTAAACTAACTCTACCCATCTATCTCTAAGACTATCCGAGATTCCAAAATTCAAGATCTGAACAAAATTGAAGAATATCCTCAAGCCAAGTAGATTGTTGACTCTATGGCCAAAAAGCAGTAGATTGTTTACTCAAACTAATCTTTCTGGTTAGCATTGATCTTGTAAGAAGTGATCCTGATCATTGTAGAAATTTTCTGGTATAAAAATAGCCAGATAAATGAAGCTTAACAACAGCATGCTATCATGAGATGTGTTTGTACGCACAGTAATAAGGAGAAAGATGGACCTAGCAATGGAGTTCCGTGATAAGCATATCCCTAGAGTTGCTCCATTCCAGTAGGCAGCAACATATGTAGATAACCATTGGAATATGGATCAGAACACATACATCGCAGTGGAAGTCCTTCCAAACAAAATCAATATCATTATTCAACTACAAACATGCTCAAAACTTGCATAAAACATTAATTACCTATTAAAAGAAAACCCTAAACTTGAACATAGTCCTAAAGCAATCCAGCAGAAGTAGGCATTCTTTCAATTTCATTTTGGACTTTGCGAATGTAGAAGCTTCACAGAGAAGTCAATCACATGATTTTACAATTTAACCTGAGATGATATTAAGGCAGGAAGGATGCACTCACAGAATAGAGCGCCATGCCATGGTGCAACAGGAGATATCAGAGTAATTTTGAGTTTGTGATTGACAAACTAAGTTTTCAGAACTAACATGGAATGATGTCCAAGTAAAACAATAAACAAATATGCAACACCAAAGGAAAAGGTAAGATGGACAAGGACTGAGTTGTGCAATATTGGCTTTCAACCCCACCAAAAAGGAGTCCGTATTATTAGCAGAAAAAAACTAAGGTTGTAATACTATACTCTCGGGTGGCAATACATATGGGTATATAGTTAAATTGGTGCATCTTGACACATTAGAGGATTAATAACTATAGGCAATAAGGACATAAGAAAGAAGGCTGACTTCTGCAATAAAGGATGAAACCTGAATTACTTGAGCAGGTTAAGGTAACAGGATTAAGATTAGGCATATTGACTTTCAGGAGCTGTATAGTCGACTTCAAAGTTTATGGAGAATACTTGAAATGCATGTTCAGCACTGAGTATTCGAGCTCCCCATATTTGTTTTCTTTTAGTGGCAAAAGTTACATCGAGAGTTTGAGACCACAGGCAACATTCTTCTTTCTCGATGTCGAACTATAATCATGATATTGCCAACAACAGAAAACGAGCATCCACAATTTGCTAGAAACTTTTCCTGACAACGCGGGTTACAAGACCATCCCTGAAACTCCACCACAAAACTGCTAGTTCCTTAACAGCTACGTGGCACACAACACCAAAAGATTCATCTCCGAGCCCACTGCCAGATTGAAACAAAGACACATTGCGATCCCTAGAATTCCAACGAACTGCAATGGACGGAATCGTTTTCCAACACCTAATTGTAACATTAACGTGCGAAAACCCAGATAGGCAAAGCATAGTCAATTAAAAGCATTATAGATTACAGCTCAATTCGCAGCATCGATCACCGCAAAAGTCAGATTTCGAACATCAAATAGATGATTATTGAGCTAACATTATATCAACATTCGACACGAAGGCCAAAAGTCAAACCCCATCGAACCTCAGTTCCCCCAGCAAGGAAAACAAAAAGGAAGAAAGAAAGAAGAGCTCAAAACTCAACTCGAACTTACTCCAATTCCCCCCCAAAACCCTAATCAGTCGGATTCGCCCATCTGTTGCTGCTCCACCTGCAGCCGCTCGAGGGCCTTCTGGTGGGCCCAGGTCTCGATGGTGAGATCGGGCTTCGCGTTGAGCCCCACGCCGAGGATCACGATCGACAGGAAGCTGCCGACGTAGCACGGGAGCTCCCAGTCCTCCCACTTGCGAGACTGGCCGGCCGGCAGCGGGGACCGGTTGAACAGGTAGCCCTTAGGGCGCTCCTCGTGGCCCGGCGTCGCCCACCGGCTGGCTCCGGACGAGGACGAGAAGAGCCGGCGGCGGAGGGCGGCGGCGGTCGCCGCCGTCAAGGGTTTCGCTGCACCCGGCATGATTTCGCGAGTGGGGGAGGGAGAGAGAGAGAGTGGAGCGATTGGGGAGACCCTGATGTAGGCTAGTTTTTGGCGGATCTGGCGATCGGACCTCTCCGCTCCAAACGCTGTCGTTTTGGCCAAAGGGGGAAGCGACGTCGTCTTGGCTAATGGGTTTTTGAACTTTTCTCAGACTAATTCCAAGTCTATCGAGCACGATGACCTTTGGATTGGAAGAGCATTAGTTGCTTCACATGATAATGAAAAGACAAACCTTTGTTGTTCACACTCGTTTTGTTATACTAAATTAGCTAGACATATTGAGAAAATACCACAGGTCTCGATGAAAGATACAGTTTGCTCCATTGAGCAAAGTCGAGATAAAATTGAGGAGAACATTTCATTTCAAAGTAATTACAACGCAATTTGATGTGATTAGAGCAGACAAAAATAAGGCTAACGAGTTGGAATAATTTTGATGTTCCATCAATTACCACGTATTATTTGCTTGCTTTCATTGATGAAAGGTTACTCAACATAAACCCAAAAAAAGTATTCAAGTTATAATTTTTCAACTAACGTGAAGTCTCGAATTTTGATTCCAACACAATGTAATCCTTTTCAAATTAGGTCATGAAAATAATTTCTCTCAAATTCTTTGATTTTAACATAGGTGATAGGCTCTCGGCCAAATTGAAAAGGGTGATTTAAAATAAAATACGACGAATCGAATAGAGCTAACCGAAGCTCATAATTGTGCACATAAAGTGGAAAAGTAGCCATAATGCAACTCGAGATTAAAGCTCGCACCCATTTGTTTACACTAAAACAAAATCACTGAAAATACTTCTTAACTATTCCTACCAAAATTTAAGATATTTTTTAATTTCACAAAATAATGAACAAATTATATGTGTGTTTAGTGTAAAAGTGAAATATATGAGCTGCAAAATTTAGATTAAACGAAAAATTCAAAGTACGGTCCAGTCTACATCAAGCAACTGTCTCACTTGCCTAAAGCTAGTATGATACTTGCACTTTGACAAAAGGATTTTTTTTTTATTTTGACGAGTAATACAGGAACTTATCGCTCGTAGATACAGAGCAACAGAAAAGTGATGGGAGGTATATTATCCAATCTAATGGCCAAGAAAAGAAACTAACCAAACTAACATAAGGCTTGCGAGCTATACTCAGATCCCGTCGCTTTGTGACATCGTGCTTTTCCAGGGTACTTCGACAAAAGATGTCCGAGCTCCCTCGTTATCGAGAATTTGATACAACGAACAGTCAGTACAGCTCGGTGGCCTTCGCTCCATTCATGCAACCACATGAGGCTGGTGGTGACGACTTCACTCACTACTTCCTGTGACGAATCTGCAGCTACAATTGTATCAGCTGCCAGGAGTTTCAGTTTCATCAAAAACTCTAAAGCTCTAGTTCACTCTCAACGCCAAGCTCAAATCATGAATCTTCCGCATCAACTGTCCACACAGTTCCTAAATCATGTAGAGGGACGTGAGTTTTGACAACTCGATCTGAAGGGTGCCATGAAATAAGACCTATCCAGCATCATATCCAAGCCATTCTCTTTATCCTGTCCTCTTAATCATATTCTCAACCTCACTAAACAATTACCATTTGCTCATCTCGGGTCAGAATCTTTCAAGTTAACAAAAATTGAATAAAACCCAATTCGAGTTCTTGTTTCAAAAGAAGATCAAGTCAATTATCTATCTTTAGGCTACTCTGCGCCTCGGACTGAGGCAACTGTAGTGGTATCGTTGATACAGATGAGCAACCCACGTCTCTGAACTCACAAAACCAGATCTTTCCTCAAACAGCACTTCAAGATTGGTTTTCCAAAACTCGCCCGCTGCGCATAAAAAACGAGAAGTGAATCGCACTCCATTGCATTAACTGAGGTCAAAATATGTCGTCTCAGAGGGCAGCAAATCTTGCATGATATCGGATTTTTTTAATCTAAGCAAGAGTGCCTCGATGATATTCCTGACCCCATTGTCTCTTCTTGCCCAAATAACATATACAACCTCATTCTATTGTATCTTCGAA
Source organism: Syzygium aqueum (assembly GCA_031216185.1). Lineage (NCBI taxonomy): Eukaryota > Viridiplantae > Streptophyta > Magnoliopsida > Myrtales > Myrtaceae > Syzygium > Syzygium aqueum. The sequence continues at coordinate 24,117,709 of CM062231.1, forward strand.
GCATCAAATATGGCCTTACTCATGAACCATAATAAAAATTACCAGTAGTCTCCACAAGTACAGATGCCATTAACAATATGGTGGAAGCGATTTTTGTCCCTCAAAGAAATTTCCCTTGCATATAGCTTCGAGACAAATTTGGCAAAGTTATGGCAGTCAACACAAATCCGAAGGTTCTTTATCACCCGGACTGGAACTCCTTCAGCACTAGCCATCAATCCAAAGGCCAAGGCCAGCTTTTCACTGTGACCAAGAAGTATCTTCTCCTTCTGTTCATCGTCCACATCGTAAAAAGCACAACTCAAGTCAGGAACATAACCAAGGGCTTTTATCTTGAGCGACAAATCTTTTACCTTCTCAAAAACCTCCCCCCTTCTTGGGTGCAAACGATCACTGGCATGAAAAGTGTGAAGCACCCGGTCAAGCTCCACCCAGCTCCTTCCTGGCTCCTTTATCACTGCCTTCTCCTTCATCAAATGCCTCACATTTCTTACGTCTTCCCACCTTCCAGCCGTAGCATATAAATTAGAAAGAATCACATAATTTCCAGCATTTTCAGGCTCAAGTTCAAGAAGCTTACGGCCGACAAGTTCACCAATGTCAACATTAGAGTGAACCCTACAAGCGCCTAAAAGTGAACCCCAAATAGCAGGAGTCGGCTCAAAAGGCATCTGTTGTATATGTTCAAAAGCCTCTTGCAGCTGACCAGCACGCCCAACCATGTCAATTACACACCCGTAATGCTCCATCTCTGGATGAACTCCATGTTCCCCATTTACAATCTCATGGAAAAGCTGTAGCCCTCTTTCTTCCAATCCCCCATGGCTGCAGCCAGATAAAACAGCCAAGAGTGTGACACTATCAGGTGTAACTTTATTTTCTTCTCTCATGAGTTCAAAAAGCTCAACGACCTGTCTCCCCATCCCATGTTTGCCGTAACCCACAAGCATAGCATTCCATGAGATAACAGTTCTCTCGGACATGCTATCGAAAACTCGTCTCGCATAGGTAACACTCCCACATTTTGAGTACATGTCTATGAGAGAATTCTCCAGAACGACATAAAAGGGGACTTCACGCCTAAGTACATGGCCATGAACCTGCCTGCCATGATTCAATGCAGCAAGCCCAGACAAAGCAGTCAAGACACTAGCATAAGTAACATAATTCGAATCCATCCCCTCTCTCTGCAACCTACTGAATAATTCCATGGCCTCTTCATCAATACCTAACTGAGCATAACCTGAGATTATAGCAGTACAAGAAACAACATCCCTTTCGGGCAAGCACTCAAACACTTCTCGTGCTTCATGGATTTTGCCAGCCTTGGCATACATGTCAAGGAGTGAGCTCCCGACAAATATTTGGGATTCATAATTATTCTTAATGACTAAAGAGTGGACTTGCCTTCCCAACTGAAAACCCGACGCCCCCGTGCATGTAGCAAGAATTGTGGCGAACGTAAACTCATTTGGCTCTGTGTCTGCAAAATGTTATTTAGCATCACCAAGAAGTAAACAAGAACCCACTGTAAACAAGCACTGCTCACTCTCATGCTGAATACCTGATCTCAACATCTGCTGGAAAAGATCCAGAGCTTCAGAGGCATACCCTTTCTGGGAATAAGCTGAAATCATGGCCGTCCAAGAGACCACATTCCGGAGCGTCATTTCGTCGAGCACCCGGCGCGCATCACCCAGGAGTCCAATCTTGGTGTAGAAAACAATGAGCCGAGTCCAGAGATAAACTGGCGGGCGATAGCATGTCTTGATCATGTGGGCATGGACTCTTTGGCCTTCCCTCAACGCCCTCTTCTCCACGCACTCGTCCAAGAGCGTGACGTATCTTGCGAACACCATTTCAGGGCCTTGAATGGCCATCTCCAGCAACGCCTCCCTCAAACGACCGTTGGAACGCAAAGTATTCGCCTTTGAGGGATTTGGAAGGACGGAGGAGTCCGCCGTTTGGCGGGCAAGTGCGTTGGACAAGAAGCGAGAGAGCTGCATGGGTTGACGGGTACGACGAAACGTCGCCTTTGTCAGCATCTCTTTAGGTTTGATCCCGAGTTCTTAGCGACCCTCAAGTCCTTGGAGCCAAGGACTAATGCTGGAAGCATCAATAACCTCGGACGTCGAGGAAAGAGCTTCATGATGGTTGGAAGATCTTACCTCGGACGTCGCAGGGGCTAGAAGTAAACTTTTTCTCGATGTCGTCTCTGTGGCCAAGAAACAGAAACGCATTTGGAGATGGCGCTGCTTAGGAGGAGCATTAAAGCCGGTTTATTAGAGAATGGCCTACTCATAATCATTCAACTAAGAATCACACGCGTCACCCAATAAGGCATAAAACTAATCTCTTTCCTTTTTAATCAATAAGCCGTGCATTTATCTATCTAGCACTGGCAGAATTTCTCTCCTCTCTTTTGTTCTGTACCATACGATGAAAACATCACCTATGAACCTCGCCTAGCTCCGTCCGAATGTCGGGATGCTAAGAGCATCCAATCCCTCCACTCTGATGTGCCGCGAAGGAACGTATCGGAGTAAAAGTCGCGGAAAGGGACCGCGCATCTTCGACAGCCATAAACAGCTTTCAAACTTCCCAAAAAAAATGCTCACGCTCGCAACAAATCAGTGGGGGGACTCGACAAAGCCTCCACACCATGAAAGGGTATCATCAAAGACAACAGAAACACATAGGCAAATATGCATCACGGCACGGAATCTTACTTCCATCATAGTTTAGAGGTTCTGTCATTGTACAATGTGAGATCAGTCTTATCTTCTCATGAAGACTCGCTGACTTACTCATCCTCAGAGTTAGTGAATGATATACGTACAGATATGCGGACTGCATATGGAATTTTGTACTCCAATTTGGGAGAAATGCGGGTTTCCTTCCGCTGCTAAATTATAAGAATTCATAGGACCAAAATTAGAAGAAGACTGAGGTAGAAGCGTGGAAACCCTGGTTAAATGGAATCTGACGCCTCCTACTTCCTGCTAAAGTGGTAAACCTTATATCTTGCTAATATATACACTAATTACTAAGACTACGAGTGGACCCTCAATCCACCTTCATAGCTCCATTTTCGGTTGCTCGAGAGTGCAAAGACACTGCAAACGAGAGATGAAAAGAGACTTAGTCTGACAAATTGGGAATTTTGCAGGAATAGAAGAGATAAGTATGATTCATTCGGGAATAACATGAATAGGACCAAAATTGAAAGGCGCTTTGGCTAAAGTTTCTCGCAAACTATAACAAGAACTTCCAGCTTTCAGTTAATTTGCTCATATTTCAAAGTTGAACTGCGTGACTTCACAGCTATTTAAGCAACATTCAAAATCTGGGAAAAAGAAATGCCCACCCTCGTGTTTATTCTCCATATTTATGAATTTTAGATGGCAAAATTTTAAAGTGGGAAACATGTGGCTTGGATCAAAGAAACGGGCAACAGAAACTACCTGAATTTGCTGGAGAATCGTAACTCAATAGAGAATTCTCTGGGGTGACAAAATTATGATTGTCTTGCTCCCTTCCCCAAACTGGCTGCGGAAGTGAATTAAACTGCCATTGCTGCTGGTACTGCTGTCTGCTTCCATTCACCTGGACTTCAGGCCACATGAGTGGCATAACCATGCTGGGAAAATTACTGTCTACCAGAGACACGTTCTGCAAGTGCACATAAGCAAAAAAAACGTCGTATGTATAAATGAGTGAGCAACAAATGGCGTAAAACAATGATATTGACTGAAAAAAGGACTAATGTTGTATGTAACAGATCAAAAAAGGTATTCTTTATCAATGAAAATTGTACAAGATTTCAAATTGTACCACAACCTTATCAAAGAGGGCATTTCAAACTCTTTGCAGTACATTTTTGTGCTGTAGCGCTATAGAAATGTCAGTTGAATGAACTCTTCTGACACTTCTACATCAGAGAATTTCTGCTACCATAAATCTTGAAGGAGCATTAATGCAGTGTAGGACAGTGCAAGAGTCTGGGTAATAACTGGTTTTATAAATGTTGAACGTCAAGGCTCAAACAAAAAAGAATGATGCTGAAGTGAAAAGGCCACCGAGAGAGGCGTGCACATTGAAGGTTTATTTTATGGGTACCAGCTGCAACAATATGCAGATGAAGTATGTGACCAAGAGTTACTCTACCTTTTACTTAATATTTCAAAATAACTTCAGATGTAAACATGAACATTGTACTATTACAAGATTGCAGAATGTTTCTGCCAAACCCCTGGCATCACCTAACACGGAAAATTTTGTCACAGCTGATACAAAAGATTTGAGGATAACCCCACACGAGGAAACACCTTGACATCTCTATCTCTTTTGAGAGAGTGCAGAATAAAATATAAGAAAATTATACTTACATCTGCCGCAAAAATGCTATCCATGTTGAAATCAACCCTTGGGTTAACTGACGCAAGTCTCATGGACAGGAGCTGAAGTACAAAAAACACGCCATTATAAACTACACTGCTAATCATGATCATTTAAAATTCCGGAAAGTACAATCAACAATGCACACACTTTGTCCGAGGCTTATGAAGCTCCATATGCCACAGCACCTTATTGCTTTCTTAATTTACATGGACAAGAAAGGAGAAAAACATCATTTCAACTGGCGATTTTACAAATAACCGAGTGGTAGAAGAAAATATTACTCAGGCATGGGACATGTCCTTCAATCTTCCAATACCTTATTAGAACAGAAATGGAAAACCCCATACACCCTTAATTTGAAATTGAAAGCAATTGTCAAGCCAACATGATCAATATACACCCTCAACTATAACTAAAGGGACTCAATGTAGGCACAGGCATTTAGATTTTGTAATAACAATAAATGAAAAGGGAGACTTTTAAATTCCGTGCCTGTAAGGGTCTTCTACTTGTTACAGATCTCAAACTTCAAAATGTTAGATGAAAACTGTACCCAAAAGTGAAAAAGAAACAGATAAAAGGCGTAGAGCCCAAAAATTCGATAGTTTCTTCAAAGAAATTTCACCAGAGCTCAAGAGTGAGATCTTCATTATTTTCTGGTGATTTATAAGAGCTAGACTTCAACAAGCCTAAGCTTTTCAAATAGCACTGTCAAGAAATAAACCAGTCGGGAGAAACTTTGCTATTTCAAGGATGAGTATCAATTACCTCAACTTGGCGTTGTAAAGATTGCACATGATTAATGATTTCATCCAACACCGAGGCTGTACCGGATATCTGCATAAGCAAATTACCTTTGCATCACTTTCGTTACCCAAAATTAAAACTTTCATCCCGCTTTCGAATTTGTAAGAATAGAATATAGTATTCACTGCTTCCAGCACAATTTAGGCAAGTAGCCAGAAAGTTTCAGAAACCCTTATTGGATAGTTTCAAGGTACTTTGGCATAAATCTAATCGCAAGGCCTAAGACAGCCCAAAAAGGCATTTGAGTGAAAAATATCTTGTAAACTAACCACGATATGTTTCACTTACCTAAAGAACGTTGGAACGAATATAATCCGTATATCTCGTCCACAAGACCAAACATAACTAAGATGAAACAAAAGCTGGAATTTACTGGCCATTTGTCAGGCCCATCGTAACAGAAGGTTCAGCACCTAGAACTGGAAATCCGCTATCTACTTCAGAAGAGTCACCAAGATATCCCAAAAACCAGGCAGTACACTTGATAAGGAGATCGAAGGAATATGGAAAAGAGGTATGATGATTGATGACTGCAGTAGTACCTGCAGGCTCCAACTTTAATGGATCGTGAATTTGGTAGACAGTCAGTGAGGTGTCCATTACGAGATATTTTCGATACAATTGTTGATGGATCATCCACAATTGAGAAAAACTGAAGACACGCTGCAAGCATATTTATTCTCGAAAGGTACTGAAGGCACCTTGCTACCTTCAGAATGTTGTTAAGCTTTATCCATACACTGAGTACCAAGTAAAGCTGCCTAAGAAAGATGCCCTCCTTATCAAATTAACACATTTTAGTGTGACATAACTAGAATAAACCGTGCTTAGCGCGAAAAGGATAAGAAAATGAAGACCAACAGCAATTACTGGCAATTTTAATACTGCACCGCTAAAATCACCCTTCTCTCCAATATTCAGAACATCCAACCATCCTAAACAAATAGCAGTAGCCATCTTCTTCGAATAGGTAGCTCGGCTAAAATCTAGCTTCGGTTTGTTAAACAGATATCAGCTCGCATTGCATCATGCGAAAATATCTCATGAGGCACTCTTAAGGAGGAGGAGGAAGAGGAGGTGGTGGTGGCAAATGGAGCTTTATGTGATATCACATCATCTCTCAGAGCTGTTGGTTGGCAGGTTTCGTTTGAGCATTCCTAAAAGGAAATATACCTTGTCCCTTGAAAGAGAAAAATTTGTTGTTCTTGTCCACCGATCCCAACAAAGACAAGTGTCAAAGACCCACCACCAATAAATCCCACCCCCGAGGGCAATATCGTCATCCTCGGACGGAGATAATGCGATGCAGTTGTGTTACACTTCAATTCCGATGTCAATGCCCCACTATCACGTCCCCAGGGACAAATATAGAATTCCCAGCAAACGCCTCAAGCCTCTCGGAGGCCAGAAAGACCAAAATTCCTTCCGGGTTTTGGACAGAATTGCCCTGAAAAGGGACTCCTGACCTACCCACCAAAAACGGTAACAGAACAACCCGGGGCGAAATTACGGAACTGCCAATGGAGACTTTAATGTTTCGTGACGCCTTTTTTCCCCTTAGTACCCACATTGGTTAAAAAGGTGAAAATGACACCGCAATTATTAAAAGCCACATAATACAAACGCATAATTGCACTTTTCGGAGACAATTAAGACTGACATAAACCCACGATTTACGACCCTTAATCTCTCCGAAAGTGACGATCTTGACGCCCAAAACACCTCTCAAGTCAGATCACTCGGGGTCAAGCCACGGGAGAAACGCGCTCACCTTGCTGCAGCCGGGGACGAGCTCCTGTAGCAGCTTCATCCGAGCATTTATTTTCTCTCTTCTCGCCTGCAAAGTCCAAGCGAAACTTAGGCAAAGATCGCCGTGATTCCGTCGCTAAAAGGGTGACCAAAACGAACGAAAAGCACGAATTATGACAGTGGTTAGTGGGTAAGTAAAGTTTGGTCAAAGAGACGATACCCTCTCTGCTAAGCTATGGCTATCGGTGGCTTGACCGCGACGAGCTCGGACGTGGACGTAAGGAAGCTCCTCTGCAGCTGCCGAGCTCTCATTCTTGGTCTTTTTCGCCGACCCTTTCGCCTGAAACCCAAAATTCATGCACGAAAATTGGAAAAGAGAAAGAAAAGACCCAGAAATTTCCGCAGACGTGACGAAAGAATCGTGCCAGAGTGTTAATTTTCACTCGGGGATTTTCTCTTCTTCCTTCTTTACCTTCTTCTCTCGGTCTTTCCTCTTCGGCGGTCTCTGCCCCTTGTTTTCCACCGTCGGATCAGACACCAACGGCTGCGGCGACGAGTTGTGGTTCGAGTCGGACTCCGTCAGCGGCTCGTTCTTCACCTTCTGCGAGCTCGTCTCCAGAGAGTCGCTCTTCTCTCCGACCAAGACGGAGTACCTAGCAGCGCGCTCTACGAGGTCAGAATCCACGTAGAAAGGGAAACCGCCGCCGCCGCCGCCGTCGCCGAGGCAGTGCAGGTACGGCCTCGCGGGGTCGCCGGAGACGGCGACGCCCGGCGAATTAGGCGCCTCGGGCGAGTGGAGGAGCTCGAGGGCCCGGGTCGGGGGGAGCTCGAGGAGCGCCGTGAAGGAACTGGCGCTGTCGGGCGGCGGGGCTATCAGGCGCCGGATGTCCTCGGGGAGGAGCATCTCCAGCGCGGCGTCGGCGGATCCGGCTAGGGTTAGAGCTGTCGGCTCCATCGAATTCGGCCCCGGGGAGCTGATCAAAATCGAGCCGCACCCGACTCAGATTCCAACGCGAATGCGGGCTCAACTCAAGCTAGCCCAGACCGATCGAAACAGGGGCTTCGCTCGAGCGAATTTTGCCCCGGGTGAACGGCGAGGTCGAGGGCCCGGAAAGAGGAGCTCGCCGGAAAGTCGAGGTCGCGGCGGTGGAAGGAGGAGGAGAGGGGAAATGCCGGCGGGGGCGAGGGGCGGGTGGGTGGCGGCGGCGGAGCTTGTGAGGTGGGTGCTTCAATGGCGGCCGATCTGTGCGGTAGTGTCTTCGTTTCTCTGCGTCGTCCGCTCCGAGTCGTCTCTGACTCTGTGTTTTGGGGGGCGAGAAATTACTGCACACCCATTTTGGAGTATGTAGAAACTAACGTTGCGTCGGGCTTTTGTAGTAGCAGCGACTCTAGAGAGAGAGAGAGAGAGAGAGAGAATGGTGGCTTTTTGTAATTCACGGTGAAAGCAGTTAAAAAAGTCAATTTCTACCCCCCCCCCCCCAAAAAAAAAAGGGTCGATTCCCGTTTTTGCCGTGCAATATATGTTAATATGTGTTAAATAAATTTCGCTTTTTGACGGCATGATTGTTACCGCGGAATGCAAGGAGAGAAAATCGCTGAAAATCTTTAGAGAAAGCAAACCGCCAAAACCCGCTCGGGGACTAGACGGTACACGAGAGAAGCCTCGCGTCGGGGATGCTAAGGCGAAGTGGAGCGATTGATGTGTTTGACGATCTCGACGTGGCATGGGATTTCTGGTGCGTTCCATCAAGGACCATGACAGGTCACGCATCTACATCGTCGTCGTCATTGTCAATACTATCGCAATATGTCTTTGGAGTTCCCTATTTTAGATTTGTCAAAGGACCCATCACGGTAATCCATTGGTGCTAATAAGATTACCTCATCGGATCACCAATGTCTCGCGTTTTATTGTAATATCGATGAATATTTACACGCATTTATTAGATATTTGTATCTCCAAATAAGGGTTTTAATGGAATAAAAAGTAAAAGAAAAATATAAAGAAAGCCAAGTGTGAAATCTGCAGCATAAAAACATCAGAAAATATTCAAGAAAGACACGCAATCTCTCTCTTTGTTTTCATTTCTAGCAAAAAAAAAATCTCTTTGTTATCACGATTCACACAAACATGTTTATGTGTGTGCGTATACATATATATATATACTTTTTAAAGAAAAAGTGGTACTTGGTTTTTTTTTTTTTTTGGTCAAATGGTGCTTGGTTATTTAAAAGTTAGGAATAGTATTGGAATGAGAGTCGAATAGAACAAATTAAAAAAAAAATCGTGGTGAATTCACTCGAACAGGTCACATCACCTTTTCGCTATTTTCGCTCCACCCCTTTTTCATAAAAAAAAATAGAATTGCGGCTCTTTATCGAGTCGAGCAAGTCGGATCCATGGAGCGACCGGTGTCGTTTGATTATTCTGTCACAAAGCAACTTGTGAAGCACATAAGAAAACTGCTTATTGCTTTCTTAAGATGTAGAACAAATTCCGATGTAAATCAAACGGCATTCGTCGCTCGATTTGGGATCTGTTCTAATAAAATAATTAAATATTAAATCATACCTTCATTTGACAGTTTAAGCTTTATAAACAGTTATTTATTCAAATGATCGGTGCCATTTATTTATAAAGTTTAAACAGTTGACGGTGATATTGCAAAATCTCATAAAATATCAGGGCAAGAAGGTTTATAAGATCGCAACGCGTTTTCATTAACCGTTTATAATTCAACGCGATCCCTGAACTTCACCTATCTTCATTTGACAGTTTAAGCTTTATAAACAGTTAATAGTGATCTCATAAATTCTCATAAAATATCAAAACAAGAATGTCCCAAATTCAAATATTTATAAATCTCATTTGCCTAATGCGTCAAGCGAAAGTGCATACACACGACATGAAGGCCTACCAATATTGTCTCACAAAAATCTCACACTTGTGTAGGATCTACACTAACTACATGGATGTAACTTATAATTTAAACGCACGCACGTAGTAATTTTGCGTGAAGAAAAGTGCATACAACGTCGACTAGTTGCGACAAGAGGACAAAGGTGATCAATAATGGCATAGCATCAGGGTAAAAAAAGTTGGACTTGAGCAGGTCCTTGAAAAACTCAATCTTGATCAACATCCGGATATCGAGATTAACGGAATATAAAATTTTCAAAAGATACTCCCTCTACCTAAGAAAGATAAAGATACAGGGATAATTGGGGGCGTAAGGAATGCATCTGCGAAGTTCGCAATCACTGTAAACTAAACAAACAGGCCGTGAAGGCTTCTATGAAAGCTTCAGCTCCTCTTTCATGATGAGGTTGTCATCGGGAATCCACAGAAGACGCTCGGTTAAGAGACCGGTGTTTACATCGAATGAACAGTTGGAGGTTCCTAATTGCAAAGTACGATTTCGAGATATTTTTTTTCATCGATGGACGGCGCGCGACAAAAGCCATGCACCATGCAAATCCTTGGCATGTGACATTTCCGTAACCACAAAGTCATGTCGAAACAATAATGTTGGTCAAATGCTATTACAATGATAATGACATGTATTGAGACATCTAAACTTGCGAAAGCGATTAACCTAATGATACTTTTTAATGCCACCCAAAAACAGTTGGGCAGGTACGATCCATGCTGCTGACGTGGCAACCGTTGCTGGCACTAGAGCGAGACATGGCTGCGCTACTGAAAGCATCGATGGTTAGAATATTGCCTAAACAATAAAACAATTTAATTCTTCTTTTCGAACTAAAAGGCGTGTGTTTTTCTTTGGGCAAGAAGACCTTTTTATTTTTAATTTTTGCTCACGTTATTATTTTATATCATGTACCGAATAATTAAATGTCGGGTTACTTTTAGGGAAAAAGGAAAATTGCCGAAAGAGCAATGACTAAACCGTCGGAAAGGAAATCGTCGAAAAATTATGAAAAATGTTTCGCTTGACTCGAGATATCTCTAAATGCTAACGTTGGTATACTTTTGGACCTTTGGAGTGTTCGCTATAAAATAAAATCAGATAATCCTAGGAGTAAAAAAGGAAGTTAAAAATTTAAAAGTAAAATTTGCCCTAGGCAGATAGCGTTGTAGATGAGCAAAACCCAAGTGATCGGTAAATATTACGGCAGGTAAACCCATATGGATAGTTCTCTATTGATAAAATCTAATCTCTGTCGTGAAAAACTTTTGACTTTGGCGAACGACAATTACTTGGACTATTAGAAAACTAAATTCCACGGATGAATATAAATTACACGCGTTACCATGCAATTCACTCTAAAAAACTTAAATCGATGAGTCACGAGCCAATTAGGACATATTAACTACTCCATATCACATCAATTCTCAAACAAGAGATTTTTTTAATGCAACTCACAAGTGCATCTCATCAAAAGCCGTTAGGTGCGAGCCTCGTGTCTCTCAAACGGGCTTACATGCCAATTGACAGGTTTCCACTATTAGTATCAGCGATTGTACTTTGACTTTGATCTTCAATGTCTAAAACTATTTAAATATAGCCGAACATGAAGTACTTTCCTCCTTCTCGACATGGATGCCATGTTATGACTCTTAAGAATATTGGGTAGTTGGTTCGTTTTATTGAGTATCTATGATGATTTTGAGCATCTTTTAAATACGGAAAGGGATAAGTGCAGCAAAAGTCCTAAAATTTATTGCGGAACTGCAATGAAATCCCAAAACTCGCAAAAGATGCAATCAAGTTTTTAAACTTATCAAATCGGTGCAATTAAGTCATTTCCTTAACTTTATCCAACTTGGCTAACGGAAAACATTTACTTATTATTATTTCTTTTTCTTTATCCTACACGCTAATGGCGTGATTAAAACATGAAACATAAGACTAAAATGATGTCATTTTAAGTCAAAATCTGATTTTTATTCAATTTTTATTTAAATTAAATTAAAAAATAATCATTTTTTTAAAGATGAGTTATGAACCGGGCATTTCTACAAGGAAAATTACCCAATTAAGGCTACCCTATCGTACGGATGACATTTCGATTATTGGCCGATTAAAATCCGAAACCTTTTGCGTAAAATTTCGATATAGTCCTTCCGGCTAATTTTCGTCAAAAATCGCTAATGTGACCGTCAAGTCATTGCCGACCATCTTACGTAGCACATCGCCACGTTAGCAATTTTTGACGAAAACTGGCTAGAATGACTAAATTGAAATTCCGCGAAAAAATTTAGGACTAAATTAGCAAAGCTAGAAAGTTTATGACTGAATTGGCAATCATATGATAAGTTTATGACTAATTGGATAATTTTTCCCAATTCTATAAGCTCATGTTAATTGTAATTAGGGGAAAAAACCCCACGAGAAAGACCCTTAAACTATGCTCACTATGACATATTTACCCTAAATTTTTTTCCGTGATACCAAAAATCTCAAGCTTGTATCCGCGTGACACGTTTACCCTTTGTCAAAATTTCATCAGTAAGCATCATCAAAAATCTACTTACATGAACATAGGAAGGTAAACGGTGTTCATAGGGCTTCCACTAGACTTAAAATAAAATAGAAATGACATTATTTTGATTGAGAAATCACCCGATGGAACCTTGACGTAAATACAAGTTTGGGGTCAAGAAAAAGTTTGGGATAAATGTGTTAAAGCAGGCATAATATGAGATTTTTTATGTCACGATGAATAATATGATATTTGTAATGGCTTTTTCTCGTTTATAATAATCAACAGCGATTTATGTCCAAACATTTTCACGGGGGCGGCAAAAGTGAGGAGCCGTCGTCGACTGGCTTTTGCCCACAAGACTCGGATCGCACCGTTCGTTTTCATCATCATCATCATCATCATTATCATTTATTTTTTTTTCGTTTAGGAGTAACGGGCCGCTCCTTCATCAATTCACCATATCCCAATTTCAATCACATTAGATAGAGAGCGAAAAGAAAAAATAAAATGAATAAATCGAAGATGCGTGTTTCTTGCTCTCTCTTGATTTTGCCATTTTTTTTTGGGGGGGGGGAGAGGGGTGTGGGCCGGAGATCACTGGGGATTTTGGTCTCGAGGACGGCGGGGACCGGGGGCGCAACCGGGGGAGGCCCGGCACGGTCTTTAATTCGTAGAGGATGACCCGTCCCTTTCTTTGCATTTATGTGACGATGCTGCTCACTTCCGCCATCCGAAACTAGGGGTACGGGATCCATGGTCACTCAATTCCCAATTTCATATGAATAATTTTTGTGATGTCCATGTAATTACAATATATATATGTATACGTCTATGTCGATGAGTTTCCCAATCTAGCTCTCGTGGTGCATGTAGCTAATGCTGTCTAATTACTTGCGTTTTTTTTTTACCGTTAATTGCGATGGGTGCCGCTTGTTTCGGGGGCGAGTCGCGCGGGATGGCCCCGGCCGTCGCTTTACTCCCCCGCGAACTCGAGTTTGGACGGCGCCGTTCCTAAAGGTCCTTATCCTAATCGGCCACTGATTATAATGTTCCGCACGCAATCGACGAGGCTTGAGCTGGCCGGGCTCCACTCCGGAAGGGAATCGCTTATCCGAGATCACTCGTCATCGCCGCCGGGCTTTTTCCGTTCACACGTGGAGATGGAAAAATTACCAAAATTTCACAGCTTATTACACCTATGTCGATTCGGTTTTAAACCCTTTTAATTGCGTCAATTGAGCTCTGAATCTTTTCACGTTTTGCCAATCGAATCCACCTGGTCAATTTTGGGCAGAAAATCGTTGACGTGAACGCCGATAGTGTCACGTAGGACGGTTGGCACTCACGTGGAGATTTTTTTTATAAAAATTTTTAACAAAAATTATTAAATAATTCTCTTTTTTTTTTTTATAAATCCGTAAAAAACTGTTCACGTTTGCAATTCCTGGTAAAGTTAACGTGTCGTTACATTGTCTCGTGCACGTGGGGTTTGCATAAGTGAAGCGTGGTGTTAATTCTCCGTAAATACACAGATCTTAGGTAACAATGCGTGGACAACTTTTCGCGCCCATGTCGTCGCATGCACAGGACCTGAAGTAGAATGCCAGCAAACGAAACGTGTTTCGACCTCTCGTGGGGGACGCGGGGGAGGGGGAGATCTCGCTCTCGGTCCACAGGCCTTATCCCGATAATCGGGTGATTAGGTAAGGCCCTAATCGCGATTTTGGCATCTTCGGGAACGTGTCCTTAAAACTCGTGTCTTTGTTTTTTTGGCCGATTGCGGCGCCGGGGGTGGTGGGGGCGGGGGAAGAGAAGCGCCCGACACGCGACATCGGACGGGGGACGGCATCGGGGTCGGGGGGGCCCCCGATCACAGCTGGCGAAGCGTGACAGAACGACGGGAGAGTCCTCTTCGTTCAAGCAAAACGGAATGATGCGAAAAAAGCACGGGGGATGAAAGGAGCCGGTCGATCGATCGATCGATCTTCTCAACACCGCGTCCCCCCCCCCTCGTGATTGATTCTGACGGAGGATGATGAAGGACGGTCGCCGATGAGCTGTCGATGCTCTCTCTCTCTCTCTCGATTTGATGTACGTTTGATTGTGGGCTGCCGGAACAGCGGCCGGGGCGGGGGGCGGTCGGATTGTCCCCTCGCTGACGTCACCCGGTGCGTCGGATCCTTTGGGCTACGGGCCCCCGCGAGCTTGTGCGTCTTTAGGCTTTTGATTGGGCTAATCTTAGCTTTAGCATTGGCTCTCGTTAATGAGCTCTCTCGGTCATTATTATGACGGCCTAATTGTTTTTACCCCCCCCTCCTTGGAGCGGAGTATGAACCGTTATCGGCCCGGGTCCACGGAGGGCCGGCCCCCAGACCTCGGTCCCCGCCCTCGGTTCCCTGGCCATGCCCGAATCACCGGCGCCTAGATAGTGCATGTCTGCTTAGGAAAATGAAAGCGGGTTTTCCTTTTCGAACCGTAGATAATCCATGGAAGCCGAGCTCCGGTACACGGAGGGGCCAGCTTGGGACCTCGGTGCTCGCACTCGGTTCTCCGGGCAATGCCCGAGTGACCGGCGCCCAGATAGCGCATGCCTGCTTAGGAAAATGAAAGCGGGTTTTCCTTTTCGAACGGTAGAAAATAACTTCCGATTCATTTTCGATTTTCAGCCGAGTACCGAATTATGTTGCCATCTTCCTAAAAAGTGACATCTTTTGGAAAATATTCTGTAGGATTATCAAATTATTTCGCGAAACCTGATTGTTCCTCCGCGAGCTTCACCAGATAATCGGTGGTGGGGGTCTAGTTCGTTTAATATTTCTCTCGCCTTTTTTCTTTTCTCGTTCGGAGAAAACTACTGCTCGGAAGCAGCAGTGCCAAAGGCACATGACCTATTGCAATCGAGTTGTGTACATGTACACACCGCGAGGCCAATTCGATTTCACTTTTTGGGACAATCCTTTCCAAAGGGTACTTCCCTTGTTTTCCAATGAGCCTTCCCTTTGGTCCGCGGCACAAGCACACAAATGTACCACCACCCAACATTTTTCTTTATCGTCGATCGCTCGAGCAGCTCACGCTTCGAATCGGGCCCGCTCTATTTTCGGTTTGCTGCTCTCTCTATGATCAACAAGGCAAACCTCGGTGTTCCAAAGGTGAAAGACGAGGTCCCTGGCCGGGGGCTCGGCGATCGCTGCCGGCCGTTTCCACACCCCATCACCGGTCTTTCGCTGCCCGGTTCTCTTCTTTCTTTCTTTTTTTTATATAATTTTTAGCTTATTTTTTTAATTTAGATAAAACTTGCATTAAAGATCATATTTAGATCCGAACGACACCGTTTTTACTGCTCCATCGCCACGTACGGCAAATAAAATAATAAAAAAAAGTCACGTCGGCATTTTTCGTCAGTTAAGTTAGACAGAATTAATGAAAGGATTAAATAGTATCAATTTAACGAGTTTTAGGATTTGATTACGCTTTTTGCAAGTTTTATGACTCAATTATACTTTCACGATAAGTTTTAGGATTTCCAGTAGACATATCCCTTAGAAAAACATAGGCCACGTGTCAATTATATTGCCGTTTACTTGGAAAAATAGCCAACCGTCCAAATGTCAATCATGCTGGCAAAGAAGGACTTAGACTGCAGAATAAATAAGATTTAGGCTTCGTTTGTTTCGCAGAAAACAGATGATTTGAAAAATAATTTTCAAAAAATGATTGTTCGCATCGATTGAAATAATTAGTCGACGAATATTATTGTCGACAACAATTTATAACGAAAATATTTTTTGTGTATTTATTTTTATATGTGATATAAACGATCGGCTTCAAATCATTCATTTTCCGCAAAATAAACGGAGCCTTAATGACGACCGGCATTGACTTATTAAGTGTTATATTCATGGTAAGATAAGATGGGACAACCCTCCGCGATGACTCCAAAATCTTCAGAATAACTTCCAAAGCTAGCGCCGGAAAAAGCAATTTCTTTTTTTCGGTCCTTACTTAAGTGATGAACCTTAGCTTTCGGTGATTAAACGACAGCTTTAGTCCACTGAACATCGCTTTGCAAATTGTCCGATTGATAAAGGTTCACGAGCGGTTGCTATCGTGCCGAGCGGCTGCTATCGTGCACAATTTTAGTCGATGAGATTAACCGAACCGAATCCGATTGATAAGCAAGTGAGAAAAGAAGAAAATCGAGCGAAGAAAAATAAAATTATGTCGTGAGCGGTGACGACATCATCTTCATCAATCAGAGGCCGCGAGATGGCTACCTCGAACTTCGTGTAGTCAGATGATTGGGAATGGATTGCGTGCTCCCGATATTACGGCTCGGTTTATTCCGTGGAAAATGAATAATTTGAAAAATATCTTCCTAAAAATCATTCGTTTACAAAAATGAACGAACGAAAAATATCATATTTAAACGTAAATTGTTATCGATAATAAAAATATTTTTCATTAACTAATCAATTTATACGATGCTAGCAACAATTTTTAAGAAATTATTATCAAAATAATTCATTTTTCGCGAAACAAACAGATAGACTCCCGAAACTATCGATTTCGACGATGACGATGCACTGTGTGAAGGCGAGAGAAAGTGAAAACACGTGTCGGGTGGCGATTTTCTCATTATTTTCTGCGTGGCGTGGCCCCCCTCCCTTTTTATTTTTGGTCAATTATTAAAGTTAGGTGAGCGTCAATACTTACTCTCGTTTCCGGAAATTTTAATGAAATTCTTCATGTACCTCAATAATGCATTATAAATGGGCACCGGACCTACGCAATTCTCTGTATCAGAATCACCGAACACTACTTCCACGGCCTGAAGGCAGATCGGCCGAAATGAATGCTGTATATTTTAATTAAAAAAAAAATCAATGCAACGAAACCGGATCGTATTTGATGGTCCACGAGAACTCATCGCATCATTTATTATAGAGAAAAAATCACCAAAAATCTCAAATTATGTCACTTATGACGTATTTACCCTGAACTTTTTTTGTGACACGAAAAATTTCAAATTATGCTATTTGTGACACATTTACTCCACTATACTTTAGTCTGTAGGTATTTTCGTCTTTTTTATTTATTTATTTTTTTCTTTTCGACGAGAGCGGCACTCGCCGACATCGGTGAGGGGGGCCCTCGCCAGATCTGGCGAGGGTCGCCAGATCTGGCGAGGGTCGCCCACCATATACGAGTGTAGGTAAGCACACCACGTACGATTCCGATTCGACGGCCGAGGACGTTCCTAAGTGTAGGCAAGTCCACCACATACAAGTCATTGGATTTGCGCATATGATTCTGTGACTGATGTGCGTCGCGTTCAAGCGTTCAAAGAGAGGAAGTTGTCATTCTCGCTGGATTTCCTTAGATATGGTATGAAGTTGACCTTTAAAGAAATACGATATAATAATTTGAAAATAAATTAATTAATAAATAAAATAACCAAATATGAAATGTGTACAGAGCCCGGACCACATTCTGGTTTTTTTTTTCCTCTCGAAATTAAGAAATCAGATGAGGGGGGGGGGGGACGTCCACGTCACAGTGGGCCAATGGCCCAACCGTAATTTCCCCCTTTCCTAATTTAATTTCCATCTATTTTTTTTTCAAATTTTTTGTTTTGTTACGAACAGCCCTTTCCTTGACACGAAAGCTATGTGATTTGATGATATACCTCGATCTTAATTCACGGGAAATGCATACCATTAATGTTACTCTGTGCGTTTCTTCTGTGTTATGAGATTTTTAGTTTATTTTATTTTGGATCGGAGCGTTACGAGATTGATTTGTCGGTGTTGTGGCGGACGCACCTCCGGCGCTCGAGGGCACCAAGCCCCCCCGTTTCGTGAGACCGTCGTAGATGAATCTATTACATCACGATTGAAATAGCATGAAATAACTCTCAAATGATAAGGATTATGCATTTACGGTGCTATTGCGCGTATATTTACGATGAAATGTGTGTGTTTACGATAAAGTCGACATTGACATATATAGTGTTCGAAAAGTAGAATCGATTTACAATGACATTCTACCCTGAATGCATGGTGCCTGACACCATGACAGATCGACTGGCATGAGGAAGTGAGTTCGGTAGACCTATCAAAATAAGTCATAGAGCCATTTCTTAACTCATATTTGATGGGTTGAATTGTTATATAGGTTAATTATATTCAGTAAATTGATCATAAATGGGTTTAAATTTAACTCATGGATCATAAATGAGTTTAATAGGTTCACAGCTTATTTATACCTAACCCACCTCTATGACTCTTTCTCTCGCCCTTACTCGATATCATGCTCGCTCGTCCTGTGCTTTTCACCTTAGTTTAGATCAGGTTAAATACGCAAGTGCTTTAGCAATACTGGTCGAGTCGGGCATAAGTCACTAGATTTGTATTGCATAGAAATGGGTCAAAACAGATCAATCTGGGCCGGACAATTTTCGACCCGACTCGACCCATCCGTTCTGATAGGTCCAGAGCTCGGACAATAATTTCTCGGAGTTTCGACGGAGACGGAGGCAGAGCGGGTCCAGCAACCCCCCCGGGGCCCGGCATCTCTCTAAAGTCAAGATTCGGGCCGCGACCAATTTGTATGTTTGCGACGAAACAAAGGAAGGAGGAAAGATACTAATTCAATCGATAGTAAAATCATGAGATTGGTCAGTTCGAGGGGGAACTCCCGCTCTGCTCCTGCGCCGAATGGGACAGGGGGAAAACGCTATCGTTGGAGGCAGACAGTCGCTACTCACTACCGTCGCTCTTTATTCCGAGCCTGCAACATCTTTTCGTTACTACCGCCACATTATTGCTGCAAATCATGCTGCTTTTTACGAGAGTTACTTAACCCACTTCCACGATCATCATCCGCTCCTTCGTTCGTCTTTCCATTTGCAGGCGAAATAATTTCTGTAGCTCGACGCCTACATTTCCTCTCGAACTCCCCCCCCCCCCCCCAGATCACCCATCTCTCTGTCGTCACCCGATCACCCACCGTTCTTCTGGAACTTACCCCCGCTTCGAGAGGATGTGGTGCGGCCATTTGTTCGCGAATAATTTATGTTCAGAAATAATTTTCTTTATTTTTATTTCTTAGACAAGTTTCTGACCAAAAAAATGCGTTTAGTAACTGTATAAAATTTCTATTCCCGGAATAAGAAAAGGAATAGAAATGCGTTTGGTAGGACACTAAAAATTTCTACTCCCAATTTTTTCATTTAATTATAAAATTATCGGTAGAGACTTAACAATTCATGTTTGGATAAAATTGGACTAGAAATAAAATAATAATTTATCATGATATAAAATTAGATGACATTAATACAATCGTAAAGAAAATTACTCCTTATAGACAAACTAAATACCGGGTGGTGGTCGAGGAAATTGCAATTTAAGGTATAGGATTTTAGGATTTGGGGTTAGTGGTTAGAGTTTAAAGATTTCGGTTTTGAGGTTTAGGATTTGGGATTTTGGGTTTTATGGTTTGGATTTAGTGGTTTAGGGTATAGAGTTTAGGGTTTGGGATTTATGGTTTAAGATTTGGGGTTTTGGGGCTTAGCGTTTTAGGATTTAAGGTTTAGAATTACAATTTTAGAGTTTAGGTTTTGGGGTTTTGGGCTTGGAGTTTTGGAGTTTAGGGTTTAGTATTGGATTTAGGGTTTTATAGGGTTTACGATTTAGGTTTAGAGATTTGGGGTCTCGGGTTTTGGGTTCTTGCTTTTAGTGTTATGGATTTTAAGATTTGAGTATTAAGGTTTAAGGTTCTGGGGTCTAGGATTTGAGGGTTAAGGTTTTGGGGTCTAAGGTTTAGAGTTTAGTACGAGAATATTTTGTGAAAGAGAAAAAACTAATCTTATTTTTCTTTTTTGTTTTATAAATAGAAAAGTAATTTTTTTTATTTCTTATTTCTGTTTTAAATTTATTCTTTGATAGGGAACAAAAAAAACTAATCGATATTATTAAATAAATTTCTATTTCAAAAAAATAAAATAACGAAAAAATAAAGAAACAAAAACGATACATAATAGATATTTAATGCCTAGCGAAAGAGCTATTTCTCGTTAGATCCATCGCTCCGCTCCCGTGCATCCAAGTCTCGTCATGTCCACTTTTCACCCTTTGTAGCTCCTACTTTCCGTAACGAAAGACCCCAATTGATGAGAACTAACCCTCCGGAAACTGGGGACGATCTCCGTCCAAATAGCTTGCCGCCATTGGGGGACACCCGCTTGCTCCTCCGAGCCCTGAAACTTTTCACAGGTCGTGTCAGTCTCCATCGTGACATGGATCTAGTCGCTCCTTGCTCTAGCCCTTACATTGACACACATTGACACGCAAGGATAGTTGCGACCCGCGTGATATTATTAATTAATAATTTAATAACCATATAAGTGCTAAGATGTATTGATTACGAGGAGATGCTGCAAGAAGTCACCGTTTTTTAGTTTTAATAAAAAGATGCGACTCTCGTAAGATAGAATGTATTTTGATGGTGGGCAGGTATTGATAGCTCGTTGATCCATTCAATTATATGACTGGCATTCCTCCGAACAGCAAGAGACAGATGAAATTGATCGCGGGGGGCCTTTTCTCCTCGTCGGTGTCGTTTGATGGTTGCTCGCCTACTTTTTCTGCAGAAGATCAAAGCCACACGGCGCAGAAAACGAGGAGAGAAAGGGAAGGGATTAGCTGGCGGGATCGGACGGCCCCGCGACCCGGCGGGCCCGCCATCGCCTCCCCGGATAATGACCCGCCCGGAGGACGACGACGATCACGATGACGAGGAAAGACAGACCCGGGTTGAAGGAGGGGGCCCGACGGAGGACCGGGACGTGACGTGATCGGGCCGGGTCCGGGGCCCACGTGGTCCGGCGAGAGGAGCGCGGGAGGGGTCCACGAAGGTCGGGTCACGTCGGCCACCCGAAAACAGCCCGACAGGCCCGCCAGAGGTGTCGCGGGCCCCGACGCTGCGGGTGGAGGTGGGCCCCCGGGGGAGGACGGGGGCCGGGGGGGGGGGCGGGGGGAGCGGGGGGGACGTGTAGCGCCCGGAGGGAAAGTGGGGAAGTGGGGGGTGGGGCCCACCCTCGAATTAAATTATTGGGTGTCTCTCTTCTTTGGGAAATTTACATCTTGTTGTCCTTGCAGTTTTGGAGATTTCCACTTTTCGGTCCCCTATATTTTGTTTGGTTATAATTGGAAGCCTCGTATTACTCTCCGGTGACAATGTGAGTCCTTTCGTTGCGATTCCCATCAGTCTATTAATATGAATTATGACTAATAAAACCGTTAATATGAATTAAGACTTACACACACATTTCGAGTAATAAGTACAAGCCAACATCATTTGAGAGTCTTATTTGCAATGGAAATGGGATAAATCGGACTTAAAATCTCATCAATCGATAGTACCAGGCAAAAACATAAAAAATGAGGACTCAATTTGAAAGCATCAAAGGCCCACGGACAAAAGCTATAATTTTATTCTAGAGGCTTGAACATGCGAGCGCTACATATCAGTTGACACTGTTGACTCATCGATTTCCAGAATATTTTCTACGGAATTTTTGCCGGATAGACTTAAATTGTCACTGGAGAACACTACGAGGATTCGAACAAAAAGTACAGAAATAGAAATGAAATCCCCGAAACTATAGGGACCAACCATGCAATTTCTTCCAATTTTTCCTCTGATTGCGCAGAGAAAGGCAAAGGTGCTGTCAAGCAGCCCACAGTATGTCGGACTCTGCAAGCTGTCGGATAGAGAGAGAGAGAGAGAGAGAGAGAGAGAGAGTGGGCCCCTTGGTCATTTTCTTTGCAAGGCCAAAATGAAATTGTACTGAAAGTAAACGCTCTTGAAGCAGCAGATAAACGTCAGTTAAACGGAGAGACATGATCCGAACAATGTACGGCATTAGAAATAGTCTCAGGCTCTGTCTCAGACACTGGAAATAGTCTCAGGCTCTGTCTCAGCCATCACTCACCCACGCAATGCTCAACCTGTGCTTTCCCGCGCTCGCGATGTCCACAAAGATACTAAAAGCGCCACAACATGTTGGCAGGTTATACAAATTTCCAACTCCACAGCCATCTACAAATGCACAAATTTCTGGTCCTGCTCTGTAGCAGCATCCAAATTGTGCTTCAAACAACAGAAGGTTCGTATAAACTGTTCCACAGCACCATGACAGTGTAATTCCTGTCCGAGCATGTCAAAGGTAGCTCCCCAATCAAGATAGAAATCACTCTAATCAATGATACTAGCCTAAACCAGCTGACTCCTAACACAATTCTGTTCGATGTACGCCGCCATTTGCAACGAGGGGCACTATTACTTCTCCAGCTGTATTTATCAAAATGAATGCAAGGCATCTTCATCGTCGACAAAAGATTCAAAAATTGACAACACAAGCCTGCAATTGCAACCACTTATATGATGAGGATAGAGTGCACGCCACAAGGAGCAAATCTAAAAGGCTATCGATTGTGAATAGAAGAGAATAGCATCGAAATTACAGCAGAAACAAGAGAGAATAACAAAATACATGTGGATCACACAGAAAAAAGTGTGGACCCTGGACACATTTGCCTGGAATACTTTGACAATGCTACCCAACTACACAAGTGCACACTACAGAGGGGAGATGGGGGAGGGGGGGGGGAATCCGGAGTCGTGCCCCAAAAATGGAATTAAGATGACAAGATCAGAAGCTACCCATTGAGACTCGATTCCTTTGGAGATTACAAATGTATGCTTTCTCAGACACCATGGAAGCTCAATAAGGAATACTAAAAAAATTGGGGTCAATTTGCCTTAAACCACTTCAACTCTGGGGGGTATCATAACCTTTAAACAAAAACCTTTAGAAAGTGACATTCTACTAACCTGAAAAATAAAAATTTGGCCCAACGCTATTTCATTTTGAAATTCCAATTCTCAACGGTGTCAAGGGGCAAATTGCAACAAAATGAGTAGTCTAAAGTAAAAATTAAAGCAAGTGAATAGTTCATGGGGCCAATCTAAACAATTTCCCTTAGATAATATGCTGAAGGAGCCTCATCATACACTGAAGGAGTATTCTAGTAACAAAACCTCAAACAGTAGCCTGGTAAAGTACAAGCTTTTAGAATTTAGGGAGCTAAGTTATTGGAGATATACAGAATTCCCAAAGGACCCGCCTTCACTTTCGGTTTGACAGCAAAGGCTGTGCGGGGAACTGTTGACTGGAACGTTGTTAAAACAAATCAAATGCCGTGTAGTTTGCTCTAATGAATGTAGATAAATCTACCTCAAACTAGAAAAATTTGAAAGACAAGCCAATACTGAGTGAAACTACCGAAAGACTTCTGCCCTGCCCCAAATAACCGTGCTATTTGCACCTTGAAAAACCAGGAGGAACAAGTGCAAAAAGCTGACAACTATTTTCCTCGTAGGGTTTGTAGGAGCGTGCCAGGAAAAAATACCAGCAAATCATTTGTCTTGTCTAAAAAAAAGTACTGATTTAAGAGAAGTATGAAATATTAGGATAGCAAATCTGGTGCCAAGAAAGCATTTTGCATGTCTACAACTGTTTATAGTGAGAAGGCGTTATTCAAAAGAAAAACAAGGCAAGAAAAGTCAAAACTGTACTGTCGGAAGAAGCTTTCACTACTGTTCTATGTGTGCCAACTTGTTCACCTTCAGTGCAATCCATTAAGACGATTAATCTAAGAAACCTCGGCCAACCACAGGACTGGAAAAGTTTCAAATCAACCTTCTTGGATGAGAAATACTGAAGCAAGATAATTCTAAAACTCCAGGAATGATGAGCGAATATCTAAATCTCCAAACTGGGGATCTTGAAATAACAAATGGCCAGCGTGAATAAATCTACAGCCAAAGACCAATGTGAAACTTCTATTAGTTAGGGTGCTCAACATTTTATGTGTGCGTGCACCATTGTTAGCGCGCACTTGAGTGAAAAGTCTAACTCCCTAGTAAATATATGCTTAGCTACCATCAAAATACTTTACAATAAGATTTTTAAGTCTTAAATACAGTCAGGGAAATGGTTACAAACCTGAATATAACCATGAGAAAGAGAATGGATAATAAACCAAGCTTCACCATGCGATACTTTTTCTCAGTCCCAAGAACTCTAAATACTTCAGTCACATCAATTAGATGCCGCCGCTTTATGTACCTATATAAAGAAAGGAACCATAAAGGAGATAAAGGCACAGACATAAATAGATATGCTTTCTTTTATAAGTAGCAGACAGAAACAAATGTACGTAGATATTATGGCTATTCACTAACAAATTACCACAACCAGAGCATATTTTGAGATGTTCCATTTAACTTCTGCTTTTCTCCCTGTTACAACATTTTTATTCATTGAGCCATAAAATACCCCTTTTCACCTTGTGTGTTTAAGCAAAACAGTAGATTCATCTCTTGACGTCCACGAATTAGTATAGAACAATTTCAACAAATATTCTCATGGAAGCGCATAGAAATGCAGGAAATAAAAATGTTTCATGCGAGAGAAACACGTAGGCAATGAGTGTTTAGACACATTAGTGCACGGATACAAAGACATAAGCACCACATGTGATAGATATGTCCATACACATTGATTCTCTGATTAATTCCTCCAGTTTCTCCATCCAAATGTGCCGATACTTTGCTAGCATAGGCAAGGCACATTGCTACAGAAGCTCTCTTTCTTAAATTCGATCTTGTGAAAAATAAACGATGAGGTCATCAATCTTTTGGTTGGCCATTTTTCAGAAGAATCGGACAAACCGATTCTTCTTGTCCCATTCAGAGCAAAGACCAACCAGAAATGCTATTTGTCTCCAGTACTGATTGAAGAGAGAGTATTCTTATCATTGAAGACAGATTAACTCCAGAACAATTTGAGGTTTCAACCGAAAGGTTCAACTGACAAGCTTTCATGAAGCAAGAAAGCTTCGATTGTTTTGATGTGTTTAATGTATTAATGATGATTGGAACAAATTCATTATATCTCACAATTCAACAGTTCAAAACTCCAGGTCGAGTTTTCTCAGAGAAAACAAAGGAACAATAACAGACATAGCAACTGCGTAGTGAGATGGTTGGATAAATCAGGTATAAAAGCTACATGGGTTTTGGATGGGATATAAAGAAGATTGATTCAAAGATATCTCCTAAAGAAGTTAAAGTCTTCACATTCAAGCTTGATCTTTTCCAACCGGGAAGAATGATGCAGGAGCGTAATTCTATTTTAGTAGTTTTAAACGCCTCTTCTTTATTTAGTTTTTTCACGTGTTATTTTAGGCTTATAAGTGGTCATATGATGATCATTTGAATGTTTAATTAGGTCTGATGGTTGAGATTAGAAGTTTTAATTTAAGATGAAGGGTTGAGATCATCTTTCGCCTGTAACCCTAGCATATATAGGCCTTTAAGTCTCTTTGACATTAGCATTCTTCATTCAATAAACATCATCTTTCATAAACCCTAAAATATCTTTTCTCTGATCTAACTTCAACTCAGCTCTATTTTAGCCTTTTCTTTTTGCCATCTTTTACTTCTTTGACTATGTCAATTGGTATCAGAGCCCCTTGTTAGGGTCTTTCCCTACATCAGGTACTCCCTCAAGTTTGATATTCCAAGGTATGATGACATTAGCTTAAGGAATGGTGTTTTCGAGGCCAGATGGGAGTGAATTATAGGGTAAGAAGGATTGACCAGATGTAAAAAGATCTACAGCAGTCCTACAATTACTGTTAAAGCCGTTGCTATACCACTAATATGTCTATTCCGCCCATGGGAAACAGAGATAGAGTTTGACTTCGGGCGAGAAGAAGAGATCCCGACCTAACATCAATGCTCTCATACTGATTTCGGGATAAATTCAGGTTTTGCTATTGCTTCTACATATATGACGACTTAAATATACTTACATTCTGAGTTCAGTGCCGGAAAAATCCGGAATCTACATTAGTGTGCAAGATCGACAATGGCAAGTTGATCCTTGCAAGTATGAGTGTGCTATAGACCTCACATAACTAACAGCAGCAATTCATGCCCAGGTATTCAATTAGAGTCGTAACCCTGAGGAACTAACAAAGGTGATTGCCCTTCTTTTTAGATGCCATAGAGAACAAACACATTTCCAAACTGCAGAGAGGGTTTCAACCCACCAAATGGTATTCTGCTAAGCAAACTCTCATTTGAATATTCAAAGCACGTGTTTGGTTATTTACCTTTTTTGGGCAGCATATACATATTATTGAAGGGGCAGATCTCTACAAAAGCTTCTGAAACGGGTTTGGGTTTGAGATAAACATACCTTTATTGCCACATAGACAGGCTTATTTCCTTTCACAAATATAACTCCCCATCTCTCCACTGAGAAATGGGAGGAGATTCGGGGTTCTTAAACCTCTAAAGGCTCCTAAATTTTCTTTAGAAATGCTCGTAACCTAAAAAGGATAATGGGCTCATTGCAGGTACAAAGTGCATCAACAGCATGACGATGTAGGAGAATAACGCAACTGAAGTTCATTTAAAAGGAAAGGAAAGGTCGAGATAAAATGATACTTACAGCATTACGTGATAACAAGTAACAGGGACCGAAACTAGAAATATGAACCAATGCCCAGTCATCAGTAGAAGCGCGCTGAGAACTCCCTGTAAGATAAAATCAGGAAGGATCAACCCATTGATCCGAGACGCCGCTTCGTACATGTTGATGTAGTCCGCCTCCAGATCAGATAATATCAGGATCTACAAAACATTCAAAACAGCAACGGAGTTACCATTCTGAGGCTTCAGTGCAATTTTTGCGGGTCTTCAACAACAACATACTAAAGTCAGATGCACACCATTAGACTTTACAAGCTCATGAGCAAGCGAGCGAGCAAGCCGGGAAGAAAAAAAAATCAAACAGGCAAAACAAAAGAGAAAGCGCTAATGACTAAGAATCTCTCGACATCATTGAGTTACTGGAGAAATAGCTTCATCGAAGCTACATATTCGGCGTCGCGATGTCAAGGAAACCATCACCGGTGCTCTATTCCCTGAACAAAGTTCATTCCCCCATCGATTTCAGCAGGGCGACCTACTGCAGCGACCGATTGAACTCTCGGACGCCGATGAATCAGTAGGCGCTAGGGTTTCCAAGGTAATCCTTCCTACTCCGGTTCGCCGCCCAGGTCGCGACCTCAACCGGCGAACCGAGCTTTGAAAAGGAGGAGTAAAAAGAAAGGACCTAAACAGCGCCATCGCCCGACGAAACGAAGTCGCGAGGCAGCGAATCCCGTCGAGCCACGCGACGCGAGCGGGAAGGTGATATCGGGTTCCCGTACCTGATAGAAGGTGGAGGCGAAGAGGGCAATGTTGATGACGAGGAAGGTGACGGCGAGAATCAGAGCCCACGCCATGGCTTGCGCGAGGTCGGAGGTCGGAGGTCGGAAGTCGGAATCGGAATCGGAGGCGATTGGGCGGCGAGCGGGATGAAGAAGAAGCTTTTCCGGTGCTCTTCTTCTTCTCTCTCTCCCTCTCGAGAGCGAATAACGATGGGCAGGGAAGCTTTGCTACACGCTGCTGCGTTTTTCTTCTTTTTTTACTTCACTCTCGCTCTGCTCTTGTCCTACTTCAAAGACAATTTTTTTTTTTTTTTAGCTTCGATTTTGATGGAATTAGACACTTTAATTTTAAGTGTTATCTCGACCGTGTTTTAAATATAAAAAATTTGGATAGAGGATTGGGCCTGCCATTCTTGTTAGGTTTACTTTGATCGGCGAATCCATGTACATTGCGGCGGGAGCCAGATATATTGAATGGTATCTAAAGTGATGTTTGCTAGGATATTCCAAGCTCGGCGCTCGATTTTGCGGGCCAGCTCAGCTCAATTGGATCGGATTCTGGCTCAATTATCGGAAAAATGAAAATTTAGAGCAATCTCGAGTCCGGTTGAAGTTGGAGACGAGGCTGGAGCTTGAACCGCAATGTAATTTAGCGTGTGTATAAAGGAAAAAGTTAAATAGTCCTCATTGGTTACTCGATTAAGCTTTTATTGAAAGTGTTTTAAAAATTTAGAATTTACTACACGCAATAAAATGACTTCATAAAAGATGTGTTATTCATCCGTTTTGAAAATATCATGAAAAGTGTTGATTCGAATCTTTGATTAATTTAATTAGTACACCATTTATTATCAGGACCGGAGGGGGGCTACTTGAGTTTAGTATTCTCAAGTTTAAGCTCTAATTACTAGAACGTTTTTATTTCGTAAACAATAAATAATTGAAATTTTAAAAAAATGATTGATTGTATCGTCACAAAAACAAATAATAAAAAAATATTATCATCGCTCACTAAAATACGTAAATATAAATTGTTGTTGACAGTGAAAATATATTTTTTATTAATTAATTATTTCAAGCGCTAAAAGTGATGATATTATTTAAAATATTTTTTTAAAATAATTTGATTTCAGTAAACAGAAGGGGCAATTAATAAGTGGCGCAAATTCTAATTCTCAGAGAGCTAAACGACCGTGCGTTTTCGGAAACGGCGAGAAGGCCAGAGCACCGTCGAAGCCCGCGCACGACCGCTCTCGTCGCTTCATCGTCACTGGGAAGCCCGGGGCATGCTTCCGCCACACATTTCGGCGCTCCCGTAACAATTCCCTTCGTCGCGCGATGTTCTCCGACTAAACCAGCTCGAATATAAGGAAAGACATTCGGGTACTGATTCCTTGCTTCAGCTCTTATCAAGAATCACTACCTTTTAATCAACCACGAGTTTTTATCTTCCTTCGAACGCAGATTAATAAATGGGGCCCCCACCGACCCCCCCACCCCCCCTCGTTTACGTTTTCGTCGTTTGGGTTTTTCTCAAATTTCTTTTTGGTGTTGTGGGTGGCTTGATCTGGTATCAAGTTTGAGTTTTTGCATCGTCCGCTTCTTCGAAGCTTGCTCTGATGATGTGGGGTTTTTGAATTTGTATGGGGATTTTGAGCTTCAGTGGAGGTACGGTTCTGTGGTGATCTGCTGTCGAATGCCCGTGATAAGGGCTCTGTTAGGGCAAAGCAGAATGTGTTCTGGGATTATGGATCTATAAGTGCTCTGAATTAGACAAACTGAACATCTAGGGAATTGTTAGAAATCTTATTCAGGCTATAGTTGGCTGTCGAGGCAAGAAGGGCCGCTTATTATTGGTTAGGTGGAGATTGGCTCACGATCTTGTGGAAGCTCTGGTTGTACTTGTATTAGCTATATTGATATGGATTGTCTGTGCGTGCTGGGCTTTTTTAGTTAGATTGACTTGGGATTTTTTCTCTGGTGAATATGGTAGAGTCAGTGTAAAGGAGGTGAGGCTTATGCATTATTCGTAGCTGTCTTTTTTTCTTCAAATATGTTTGAATAAGTTAATTTTTGGAAAAAAGCAGCTGGTGCTTATTTTTGTTCATTTCTCGTGTGACTGGAGCTGTTTTCGTGAGACTTGATGAATTCCTAGTAGATATATGCGGTTCACACTTTCAGGGCTTGACGGCCAAGATGATTAGAAATTACATGGTTTTCAGGTTCGCCGGTAACAACAGCTTCGGCTGTAATTATCAGTAACACGTTTTGCACTGTGTAGCTTGGTACGCGAGATTACAGTAACTGGAGATTGATCCACTTTTAAAGGTTTGCATTCTGCTTGTGTGACAGGCAATGCCAAAATGATTGCTTGCTCCTCTCTGATAACTTGTCCAAAGTATGTTTTACGCTTAAGTGGTCGCATATGTGGACAGATGGGGAGGAGTATTTGTGATATGACGCCTTCCAGTGCATTCTTTCATGTGTTTTCTGGGTATTCCAGGCCAAAGTATATCTATCTGAATGGATCTGAAGTGCCGACCTGTGTAAATATTACTGGTTTTAAAGGGGGCCAGGGTGGATTTTTCGGTTCCTGTATCTCCAAGCATGGGCGAGTCGTACGGTCTTTAGTAATTAGAGATCCAGTTGGTGTTACAATACCTCAAAAGGGACACGTTTCAATATCAACAGTATGTGACAGAATGAATGCCAAACTCTTGTTTACAAAGCAAGGGATGCCTAGTGAAGTCAGATATAGTGTTCGCCGCATTTCTTGGCCTCGAGGGCGTGCTTCGGCTGGTTTGCTTCTTGGGCTATTGGTTTGTTATTCAAGTTTTGAACCAGTGCATGCTGAAGCAGCAAATGATAATGGGAAAGAGGAAAATTGTGAGGACTCGTCATATGCTAAAATTTCGCATGGGAAGAAAGTGTATACCGATTACTCTGTCACTGGTGAGAGTTACACTCTAGTTATGCTGTTCTTCTTAGTTCTGAGTGCCATGTTGAAGTTGCCTTTTCAACGTGGATTCTCCTGAATGCACGTTTAAAATAGTAGATGACAACTTCATGCTATGCAGTCATACCTGGAGATGGCAGATGTTTATTTCGTTCTGTAGCTCATGCGGCCTGTCTTCGGTCAGGAAGACCAGCTCCAAGCGAGAGCCTTCAGAGAGAACTTGCAGATGAATTACGGGGTTTGGTGGGTCTTTATCTCCTCTCCATATGGCTGAAAATTTCTTTCACTGCAAAATAAGATTGCTTACTGATCAGCATTGTCAAATTTGAAAATCACAATCTGGATTTCAACTCTTTCCTAGTGCAGTTTTGTGATGCTGGGCTCATTATCTTTCTGGAGATAGGAAATTCAATGATTTAAGCTAAATTTTTCTCTTTGAATGCATCTTTCTTGGGATGACGCATCCAAGATGATTCCTCTGCCAGTGTTCTGTGAGCTGAAATCATATGTAATATGAAGGTCTCGTGATGAATAGTCTGCTTTACTTTTCAGGTTGCGGACGAGTTCATCAAAAGACGGGAAGAGACAGAATGGTCATCTAATCCAAGTTTCCGAACTTCTATAAAAATTGTTGGAGTTGTATCTGATAAAATCATGTTGTGCACAGGTTTATTGAAGGTGATTTTGATACATATATCTCGCAAATGAGAAAGCCACATGTATGGGGAGGTGAGCCAGAATTGCTCATGGCATCTCATGTTCTCAGGTCTCTCTCTCTCTCTCTCTCTCTCATGCACGTACACGCTTTTTTGTGACTTGTGCACGATGTGTGCTTGTGTTCCAAATGCATGCTTGCTTGCTTGAGTACAGATGATAACTTTCCTGTAGTGCCCATTGCCCATCAATTTGTCGGTATCCACGCAGACAGGTACAACGCCCATTTTCATGTGTTCCCGTGGAGATCTGCAACTACTATTCTTTCATTGAAGCGATCTCTTTCTGCTTGATGTCTCTTTTTCATAACTTTTTAGCTGACGTGCTGGTGTTCATTCAGTTGTCATGCCAGTAATATTTGGTTACTTATTCAAAAATATACATTTTGAGACGGCTGCCTTTGAAAGACTTGTTGATTCGGTAATGACATAGTTTCAGAGAGCTGAGTTCGATAGTCTTGTTGATTTCGGTAATTTTAGGATGCCTATCACGGTGTACATGTATGATAAGGATGCTGGAGGCCTTATATCAATAGCCGAGTACGGCCAAGAATACGGCAAAGAGAATCCCATTAGAGTTCTTTACCATGGTTTTGGCCACTATGAAGCTTTGCAAATTCCTGGCAAGAAGGATGTGAAGTCAAGACTCTGACTCTCAGCACAATGAAAGGAACTCTTCTACTAAAAGGTTTTATATGAATGACTATATTCTTTTGGAAAGCAAGCTCCACAATCTCATTCATTGTTGTTTTACTTATGGGCAAAAAAGAATTAGTTGAGCATTATTAATCTCTGAAATTTGGTATGTTAGGTATGTACTATAAAGCCCGAAGCATTTACTTGAGGAGAACGACGGCCTTGTGTCACAGTCCCGAGGTAGTGGGCATTGCACGATACCTAAGTTTGGATATCAATCGGTCCAAGAGCAGCGCCGTGTGATCTTTCGAGGTAGAAAAAGTAGAATCTTTTCCTCATATGGAAGACAATTTTTTTTTCTTTTTTTTGGGTCAGTTGAAGACAATTCTTCTTACAGATTAGAGAATGTAAGTGGGAAGTTCCTGTAATAGCACAAGCAGGTCGACGCGGACGACCAAAAGCATATGATTTACCAAAATCCAGAAGGATGATTTGGTTTGGTGGATAGGGAAGTAGTTTCAAAGTGGTCCATTCTCTCTCTCTCGCTCTCTCTCTCTCTCTCTCTCTCTCTCTGTCGGAACAAAGTGTCCCATATTATTTGCCATCAAGCCCATCCCAGAAGTGCCTTTAGGCGATTCGGCTCCATATATTTGTTGCCCTTCAAACTTCTAAGATTCTGTTCCTTCTTTTCTTGTCCATTATGATTCTTTTATCTTGGCACACATTGGACCTGAGAGTCCAAGCTATCTGCTACTCTGACAAGGCTCCACATTGAAATACAAAGTTCTACGGCGATTTTCGATGCGTGACTTTCACTGTGCGAAGCCTTCTGTGAGCTTTATGCTTCGAGCTCTGTAGACCCGTGTTTCCGGTTACTTAATAGAAAATGCGTGAGAGCTCAACGGATGATATGCGAGTCCTAAGTGAGTTGAAGTCGAGAATGAGCTCGGGCTTCATTAGATGCAGGAGCTATCAAGCTTGAATTCCTGACGAGTCACCTTGAGCCGACAGGATAAGCTAATTGAATCGGACACCAATCTGGCCATGGCCTCTCTGTCTAGTCTCAATTCCTTTTCGCATTCAAATCGCAAAACTAATGGTAATTCGAACTGAACTGAAACGGCAGCTTTCCACCACAAGCATGGTCCTATTGCCGAAATGATTTTTCTGACACCGTAAAAAGCAAAAGAAGCCCGACTTATTCGACCACTTTGCGACGAGTGGCCCAAAAAAAGCAGCACTTTGTAACCAGCTTTATCCCTTTTTCGATTTGAAGTTCCTCAAAAACCCCTACTTGTTGGCCTAGCCAACCTCCTAGTTTCGCCTCGCAATACGACCCTTGTTCACCGAATGGGCGGCTAGAAAATGTTAGGAAAAAGGGCCGAACAAATTTTAAATTTATTACATTTGTAATAATTGAATCCTAAGTTTTTCAATTGAATCCTAAATTTTTCAATTAAACAAATTAAGTCCTAAATTTTTTCGCATCGATACCAATTCAGTTCATCTGGTCAATTTAGACTGGAAATCGCTGATGTAGACGCTAGTCGTCCAACGTTGATGCGACCGGTGTTGACGTAGACATTATTGATAATATTTTAATAAAATTTAAATTCTTTTCCTTAAAAAATGAAGGAAAAAGAAAGAGAGAAAGAATAAAATATCAATAATAATAATTACAAAATATTATTAAAAATATTCACGTTAGCGTCGGCTATATTATGTAGGACAGCCAACGTCCACGTTAGCGATTTTCAGCCTAAATTGGCCAAGTGGACTGAATTGATGCCAAAGAGACAAGGTTTAGGATTACATTTGCCTTATGGGAAAAGTTTAGGATTTTTTTGGTACTTTTCTCAAAAATGCTATGTGTTAATATCCGTCGCAGCTTTAATATTCCACGTAAATTTCGTATGCTTTTCCAATTTGTGATTTCATGATTAGAAGTTGATGCGCTTTTGTCTGTTAACACGGGATAGAAAGAATTTATACATACAGAACACTATGGTCAATGTTATAAAATCAAGAGATATGTGCAGTAGAAATTCTAAAACTTGTCACGACAGTACAATCGAGTCATAAAACTTACAAAAAGTGCAATCAAATCACAATACTTGTCGAGTTTGTTTAATTAAGTCATTCCATTAACTCTGTCCAACAAGACTAACGAAAAAGTGCCGACATGTCTTATTTTATTATTTTTTGTGAGACACGCAGCAATGACGTGGCACCCACCAAGCGCCACGTCAGATTTTTTTTTTAAAATACAAGCTAAATTAGTCCAAAAGAAAAACTCAGAACAATTGGTTGTGCCCAAGCCCTCATCTGTGGTCGCCGCCACAGTTGCCAGGAAGGGCTGGTGGAGGTTGCGTGGGCCTTCTTGAAGGCCTAGGTGACATCTCGCCAATCCCCGACATGGGCTTGCAAGCTTAGATTTGGGGGAGGGCACAACCCTTGCTTGGGGCCAGGAAGGGGTGGCGACGCCTCACCCGGGGTGGGCGATGCTCGGCCGATCTTGGGCGAGGATCGCACCCTTTCCCAGATCTGAGCTTGCAAACCGTCGCCCAAGGCCAGTAAGGGTTGCCGAGCTTCGGGAAGGCCCAAGTGACCTCCGCCATTTTGTCCCGATGGCTATGGCGGTAGCCACCAGCAAGGGCTCCACAGCCGTTGGTTGAGTTTGGTTTTTTTCTTTTTTAAGCCTTTTTATTTAATTTAGTTTATACTTTTGAATACTTTTTCTAACGTGGCTATATGATCGTGTCTCATTGCCACGTGTCTCGATAATATAATAAAATAATACACGTCAGTATTTTTCGTTAGTCTAGTTGAACGAAATTAATGGAAGAATTTGATTAAATCGACTTGACAAATTTTAAGACTTAATTGTACTTTTTGTAAGTTTTAGAATTCAATTGTAAACATATTCCTAGAAGCAAAGCTAACTCCTATTTAATTTAGGAATAAATCAACATTTTCAACTTATTCTCTTTGAACGGTTGACACAGTGACAACTAAACAATATAAATTCCAGATTCGGTTATATGATCTATTTATTTGATTCGATAGAAAATTTAGGGAAAATTTCAAATCAGTACCCAAAGTGTTTTCTCAAAAAATGGTCCAGAGTGAATATAGTGTTAAAGAATGGCCCGAAGTGCATAATCAGTCTCAAATAGGGGCTCAAAGTATCTAATGAGTCTCAAGTAAGGGTCTGGGTTAACCGGGCGGTCAAATGTTCACTGGGCGGCTTGCACATCGTTGTTCCTGTGATCAGAACAAGGGCAATTTCTTCTTTTATTTTTTTAATTTTTTTTGTTTCTTTTTTCCTTTTTTGTTTTTTTTTTCTTTTTCTTTTTCTTCTTTTTTTTCCTCTTTTCTCTTCGCCGGCCATAGCCAGAGCTCGCGGAGGTTGCCGGTGTTAGGTGGAGGTTGCCGGCGTCAGGCGGAGGCTACTCTTGCTAGCATCGGGCGAGGGCAGCTCTCGCCAGCGTCGGGCGAGGGCAGCTCTCGCCAGCGTCGGGCGAGGGTGACCCTGGCTAGATCCGACGAGAGCAACCCTTGCCCTTGCTAGATCTGGTGAGGGTCGGCCCTCGGCCGCCCAGCCCAGGCGAGGGCAGCCTCCGTCGGACGCCGGCAACCTCCACCAACTCCGGCTATGACTGGCGGAGGGAAAAGAGGGAAAAAAAAGAAGAAGAAAAGGAAAAGGAAAAGAAAAAAATAGAAAAAGGAAAAAAGAAACAAAAAAAAATTAAAGAGTAAAAGAAGAAATTGCCCTTACTCCAATTGCCGAAACAGTGACATGCTCGACGGCTGATGAGCATTTGATCGCCCGGCGAATCCAGACCCTTACTCGAGACTCTTTGGGTACTTCGGGTCCTTATTGGAGATTGATTAGACACTTAGGATCTTTATTTGACATTATGTTTATTTTGGATTCTTTTTTTTGAGAAAATGATCCTATTTTAAGTACCGATTCGAAAATTTTTCGAAAATTTAGCCACGCTAGGCTAAAAAGACGCTCACAAATACTCTGGTCTCTATCTATCATTGCCAACATTGATGTAATGCCTAGCCGTTGTCATCGCTCTCTCGCTCCCGTCATCATCCTTTCGTGGCTAAATCTCTGTCCCTTATGGTCGTGACAATGACAATCAGCGGCACGATGCGATGGCTGATTATGCAACATAGTCGCTCGAGGAGGAAGAAAAAGAAGGGAAAAAGGCAAACGTCAGGAAAAATGGAAAATATAGAAAGAGAACGTATAACACTTATTTAATTAAAATCAGCTTCAAAATGGGTGAAATATCAATATTCCTTTTTCAATGAACAAAAAACGGGTGGAGAGAGAGCAACCAGCATGGCCAATCCTCGAAGATCCATGTGCCTGTTTGTTTGTTTTCTTATTTTTAATATTTTAAGGATTTGATGTCTCTCAAATTTC
Source organism: Syzygium aqueum (assembly GCA_031216185.1). Classification (NCBI taxonomy): domain Eukaryota; kingdom Viridiplantae; phylum Streptophyta; class Magnoliopsida; order Myrtales; family Myrtaceae; genus Syzygium; species Syzygium aqueum. Next base: position 24,154,216 of record CM062231.1, read on the forward strand.
AAAGGAAAAGAAGTGGGTAAAAGAGCAAGTGGCCAATTCACACGAGACCGGCGATTGGATTACAGAGGAATGCTAGGGGCCTTTTGGCCAACTTAAAAGGATGTCCACGGGAGAGGCTAATGTCCGTGCTGATTGAATTGTAAAAGCCCATTCGTTTCTTTTCGGATTTGTTATGTTTAGATGCTAATGGTCGTGGCTCTCCTATATTTGTCAAAATTTGAAACGTTATAATTTAATGCGTGACTGGCGGACTGGGCCATTCACGTTCGGACATTCCTTAATATGGAAATGGCGAGATGACGTGAAAGAGGAAATCACCGAGACTCGACGGCATAAAATAAGACCCAGGTACAACCCAAAAATGTCAATGTTGAAACCGGGTTCATTTCGGGGAACAACTCCATCGATGGAGGTCGTTTTTACGATCCCCACCATCGCCAACGTCTCTTCCTCCGTTGGCTTTAACTCCGAAAGATGCGCAGGACAACTCTGCCCTCGGTCCCAAGGCAGATCTCGTTTCCTTTGTCCTGTTTCCATTTCTTCTCTATTTTATAGTTGACAGAGTTTGAATGTGTTTAATTTAATCTCTCAGCAGAGATTTATAAAAGTGGCGATCCCGGATACTCACAGGGTCGCGCTGCGGGAGAGTGTACCGTAGAGGTCACTGCTCCTGGGTCACGAGAATTCAAACTTTGAGAGACAGAGAGCTCAAGCAACCCCCCCACGTCCTGTTCCCTCTGCCCACCTCGTAATCCACCAAATCTGTAATTACAAAGTTCAAATCCAACCACTACCCTCCAGATCCTCGCTCCTCGCGCTTCCACCCTCCTCCTCCCTTCCTCTTCCTCTTCCTCTTCTTCTTCTTCTTCTTCGCGTTCACGAGACTTCTTCTTCGTCTCTTCCCCTGTTTTTTTCACTCTCTCTCTCACTCTCTGCAACTCCTCGTTGCACCCAAAAACACCACATGCATGAACCATTAACAAATTGATCTCTCTCTCTCTCTCTCTCTCCCGCCCTTTGTCAAGTGCTACAAGATGCCATCCTCAACAATGCCCGCATTGCCACTCCGTCTTCCCGTCGCTTTGCTCCTCCTCCTCCTCCTCTGCTTCCTCCGCTTCCTCTCTCCGCCGTCCGCGTCCGCGCTCACCCCCGACGGCCTCTCCCTCCTCGCCCTCAAGGCCGCCGTCGCCTCCGACCCGACCCGCGCCCTATCCTCCTGGTCCGAGTCCGACCGTAGCCCCTGCCGCTGGACCGGCGTCGCCTGCGCCCGCGGCCGGGTCGCCTCCCTCTCCCTCGCTGGCAAGAACCTGTCCGGGTACATCCCCTCCGAGCTCGGCCTCCTCGGCTCGCTCAAGCGGCTCAACCTCGCCGGCAACGACTTCTCCAAGCCCATCCCATCCCGCCTCTTCAATGCCACCTCCCTCGTCTCTCTCGACCTCTCCCGAAACTCGCTCTCCGGTCCTGTACCGACCCAGATCAAGAACCTCCGCAACCTCACCCACTTGGACCTGTCCTCCAACTCCCTCAACGGGTCGCTCCCCGAAGCGCTCGCCGAGCTCGGGAGCCTCTCCGGGACGCTGAACCTGTCGTACAACTGGTTCTCCGGCGAGGTCCCGGCGTCGTACGGCCAGTTCCCGGTGATGGTGAGCTTGGACCTGGGGCACAACAACCTCACCGGCAAGATACCCCAGGTGGGCTCGCTGCTGAACCAGGGCCCCACGGCGTTCGCCGGGAACCCGGGGCTCTGTGGGTTCCCGCTCTCGGCGCAGTGCCCGGAGGCCCAGGATCCGAGGCCGTCTGGGCCGGAGGACCCCGAGGGCCCCAAAACGAACCGCTTTCACAGCACGCTAGCCGGCGACGATGGGATGCCTCAGAAGAGGAGAAATTCGCTCGTGATACCGGTTCTTTCCGGGCTCACAGTGATCGCGGGGGTGGTTTTCGCGTCGGTGTGGTTCGTCCGGAATAAAAGCAGGAGGTTCGGGAGAGACAAGACGGGGAAGGAGAAGGCGGCGGTGATGGTGGAGGAAGGGGCAGAGCTGGAAGGGCAAAAGGGTAAGTTCGTGGTACTGGACGAGGGGTTCGATATGGAATTGGAGGACTTGCTGCGGGCGTCGGCCTACGTGGTAGGGAAGAGCCGGAGTGGGATCGTGTACAAGGTGGTGGTCGGACGAGGCAGCAGTGGCGGAGGCTCCGCGGCTGCGGCGGGGCAGGCAGTGGCCGTGAGGAGGCTGAGCGAGGGCGACGCGGCGTGGCGGTTCAAGGAGTTCGAGTCCGAGGTGGAGGGGATCGGTCGGGTCAACCACCCGAACGTCGTCCGGCTGAGAGCTTACTACTACGCCAGCGACGAGAAGTTGCTGGTCTCAGATTTCATTCGCAACGGGTGCTTGTACTCCGCATTGCACGGTAACCGTCCTCCGCACCTGCTCTCCACATTTTCATGGCGTTTCTTGCTTGGGTACGACTCACGTGGATGTTTTCGTTTTCCGCATTTTAATTTAGCACGATTACATCAGTTTGTGGATGATTCTCTGGCTCTTCTACACGTGATGCTGCTCAAGCTAAACTAAGTCAAAACTTGCTTTGTCTAGGACTGTTCGATTCCGACTCAGAGTCCACGGATGAATATTGGTTATACCTTAGAGCACGAGCGAGCCCACCCGTTTTGCTCTGTTAAATGTGGTGGGCTTGCTGCGCAGCTAGCATTAGAATATTTAAATATTAAATCATGTATTCATTTAACAATTTTTAGTAGAGTTGGAGCGGTTTCACAAAAATTTTACATGATATCTTGAGCTTTTAGAACAAATATACAGTTGGGTGTCGACATTAGCATTTCTACCGATGGTTGTGGTTTCTGAAGCATGTAATGGATGAAGGGTTGCCGTTGCTGCAAAATTTCACTCGGGAAACTTGTATAAGAAAATATTGGAAGACCACGTTATCAGAGTTAGGTGCTTCTGTTGTATTTTTTTTGTCAGTAGAAATGGTATGGCCTCAGTCCCTTAACTGCATCTGCTGTGGTCTCTCGCGATGGTTGTTTGACAACCTGTGTCTAATGGCATGCCCATAGCTCTCAATCTCAATGTGTATGTGTCCGTTAGAAAAGGCAAGTTGTTTCATGTCATGATGTTGGAGAATCTTAATTTTTGTGAGAGCATTCTTTGGCACCTTGTGTCAAGCTCCAACTTGCACACGGACAACATTAAATGTCTTCCGAGTGAAACGCCAGTCGTATTCTTTTGCTTTCGTTTTCAAACAAGCATGCCCATAGCTCTCAATTTCAATGTGTATATGTCCGTTAGAAAAGGCCAGTTATTTCATGTCATGATGCTGGAGAATCTTAGTTTTTGCGACAGCATTCTTTGGCACCTTGTGTCAAGCTCCAACTTGCACACGGACAACATTAAATGTCTTTGGAGCGAAACGCCAGTCGTATCCTTCTGCCTCCACTTCCTTTGACTGTTTGCTCCACCTAAATAACACGATGGTAATATCAATTCGTTCTCTGTGTTTTCTGTTGCTCTTAAGACATAAAAAGCTCAAGCCTCTTCTGGTAAAATGGGAGTCACCGAACTCATTTTTCACCTCAGCGTAGGGTCAGGCTTTTGCTGGTGGTGACAATTATAAAAGTTCACGTGCATGATTTGTCTCTCCCTTCATTTGTGTCCCTAAAGCACCTTTCCTGAAATTCTACTAACCTCGGTTGATGCCTGTCTCGAATTTTGTTTGTAAGTGATGATGCCGTCACATGCCATTGACTTTCATCTGGGCAACTTTGTGAAACCAAAGATGCCGTCTTGTGATCATGTTCTTTTGGATCTAGCCTGAATTTGAGCCCCTTTATGGTACCTTTCTGGCCTCTCTCTGTGTGGACTTGAGCGATCGTCCGTTTCCTGTCCGTTCATGATTGTTTTCGAGCACCCAACAGCTTGCCTGCCACCGTCAAAAAATTTAAAGCAGGTTGCTGTTGTCCTTGCTGAGTGTTGAATGTGGATGACCCACTCGCTGCACACGCACCCACCATCACAAGTGAGGAAGACGGACGGGATATGTGCTGAGCACTACTAATTTGTGCGCAACTACGAGTTGCTGCACACAACCGGGCTGAAACGCATAGCATTGTATCTGTTTGTCGTGCAGTTGCATGTTAATTTCCGCTGGTAGTCATTTTTTGATAAATGTCTCAAGGTTGTAATAGAACCTTAGCTGCTGCTACGATTTTTCCACAGGGGAACCATCTAAGAGTTCGCCGCCGCTATCGTGGGCGTTGAGACTAAAGATTGCTCAAGGAACTGCGAGGGGCCTAGCGTACATACACGAGCACAGTCCTCGGAAGTACGTCCACAGGAACCTGAAATCCACGAAGATCCTCCTCGATGATGAATTCCAGCCTTACATATCCGGATTCGGTCTCAGTCGTCTTATCTCGGGGACTCCAGGATTCACTGCCTCATCGTCCAAGAAGCACAGCTCTAACAAACAAACCGTCTTAAGCTCCGCAATGGAGCTCAAGATGACAGCTCCCTTGGTCGCTTACTTGGCGCCCGAGGCCCGGGTATCCGGCACCAAGGTCAGCCAGAAGTGCGACGTGTACTCCTTCGGCATCGTGCTGATGGAGATCCTGACAGGGCAGGTGCTGGACGCAGGGCCCGAGAACGACGGGAAGGGCCTGGAGAGCCTCGTGAGGAAAGCGTTCCGGGAGGAGCGACCCATGTCCGAGATAATAGACCCGGACCTCCTCCACGAGGTCCACGCGAAGAAGCAAGTTGTCGCCGCATTTCATGTCGCGCTGAATTGCACGGAGCTCGACCCAGAGCTGCGTCCTCGGATGAGGACGGTCTCCGAGAGCCTGGACCGCATAAAGGTCCGGTGACGGCTCGGGAGATGAAAGTGAAGCTGCGGAGCTTCGTTTCGAGTTCCCGAAGAAGCATTTTGTAAAATCATCAGTGCTGTATTCCTATGGTTTGTAAAATCTGTATGGTGGAGGGTTTTTAACCCGTAGAAGACGTGATGTGGTTCAATCTGAAAGTGATATTTTGTTGCGGGTCTTCTGCAGATACAATCAGCAGCGTTTTTGTCGGCTCCTGGTCCTGCTTTCTTTGAGCAAACGTTGGCATGAATAGAGTTTGTATCTTATTTTTTTACTTCTATCTTCTTATTTATTTTGGGGTATTATCCTGAACTTTGGCATGACATGATATAAAATGTGATTTTTAAACTTTTGATTTTTTTTAATATGGTTCTTGGATTTTTTTTGTACGTATTCATTTGAGTCTCTAAACTATACGAGAATATTCAATATTATCATTTCGTTAATTCAAGTTCGGAACAACATTGAACATTTTCACAAATTTCATGGATTAAATTGAATACGAATCAAAAGTCTAAAGATCACGGTGCATAACGGAATTAAGTCTAGATTTCATATTGAATAAATTAAAAGTTTGAAAATCACGTTGCACATCGAATTAAAGTTCGAAAAAGCAATTTATGTCAATTTTTTCATTTATTTTCCATCGAGAAAATTCGACTATTTCTTAGACCTATAGGGGGAGGGAGAGGTCATTGGTCGCTCCAGGCGCATGTCCACGTGGACGGGGCCGCGTCAACCAGACGGCGACAGCTCAACCATAGCGGGGACCCCTTAACTTTCAATTCTTCACCGTTTCGAATTTTGAAATCCACCGAACCCGACACGACTAACAGGCCATGTCGGTCGTTGACTCCCGAGCCCCAACCTCTATGTCTCTCTCCCTCTCTCTCGGCCATGGCGGGAAGTGGCCCAAGCGACATTTATGGGCTTGCGCGCCCGCCGGGCCGCTTCGCGGGCCTCCTAAGTGGGCCGGGCCCAGTGAATGTGTGTGTATGGGCCTGAAGAAGCGGGCCCGGAAGGAGCGGGTGTACAAGAGGCCGTCGTCCTTTTTGGTGCCTTCTAGGGCCTTTCTCGCGCCTTTTTTCTTTTTCTATTTTTGCTCCTCGTGTTTTCTGTTTTTCGGGCATGCGAAAGGCTGCGGGAAAAGGAGGCCTCACACGTGTCCCGCTTCGCATCCGCAAGACCCGCGGACCCAAAGACCCTTCCCTAATGGGTCTTTATTAAATACCCGAGCGGAAAATATTATTAAAAAAAAACCATTCATTCCGTATTATGTTGTAAACGGCATGTTAAAAAAATGGGTTCTTTTCTCTTTCTAAACACAATTAACGATAATGATCTTCGTATCGGTGTCGGCACCAAGCATCGTGCCCCGTTCGATTCTTTTTGGGGGGCCGTTTAATGACAGTGGCAGTGCCGCGACGCAGTGGTCCAAGATCCGTGGGGGGGGGGGCGGCGGGGGACCACCCGGGGGCCCCGATTAAAGCAGATCTTAATAAAGTGCCGAGCTGTAGCTTTAGTTGTTGATTAGCGACATAAAAATTAAGCGGAGCTTAATCAAATCGGGAAACATTAATTAATAATTAAATAATAAAGAGAGAGAAGGACCGCCATCTTGTTCCTTCCCAAGAAAGGGGGCAGCATTTACTTTTGGGTTTTGTCCGCATCTGAGGATCGGTCCCCGCAAAACGGTGGATGCGTTCGTGTCAACGCGAACCTTTTCTCCTCTTTTCTTTTTTTTTATTCTTTAATTTTTTTAAATATATATATATTTTAATTTCCTTTTAACTAGGATTATTGTAATTCGCTTTCCCTGCTGGGATGCGGAATAATGTGTGGTGTTTTTTTCTTTCGAGAATAAAAATGAAAAGATTTTTCGTACTTTTAACTTGGGGGGATCCAAAGCTTTTGATTAGGAAGGGACATGATATGCTTGTTTTCGTGTGGAATTCGATTCTAAGCTTCGGAGGTGGAGCATATTCTGGTTGGTTTTTGTGCTTTTCGTGGGGTCTGCTAGGGGGAACCAAGAGAAGGTAGTCGATTCCCTTTTTAAGGTACCGCAGGAATTCCTGCTCGTTGTTGCCCGATTTGTGCCATCTAGAACGACATTGACCTAATCGAAGATTTCGTCGAGTGATAGTTTCGACGCTTTCGCAAAGAGTGAATGATCTGGGCAAAGCATTTTCTTAAAAATAATCATTTATATCGTTCGAAATAATTAGTCAGTAAAAACTAATTTCTCATTATCGATAGTAATTTATGTTTAAATATCTCATGGATGATAATAATAATTTTCCGTTCATTCATTTTTATAAGCGATGCAAGGGATCATTTAAAAAAAATTATTTTTTAAATTATTTATTTTTCGAAAAGCGTATGCACGCTTACTTTGAAAGAGAGTTGGTCTATAGTTGCTATACTTCATTCGAAATATCAGCTTGTAATAGTAGGAAAATACGTAAAGATGCTGCTACATTAGCCAGTAAAATGCGCTCCTAGCTACAATCACGAGAAATCCTAAGACTTGCGGCCTGAGAGAGCCCGAGGAAGATGGGAAAAAGAAAAAGGGGGGGAAAGTACTCTTTACACGGTTGTTAAAGTCGAGATACCATAATATAAATTGAGATTTTAAAATTTGTGAAGAGCGGATTGAATCGTAAATAATATAATACGGCATAAAATGCAGCGAAAGACTGATGTTCGATTGAAAGAAATATTAACTTCAAGCATATAGGATGATTCTTGTGCGCAAACATTACTCGCGAATCTATACATTCATTTTATTCACTTCTGCATCATAAAGCGCGTAATTTACGTTCGAACAGCTCTCTAACCATCAAAATATAGCACGTCCCAAAATACAACCCAAAAAAAAAAAATTTGGAGTCGCTCGAATCGAGCGACTAATATCACATCTACTTTGCACAGATTGAATCCCCAAGTTACTGTTTTTTCTTTGGTCAAATGGAAATTAACTCGATTAACGTAATGAATTCGCATTGCTCGGACAAAGAAATCTCGTTCGAATTATAAAAAACTGGAAATAATTGGGGGGGGGGGGGGAGGGGCAAACGACCGATTCCGATGACCAAACGGTGCGCACGTGAGTCCGTTCACGAGACGAAGAGGGCGGGGCGGGGGTGTACGTGGTCTTCTCAAGACGGCGGCCGAAAAGCGGGAAAACGACGGGCGGGGAATCGGGTGCGGCGTGAATCGGGTACCCTCTCTCTCTCTCTCTCTCTCTCTCACTCACAGGATTAAAGAGGGATCGAGCGTGCGACGTCACCGGGCATATGCGATGAATTGTCCGCTATGCTTAGTACCCCCCCCCTTTTGTCGGCTTTATGCCCCTTATCCACGCACCGGGGCATCGATTCCTTGACACCGCAGCACCGCACGGCACGCCACTCGAGAGGCCGCAAACTGTCAAAGCCCCTTTCCTCGGCCGCCTCAAAGCTCTGAAGCCTCCCCCCCGTTCCTTCCTTCGATCTTCTCCATTTGCTGCTTGGTCAACCGCCCACACGCGCGGCAGCTCCAAGTGTCGGGAGTAAAATCGGTCGGCAGCGTGCGGCCGGTCGGCAAAGAAAAACCCGGCTCTTATAGACGGACATGTCGACATAGGGGTGGGTGGAGGGGGTTAAGTGTCAATTTCCACACTTAGTACTAGGCCAAACGAAGCGCGAGAGGGAGTGCTAGAATAATTAGATATTAAATTACTCATTCATCTAACAGCTTAAACTTTTAGAACAATTAGCGGTAGTCTTACAAAATTTCACATGGTATCAAGAAATCATGAATTGACAAGCAACTATCGAGTAATGGAGTCGGTGTGAGCGCTTGAAGCTGTTGACTGTGCGTTACAAATGCCCTAATTGTACTCTTTGTAAGGTCCCTTCAATCAATCACATAATTCAATGTTATTTATAAATTTATCTTTATCTTTATTTTATCGCAATTTAAATAACTGGTTGTGATTGCCTCCAATCTTCGTAGCTTTAGAATCCTTATTCATTTACTTTCCTATCCAAAATCAATAAATGACCATTCAATGTATGTTCGAAAGGTATTTCATCATCGATTCAATTTCGGCGAAACATTCTTTTGGGTATATTTGAAACGAATTGCCTCGTTGATTCAATTTTGACGAAGCATCTTTTCGGCATGCCTAATGAGACGCATTTTGTTGATTCAAGAAGATTACGATGACAAGAACAGAAAATCAACATGAGTGCGGCAATGTTGCTTGCAACAACAACCCATTACCAGTTTCACCACAAGCTGGTAATGAGGTTGTGCGCGTTATGAGTTATAACCAACAAGGAGATGTTGATCTTCTAAGGCATCACTTTGAATAGCAGTAAAAGGATCTTGCTCCAAATTCCAACATGGTGTCTACCGTGGGAAGCTTGCTCTAAGATAAACAAAATGAAATGGCTAATTACATGGCAAGTTACATGTCGGATGTGATCAAGCCAATTGTCATTAATGTTGCAAATGATGCTCTATCGAGGCTGGGATAATCCAATCAACCACTATTATTCCAAGTCAATCTAGTGGTAATAGGGTATGTTTCTGGTCTCTCTTCGTTAATTAATTGACGTTGGTCAAACAACTCAAAATGGAATTAATAATCTGGCAAACCAAAATGACTGACAAAATGGACCAATGCCAATTGTTGAAAATATAAGCCCAATTGGTGTACTTGTGCCACTCAGGAGGGCAAATGTACTTATTGCATGACCAACATCATCACCTAGGGGGCAAGATGATCAGCCAAATCCACAATTGAACCCATAATAAATTGTCAAAGATATTCGACAATAATTGGGGTTAGACAAGGGTGTTATCATTTCCATTTATAAGAAATCACATCTTGAATGAGTCCATAATTGGCCTTTTCCAAGAAGCTTTGGAACCCCTAAATTGGCCATTTTTATCGGCGAAGATGAACAATCGACCATCTACTACATTTGTCGATTTATAGCCTAGTGTGGGGAAACGGGGACAAATGAATTTTTAAGGCTTAGGTTATTTTATTTGTTTTTGTCGAAAACAACTTACAGTACACTAACTTACTACCCCATTTTGTGAGAATTTGGACTGAGATGGAAAGACAATTCTATTTTTAATTTTATAAAGACGAAAGGTATAATTACGCAACAAGCCATAAGCCTACTATATTCGTGTCAATTCGATTCTAAACCTTAATTTAGTCCTAAACCTTTTGACGATTTGCTAATGTAGTCTATCCAACTAATTATGACTATAATTTGTGACATGGACGCTGGTCGTCCTATGTGGCACATTTGCCGACGGCCGGCGTGCCATGTAGGATGACCGGCGTTGACGTGAACAATTTTTATAATTTTAAAAAATATATTTTAATTTTTTTTACATTTTCTTGGTTTTCTTTTTCCTTTCTTTTTTTTTTTTCCCTTTTTCCTTCGCCAATCGTTGGCTTTTGCGATGGCCAGCGACCGACTATAGGCGAGGGCCAACCTCGCCTACCGAGCGAGGCTCACCTTTATAAGGGCAAGGTCGCTGAGGCTAGTGAGGTCGGCCCTTACATGTGGCCGGTCGCCAGCCATCAAGGAGGATGAAGGGAAAAAAAAAGAAAAGAAAAAGAAAATGAAAAAGAAATTAAATAATTACAAAAATTGTTTATGTTAGTGCAACGATGGTGAGGGGATGGCCATCGGGGGTCGCCGGTCCCTTTTCTTTGTATTATTTTGGAAAAAAATATTATGTAATAATTTATTTTAAAAATTAGATTTGGACCGAAATAATGTCGTTTTAGCCTTATATTTCATGTTTTAGCCACTTCGTTACCACGTAAGAGTGAGAAAATAATAGAAAAAGTCACGTTAGTATTTTTCGATGATCAAATTGGACAGAGTTAATGGAACGATTTGATTTTACTGATTTGATAAATTTTATGACTTAGATACATTTTTTGAAAGTCGTGGGACTCAATTAGATAAATTTCAAGACTTTCAGTGCATTTATCCAAAAAAAAAAACAAAGCGAAAAGAAAAGAAGGGAAAGGTCGAGAAAAGGAAGAAAATGATAAGAAGAAGAAAGCGAAGTGAGACGCACAGTACTAATTCATTCCATTCAAGTGCCCAAACACAGGTTAGTGAAATGTATCGCAGCTATCCATTTTGGAATTCTAATCCACAAAGACGAACCTTTTACTAAGAAATGACATGCGAAAACAAATCGCGGTCGGTAATTTTTTCTTTTGACGAGGAGAAGTAAAAGCGAGAAATGGTGAGTTTCGATGGATGGCGACATTCTTTAATTTTGACTCTCGGAATTCGGGGGCGCCATCCTTCTGACTGGACTTGCCATTAATGGAAAGGAACCAGATAACCATCACCTCTCTCTCTCTCACGCTGAAATCTTACCACCCCCACTCCGCGAGATCTCCCCCCTTCTGCTTTTGGCGCTTTTCCAAAAACTCCCGTTCTCATTCCGACCCTCCACCGCTTTTAAGCTCCCTCCCTCCTCCTCCTCCGCAGCACGGTCTCTGTCCGATCATCGATCAGCTCACGCTCACGCTCCCGGTCTCCGTCTCCCCTGGGGGTTCCTTCCTCCTGAAGATCTTATCCTCATCCCGCTTAGAAATCAAGCTACCGATCCCCCACCCCTCCCAAAAGTTCCCCGGGGGGAATTTCTGCATCATCGCAGCGCAGCGAGGCGACCCACCCGGGTATATACAATCATTCCCCCAGCATCATCTCGCCACTGTTATATCTGCCCCCCGTGTCCGCAACAAGTTCCGAAGAAGAAACAGAGAGAGAGAGAGAGAGAGAGAGAGAGAGAGAGAGAGAGAGAGAGAGAGGCACAGAGAGAGAGAAGGAGAGGTTGTTTGTTTCTCTACATGGATTCGAGTAGCCATCAGAACTACACCCAGAGTCAACCGTCGAGTTACGGGCCGCTCCGTTTCCGCACGGCCCCGACCTCGCTCCTCGAGAATTTCGCTGAGGGTGGAGGGAGCAAGCCCGGCTTGTCCGAAGGATACGAGGCGGACAAGTTCAGCTCCAGGTTCTTGAGTTACGTCGGCGGCAACGGCCACGAGTCGGGTTCGCCGGCTCTCCAGGTCTTCGACCAGAAGCCTCCTCCGCCCTCGACGGCGGCGGAGGCGGCGGCGGTCGGGAGCTACGCGAACTCGCCGCGCGGTGGGTACCCTCTGCCGCCTCATTACCCGAGGCAGGGTTCCGGGATGAGCTCTTCGGCCATGGATAGCTCGTATGGCGTGCTGAGCTCAATGGCGGCGGCCCAGGTGAAGCCCGGCGATTCTAGCATCGCGAGGCAGGCTAGCTCTCCTCCTGGACTCTTCTCTGATCTTTCCGCTCAAAATGGTAAAAGTGCGGTTCCCTTTTTCTTTTCCCTTTTCCTTGTACGAAGTGGAGGACTATTAGTGGCAACTTTGTTAAGGTTTCGTTACGTGGAAACCTTGGTAGGTCTCAAAAGTGTAAGCAACGCGAGGAGATAACGTAACTCTAATTGCATTAGAGGTTTCAGGGCATATATCGGGAAAGCTGCTTACGGCTCATTCATGACCAAGTTTTCCAAAATTTCGCGAGAGCAAGTTCTGGACATAGTTTAGGAGAATGCTGTACTAGAGTTTAACATGTTGATCTGGGAGCATTGGAAACCCCTTTCCTCCTTCTCTGGTCTGTATTAGGTACTTTTAGCTTATGCTATTTAGGTGCCTCCACCGTTCTTCTATCTGAAATGGTTCCTAAGGAAGCGAAGACATGACTAATACACGCTTTCCTTTTGCTCATGTCAAATAGCTTACCCTTCATTGGATGACAGGAAGTAGTTCTTCTTGACTTGGGAGTTAGGAGAGTGACTTGAGACTACTAGACACAGCTTTTTATTCAACTTGACACAGTTGATGGCAGCACGATGTGTTACTAGATGTTTTAGAAGACTGACCAGGTAAAAGAAGATTATTTTGAATCAAGTGTAGCAAGTGAAAGTTCAAGAGGAACGTCAGTATTGTTTGTTGATTGTAATTTCTAATTCTATTTTCTTCGTATCATAATAATGCTTTGTCATTTCTTTCCTGAGTTCCTCGTGATGTAATTTCTTGTCATCATAGTTATTCTAGTACGAACTGGGAAATACCTTGGATTACTAAGATTAACACAGAATAAATTATTCGATCATGAAGCAATATTACCAAACAATTAGCGAGACATGCAATCTCCAGATTCATGTTGTTCAAGATCAATCTGAAGAAAAAGGAAAAGGAATTATGGAATGAGGGGTTTCAAGTTTGTGCTAAGTTCATTAATCAGAATTTATTAGCTCGTGCAAGTGAATAACATTGGTTTTTACCAACATATGTGTCATGTCCTGTTTCTTACAGGCTATACATCAAGAGAGAGATCTCTCTAGCCCCAGTTAAGAAAATTGTCAGTATAATGAAATATTTCCCTTTTTTTTGTAGGATGTTGTAGGTGACGAAAGTCTTTGCTATCATTTTGAATTACATTAAGATTCTTGCAAAAGGAGCACTACTTAGAACTGAGTGTAGAAAGTTTCTCAAACTTTGCAGGTTTTGCTGCAATGAGAGGTACTACAAACTATAGAGTCGGGAATGGAGTCGATGGAGAAGCAAGTCCGTCAAGAAACAAGTTGAACGGTCAGATGAGCTTCTCATCTGGGTTATCTTGTTCCTTGGGGATGTTGTCACAGATTTCAGAACTTGGAAGTGAAAGCTTTGGAGCACAGAGTCCTGATGATTCAAAAATAGGGATTGGCAGTGGCAATAGCCGGTTTCACGGCTCTGGATATCTATTCAATTCTTGGAGCGATTCCTCAAATTTCTCACAGAATTTTATTGGCCTGAAGAGAGATGAAGAAAATGGCCTGAAAAAATTTTCCAGTGATCAGGCAAGATTTGACATGCTGGATATTGTTTGTTTATCCTTTGTTGCTTATCCAAAATGATATCTGAATGTTGGATTTTTAAATCAGAATGGGAATCCAGGTAATCAGGTTCACCTGTTGTCCCATCATATGAGCTTGCCAAAGACTTCATCAGAGATGGCCGCTGTAGAGAAGTTCCTGCAATTCCAAGATTCCGTGCCATGTAAAATCAGAGCAAAGCGGGGTTGTGCCACTCATCCTCGAAGTATTGCTGAAAGGGTAAAGTTCATTCAATGTCCCGGACCTTCTATATATCTTCTTAACTGAGTTTGTCTCAAGTCTTGACCTGAAGACTGAAGTTGCACGTGTCTTGATTTCCTGGTGCTGAAACTTACATCAGTTTTGCAGTTGATGAACTTATGCTACTATAGATTTTAATATGTTTCCGAAGTTCTTGGCGTGTGAATTACACGGTTGTTAACATTTAAATAGTCCAGGTGCGAAGGACACGGATAAGCGAAAGAATGAGAAAATTGCAGGAGCTGGTGCCGAATATGGACAAGGTAGAAATTTTCTACGAATGGGTTACTGATGAAATTATCGTGTTGCAGAACTCATGAAACTCTGATCTTTTCTTGGCAGCAAACAAACACAGCCGATATGCTGGATCTGGCTGTTGAGTACATTAAGGACCTGCAGAAACAGTTTAAGGTAATGAAGAACGATTTGATTGTGGAGCTGTGACTTGGCATTTCCTCGAGAGCACTTTGATACTGACTCGTGACCATGTATCTCCTTTTGCAGATACTCAGCGAAAACCGAGCAAATTGCAAATGCTTAAGTATACAGAAGCCATCCAACCAAATCGTCTGACGTTCTTCTGGAGTGTAAAGATAGAGAAAAAGTAGGAAAGTAGAGTTCTTTTCATACCGTACTGGAAACAAAACTGTAGGAAGGAGCGCAAGATAGTTCCTTTTCCTACTACTGTATTCTAAGAATGCTTGCCAAAGTGCCTCCTTTAATGTTTTTGAATTTGTTAGCTAACAGAGCTTCAGAGGTCCAAGATAAGAGGATGGCACAACTTGTCTTAGATTTACAGCTAAGTAATGGAAACTCTGGTTCGACTTAGTTGTGCCCTTGATCATGTTTTATTTGAATGGTAAGTTCCTATAGATTGCTCAGTGCATTGGAATGCTCGTTATTCAATGAAGCCATTTCAATTGCTGTCTGAATTACTGGGAATCCGCAGCCGGGCCGATCCGGGCCGCAGGCATAGCATAGGTACTCAGGAGCCATTGGATACAGTTAGCCAAAATCTACCTGCCGCATAGCTTGCTTGCCTCTTAAATGAACCCTGTGTCTGGCCATTTCGCTGAGAAGGCCATTGAATGCTATCGATTATTTACCTGAATGCACCAGTGATCTGCTATTTCAGAGGGGAAGGTTGCCCCACGTGATAAATTTTTTCAGTCTCTTTTGGGTGGAAAAACCGTCTAGATGGAATTTCACCTCAGAAAAGATGTCACTTAGAATTTGGAGACTGATGGTATGGACTGGAGGTGATCATGGTCCGGACAAGGCCTAATGGGTGGGTTCGAAGAGCAAGATAGGCGAGAGCTCGAGCAACCGGTTTTCTTTGTCGATCCCGATCTGTCCAACTCGGTCCCCTTGAGATCGTCCGGGGCCAAACGGCTGAAAGAACAATGTCCAGATTCCGGGTCCATTCGTTAGGTCTAACTGTAACTAAAGGCCGGAATGGCATTTGGTTTTCGATATTAGATAAGCATGGAGTGCGCACCGCCGAGGAAGCATAAGTCGTGTTGCATGTTGGTCTCATCTCTCAACGTTGGGGCGTGACAACTTTTCTTATAAAGGAGGAGTTGACGGAGACTCCGCCTCTTGTCAATCATGTAAACCTACGGTTCAAGCCACTTTCATCTATCAAGGCATGAAGCCACGTACCAAAAATTAACTATTGATCTTGGAGCAACCAATGCCATATTAACCCAATACGCAAGTTACGTGCTGCCGATGCGGGATCCAAGTCCCGTGCTCTTAAAATTAGGATCGCAATAATCTACCACGCTCTGCGTTAGCAAAGACAGAAATAAAACACCAAAGGTCGATTTTGCGTAGGGATTAGCCGAAAATGCTTGTGTGTTACCAGCCCAATGTGTGCGTTGGGACTGCGGAGCGTGATGAATTGTTGTGATCCTTACTGTAAGGCATGGGACTTGGGTTCTGCATTGACAGTATCAAATTTGTGATATGCGGTTGATGTGACTCTAGACTCTCCTTTAACTCAATAGCTAGTTTTCAGGACACGATTCGTCTAATAGGTTATACGGAGTATATATTATCCTATAGAGATAATGACATAAACAATCCATGAATTTTGATCCAAAATATAATTTAGTTCATGAATTTTAATTTGTTCAATATATCTCCTGAAATTTAACCTAATGTTTAATGTAGTCTCTAAATTTTTAATTTGTTTCAATGTGATCCCTGAACTTTTGGTACATGTTCGATGTAGTTCCTGAACTATACGAAAATGTTCAAAATAGTCATTGAACTTAAATTAATGGAAGGACTACATTGAATATTTTTATATAGTTCGAGGACTAAATCGAACATGTATAAAAAGTTCAGGGATGACACTTAACAAATTATAAATTCAGGGACTACATTATACATTGGGTTAAAATTCAGAGGTTACATTAAACAAATTAAAAGTTCAAGCACCGAAATGCACGTTTGGCCAAAGTTTAGGAAACTGTTTGTGTTATTTTCCCTATCCGATATATAAATACAATTAATCTTCTCCGCACATATTTATAATATGCTACACAAATCACCTTCCTCGCCATTGATGCAAGCGATCTCGCTTTTCATGACTAATCATCTATCTAGATCATGGTGATAAAAACCAACCTGTTTGAAAAAGAAGAAACAATTTACAATCCGCGCACATACAAAAAGCCCTGTAATGCATAGATATTCCCAGGAAATGCGACAGCTCAATCATACGCCGTCGGCTGCCTTGATCGGTCGAAAACCTTAGATACACATCACCGCACCCAAACATTTCCTCGGACCGAGAGAAACCGTTAAGAGGGACCCGCATTGGCCGTTGGTCCTCTCTCTCTCTCTCTCTCAAAGCTCGCAACTTTCTTCCTCCATTGCACTTCCCATCTTGTCCCAATCTCGAGCTCCCATGTCCGAGACGTCGCGACACCAATTCCCGCACCAGACATTTCTCCAAAACCTCCTCTCCGAATCATCCGCATCGCGAGCTCGCCCAAACCCATCGGCCAAGCGAAAAATCCCTGATCAAATCGGTCGATGGACGCGACCCCGGAAGCAAATCTGATCCGCCGCCAGCTTCGTCAGCACCTGATCAGTGATCCGGTTCGCTCCGGCTAGGGTCTCGTAGCTCCCCTTCGATAACGCAGCGAAGGTGACGGGCGGGTGGCGGTCTATTTTTTTGGGTGGGGGGCTTAGAGGATGTCTAATCTTTATGGAGATTACAACCAGAAGATCGATTACGTGTTCAAGATCGTGCTGATCGGGGACTCCGCGGTGGGGAAGTCCCAGCTCCTGGCCCGGTTCGCAAGGAACGAGTTCAGCGTCGAGTCGAAGGCCACCATCGGGGTCGAGTTCCAGACGAAGACGCTTGTGATCGATCACAAGACGGTGAAGGCCCAGATATGGGACACCGCGGGTCAAGAGCGGTGAGGACGCACGCCTTCCACATTCACTTATGACCTCTCTCTCTCTTTCTCTCTCTGGATTTGAATCTTTTCTTGCATACCCGTTTAGAAGAAACATTAATCTGTGATGTGTCCTGCTTTGTGCTTATGTATCCTGTTTGGAAATGCTGGTCATATGTTTTAGCCCAGAATAGATAGGAGGTGACGGGATCGGAGAAAGTGTCAGCATTTTTTGCGGCCCTGAGGTCGAAGCAATGTTCACTAGTTTTTAGTCCTCTGGATTTCTGCTGTACGACGTTTAGGCCGTGAAGATGAATAGGAAAAGCGAGCGTTGTTCTTGCTCTGATTCGCCCGAAAGAATGGGAAATATTGGCGAGCAACCAGATATGCTCAATGAAAAAGGATTTGGTGGTGGCTTGGTGAACATGAAATAGCACATCTCCAATTGTAGATGGTAACCGGTGGCCTTAGAGCCTCCTAACCTGTTATCTACCTTCTCGATTGGCATGGGACTCATCGTTCTGGCCCTCTGGGGCGATTCTGAACGAGTTAACGGGGAAAGGACTCTCATGATCTCCGATCTCCATTTGCATGAGACGTGCTGCAATTTCTGTCTAAATCCCGTAGATGTAAGAGATCCTCGGCCTTTTTTTCCTTTAAATAGGATGGGATGTTCTCCAAGAGAAATTTTTTATCGCATTGCCTGGTGAAAGTCCGGATTTGGGACTATGGCTGCCATTCAGGCATTTGGTTTGGCTTTATTATGATGAGTCCGTTGTCCTCACAAGATTTTTCCGTAGGCGGTGCATCTCATTTTCCTCTGTAGCTAACAGTCTCATGAACATTTTTTTGCAATTATTTTTTGTCCGATGGAACTTCCAACTTGCCCAAGCACAATCCATCGACTTGCCTCAAGATGTTCCTCGGGTGCTCCGATCATAATCCGTAAGCGATATCTCTTCATTTGGAATTGGCTTGTCCATGGAACGAGAGGTGATTCCTAGTCCAGTTGCAGACTTGCAGTCGCATTTGTCCTAAACCACAATGTCTCGTCTGCTGTCATTTGGAACTTTGGATCAGCTAAATCAAGCCATAGGAAATTTGTATCTCCTAGCACTACAGTTTGATTTTTGTTAGGGACAAGCATCAGAAGACACCGAGATCTCCAAAAGCGAGCACTGACATACTAACAATGCCATGGCATCCCTTTTAGTTTTGGTTGTCAGGGAAGAGGCATTCTGATTCCGAGCTTGCAAGAAATCAGGACGGCACACCATTACGGAGATTGATCAATTCGGAATTCATCCAGCAGGACATGTTTATTTGATTGGTGGATGATTTAATGTGATCGAGTTAGTCCTTCAAGTCTGCAACCTGCCTATGCGAGATAAAACCTTAGTATTGCATCCATTCATTGAAGAGTTAATCATTGAGGGGTAGATCCCCCGTAAGAGGAGCCTAACGGAGTCTGAAGGCCTTTCGTGGCATTTGTTCAACTTCTCTAATGAAGTTCATCTAGGACTTGGATACTCTGCGCTGTCATTAGCATTAGATTAGCATGTTATGAGCGGGAGCCGTTCTAAGCTTCTACTGGTTTCCTTTAGTCCCGAATTGAACATTATGAACTCTGTTGCGGCGATAACCCTAGCCTGACACTTTTTTAAGTCAAGTAGTTTAAGTCATTTGTCATTGGTTCCTCATGGCGTTTTGGTGATCTATGCCTCCGCAGGTACCGAGCAGTGACGAGTGCATACTACAGAGGTGCTGTTGGGGCGATGTTGGTATATGACATGACCAAGCGCCAATCTTTCGACCACATGACTAGGTGGCTGGAGGAACTGAGAGGTCATGCTGATAAGAATATCGTCATCATGCTCGTCGGCAACAAGTCCGACTTGGGCAGCCTACGGGCTGTCCCGACCGAAGACGCCCAAGAGTTTGCCCAGAGAGAGAGCTTATTCTTTATGGAGACATCAGCTCTCGAGGCAACCAACGTCGAACCCGCATTCCTGACGGTTTTGACAGAGATATACCGGATCATTTCCAAGAAGACCCTTAATGCTAGCGATGAATCGGATCCTGGTCTGCTTAAAGGGACGAAGATTATAGTCCCTGGACAGGATGCAGATGCCAGCGGAGGAAGGGGCGGCTGCTGCATGTCGTCCTAATCTTCTTCTTGAGATTATATTTCTTTTCGGCAAGATAATCTTTCGATCGACATTTACTTTAGAATTCCGTCCTTTGTATGTATTAGCCTTCTTGTATTATTTAGCATTGGTACTTCTCATCTTCGCTTAATGTACCGGCGAAACGATTTTTGCAGAGAAAGGGTAGCTGATGAAATTAAGGCAAGAGACTGAAACTCCAGGTTTTTTGTGGTACTAACCAGAAAAACGATTGGATCGCGCAAGTTCCTTTACAATCAAGTTTGATGGAATCCTTAGTACATAGTTTTAATGGCTTATCTTGAAGATCACGTCCTTCTTTACGGTGTCCTCCATGGGAGTACGAAAATCTTCAACATAGTTTCTGTGCCTTGTCCACTCATCATTGTCGTTTTAGTTTTAATTTCTTATAGCATCCTCCTGTCATCTTAGGCGGAAGATTTAAGGATCGTGTAGTATGATTAGGTAGTCCTACCTTGGGACTAATTATTTTCTTCTGGGAGGATAGGAGATGTGGATAGAGCTTGACGAAATTGAAGAAGAGAATCAGAAGGTGTTTCGCACGAATTGGATTCGGCAACGAAATATCTTTTACCGAAAAATGTTCGTCGATTTTATTAGAGAAGACAAATTTTGTGGCGATTCCGAACATAAAATATCACAGGTTACCTTTACTTCAAACGGAACTGTCTGTATACAAATTCTAGATAGCAAATGCCTCACATTAATTGCGACCACTAAGATCATTCGCAAAATAACCAAGCAACGGATGTTGAAAAGCTTTGAGATGTCTTAATTACACGAAGGAGTTTTATTGTAGTATTCAAAACAATTGATCCCAAATGTTGACTGTGATAAGCATGAGCACTAATTCCACAAAAGCAAGCTCTAGGTCATGTTCACTCTTTTGTAGAATTCTCCAACCAAGATTGGTAGACCCACAGTTCTAGTGAAGTATAAACAATTTTTGTTCATTAATGAATCGTTCCAGCCGCTCATCTAGAGTTGCCCATGAATATGTCTATCTAAATGAGCAATTTTCAGCGGTTGCTTCCTTTTTGCCCCCTCGAGAATAGCTTTACATGCTGATCCTTCACTAGAATACTCGCGGTTAGCCCTTAAAAAGGACAACATAAAAGCTTTATTGTGATGATCGTTCGCAGAAAGCTTCCTCTAACGGCACTTACTGCGAGTAATCTCATCTCACTTAGATATGAAGGGACTTATATTCCTAGAAATCTAGCTCTATAGTGAACTGAAGACACCCTGTCACTGGAAAATATTTAGGGACATGCACACTCATGACCAAGTCAATAATCACAAACACCAAAGGAGGAACGAGACTCACCTTGTTTCAAAGGAGAATCAGCAGGCTAGGCATGTAGACTGCGGGGAGAGAGAGAGAGCTTGGTCGTTTCGGGCTAGGTTATTGCGGGTGCAGGCGGAAGTGGGAGATCGAGAGGGGACTGATGATGGCGGCGAGGGGTTCCTACAACGGGAGAGGGTGACTACGCCGTGCGAGCAAAGGGGAAATAATAGAACGAGATACAGAGAAGGACTCTAAGGTTAGAAAAAAAAATATTTCTAGAATTTTTGGGCTCATGACACCGGTTTCAAAAAACGGTTCGGTTCCCAAGTAGTTCTTCATTCGGAACTGGACTGATCTCCATTTGTTTTGAAAATTTGAAACTGGAAATCGGACTTGTCCCCATCATTAATTTGGATAGGTCCAACATGGAATTGAATCTTTAATCGATTCTCCAGTTCGTTGTCGGTAAAATCAGGGATCGGAAACGAGGCTTGACAAATGACCAAGCATTCCATGCGAAAGCTACGTCCTTTTTTTTTTTTCTCGAATTTACCCTAATACGAAATTTATCTCTTTTTTTTGGGTACTTGCCATGGAAGGAAAGTGTAATCTAGCCAATATCATTTGGCGAGCCAAATTCCTTCGATGCCCCTAGGCACAAGTCTACCGAGGGGCGTGCAGTTTGAAGACTCTGAAAACCACTTCTTCTTTTTTATTTTAGTTGCGAAGCTCGCAAACGGTACGACCCGCCCAAATGCGAAATTTTGAAATTTCAATCTCAATTCCGAAAAAACGAATAAAAAAAATGGAGCTCGAAACTGAAAAGCAACCTCCTCCCACGCCTCATTTTGCCTCCCTACCGCCCAATCCATTTCCCATTCGAAAAAGAGCGAGACTTTCCGCCGATTTCACCTTCAAAATCACGACCCAGTTCAGCAAGAACCCTCCTCGAATGCCATCCTCCACCTTTCTCGCGTTCCATCTCTCTCCAGGTAAATGGTCGGCCCCCGACCTGCTCCTCCTTCTTCAGTCTTGCTCGGTTCGCCGCTTCGTTTTGCAGATTTTCGCCTGCTCGCCCAAATGGGTATTTTCTTTTCTCGTTCGTGGGTGTCCGGGGGAAGAGCAGCTGCCTCTAGCTTGCGGGGGAATCGTGAAACCTCCGCATCTGAGATCTTGGGCCGATCTCATTTCTTGCTGAAATCGAGGGTGCCTTTCAAGATTCGGTTTCTGTCGTGATGTTTCTGTCTGTCTTCCTAATGGTGTGATTTTTTTCAGCCTCTCGATAGGAGGAGCTTCGCGATGCCGCCGGAATCGAGGGACAGGTTGGTGAGGGCGGTCGATGTGGCCGCGGCGTACGCCCGAAGGCGAGCGGGTATCCTCGGAGTGCTTGAAGACGAGCCGGAGCGGCGTTCGAATCTCTTCGAACCCGTGGTGGCACGGCGCACGGCTGGAGCCGTGGGAGTGTGGGCGACGGCGGGATTGGGCCGCGGCGGTGCGGTTGGGAGGGGCGTTTTGGGGACTCCAAGAAACGTGAGCGGGCGTGGCAGGAATCTGTTTGCGACTCCGTTGGTGGGAAGAGAGAATACGCCGTCGGCCGGGAGTTCAAGGAGAGGCCGGGGGCGTCCGGACAGTGTTTTGCCTTCTTGGTACCCAAGGACGCCACTGCGCGATATTACATCTGTTGTGAGGGTAATGAAGCTCTTCAGAGTAGTAATTGCTCATTTAATGAGTTTGGTTTGATTGAAGTTTCTTGAATTGAGTATGGCTCGTGCATGTTTTGCGGTGTTGAGTGGCAATTTACACTCGTTTTGGAGGTCTAGTTTCTTTCTATTGATGGACTAATCACTAAATTTGATCAGCAAGCTAGTTGAGTGGATTATTGCTTAGATTGGTATTGGATGAACATATAAGTTTTGCTCGGTCTGATCTAAATTCTGGATGATTCATCTCCATGTCTGCAGAGCATTATGCAAATCTAGGCTAATTGGCAATGAAATGCCTTCATATACGTCTATGAGTGTCTTTGCCGCTAGTAATTCAATGTCACAGTATTTGTGTCGGGCTGCTGGATTGGCGAGGACTGAGAAGGCAGTTGTGAAGTGTTTGGTAATGATTGTTTTGATTTCCATTACCAATCAGGGAGGCAAACTTTTTGGCTCTGCTCATTACCAGTGCTTAGGCTTTGTTCCCTTTTTCTCCAATTGCTTGAAGTAATTAAACTCTTTAGACCACAGTCACTACTCTACAACTGTTTGCGCTAATTTATCGTCTTTGAATTTCTCTTCAATAGTCTCCTTTCATGTTGCTCCGTATCTTGATTTCAGAGTGTATTCCTTATTATGCAATTGATACCACTTCAGGATTCTTGCTTGACTGCTCTGCAGAAGCAAATCACTACATGTCCTGCACACTTGTGTTGGGCTGGTCTAATATCTTCTCTCAAATTCAGGCATATGAAAGGAGGAGGGCCCGGCTGTCAGAGATTGAAGGACGACAAGCAGATACTCCAGTAGCCACAGAACTGGCCATCGGCGAATCTTCTGTACCACGGATGCGTGCTCCACTCGAACACGATGTTTCTCTATATACCCCTGGTCCAGTAGTTGCAGAAAAGCCTTGCCCGGTTTCTGTGGGCAAAGTGCCGAAGATATTGCTTGACATTACCAACCAGACTCGTGTTGGTGACTCAGAGTTCCTCACACCCCAGAAGAAGCTTTTAAATCAAATTGACACAGTCGAAAAAGTGGTAATGGATGAGTTAAGGAGGCTCAAAAGGACACCGAGCGCTAAAAAAGCAGAGCGCCAAAAGAGAGTTCGCACACTGATGTCGATGCGATGATGCATTGCGAAAATTCTGGAGTACAGAAGATGACAGGCCTGAGCACATTTAGATCAATAACCTGTTGAGACAGTCCTTCCTTGTGGAAGATCTAGTTCACCATTTTTTACCCCTTTAAACTCTAGCTGAAGATATTGGTACAGGATCAGTAGGCATTTTTCTCTCCCGTTAACAAGTTGCTGAAGGTCTTGGCATAGGATCAGTAGGCACCCTGAGTCGGTCTTTTTTCGTTTTCTAGAGCCCTTTGCAAGTTTTTTGGTGATGTTTCTGGAACACAATGTACATAGGAGAACCTACATGGATTTGATTGTTTGCTCGAGGTCTGTCTGTGTACTTTTGGGCATTTGCAAAACGAAATCCAGGCATCATTTCTCTTCAAATGAGAGTTCTCTTCTGACAGTTCCCTCGATATATGGTTGAATGTCTTCCTCAATATTTGAATGGATGTTCCTCAGTTTTTATGTCTTTGAAGCTGCGTTTTCTCTGTCAGGGTACGTACACCATGATCTGTTCATACGGACTGAAACAATGGGACTGCCGATTCCATTTATTAAATATTTGGTATGTTCCTATGTGCCCTGAACGTAATTTTACAGAATAAGCATCTGTCTCTGGTTTGGACGCGTAGAGAACAGAGCATATTCTTAAGTCTGAACCATTTGTCGTTTTCGAGATAAATTTTTTCTTCTCGAGGAAGTAATTGCTTAATGAAATCGCAATTAAAGACTTGATTGGATTGTCTTGAAACTTAGCTCACATCCCAGGAATCCTAGGCAATAGTGGAGTTACCGCAAGTAAAAAAATATGACACATGAATCAATTGTGGCGATTGTCTAGGATTTATTTCTAGTTTTACGGCTCACAAGAAAACATAGAATGGCGCAAGTGACTTGGTTTTGTAATATAAGGTGGCACAAATGACGTGGAGACGAAAGTTGACCGATGACGTGAGATGGATCTTGCTAATGAGTATTCTCTGAATAATGATTAAGTTAATTTAAAAGTGAAAACGATACGTTCTGACATACTTTTAAAATGAAAGAATTACGCATTCTCACGAACTCACTTAAGTCAAGAGAATTAAAATTTGAATTTTCGAATCACATTTCGTACTTGCCAACTAATCTGCGACAACATATGTATGTAAGTATATAAAAAAGAAACCGGCTGTCCAATTACTTCTTGTTCTCGTGCTTGTGTGTTGCTGCCACCGGCATGCACCCTGGACGGGCGATTTATGCATGAGTGGTTTACCCGCAAATGTAGGTACATCCAGTGCGAAAAATGATTGATATTTATGTATAAATCACCAATGGCAATCGCCTAGGGAATCTGGCAAGTCAACTCAAAGACTTTCATTAAACAAAACCACGTTTCTCATGCATTGCTTAGGCGTCGAGCTAGGATTGTTAGGTATCCGCATCTATTTTATAAACCAGCTATAAAACTATACAGAAAATTCGATAACGCAAGGGAAGTAATCCATCACTGCCGATGATCGTTGGACGCCACAATAAAATAATCTACACCTTCTCGATCTAAGTTATGAATTTTCTTTTTGAATATGTTAAATATGTTTTGAATTTTATGTACTCGGTCCGGTTTATCACCCGATCCGACATATTTTTTTGTGTGATCGGAAAGTGAAGAAAAAATTGAGATTTAGTTTGTGACTCGGAAGGTTAGGCTGATAGGCTCAATTCGGAGTAAGCGAACAAATCTCTATGGCGATCCGCCCAAGCCGGAGTAAGCGAATAAATGTCTCGGGGGGTTCGGGAGCTACGCTCTAGAGGAAATTTTTTGGGGAGCTCTATTTATGCCGCGGCTAAGTTTTCTCATTGATGTAGAGAGAATTTTTTTTTCGGAGAGTTTTGTGAGCCGTGAGGTTTTGTTAAGTCGTTGTTTTCAACTTCTAAAAACTGTATTCTATTTGATTATAGTGGAATCTTAATTTGCCTTGCCCGTGGACGTAGATTACCTTGTAATCGAACCACGTAAATTCTTGTGTTATGTATTTGTTTTTCCGCATTTATTTTTCAACAGAATAAGGTACTAGGTGAATGCGATCCTAGTCCTAGGCACGAACTAGGTGCATGTGCTTCTATATATCATATCCCCGGGTCAAACCTTCCACATTCCCTTCAAGTTTCAACCCTGCATGCCCTAAGCACAGATACTGCTCTCAGCTCTCCAATGGCGGTCACCAATCTAGATCTCACACGCTACACCTTCTATCTCACCATCTTCATCACCTCTTGCTTCCTCTTACGCGCACTCTTCGCAAGACTGGCCAACTCGTCGTCCCGCCAACCTCCGAGCCCCCCATTATCGCTCCCTGTCATCGGCCACATCTATCTCTTGGGCTCCTCCCTGCCTAAGTCCTTCCAAACCCTAGCTCGCCGCTATGGCCCCCTCATGCGGATCCGCATGGGTGCATCGACCTATCTTGTTGCCTCTGACGCTGCAGTCGCAAAAGAGATCCTTAAGACCCACGACACCGAGTTCTCTTCGCGGTTCGAGATGGGACCCGTCCAGTACAGCATATACAAGCAGACCGGGTTCATGACCGCGCCGTATGGTCCCTACTACCGCTTCATGAAGAGGTTGTGCCTGACCCGGCTCTTTGCAGGGTCGCAGCTTGACCAGTTCAGGCACATCCTCAAGGAAGAGGTTGAGAGGCTTGTGAGGTCGGCGTCGGAGTGCTCCGGCGAAGGAAGATCCTGCGACTTGACGGGGGAGCTGACGACACTGTCCAACAACATTATCTTCAGGATGATCATGAGTAAGAGGTACTCCAAGTTCGTGGAGGAGGCAAGAGAGTTGAGGAGGTTGGTGGTGGAGATCATGGAGCTCGGAGCGAAGCTCGGGGTGAGTGAAGTGTTTGGGCCTTTGAAGTGGTATGATTTGTTTGGGCACGGGAGGAGGCTGACCGAGGCGATGAGGCGGTATGACGGTGTGTTGGAGAAGGTCCTGAGGGATTATGAAGAGAATATAGATGACGGTGGTGAGAGTGATTTGTTGGAAATGCTGTTGGAGAGTTGTGGAGATGGTAATGCAGAAGTGGAGGTGACTAGGGATCACATCAAGCACTTCATCTTTGTAAGTTCTTCTTTGGATTTTTTACATATGAATACTACACAGAACAATTCTTTTCGGAGATTATATTACTGTACTTTGGTAATTAGTAGGTAAGCATATATATGATGATACGCTGCTTATTTTTGGCTTGGTTTTAACTGGTAGATGTACATACCCAAAATCTATGTTGGATCTGTCTTTGATATTTGATAGAGGAAAAAGTCGATTTTGATGAACCTTATTCATTGCCTGATCAGTGTGGAGTAAATTAATTTCGAAGATCAAATCTCTACGGTGAGAAAAATGGTATTTACGCAAAAAAAATTGTTTCATTTACAATGATCTCGCATGCACATGACTTTTGCTATGAATTTGAATGAAACTAGCTTATATATGTTTGAAGTAGCCTATGATACGTGGAGAACCTTTGGCAATCGTCAGATGATAGCTAGTCATTGCTATTGCTAAGAATGACTGCATTTCGTCTCTCTCGATGTTGATCGGATTTATATACTCTCAACTTACAAAAACGAATCCATCACGTCTCTCTCCTTATAGTATTCTTTCCCACCTCATGGATAGGAAATGCTCTCGGCGAGCATTGACACGATGTCGGCGGGGTTGCAGTGGGCCATGGCGAACCTCATCAACCACCGCGCGGTCTTCAAGAAGCTGAGAGACGAGATCGAGTCCGCCGTCGGCCCCGCCAAGCTGGTCGGAGAGCCGGACACACAGAACCTCCCATACCTGCATGCGGTAGCGATGGAAACCCTGCGGCTCCACACCCCGACCCCTCTGATCTTCAGGGAATGCTCCAGGGACTGCAAGGTGATGGGCTACGACGTCAAAGCCGGGACCAGGCTGCTGATGAACGTGTACGCCATCATGCGGGACCCGGAGGCGTGGCACGATCCCGACGCGTTCGTGCCGGAGAGGTTCTTGGTCAACCCCGGCGAGGGCGGCAGTCAACTCGACCAGATCGAAACGAGGGGCCGTGATTTCAGCTACCTGCCGTTCGGAGGTGGGAGGAGAGGGTGCATCGGTGCGTCGCACGCTTCGATGGTGATGCAAGTCGTCGTCGGGGCTCTGACTCAATGCTTTGACTGGGAGGTCAACGGTGGCCAGAAGGTCGACATAAATGTAGGGTCGGGATTTTCGGGTGCCATGGCGAGCCCTCTCGTGTGCCGTCCGATTACGCATTTCGAGCCCTTTAAGTAGGATAAATTAATTCTAAGGTGAGGAGTTCTCGAGTCTTGGGTGTAA
The DNA here is from genome assembly GCA_031216185.1 of Syzygium aqueum. Taxonomy (NCBI): domain Eukaryota; kingdom Viridiplantae; phylum Streptophyta; class Magnoliopsida; order Myrtales; family Myrtaceae; genus Syzygium; species Syzygium aqueum. Next base: position 24,182,342 of record CM062231.1, read on the forward strand.
TATATGATCAAATAAAGTGTTGGAATAACGTGCATATCGTGTAAGATTTCTGTGGTAATGGGTGTAACTGAAAGAACTTAATTTAGCTTATATTATGTGGGCATTTGAGATATCAATAATCAATTTTTTTTGTTCGAAATATCAATAATCAATTGAAATGAGCTTTTTTAGCATCTATGTGATGTTTCAAGAAAATGGGTATTGCTTTTTCAGCTATATTATAGGGGTGTTATTATTTTATACTATATGGTTTGAATCCCAGAAGATGCTGTATGATCGAGCACAAGGGCCAAAATTTCCATAGTTATTCATACAACAAGTTATTTCATATATTAAGTTTTGGTCATTGGACGATTCTAATGCAATGATCTTTTTTTAGGAATGCATGGCCGATGTTTATTCAATTATTGGAGGTAGAAATAGAATTGTAATTTCTCTATTAACCTGATCTCTACATGCATCTCACGATTGGTCTGATAAAATTCTTGAAAAGTATTTCACTTTATAAGACTACGGAAACATACAGCAAAAACAAAATGGAAAAAAAGTTTTACAATCGCAAATCGATATAAATATGCAACTTGAAATATATACACGAAAACACAACACGACTATACAATTCTCCTTCGAAAATGGGAAAAATTAGCACGAGGATGAAACAGAAATTAATATTGATTTGAGCCTCGGGACTTACCAAAAGGAATAGTGCGTCTTCAAAGATAAGATTATTCAAGTCAACATGTCTAGCAAAATGGACAATATTACTATACATTAGATATCATATACCTCAAGTTAATTCTCAGAAAATGGAGTTTCATCAAATACAGATACATGAAAGCACAAACGAATGGTCCGTTTCTTATGCAAAAAATGAAAGGTTTAATAAATATTTTCTTAAAAATGAATATTTGTATTGCTTGAAATAATTAGTCAACGAAAAACGTTTTTATTATTAACAATAATTTATATTCAAATATGTTTTTTGTTGAGCTCTTTGGGGTGCATGTATGTAATAGTTTCCCTCCATCAATTTCCAGCGTACAATCGCCTATGTGTTTTCTTGATGATGTTATAAGAATCTTAATTATGTATTTTTCAATGTATATTTGGGGAAGAACTACGGGTCTAAAAAATTTCTTCTTCTCAATTACTTTATACTTCATTAATTAAAGGACTATCAAATTTATATCTATAACAAATTAATCAATTGACTTTTGAACACTTGAGTATGGTTTCATTAATGCAAGCAAAAGTCATCATATGATAGTAGATTAATAAACCCAACCAAACTTTAAATTGTTGACACCTAAATTTTACCGACTATTTAGTCGTAATTTGCATAGAAAAGGGATTAAATTTTTAATCCCTAAACAAAAATATTAAAATTGCGTAACATATAGTTTAGGTCCATTTAGGATAATTGCATTCCGCATCGGATCAGCGTTGGCAAGCGAGATTAAAATTCATCGAACGAGACTTGGCTTATTCGGAAGGCAAGGGTCGGAAATCACAAGTTAAACGGGCTCGGTTGTTTTAATTTGAGTTTAATTTAGTCCATTAGGCTTGATTAAATAGAAGCCCAAATTAATTCAGCCCATTTAAATTAAATCAAAGCCTAAGCCTATTAAGACTATCAAGTCCATCTAATTGATCTAGATTAACCTTATAAATATTTCATTAGGTCACATAATCAGAGGAGGACTCAGAATTTCAGATCTAAAATTTTTAAAGGGCGAGAGTGAGGGAGAGAGAGACCGGCGACCGCCCTCCACACTCGCTGCACGTCGCTGCCCTTGCCAAGCCGAATCGCTGTGCCTCGCGCGCAGACGCCGTACCTACCGGAGCCCAGCTGTGCCGCACATCGGCTGCCTTGCTTGCCTCGCCGGACCGCCGTCCCGACGTCGCGCCCACCGGAGCTCAGCCGTGCCGCATGCCGCCCCCTCGCCTGTTGCACATCGGAGCCACGTGACGCCACTTGCTGCCGCGCCCTCTGCCGCTGCTGCCGCGCCTTCGGCCACTGCCCATGCTGCCACAGCTCATGTTGCCTCCCACCATTTGCTGCTTCCATCGCCACTGCCCCTCGCCGGAGATGCCTCTGCACCTCGTCCCTTGGACGTCCCCGCTGTGCATTGTTTCGTGCCGTCCACAGCTACTGACCGATGCCACTCCTGTTGCTCCGCCGTCGCTGCTGTTTCCTGAAGCTATTGTCGCCGCGTCGGAGGACCACTGGCTGTCCTTGTTGCCACCGCCACCTGTTGCTGCACCGAGCCCTCTTGCTGGAGACGCGTAGTCGTCGTCCACAACTGCTTCTCACCGCAATTCCTCGCCGACGTTGCTGCCCTCGTCGGAATAGCACCTATCCGCACCGGACAGCCTTGCCGTCGTGACGCCATCAGCTGTGACGCCATCAGCCGCCCCGGTCCTGACACTGTCGTCTTGACACTCGTCGTGTGATCCGCAAATCCGATCCCGAATCGAGTTCTAAATTTGGAAATATTTTCAAATTAGGTAAGAGGAAATTATCCGAAATTCTCAGAATATTTAGTTTCTTAATTTTGAATGTTAGAATATTCCGTGGATATTTGGTGGATAATTAGATATCTTAGGATAATTTTCTGATGTCCGTAATATTTTTAAACATTCAAAATTAGGAATCATTCTTAATTTAGTAACGTATCTAGACGACTATCCGACCTTATCCCTAAGGTACGATACGCGGCGATACGGAAAATCATTATCTTATCCATAATCACTTGGATACGATAATGAATTTTATCTGCTTTCCAATTTTGAACGATCAACTTTTCGTTGATATCTATAACCTTATAGATATGATCGTTAGTTTGATTTCTGTACCTAATTCGAATTTAAAACAAATCTGGCGGATCGCGTGGATTGATTTTAATTGTGGTGGTTATCTATTTGTTTGATTTATTTCCTTTAAAAAGAAAATTCAAAAAAATATCAGTTAGGATTTAAATTAGAATTTTGCATGTTTAGAAATTTTGAATATATCCTAAAGAATGAAATAATTGTTTGATTTAAATTGGAATTTAGAGTAGCATATTTCCTAGTTTAAATTAGAAATTATTTTAATCTTAGTGGATTATTTAGGGTATTTAATTATTTCTAATTTTGCCAAAAATCCCAAAAAAGAGTCATTTTAAGATAGATTAAATTAGAATAGATTGTATGTTAATTTAGGCATTTTTTAATTCCGAATTTCATTGAAAAAATACCAAAAATAAATCATTTGCCCGTCCTTAGAATTATGTCACGTCGTCGTATGTCATATAGTTTGCATGTTAGGCTGCATTAATCGCATGTCAATTTTTGTCACGTCATTACACGTAGATTAGATTTCATTTAAATAAGTGAAAATCCAAAAAAAAAACATTGAGTGAATTGCTTGTTAATTAGAAATTATATTAGGGTTGTCAATGTGATTTTCTAGCTAACAATGCAGATGCTTACGTTGCTCCGAGGTAAGTAATTCTTCCAATCTTGCAATTTATTTAATGCTTTCTTGGGTGTTAAATTGGTGGTTTGCGCACCCGCATGTACACCTCACATGCTAGTGACTAAGCTAAAATAGATCTAGACTGTATGCCAAAACATTTTTTTTTAAAAAGAAAAGGTATCGAAAGGGCGTTAGACTAGATCTAGCGTAATCAAGTCCCCAAGTTTAGAATCTTTGGTTCGTAGAAATAAAACGTATTTACCTATGTTTTATTTAGGTTTCTAATCGACCTACTACAAATTGATTAGTGGCGACTCCAAGCATGAAAATATTTATATGTTAAAGACTTAAACCCTAAGTTGCGAATTGGTAGGGTTTGGGAGGACCCAAATTAAGCTTAGTCTTAATAATCCATTAGCTTGAGAAATGAAAATTTTTAGGTCGCGACACAAATCTATAGAAATATCTTGTGTTATCTTCATATAAAATTGGAGGCTAAGCAAATTATTTATTTTCCGTGAAACAAACAGAGGCTAAGCAATTGGTTAATTTGAACTTATTTACCCGGTTTTTAATTTTATTTTCTTTGGAAGATCAAGAGTCAATCACAGCCTTTTTAATGGGCTTATTTCCTCATTTTGTTCATTGACTGAGCAAGAATTAGAAATAAGAGGAAGGCGATATCCATATCTTAAGCCATTCCACTTACGGATAAGCTGTACACAAACATAATTGACTTGGTTTCTCATGGGGAAAAAAAGCTAAACAAATGATGATATGGATTGTACGTCGGAAAAAATTATCAAAGAAGTTATAAACCTATTGTACAGATGCCAATTCAGTTCTAAACTTTTCAATTTAGCAAAATTAGTTTTAAACCTTGTAATGATTTACCAATATAGTCATTTCGGTCAATTTTGCCTAGCAAATCACTAATGTGAATGCCAACAGTCTTAAGTGTTATAGCTAGTGTTGGCGTGGCATAGGCAATTTTTATAATTTTTAAATATTCTAAAACTTTCATTTGTTTTTCTTTTTTCCTTCATTTCATTTTCTTTCCTTTTTTTTTTTCCTATTTCCCTCAATCGGTCGCCAGGGCTAATGGTGAGCAGTTTCAAGTACCTTATAGGTCTTACTTGGAATGTACCCGTCGAAATAGATTCCTCATTTTTGGAATTTGAAACCTACTTTGCATACGTTGAAACTTGGAACCTACCATGTGTCACGACCTAAAATAAAAATCTCGGCGTTTTGATCTTAGGCTAATGGATTACTAGATTAATTAAATTAACTAACCTAGCTTGAGTTCTCCCAAACTCTACCAAATTGCAACTTAGGTCTAATTGTGAATATGCAAATATTTTCAATAGGAGTCGCCACTAATCATTTAGGGTAGGTTGATTAGAAACCTAAATAAAATAGCGGGAGTACTATTTTATTCTTACGAACCAGAAATTATAAATTCGGGACTTGGTTACGCTAAATTCCTTAACGCCCTTTCGGTACCAATTTTAGGAAAAATACTCAATTTGACAATTTTGAAAAAATTCTGATTTAAAGTTCAAAGGTGCATAAATTTCTTTTTTTGACTTTCTTTTATTTAAATGCAAGCTAACCTATATATAATGACGTGCAAAAATTGACATGCGATTAATGCAACCTAGCATTTAAACTATATGTCATGCGACAACGTGACCTATTTTTAATAATGTGCATATTATTTTTTTGTATTTTTTTAATGAAATTCGGAATTAAAAAAAATGCCATTTATCTAAGCATGCAATTTAAACTAAAGAAATTAACCTATTCTAACGCAATTTTTGGGTATTTTTTTAATCAAAATTCGAAATTAAAATGCCAATTATCTAAACATGCAATCAACATATTCTAGAGAATCTTTTTGGTATTTTTTTTATGAAAAATCGAAATTAAAATCAAGTAAAAAAAATATAACCGCTAAATTTTTCGAATTAGGTTTCGATCTGAAACCTGACAGATCGATCCTAAAATTCGAAATACCCGTTATGGAAATAATTCTATCTAAAGCCTAATAGATAGATTTATTTCCACGTGTACGGTTGCGGATTAGGAAATTTTCCTAATCGATCACTTCTTGAAAAAATTTAGACATCTCAAATATCTTGGATATATTCAAAGTATTTTTGAAAATTCTAAAATCTATCCAAATTTAGCAAGTAGATATTCAAAGTTTCAAAAAAGGAAATAAAATCCTAATTGGAATAATGCTTATTATCCAAATATGGAAAATTAAATATCAATAAACACAAATTAGGCAACGAAATATTCAAATTGATTCAGATGAGATATTTACCTAATTTACATATTTCTTTCCTAATTTGAATTTGGAGCGGATCGGGATTGCGGATCGATGGTACGTCAGGAGCGGCGGGCGACGTCGGGAATGGCAGTGCAGCGTCGAGAACGGTGGCGAGAGGCGGTGCAAGGGCGTGGCTTGCAGCAGCGGCGGGGGGTTTAGTCCCGGTGATTATTCACGTTCAACTTGGTCTTCCCTTCAAGTTTTTGGTGATGATGCGGTGCAGCAGTTGGCTGGTCAATTGGGCATGACGAGGCCTCATCGAACGCAACGCTGCAGCCGATTCACTGGATGTTCGCCTGAAGATCACTGGGACGTCGTCGGGAGCAGCTCACAACGTTTGGAAAGCGAACGGCTGGACTGGAAAGGCACCAGAGAAACCTGCAAAGAAAAACTCAAGGTGTGGACTTGGACACGGAAGGGGCAGCTTGACCGAGGCTTCCTTTCTCTTTTCTTTCTTTCTCACAATCTCTCCTTGTCTTTGCATGTATGTCCACGTATTCTGCCCCCTCTTCTCTCTTTTCTCTTGTTTTTTTTTCTCCTCTTTCTTGGCGTTTTCTCCTCTTGCTTCACCGTGATCAGACCCCTCCCCCTTTTGACTTTTCTTCTTTGGTCTTCTTCTCTTCTTCCATGCGTGAGTCTTCTTCTCCTCTGTTCCTTCCTCTCCTTCCGTAGCTTTATTACTTTTTGTGGCCGTGTCTTTTACATACGTAATGCCCAAAAGACTAGCCTCCAACCTCTCCGAAAAATTCCGTTCTCTGAAAATTCTCCGAGTCTCTCTCTAAAAATCTGATTTCTGAAATTATGAAAACCCCTTAAATTATGAGACCTAAACACATATTTATAACGCTAACCTAGATCAATTAGATATGCTTTCTAGTCCTAATGGACTTAGGTTTGGGCTTAGGCTCTAATTTTCATTTAATTTCAAGTGGGCTGAATTAATATGGGCTTTTAATTAATTAAGCATAATGGATTAATTTAAGCTCAAATTAAAATAACCGAGCCCATTTAACTTGTAATTTTCAGCCCTTGCTTTCCGAGCGAGTCTCGTCTCGTTCGATGCCTGAGCTTATGACGAATTTTAGGCTCGCTTGCCACCGCCGATCCGATGCGGAATGCAATTAATCTAAATGAACCTAAACTATATGTTATGCAATTTTAATATTTTTGTTTAGGGGTTAAAATTTAATCCCTAATTTTCTATGCAATTAACATTAAATAATGCGCCGAAATTTAGGTGTCAACACCTTGTCACAGGTCCCAGGTTCTACCTAGATTCCACCTATATTCATAATTGAACGATTTCAATGAATCATCACCTTTAACGATCACCATTTGCTGTTACAATCCATTGATCATAACTTATATTTAGATACACGAAAAATATAAAATATTAACAAAATAAAAGTCTCAATGATTACCCTGCATATCTTGGAATCTGGAATCTGTTCTAGGTTCTATCCTAGAATCATGATCACCCCTAGCTAGGGTCTCAGCGAGAGCCAACAGAGGTCGCTAGCCATAGGCGAGGCTGGTGACCTTCGTTGCCCATCACTGAGGCCCAGCAACCGGTGGAGAGAAATAGGAAAAAAAATAAAAAAATAAAGAAAAGACAAAAAGGAAAAAAAATAAAAAATAGAAAGTTTTAAACGAATTGCAAAAATCGTCAACGCCAGCGATAGCTGGCTATATTCGGCTAAAATGACAACATTGGATTGATCTATCATACGGTGGGAAAATAGTGACACATCCTACATACTAACATGTATCGGTTGGGTGCATTTTATTATTTTCTGAGCATCTTTCTTTAGAGCATGATAATACATCGACATGGACCAAAGGTGAGGTTCATTTGCATTAATGCTAGGATAATTTATCTACGTCATTGTCGCTCATTTTCAACATTATTTACATATATTTGTATATATCTATGTGATCCCCCTTTTTTTTGTCATCTTCTCTAGTATTTCTAAATTAATGTCTAAACCTTAAGTGGGCTTTTTCTTTTACTCTTTTATTGAAATAATTAGTAAATCAATGTTTTGTTTATATTTCCTTTAGAAATATATAATTTAAAAGAAATATTAATCCATGCGTAGCATGGAGAATGCAACTATGCCCTTAATAACCGAAAATGACCTTATGGGGCCGGTCACACTAAAATAAGTACAAATGCAATCGGGATTCAAGTGCTTAGCTTATAAAAATAAATCACGCCTATCTCAATTGCATAAATATAAATGGTCCATATCGCAAAACGATAATGATCTTATAATAATGACTATGTTCTAGTTCAGCCAGAGGATATCTAGTTTTTTATGATAATCATTGGCTATGACAATTTATATCATCAACTTATAATTCTAATATAGATTATAAGCTAAAATTCTAATATATGAAAAAAACTCATCTTCTTATTTTCCTGTGACCTCACGAGCTAGATGAATGTATCTATGCACCAACGCACTGCATGATCTATTTATTCAATACAAACCGAAATTTTTTTTTATGAGTTCTTTTTTCAATGGATATGAGAAAGCGACCCATCAAATGTCTAGGTTTCGAGGATTACGAAATGTTAAGCTACGAAAAGCTAAGCACATACAGGGACATAATCAAGAAATTGATTGAATAACTGATTATGACAACATACGAGAATGTGAAAACAACCCAGACAAGTTTACTTATAATGCATGTAGGCACATGAACAGAGATGGCTGTCCTTTTTGGCTCGTTGGACCACCGAAAAGGAGGAGTATACTTAAGAAAATCTCAAGTTGGTCATCGATTTTTCCAATTGAATTAGACAAGGAAGATGTTAACTATCTAGCTATATAGGGTGTTTGTCGTCGCATCTACGTTCTGAAGCATGGCTTGAGAACGAAAGATTCAGCTGTGAAAGAAATCCGATTAGTGTAACATTATAAACCCGGGGCTTAATTTGCGGGGAAAACTGTCATAGATCATGTTTTGATTAAGCAAAGATATATTTCTGATCAACCCTTGTTAGTTCTGGATCGAATTTGATACCAAAAAAGATCTGCAGACTTTTACTTGAGGTACAAAAATCGTCCGCCGTTAAATCTTCTGTCTATGCAAGCCGAGGTGGTGTGTGATGTGGTTGGCGGTATCGGCCTGCGAATAACCGGATCTCTATGCTTGGGCTCTAGAATAATAAAAAAATTTCATATTTTGACAGTCTACTACCTATCTAGCCTTGTCCATAGGATCCCATTTTTACTTTTATTTTGTAGACGTATGACGTGAAAGTCAGCATACCTCCATGCGTTTTTTTTTGGAGGATATGTCAATGCCCTAAGATACAAGATATTTACACTTCATCTCAATAATTCGAGCCATTTTCTACCTTCAACATGGATTATGTACAATGAATCGATCAGGTCGAATTTTTTTTGCTCTTTTATTTTGTCTCTCCGATATCTCGCAACATACCAAAGCGATATAAATAGTAAACTAGGTTGCATCGTGAATCATCCTAAACCATTCACAAACTCCTCTACTCCACAAACCACAAAATTTCCCATGGCTGTTGACGTCGCTGACTACACCTTCTTGCTCTTCTTCTTCCTCTTCTCCACCCTCATCTTCTTCATCTTCCATTCATCCAAAAGAAAGCCCGCGCGAAGCCCGCCGAGCCCACTGGCCCTCCCCATCCTCGGCCACTTCCACCTCCTCAGCGCCGCGCTGCCGAAGTCCCTCGAGGCCCTAGCCCGCCGCTATGGCCCCCTCATGCAAATCAGCATCGGCTCGTCCCGCTTCCTTGTCGCGTCCGACGCTGCCACTGCGCAGCAGATCCTAAGGGCCCACGATGTCGAGTTCGCCTCCAAGTTCGTCTTCGCACCCTCCCACCACAACATCTTCAAGGAGGCCGAGTTCGTGAACGCTCCCTACGGCACGTACTGGAAGTTCATGAAGCGGCTGTGCATGACCAAGCTCTTCGCGGGTCCGCAGCTCTTGAGGTTCTCGCACATACGTGAGGACGAGACAATGAAGCTCTTGAGGTCCTTATGGAAGTGCCACCAGCTCGGCGAGCCGTGCGACCTGAGCACGAAGCTGACCGCGCTGACGAACAACATGCTGTGTCGGATGGCAATGAGCAAGAGATGTTCAAGGAGCGATGATCAGGCCCATGAGATCAGAGAGAGGGTGAGGGATACGATGGCGTGTGGTGCGAGGCTAAGCTTTGCGGAGGTGCATGGGCCATTGAAGAACGTCGACCTGTTCGGGAACGGGAAGAGGTTGAGGACAGCGCTGAGGAGGTTCGATTCGTTGATCGAGCAGATAATTAAGGCGTACGAAGATGACTGTGGGGAGGTGAGTGAAGAGAAAGATGTGATGGACATCTTGTTGGAGACGTATAGAGACACCAATGCTGAGATCAGATTGACCAGAGATCAGATCAAGCATTTCTTCCTAGTAAGTTGATCAGTACACTCTCTTATTCACTTAATCCAACTAGATATATCCTACGTTTGGTGTAATAACCAGTGTCTTTTGTCTTGGCAAAAGGATCTTCTGATAGCGGGCGTCGATACCACATCGGCATCGATGCAGTGGGCCATAATTGAGCTATTGAAACACCCTCAGTTGCTCAAGAAGCTGAGGAAGGAGATTGACTCGGCGGTAGGGTCGACCCGGCTAGTCAACGAATCGGACGTCCAGAACCTGCCTTACCTACAGGCCGTCGTGAAGGAAACCCTGAGGCTACACACTCCAGGGCCTTTGCTCCGTCGCAAATGCAACAGCGATTGCGAGATCAACGGATACGACATAAAGGCTGGGACCAACATCTTGATCAATGCCTATGCCATCATGCACGACCCGGGCACTTGGGAAAATCCGGCTGAGTTTGTCCCCGAGAGGTTCATGGTGGGCGAAGGTGATGATCATCATATAGAGCTGAAGGGCCAGGATTTTCATTACCTTCCGTTTGGTAGCGGGAGGAGGGCGTGCATCGGTGTGGCTCATGCCGCGATAGTGATGCACACGGCAATTGGGGGGCTGATTCAGTGCTTCGATTTGAAAGGAGGAGAGGAGGTGGATGTCAAATTGGTGACGGGATATTCCGGTGCGATGGCGAACCCACTCGTGTGTTATCCGATCGGACTGTTGAACCCGACTGTCTTGCATGCAAAATAGAACAACAATGGACTAAGGATATTAATATGTCTCTATCTCTATGTAATGCCAGGATAAATAAGCGTTTGTTTATATCATGTTGTTCCTGGAGTGTGAAACAGTTTCATCTTAAGCAATGTGGTCTATTTCCTTCAATCTTGTCTATTTTATAGCTTTCGTCTTTTTCAACTTGGTGCCTCACTTCTACATGGCATATTTCGTTTATCAAGCCCCTTTCCTTTGAGAAAATGTGATCGCATAATCTTTTAGAGTACTTATAATATAAATTGACAGCATCAAAAAGATCGTTTATGTATAATTTCTTTATATTGACGGTGTATGCTCTAATTTTTCAATATTTTATTATACGATATTTATGTGCTCTGAGGGTATGGCCTATAAAATTCAAAACTTGAGGTCTATATTAATCTTCTACGTTGAATTTAGCGTGAGAGTCTAACTATTTGTTAACGTATGAATAATATGATATGTTAGAATGAGCGTACACAAAATGTTCTCTTTTCTCTTCGTACTTGAAAGTAAATGTAGATTGTAGTTGGTTGGGGCATCATGGAATTTTAGAGTTATCCGTTCAAATCCCACAAACCGTTGATGTTTGGCGACAGAGAGAAAACAGCGACAAAGTGTTTATGGTGGCTCAATCCTAATTAGAGTAGTATGATATTTATTTATAGAAATGACTAATTATAGAAAGGGTACAAATAGAAACATAATTACATAAATACCCCATAATACATATAAATTACACATTAATACTCCCCCTCAATCTGAAGTAGGTATAACAACTAAGAGATTGGATCTCAATAAAGCGTGACGTGGACTAGGTAGTCCCTTGGTGAAGATATCTGCCAATTGATCTGTTGTAGGCACGTAGCGGACATGTAGATCTCCGAAAGCAACCCGTTCTCGAACAAAGTGGTAATCTAACTCAATGTGTTTGGTGCGAGCATGAAACACAGGATTGATAGCAAGATAGGTGGCAGAGATGTTGTTACAATAAACGGTGAGAGGATTATAAAGGGGGACCCCAAGCTCACGAAGCAAATGACGAATCCAAATAGTCTCAGCAACACATTGAGCGACATCATGATACTCAACCTCTATACTAGAACAGGCCACGGTGGGTTGCTTCTTGGCACTCCATAAAACAAGATTGGTGCCTAGAAAAACACAAAACCTGGAGGTGGACCGTCTAGTATCGGAGCATCTAGCCCAATCTTCATTCGCATAAGCAGTCAATGAAGTGCGAAAATACCGCTCAATGAGCAATCCATGGGTGGAGGTGCCAGCTAAATATCGGTATATACGTTTAACGGGCTGAAGATGAGGTAATCGTGGTCGATGCATTAATTGATTGACCAAATTAACAGCAAAACTAATATTTGGTCTCGTCATACATACATACTGTAAAGCACCAACCATTTGTCGATACAATGTCGGAGAAGCGAGAACCTCACCATCATTAGCAAATAATAGAGTCTGGTAGGACTGCTGTCAACTGTTCTAAAAGCTTAAGCTGTTAGATGAAGACGTAATTTAATATTTAATTATTTTAACACTCCTCCTCACACTTAGTCTGGTCGTTTTTTGCCTAGTACTAAGCGTGGATATATTTAATTGGGAAGGCAAATGGGGCGTGGAAAGATTTGAACTCAGGACCTCTTGCTCTGATACCATGTTGATGTTTAGAGACAAAGAGAAAACAATTACAAAGTGTTTATGGTGGTTTAACCCTAATTAGGGTTGTATGATATGTATTTATAGGAGCGACTAATTACAGAAAGGGTATAGATAAAAACATAATTACATAAATACCCCATAATACATATAAATTACACATTAATACAAACGACATATTGTCTGTTTTGGGTCAGGTCACCTGGATAGGCTAAAATCCTCGATTTAACTGACCTATGAGGTTTTTTATTTTTATTATTTTTGTAGATCCTTAGGCAATGTATTTCTATGCCAGTGCCCTTGGATTATGAAAAAAAAATTGTAGATTTCACAAGATGTTATGACAGGGGTTTCAAACTAAAACCAATAATTTCAATTGGCAATTTAACCTAGAATTAATTGATGAAACATTCCAACAGCTTTCATGTTTTGGCACAATTGAAGGCACACAAGTCTCTTAGGATATGGAGAATTACACTTAGAGCATGTGAGAGCTTAATTCATGGCATCACTACAACCATAGCATTTTTAGCTTGCAGAGCACATGCACTTCTCATCAATAACGTCTTTGAACATCACAAATTATACTCCTAGACAATATTTATCTGATCTATCTTATTAGTGATAGAAAATCAACTGACTTTTCATTTCAACAATATGATTCAGAAGGCACCACTTGATAAAGCACAATTGATGTGGTAAAGTTCTAAAAAATGTTTGCTGCATCTTGTCTGAGTTAAGCTTTCACCTATTAGAGCATGTGAAGAATTGCACTTATAGCATGTGAGAGCTTAATTCATGGCATCACTCCAACCGCAACATCTTGCACTTGCCAGAGCACATACGCTTCTCATCAATAACATCTTTGACCATCACAAATTACACTCCTAGACAAAATTTATTTGATCTATCTTATTAGTGACGGAAAATCAATTGACTTTTCATTGGAACAATGTAATTTGAAAGGCACTAGCTAATATAGCATACATCGATGTAGTAAATTCTAGAAAATGATTGATGTCTGAGTTAAGCTTTCGCCTGTTAGAGCATGTGAAGAATTACACTTAGAGCATGTGAGAGCTTAATTCGTGGCATCACTCTAACTGTAACATCTTGCACTTGCCAGAGCACATGCACTTTCATCAATAACATCTTTGAACACCACAAATTTGCCTCCCAAATAAAATTTATCTGATCTATCTTATTAGTGACAGAAAATCAACTGACTTTTCATTATAACAATGTGATTTGGGAGGCACGAGCTGATTTAGGATGCATTGATGTAGTAAGGTTCTAGAAAATGATTGTTGCATCTTGCCTGAGTTAAGCTTTCACCTATTACAGCATGTGAAGAGTTACACTTAGAGCATGTGAGAGCTTAATTCATGGCATCACTACAATCACAACATCTTGCACTTGCCGGAGCACATGCAATTCTCATCAATAAAGTCTTTGAACATAAAAAATTACACTCCTAGATAAAATTTATCTGATCTATCTTATTAGTGACAAAAAATCAATTGACTTTTCATTACAACAATGTGATTCGGAAGGTTCCACCTGATATATCACACATTGATGTAGTAAAGTTCTAAAAAATGATTGCTACATCTTGCCTGGGTTAAACTTTCACCTATTAGGCTCAAGTTTTTGGATTAAACTTTCTAATTATATCGTTCCATTAGGAAGCTGTAGTCTCTTCTAGTACATTTAGCATTTGAAAAAAATTACAATTTTTTTTTGGGTGAATCGAATAGTGTGTGGATTGTATATGTTATATGACAAAAAATACAATCAATAATACCTAACCTGAGGAATCTAAACAACTTTGCTTTCTTTAGATTCGTTTTGGATCCTTATAATCATCGCTACGTTACAACATCATGGACCATATTGTTCATCGAATGCACGAACATCCTAGTCAAGATGAGTGTGCCTTTGATGGGAGTATAGGAGGCCTTGACAATGTCTAAAGAATTATGAACCTATCATTTCAAGATCATCCTAATTAACAAGACTTCGGTGGTCCATATTTGCTTATCTCACCCTTGACAAGTTGGATCGCTGATCAACACTTGACAAGGATTTCAACACAATCATCACTTAAAAACGTTCAAATCATCGATGTCAATGGAAGAAGCCAAATGCGAAAATCTCTCTGTGATCTTTGGAAATCCAAGGGGGCTGCACCTTAGTGAGGATGGATTCGGTTGCATAATCATGTCCGAACACAAAAAGATGATTTGGTTTCTATTTTTAAATGTATTTGTCGGAAATTAAAAATTAGAAAACTAAGATATCATGAGTTCTAAAATGTTTGGATTTATGTATAGCATGCGTGAAGTGGTCCGAATTTTTGGTCCCTAGGACAGGGGATAATGTTGAGATTTCGTTCTCCTGTTGACATAATCCCCGGCAGGACCATTTGGTTCTGATTTTGCCTTTATTATATTTTCTCTCATTGGACACCACGACACATGATGTGAATGTGAAAGTGACTTAAGGTGTGATCTTCAAAATCAATCGATGTTACCAACTACGATTAATGGGGCAACCATCGCGTGCAAATTAGAAACTCTTGGTTAAGGGATTGCATATTTAATTTGTTGTACATGTTCTTTTGATATTATTGGAAAAGACGTCGTTTTTTCTTTCCAAAAATTTTGAACTCTTAGGAACCCAAAAACTGAAGAAACATGAACAAGTGCAAAAAATTCTAACGGAAAATAGATGCGAAGAACAAACTTGACCCGAGAGATTTACGTAATTGGGCAATTTGCCTGTGTCCATAGGGAGAGAATGACGAGATGTTCATAATCCATGAAGCAGAGATTACAATCGCTCGAATCACGAATTCTCAAATTGTTTCTGAACCCCGATTACATCCAACAAGCCTCACAAGAATGAAATCAAAGAAAGAACTAGTACGTACCCTACATGTTTTTTTTTTTCCTGATAGCTCTTGAAAAGTCTTTCCAATTAGGCTTATGAGCAAAATAGGTCCAGATCCCATGTTTAAACATTGTCTCATCTTGTTGAGATGTACAACAAGATCTCTATACCTCATCCTAGAGAAATCAACAATAGAAAGCTCAAATTTGAGTCTCTAAACATATCTAATTGGATTGTGCTTCACTTGAAAACTTAAATGAAGAAATTATAGGCAAGAATACTATATTAACTACTACATACCACATTAATTCTTTGACATGGGATCCTTTCACCTAGCATCCTCATATGCGTTTCTCAACAAACTTTCTCCGCATGTGTCAGTCTCTTGCATTAATCCCTCTTCCTCTTAAATCAAGCATATTTTTGCACGAACATTATCTCAAACTCTGAATTTCAACCCTTGACCGAGCCAAATTTAGCAGAACATAAGCTGCGCCATTTTGACTCTCCTCCTTGGTTGCGTTGGTTGCGCCAAGCTCAGGTAAACGCATCCTTTGCCACCTTGATTCTGGAGCCACATCCGACAGGCCAATTTATAATTTCACTACCTAACTTTGATGTTCACAAGGCCACTTTCTCCATGTGTTTTAAGTAAGAGTCATCCTAGGTATCCGAAAATCAATGTACATAAATTGATATATTAAGTTAGATGACAGATTACAAATGATCATTTAAACAAGTAGGATCGCATTAATTAACAGATCAATTTAAAAAATCGATAAATCTTTTTTTTTTTTTTGAGTTGAGCCAACCTTGCCTCGCCCTAGTTAAATGGTTACGTCCTTCCAGGCTCTTGAACAAATCAATTAAAACATGGCCTTCTCACAAGACTACCTCATCCCCGTCGCCCTTTGTCTACTCTCCCTAGTCTTGATTCGAACCCTCCTCGCCAAAACTCGAACCGGGGCTCACCTCCCGCCAAGCCCGCGGTCGCTCCCCGTTGTAGGCCATATGCACCTCTTGGCTCCGATCCCCCACCAAGCCCTGCACAAGATTTCCTCCTCCCTTGGGCCTTTGTTCCTCATCTACATCGGCTCGAACCCTTGTGTCGTCGCCTCCTCGCCAGAAACCGCCCAGCAAATCCTCAAAACCCACGAGTCATCCTTCCTCAACCGCCCCAAGATGGCCAATGCCGACTACCTCACCTACGGCTCCTCCGACTTCACCTTCGCCACGTATGGCCCCTACTGGAAGTTCATCAAGAAGCTCTGCATGACCCGGCTCCTCGGTGGCCCGACCCTTGACCACTTCCTCCCCGTGAGGAGTGAGGAGATTGGCCGGTTCTTAAAAGCAATCTTTAAGAAAGCTGAGGCGAAACAAGTAGTTGACGTCGGGGTCGAGCTCATGAAGCTGACGAACAATGTGATATCAAGGATGGCGTTGAGCCGGACGTGCTGCGATGATGAGGACAAAGCTGACGAGGTCAGGACGCTGGTGAAGGAGATGTGCGAGCTCGCTGGGAAGTTTAACTTGTCGGAAGCGATTTGGTTTTGTAAGAATTTGGATCTGCAAGGGTTTGGGAAGAGGTTGAAGGATGTGCGAGAGAGGTATGATGAGATGATGGAGAGGATCATAAGAGAGCATCAGGAGGCGAAAGGAAAGGGAGGAGAGAGAGTGAAAGATCTGCTTGACATTTTGCTGGACATCTATGAAGATGAGAGCTCGGAGATTAGGTTGACCATAGAGAACATTAAGGCCTTCATCATGGTAAATCACAATTTTTCGACTTTTCCTCTTAACTATTTTCTCGACTTTTTAGTTAAGCGCGTGACATCATTCAATCATGAATTTGACTAGATGTACCGAGACTTCATACTAAAACATGTTTACTATATGAATCTCGTCTTCGTGCTATACACGACATGTAGAGCAGATACAATGTCTTTTTTTTGGTTGCACCCTAACAAAAGTGTCATTCCTTTTCAACAGAACATTTTTGGAGCCGGAACTGATACATCCTCAACGACAATAGAGTGGGCACTGTCGGAACTCATAAACCACCCGGACGTCATGGAGAAAGCGAGGCAAGAAATCGACTCTGTCGTGGGAAGAACCCGATTTGTATCCGAGCTGGACGTGCCGAACCTCCCTTACCTCCAAGCCATAGTCAGGGAGACGCTCAGACTCCACCCAACAGGTCCGCTCATCGCCAGAATCTCAACCGAAGACTCCGTCATTTCTGGCTACGACGTTCCGGTGAACACCCGGATCCTCATCAACGTGTGGGCCCTAGGTCGGGACCCGACCCACTGGGAGAACCCGCTCCAGTTCTGGCCTGAGAGGTTTATTCATGGAGAAGGAGTGGATGAGAAGGGACGCCAGTTGGATTTGAGGGGCCAGAACTTTCAGCTGTTGCCTTTCGGGAGCGGGCGGAGGAGTTGTCCCGGCGCCTCGCTGGCGTTGCACGTGATACATACCGTGCTCGGGGCTATGATCCAATGCTTCGACTGGAAGGTCGACGGGTACGTTGACATGGAGGAAGCGCCCGGTTTGTTGCTGCCCAGGGCTCATCCCGTCGTGTGCATGCCCGTGGCTAGGATCGATCCATTGCCGATGAAGTGACATGAAGCAATTTTACTTTAGTTGATTATGGCTTATGGTTGAATGTATATATTGGGGTGTTATTTTACATGTTTGTCCAACTTTTGAGTTCCCGCTGGTTTGTCTATTCACCTATTTGAAATGTAATCTGATCCATCATCAGTTCATGTTGGTCTCTCTAATCAGCCTTTGTCCAACTTTTATAGAATTATGTTACTTATAGTTAATCGACTAATGAGATTAGTGTACTAGTAATTGTAGCTATGCACCAATTCATTGGGGCCATGATTGGACTGAACTGGTAATTGCAGGCCATGTTTCAGTGATTGGGCCGAAGATGCCTACATGACAATCCCGTTAAGATGGTTTTAGTGTGCAGCCCTCAAAATTGAAGCCGAGGCGAACAGTAGTTATTCGGTCGTTTAGAATTTACTGGACCGTCGTAGATGGCCAAACATGTTATCTGATATGACTGTGAATGCACAAATTCGGCCGAGTCCCAACTTTATCGATTATCCGGTGCTCGAAACATGGTTTGGTATTTCGTAATGTTATTCTTGTGTTGATACCTGATCGAAAATCCGGGCCTAAACATGAAGAAGCTAATGGCCGGGACCAGCCATGACAATGTACTTAACCCATGAGGCCCGCTCGATTGAATGCCTAGATAAGCTCGTCGACCATGAAAGTCGCAACAATACACTTGGCCCATGTAATCCATTAACAAAATGTTTGAGGAGCTCATTGCTCGTGAGTTTTCAATGGACATCTGGCGACGATTGATTGACTCAAAATATAGAAGGAAATTGAGGTCTGAATCAAGTAGAATCCAATCGAACAAGAAATAAATATAGCTAAAAGATCAGAAGCGGTTACAAAGTCTCCCGTAAGAAGCGCACAGGTCAAGAGGCAGTTAGAGATTATTGACAAGGAAAATCATGATGCACAACGGAATAGCTTATTAAAGATGGAGGAGGAATCAAAGTATGGACACGCACATATCTCTAACACACATTTAAGACAGAAAATATCCTACGAGTAGGAGACTCGAATATCACAAGGAGCCCATCAGATTTTGAATAAGATAATTGGGATTAGATTTTGCTTAAGTTTGAATTTCGAATATGAATTAGATTAGGTTTCTTAATTCCAGTACTTGTCCTAAAATATAAAGGCTTATACTTTCTCTTCGCACTTCATTAATTTCCATCGAGAAGTTTGTCTTTATATTTGGTCATCGAGCAAGCATGGCATCCAAGATGTAACTCACCTGTTCTAATCGAATAAAAGTCCTCTTCAATTTCCACTGTTTGTTTTCAATTATTTGCCTGTGCATTGTCGTAGTAATTAGAATTCTACAAAGTTCCTTGAGGTTTCAAGGCATATTAGCATCTATTTGCTTTTGATCTGAAGTTAGATTTAGTACTTTCATTGACTGTTAGTCATTTGCGATTATGTTTTAATAACTGAAATCATCGAGTTTCCGGTGATCATATAATTTGACAAAAACCCACTTAACAACTCATTAAACTAGTTAGAGGCATGGAATATCCTCCTCCTAGAATAGCTATAACTTGTAAATGCACACCACCTACAGCATCTCTCCAATTTTTTTTTCTTTTGATTGTTTTTCTAAGCATCACTCACTCAAGGAGCACTAGGCCGGCCTCCCTTCTTGGCGCAAGAAGTAGACCAAGTCCATGTTCCAAAAAGTCCAAACTGAATAAAGAAATGTCTCTCCACCCGCAATCGACAGTGGAAGCCCAATACCAGGAAGAAGACATTTGAAAATTCCACCTTCCTTTGTTTTTATGTGCTTCGGCACATTCCTAAAGTCCTAAGTTACAGGCCAACGTTGGCCCACACGAGCCGGCCAACAGTGGAACTTTCCTGTTCTTTTCATCCATAACTCGAAGGGCAAAAGGACAAAGCTGCAAAAAGAAGTGACAAAACATCTTGCCGATCCCGAGGAAACGATCCTCGGCTCATGCTCAGACTATAGCTTCTGACTTGGTAAAAGCTCCCATTTCAAGGACCTGAAGATTTGCATGTTAACGATACAAGCCAAACCTTTTGATATGAGTTATATCTTGTGAAGTATAAAAGGATGGTTCAACAGAATCATATTTCGCAGATGTAGATTGATAGACTATGCTTCGACTTTGCATTTAAGGATTTTAAGAGAACTTCTACATGCCCAGATTCGAAGGTTCTTTCATCACCAGAAGGCCTTTCTCTTCGGCATTTTATGTCTAATATACTAAGATTCCCTTGTCATTAGTAAACCTTGGGGTCTAATTTATATAACCCCAATTTGGCAAATCTCAGTTGTTGATTCTCAAGCAACCTCCCATGGCTGACCTCCAAGGCTACATCCTCCTCTTCCTAGTGTGGCTAGCCTCGTTCATCCTAGTCCGAGCCATGCTAAACCGATACCGAGCCGCCTCTGGTCTCCCTCCGAGCCCCAGGTCCGTACCAATTCTAGGCCACCTCCACCTCCTGGCTCCGATCCCCCACCAAGCCCTCCACAAGCTCGCCGACCGCTTCGGACCCTTGATCCACATCTGGCTCGGCTCCGTCCCCTGTATCGTCGTCTCCTCCGCTGAGATGGCCAAGGAGTTCCTCAAGACCCACGAGGCCCGCTTCTCCAACAGGCCTTATAGTGCCGCGGTTGACTACCTCACGTATGGGTCGCAGGACTTTTCGTTCGCACCGTACGGGCCGTATTGGAAGTTCATGAAGAAGCTGTGCATGTCGGAGCTCCTGGGCGGTCGGACGCTGGACCTCTTCCTCCCGGTCCGGCGTGAAGAGATCGACCGACTCCTCGCGTCAATGTTGAAGAAGGCTGAGGTTGGAGAAGAAGTGGATGTTGGAGGAGAGCTCGTCAAGGTGACCAACAACGTGATTTCGAGGATGACCATGAACACGCGGTGCTCGGACAATGACAACGAGGCCAGCGAGGTGAGGAAGGTGGTTCACGAGACGGCTGAGCTCACGGGGAAGTTCAATCTGTCGGACTTCATCTGGTTCTGCAAAAACTTGGACTTGCAGGGGTTTGGAAAGAGGCTCAAGGAAGTGAGGGACAGGTTTGATGCCATGACAGAGAGGATCATCAAGGAGCATGAAGAGGCCAGGAAGATCAGGAGACAGCGAGGGGGGAGTGAAACGGCCAGAGATTTGCTTGACATCTTGCTCGATATATCGGAAGAAGAGAGCTCAGAGATGAGGTTGACCATGGAAAACATCAAGGCGTTCATCCTGGTGAGTTGGAACATTTTTTCTTGATTCCCACAAGCTCAGATAAGTACTCTTTAATGGAAACCACCTTCCCATGGATCATGGAATATAAAACTAAGTTAATTAGCTCAGCTG
This sequence comes from Syzygium aqueum, assembly GCA_031216185.1. Lineage (NCBI taxonomy): Eukaryota > Viridiplantae > Streptophyta > Magnoliopsida > Myrtales > Myrtaceae > Syzygium > Syzygium aqueum. Next base: position 24,203,842 of record CM062231.1, read on the forward strand.
ACGCTTTCACGTCTAGTTTCTTTGTAACAAAAGCCACATCGATTGATTAGCCTCATCAATTTGACCGAAACTGTTTTGAAATACGAACTTGCATATCTCTCTTTCAATTTTCACAGGACATATTTGCGGCAGGGACCGACACGTCAGCAATCACCATGGAATGGGCCCTATCGGAGCTAATCAACCACCCCGAGGTTCTTGAGAAAGCGAGGCAAGAGATTGACTCCGTGGTTGGGAATGCCCGGCTGGTCCAGGAGTCCGACATACCCGATCTCCCCTACCTGCAAGCGATAGTGAAAGAGACGCTGAGGCTCCATCCCACGGGGCCACTCATCATGCGCGAGTCATCCGAGGCCTGCACCGTCGTGGGCTACGAAATCCCCGCGAAGACCCGGCTCTTCATCAATGTGTGGGCGATCGGGAGGGATCCTAAACACTGGGAGGACCCACTTGAGTTCAGGCCGGAGAGGTTTCTGAGAGAAAACAAGGCACAGATGGATGTGAGGGGTCAGCATTTTCAGCTGTTGCCGTTTGGGAGTGGGAGGAGAGGGTGTCCGGGAATCTCGCTGGCTCTTCAAGTTGTGCAGACGAGTCTCGCTTGTATGGTTCAGTGTTTCGACTGGCAAGTGACTGGCAAGGTGGACATGGAGGAGGGACCTGGGATTACTCTTCCAAGGGCTCGTCCCCTGGTTTGTGTCCCCGTGGCTAGGTTCCATCCGTTCCCATCGTTCTGGTGATCCAGTTGGATGGAATCAAAAAATCGGGGCGCCCTTGATGTTTGCTTTTTTTCTCCTTACATTGTTGGTTTAGGAATCTATTTACAGCACACCTTTTGCTACATGCTGCACATGAAATGCTCCTAAATGTACTGAGCAACCTCTATCAGACTGCGTCAATCGTAAATTACAAATACGGCAATGACAAGTTATCCAAGCAATAGGCACGGTGACCACTTCCGATTATATAGAATCACTTCCATTGTTGCTCAAATGAAAATGTCTGACTCAGAAATAGGTGAGAGAAGTCGACATGTGTAGCGTTCCAAGATTTGGCGCGTGAGCAAGAAATACAGAATTTGAAAAGAAAATCTTTCCTTCGAAACGGAAGTCAAAGCTACAGGGAAATCAAATTGCTGGACATCATTTGCATAGATTTCCCAATTAGAGAAAGGAATCAACCGTTGATGAAGCCCCATGCATTGTAATTCATTAGAAGAACCTTCATTTATCACATTTCCTCAAGTCTATTTTTGGAAATGTCAAAAGTTGCCTATAATATCTGCATGCTCATTCCTTCCAAATTATGAGATTGGGAGATTTGTGAGTGTGAAATTCCATTTGTGTCTAGTGGGTTTTAGTATTACCATCAGCACTACACTACATTCTAATTAGACTTCCTGGACAACGCCTTAATCCACTTGGGGCCTAAGCCCATTTCGTATGATGGGTTGCTCCAATATAAGCCCTAGTTCAATACAAATTGTGCTTCGGCCAAAATTGACAGGATGGACTCAATTGATAAAATTGAAAAGTTTATAACTAAATTGATAAAAGTGTAACAAATTTATAGCTTTTTGGACAATTTTCCATTTTAGGAGCATGTTTAACTATCCAAATTAGATTGGCAATTTGGCAAGGATTTCTCGACAGAGAAGAGAAAAAGAAAAAGGAGGTGCAATCACGTATAATGCAACTCGAGCTTTTACAATGGAAAGTTGTCTGATCCGTGAAGAGGTAAGAAACGGTCCGTGGGAAGCGCCAAAACAAAACTGCCGAACCAGCCCCTTTTGTTCTGAACGGAAGAAGGAAAAGAAGAAAGGCTGATCTGGATATGGATATGGATATACGGGGGCCACCATGCAAGCTGTATACCAAAACCTTCTTTGCACGATGAATATAATAAGCAAACATTTGACCAAGGACTCAACTTGCCTTATTAGTTGGACACCACTTGTTACCGTGTTAAGCTTTTTCCATATAACACTGGAGTTAATGCACTGTAGACTTAAGGACCAATCTTTTGGATTTAATGCACTATAGACTTGAAAGAAATATCATGATTCAGAAGGCTTTCTTCTTTTTATTTCTGATCAAAGCACGGTAATTGAACACCAGAAGTAGACAAACTGGTTTGCTCGAGTCTTAAAGCATCGGCTAAGCTGAGTCCCGGTTTTCACTTGCAGCTAGCAAGAGGAGCACCGCACAAGCATCGGTTGTGGAAGTACACCGAGTAATCGAAGCTCTGCAACTGACCGCCCACCGGGATTTCCCCGCACAGCCGGTTGTAGCTCACGTTCAGGAACTGGATACCCACCATGGACTTTGGAATCGACCCGTAAATCTTGTTATGGTTCACGTCCAGGGTCTTCAGGCTCTCGTTCAACTCCACCTTCGACAGGTCGAACGCGAACTGGTTCCTCGAGATGTCGATGTAGAACGTGCTCTTGTTCCTCCCGAACACCAGCGATGCGTCCCCCTGAAGCATGTTCCGGGAAAGGTCGAGCTCCCGGAAGTCGATGCCGGCGAAGGTCTCTGGGAGCTCGCCGGAGAGGCTGTTGTGGGAGAGGATGAGGTAGAGGCTGTTACCCTTGAGGTTGGCGAGGGAAGCTGGAATCTTCCCGGTGAGCTGGTTGCGGTCGAGGCTGATGTAGCCGAGGCCGGGGATGGTGGAGAGGGAGTCGGGGATGCCGCCGGTGAGCTTGTTGAAGGAGAGGTTGAGGTAAGTGAGGTTCTTGAGCTGACCGAGGAAGGAGGGGATAGGGCCGGTGAGGTTGAGCCAGCTGAGAGTCATGTAATTCAGGTACTTGAGCTTGGTGAAGGACTTTGGGATGGGGCCGGAGAAGTTGGAGAGCTTGTGGAGGGTGAGGTCTTGGAGGTAGGTGAGGTCGCCGATGGCGGAGGGAATGTGGCCGGGGAGGTCGGAGGCGAGGAAGAAGAGGGAGATTACGCGGTGGGTCTTGTAGTGGCACTTGAGGCAGTACCAGTGGCAGCAATCGACGTCCGGGTTCCAGGAGGCGAGGAGGTAGGGGTTGTTGAGGGCGGACTTGATGCGGAGGAGGACCGCCTTGTCCTCCGGGTGGCAGAGGATGGCAGAGGCGGGGCGGAGTAGGGAGAGGGAGAGGAGGGGGAGGAGGAGGAGGAGGAGGAGGAGGAGGAGGAGGTGGCGGGCGGGAGACATTGTGGAAGGCGGTGGCGGTGAGGTTTGGATGAGTGAGGAAGGAGGCGTTGGATAGTCTGCACTTAAAAGGAGGAGCAAGTTGTTTGTGGCAACTGGGGAAGGGGGTTTTTGATCATGGACTCATATAAGATCATCTCTACTTTTAGTTTTCTATTATTTTGATTGTAAATTTAGGGAATTTTATATTTTGATTATTATCCAATGCGAAACTCTTGACATATTTAAAAACATTCATATATATATATCATCAAGTAAATATATGGATTATTTTCATTATTTTCAATACCTAAAATAACTTACTTCATTTTCGACTTCTATAGCGAAAATCATAAATTATAGGTAAACCCGCGAGCTTCAATTCAACATTCTCCTGCGGCCCTAGAATATACATTGTCTTCTCGATTTAATCGACTCTCTTGGTAACGTTTCACTGAGTTTTAACTTCTACAGTCCAATATTCGTGATTAGTTTTGCTCATCCCTGCCTTCAACCATGTAGCTCCCTAGTCCCTCGCACGTTAAAAATGCTAATGCCACCCGTCACCCATACATACATTTTCGAAGCCGCATATCCATATCCATTGACACGTGAAAACTTATCTTCTGTCCGCAAAATGAACTATACAGTCAACTTGTTGCCTTCGGACCCTTTGACTCTAACAACTTATCCCACTCAAGAGCAACGAGCACCATGGAAACACAGGCATGAGACGGTGGTCCTCACTCAATGGCCGAGAACAGTTCAATCCACCCTCCCATCGGAATCTCCCCGCACAACCTATTGTAGCTCACGTCCAAGAACTGCAGCAGCAGACCCGTCATCGGCTCTGGCATGGCCCTGCAAAATTTGTTATGGTTAAAAAGTGTGTTTGGTTCAGCATTTTCAAGGGGATTTGGGCAAATACAAATCAGTTTAACCTAAAGGGTTTTGCGGAAATGCAAAAACTGTTTGGTAAACTCTACTTTGAGAAGCAACTTTGTGAGAAAAGCCGTTCGATGAAAACACATTTGAAAAGCCCCTTTAGTGATTAATTTAAGCTTTCTTTATTTTTATTTTTTATAATTGAAAAAAATAATGCTTGCAACTTTTTAATTTAAATATTGACAACAATGTCAAAGAAACTTTGTAAAAAATCTTATTATAAAAAAAATCTTTTTTTGCTAAAAATTTTTAATTGAAAAAATTCACGTGAAAGTGGTTTCTTTCCCAATTTAAAAAAGAGAACTTTCATCACAATAAACGTGGTAACATATGTTCTGAGGAAAAAAATCATTATCCTTATATATTTCTTAAATTTATAGCTATTGGTATTCGCAATCAGATATTCCAATGTTGCAGTTTTTTCGATCTCAATTGCACCTACATGTAACAATTATTTTTTTCATTCTCAAGCTGCAAAACTGCTCATGTTTTACATCATTCTCAATTGTACCTAAACCTGCTCATGCTTCACTTCACTTTCAGAAAAGTAGGTGCATATATGCATCGTTACAAGCAACTCAAACTTACACAATAAACATCGCTAATTATTTGCAAATGAAAATTTGTTCTGCAGCAAACAGACTTTATATTAATTAGCATGAACTGATTACATCAAGTGTTGCGACCTCCCTGAATCAGCCCCACCGCCTAAGGGGTTTGGCCAATGGATTACTAAGTTAAACCTAACTTGAGCTCTCCCAAGCCCATATCATTTCGCAACTAAAGTTTAAATTGTTAATATACAAATCAATTTCATTTAGGAGTTGCTACTAATCGATTTTTGGTGGGTCGATTAGATACCCGAGTAAAGCACGAGAGAGATGCTTCACTTCTATGAATCAGAGACTTAATGAGTACGGGGACTTGATTACACTAATTGACCAACTAGTGTCCTTTCGGTACCTAACATTGTTCAATTTACCGCCTAACATGTTCACACTAATTGAGAGTCTCAAAATTCTAAGCTAAGGGAAGTAACAACCAACATGCGAGTCTAACGTACCTAATCAACCACAAGCAAAAATAAATTAAACATGCAATTCAAGACGCGAGAAGTCAAACATGGCACTAATCACACAAAAAAGGCAAGCAAAGGTAAATTCTAAAGCCCAAACAATATTTTTTGATTTTCGAAAATTTTTAATTTTTAATTAATTTTTTAATGTTTTCTAATGCTTTTCAGACTTTTTATTATTTTTTTTTGAATTTTTGAACATTTTCGAATTTTCGGAGACCCCCCTCCATTTTCTGTTTTAGTGACATGTACCGCGGCAACCCAAAAAGAGAGAGAGTGTGGCCATCCATTTTTGGGTTTCTTTTGACTTTTTCTGCATTGGACGCCCCACTTTCTTCTTTAGTGATACACCCTAAAACTCTCCTTTCTTTTGTCCTTTCTTCTTTTTGCTTCTTTTGTGAAAGTAAGGATGGAGATTGAGAGAGAGAAGAATCCCTTCGTATCAGCCCACGGAAGAGTCCTCCTTTTGTCTTTTACTTTACTTTTTTTTTTCTTTTTTTTAAACTTATTATAATGATTTTTTTATAATGATTATTTTAAAAAATAAAAAGAAAAATATGTTATACCAAATTCTATTAATGCAAATGCACCTATTATTTATATGCTATGTAGTTTAATGAAAATATTTTTGTTTAGGGGTTAAAAATAAACTCCTAATTTTTTACGCATTTAAACCCTAAATGACTAGATAAAATTTAGGCGTCAACATCAAGGACCAAGAAACAAAAGGTTCAAATTTTATGATGAAAATATACCAAAACATTACATGTCCAATGTATACACACCCTTTAAAATTTAAAAGCGCCTGCATAATGGACACTATTGATCTAGAGGTCCATAAATATAAGGGAGCCCTCCCCCGCTGAACCACTTCTCCACAGCAGGTAATCTCAAATGCAACACAGAGGTGATTCTACTTCAAAAGTCCCTACATCCTTCGAAGTAGTGTTTGACTGTGACTCTCACAGTTTGAATCACAACATCAACAAGAGGAAGAGACTCAATGCAGTTTGGAGTTCCTAGCTCTCCACCGATTAAAGAGACCTGGACAATCACTTCTTTTAGTGGCCTGCTTCAACAAAGACAGTTCAACATTCCAATTGCCAATGCTTCGATGAATGAAACACATATACAAAATGCAAACCCAAGTCCGACGAGAACAACCGCGCTTGATGAACTCGTCATCAACTAGTAAAGTGACGTGAACAAATTCGAATGAACACATGCATTTCTTAAAACACAAATAAAATGCTATCCACTTGCACAATCATCTATATCCTGCAAGAGCATCACCAAGTTTATTTCAACAAGACTAGAGTATTTTCTAGTGAGTTTCAACAATTCTGACCAAATTACAGCAAATTCAAGTAAACTTTAGTGAATTTTAGCAATCTACAATAAGCTCCCAGCATCATCTCAACGACAGCAAACTCTAAAGGACAACGAAGAGAGAGCATCACGCCAAAGACAAACAACCAACACAGAATCAAGACATCAGCAACATTAGCGCGTCAAGGCACCTATCCAGAACAAACCAGATCCTAACCAATTGCTCTTTCTCCACGGACAATCGCTACTCACCTACAATAAGCATGTCAACAGCTTTCATTTGAAGCCATCTTCTCTTCAATGAATCAATAATCAGCAACTTTCGATCCAAAAAAACAGAAAAAAAGAATCAATGAACAGCAACCATTTCTGCACTCACACGATGCCTGATCGACGACTCACGAACCCTATACCTCCCAAATTCTCGTCTCGGCCGCGTAGACCCCGGCATGACGCACCGAATCAAACAGCGGCTACGCCAGCTGGCGGTAACGAATCGGCATGAGAGCTTCTCGTCGAGGTCGATCTCCACGTTGTTGACCCTGGACTCGATCAACCGGGAAGCCCAGCTATACGCCGACACGAGAGGTGACCTTGGCGTCCTAGACGACGTGGCAGGGCCGTGAGTGAGCTTGGGGCGGCTCTGGGAGAGGGACTCCTGCTCGGAGAGCACGGATATGAGCGAGGGAGAGCACAGAGTGGAGCGAACGAGCATTCGAGCGAGGGGGAGCGAAGCAAGAAGGAGCAGTTGAGCGATAAAAAGGAACGCAAAAGAGGTAGAACGCTTCTGTAGGGTTTTATAAAGGGGGGCAAAATTGGACTTTTAATAAGTTTTTGAGGGCAAAACAGGAAACTAACAAAATTTCATTAATTCATGGTTTCGGCATTCTGAAAATTCTGAAAGCTCAATGCTAGTAAGGACCAGCATTGAGTTTTCAGCATTCCTAAGGCTAGCTTTCACCTCAAAGTCATTGGGAAATGGTTGTCAAATATCCTAAATTTTCCACAAAGGGCTTTCAGGCCTCAAAGAGCTTTCAAAATGCTAAACCAAATACACTTAATGTCCCAACCACGTAATGCTCTGGCTTAGCTCCTCCTTGGACAGGTTGAGCTATGACAGGTTCCTCGAGATGTCGATGTCGTCGTTCGTCTTATTCGCCCCAAACAGCAGCGACCTGTCTCCCTGTAGCCTGTTCCAGAACAAGTCTAGCTTCTCGAAGTCAATCTCGGTGAAGTTCGACGGGACCTTGCGGTAGAGGTTATTGTGGGAAAGGAGGAGGTACATGTTGGTGGGATTTTAGTATCTAAAATTCATAAATTATGAATGAGAAGTGTGGATGAAAATAGTCTCACATTGAATAGAAGTTGTGATAAGAGATGGTTTATTTAAATGGGCTTCTCAAATGGGTTTGGGTCTCAAGGGATACCTCACTTTTGTAGAAGGAAGAGGACCTACGCCAAGTTAGGTTGGTCCCTGCGTGTGCCGCCGTCGCCGACCGGCTCGGCCAGACGTGTTTTGTTAGAAATTATTTATTTATTTTGGACAAATGTGTCTGTTTGTGAGATTCGATTCGCCCGAATGAAAACCGCGGCTCGCCCAAACAAAAATCGCTTCGGTTCAAGCGAGTCTTCATTGCTGGCAACACTTTATTTTCGCTATACATAACTGAACTGTTCTGTTTGGTCAAGTGACTCTTTGTGGTATTTTTATTCCCGCAAGACTTTTTTTTTTCCCGCGAGACTTTTGTTTTTTCTCGACACACTCTACACAGTTTCACTTTTTCCACACGACATTCTGCTGCATTTTCTTCATTATTGTCATTTGTGTGATTATTCTGCGAAGTTGCGTTCGAACATTTCCTTCGAAGAAGTACCGCTTTCTTGGAAAGGCGATTCATTCTATCCTGAGAGACAATTGTTTAGCAATCTTAGGTACCGGTAGAGGGGACAAATTGCCTTAAGAACACAACGTGAATTCGTTGAGCACGGATCATTCGTCAACATTCGGATTATTCGTCAGAATGTGACTTCAGGTTTGTCGTACAACTTTGTTTTGCATATACAAACACTATTACGTGATAACACGCGTTGTACTCGCTGAGATTGGCGAGAGAAGCTGGGATGTTCCTGGCTAGCTGGTTGCAGTCGAGGTAGATGTATCGGGGGCCTGGGATGGTGGACAGCGAGTCGGGGATCTCCCTGGTGAGCTTGTCGTAGGAGAAGTCGAGGTAGGTCAGGTTCTTGAGCTGGCTGAGGAAGGAGGGGATCGGGCCGGTGAGGTTGGTGAGCTTGTGGAAGCCAAGCTCTTGGAGGTAAGTGACGTTGCCCTTGACGGAGGGGATCTGACCGGGGATTTTACACCAATGGTGATAAGTTCACTGGTGTAAAATCCCTCTTAAATAGGTAAGTCTCGAACCTATGAATCTCAATTAAATAAGCTAAAGCTCAAAGCACGTTGATTGATCTGAACGAGTATTAAAAAATTTGAAGAGAATATTTTGTTTAGGGGTACGTGATAAAATAGTCTTGTCCCCAATTCTCTTGAAAATGGGGCTGTTGGCGGGGTCAAAATTATGTTGGTAGGATCTGGCTTCAACCTCAAAGTGAAGTTTGATCTGCAGATTTTAGGTTAGAAATTTCTAACCTGGAAATCAAGCCTTTGTCAAATAAGCACCCATCAGCCCGGTCGGAATCGTTTCGTTTGGGTCATAACATGGACCGTATTTTAAAAACTAAAAGCCCCGCTTTATAAATAGAAAAATTTCTCCGTGTGAGTGAAGATCCGGCTCTTCGTCAATCTGTATGACTGTGTGCAATCGGGAGGGATCCTAAACACTGGAAGGACCCACTCGAGTTCAGGCCAGAGAGGTTTTTGAAAAAAAAACAAGGCACAGATGGACGCTAGGGGGTCAGCACTTTCAGCTTTCGCCCTTTGGGAGTGGGAGGAGCGGCCGCCCTGGAACCTCGCTGGCGCTTCAGGTTGTGCAGACGAGTTTAATTGGCTCGTACGGTTCAGTGTTTCGAGTGGCGAGTGACCGGCAAGGTGGACACGGAGGAGGGGCCCGGGATTACTGTTCCAAGAGCTCCTCCCCTGATTTGCGTCCCCGTGGCCGGGCGATCCGTTCCCACCGTTCTGATGATCTTGTCGGATCGAATTAAGAAATTGGGACCGCCCTTTATGTTTGCTTGTTTTCTCATGACATTGTTGGTTTGGGAATCTATTCACAGCATACCTGGGGGTTGCATGCTGCACATCAAATAGTCCTTGACAACCACTTGCAGATTGGGTCTACCGTAAATTGTAAGTACGGCATTGGTAAGTTGTTCAAGTAATAGGCATCACGATCACTTCCGATTACATAGAATTACTTTCATTGCTTTTTGAGTAAAAATGTTGATGCAGAAGTGGGTGAGAGAAGCCGACAAGAGTAGTGTTCCAAGATTTGGTGCGAGCAAGAAATACAGAACTTGGAAAGAAAATCTTTTCCTCCGAAAAACAGAGTCAAAGTTAGATGAAATCAAACTGCTGGACATCATTTGCTCAGGTTTCCCAATCAGAGAACACTAAGGAATCAACCATTGGTGAAACCCGAGGCTTTAGAACTAATTAGAAGTGTGGAAATACAATGCGAAAACGACAGAATCTTATAAATTTAATCAATATGAAAATATTAGAGAAATAAACAATGAACGATAAAGGACATCAGAGATTTAGGTGGTTTGATCTGAATATCGGTATTTATATCCACGGGAACAATCAGTAACAAATAATTCAATATAATCTGAGAATCAAAGTTTCAATTCGCTTATATGCTCGAGTATATTCACACCTAGATTTAAGCTTAAATCCAAAGTGTTTACGAATAAACAACTTAATTGGACTAAATAAATTCACTACACAAATCACCATGTTCTGAGAATTCCCTCGTACGATTTCTCTTCGACGATTGCAACTTCCTTCTTGTGTGGCTCCTCGCGGCTTAAAAGAAAACCCACGGTTCTTTTGCCATTCACGCGGTCATTGTAGGTTGGAGAAAAGAAAAACAAACCCTTGTGTTTTTTTTTTTGTTTTCTCTCACAATGACCTTTATGCCCTTGGATAAGATAAAAGAACAACCGCTTCAACCGCACAAGTCAATGCTAAACTTCTTTTCTTTTAGCCTTGGGCTCACAAACTACTCATAAAAGAAATGTATAAACTGTAAAATATGTGTGCCCATCTTTTGTCCCGTAGTGCCAGTATGCCCTTTTTACTGAAGATGTCCAGCGTACATACCAGAGGATGATTCCTTTTTGCGAATAATCTTGAATATTATCATCAACAGTAAAGATATCTTCACAGTCAAATATGAAAATTTATCCAATTCAAGCCGGTCATGTTTCGTAAACGGCTCAAACTCAAGTCATAATTTAACAAGGAGAACATGCAGATATCTCATTTCCTCAAGTCTTGTTTGCAACTTTCAAAGGTTACCTATAAAATATGCATGCTCATTCATTCCAATTTGTGAGATTTGTAGTTGTGAACTTCAATTTGTGCCTGGTGGGTACTAGTATCACTATAAGCACTACTTTCTAGTTACATTTCCTGGACTATATCCACTTCGGGCCTAGGGCTATTTCCTTGGACGGAGTACTCCAATTCAAGCTCCAGTTCAATCCAAATGAAAAGGGGCCAACTCCTTTGCTTCCCTGAATTAGATTTGCAATGTGGCATCGATGTCTGGTCTAAAGTGAGAAAAAGAAGAAAAGAGTTAATATCATGAAAAATTCTAAACTGATACATTTATGATAAATTTATCCCAAACTAATTTTTTGACAACCAAAAACTTCAAACTGGTACAACTGTGACAATTTTACCTTACACTAATTTTGTACCACAAAAAATCCAAACTGGTACATTTATGATAAATTTACCCTCCGCTAATTTCAGTTAAATTAAATTAATGAAAAAAATCACAAACTGGTACACCTGTAATAAATGGAGGGTAAAATCCAAAACTGGTATATCCATCAACTACCGGGTGTCATTTAACAAAACAATTTAACTGTAAAACTTAACGGAAACTAACGCAGGGTAAAATTGTCACAAGTATACCAATTTGAGATTTTTTATTGTAAAAAAATTAGTTTTGAGCAAAATTATCATGAGTGTACCAGTTTGGGATTTTTCATGATATTAATCCAAGAAAAAAGAAGGGTAAGTAAATCAGTTGTAATGCATAATTACCAATGCAAGTGCAAGTTAGTAAATCACTTATCCGGACTGTCTATGATACATATGGAAAACGGCAAACCGCAATGGATAATTACTCCATTCTCATAAAATTCAACGAGCCCTGTTCATGAACGATATAGTTAAAGAACTTATTTAATTTCAAATGGCATTTTAAAAGTAATCTTTTCTCGTGAGGAAAAAGTAAAAGGTATTATCATCCAGCCGAATTAAATATCAGGAGCTGTCAAATATCTTGGGATTAGGGACGGGATTAGCTCGGTCCGATCCATCGGTGCAGCAACGGGGATTGTGGAGTTCACTTGGTCAAATGAACGACCAAGTTAGCCCAAGCAAAGCGTGCTCTTGCTCTTACCTCACGCCACATGGGCTGTTGTGCTAACTATTCGTGAGCGTCTCTTTGCAGGGTTGGCAGGATCTGTGCGACGACCGCGCATCGTCCTGTGCTGGGTATTCGGCGTCACGCGTGTTTGTACGACGTTGAGACGTGGAGGGACCAAATGAACCAGAAACAAAACTGTGGGGAGGAAGAGCAGAAAGTAGACGGGAAAGCACCAAAACAAAACTGCTGAACCGGCCCCTTTGTTCTGAACCGAGAAAGGAAAAGAGGAAAGGCTGATGTGGATACAGATAAACGGGGGCTCACCATGCAAGCTGTGTGCCAAAACCTTCTTTGCACAATGCATAAAATAAGCAAACATTTGACCAAGGACTCAGCTTGCCGTATTAGCTTGACTCTGACCCTTGACCACCCAAATTATCTACAGCCCCATTGACCGCGAGCAGCAGAGTCCAGATCTTGAAGAAACGTTTTGGGAATGCCCGTGTATGAGTTCGAATGTGATGGAGTTTGAATTCCGCCTTAGATTGTACTAGGAATAGCTAGCAAGAGTGTGCTTAACGAGTTTAGCTGATCCGTGGCTTGATAACGTGTTAAGCTACATTACGTGAAAAGTCAGTCAATCATTTTTATATGTTGATGATTTGAACTCTTTTTTAACATAAAAAACTCGAGTTTTATCAGGAATTCCAATGAAGTCGGATGGCCACGAACCCAAGAGCAAGAGGAAATGCTACGAATGGACAGATGTTTTTTTTTTTTATAGCTTCTTTACTTTTTTTTTTGGTAAGGATATAGCTTCTTTACTTGATACATCTTTTAATGAAAATATAACAAAATCATATTTGATTTTGTGGGCAAGGCTGTTAATTTGAGGTCATAGAGTTCGATAAAAAAACAGCCAAATCATCAGGCCATGTTTGTAACTGGCAATGTTTGCATTGCAAAATACATCAGCTTGAAACCGGACAACCACTCACGTGGAGTTAATACACTAAAGACATGAAAGAAACATGGGGAATCAAAAGGCAGTCTCTTTTCTTTTCTGATCAAAGCATGGTAATTGAAATAACAGAAGTTTACAAACTGATTTGCTCAAATCTTAAAGCATCAGCGAAGCTCAGTTCTATTTTTCACTTGCAGCTAGCAAGAGGAGCACCGCACAGGCACCGGTTGTGGAAGTACACCGAGTAATCGAAGCCCTGCAACCGCCCGCCCACTGGAATCTCCCCGCACAGCCGGTTGTAGCTCACGTTCAGGAACTGGAGCTCCAGACCCGCCATGGCCTTCGGAATCGACCCATATATCTTATTATGGTTCATGTCGAGCCACGTCAAGCTCTCGTTAAACTCCACCTTCGACAGGTCGAACTTGAACTGGTTCCTCGAGATGTCGATATAGCTCGTGCTCTTGCTCCTCCCCAACAGCAGCGACGCGTCCCCCTGAAGCCTGTTCCGGGACAGGTCGAGCTTCCCGAAGTTGATGCCTGCGAAGTCCGCCGGGAGCTCGCCGGAGAGGCTGTTGTGGGAGAGGATGAGGTAGAGGTTGTTACCCTTGAGGTTGGCGAGGGAAGCCGGTATCTTGCCGGTGAGCTGGTTACGGTCGAGGCTGACGTAGCCGAGGCCGGGGATGGTGGAGAGGGAGTCGGGGATGCCGCCGGTGAGCTTGTTGAAGGAGAGGTTGAGGTAAGTAAGGTTCTTGAGCTGACCGAGGAAGGAGGGGATAGGGCCGGTGAGGTTGAGCCAGCTGAGAGTCATGTAATTCAGGTACTTGAGCTTGGTGAAGGACTTTGGGATGGGGCCGGAGAAGTTGGAGAGCTTGTGGAGGGTGAGGTCTTGGAGGTAGGTGAGGTCGCCGATGGCGGAGGGGATGTGGCCGGGGAGGTCGGAGGCGAGGAAGAAGAGGGAGATTACGCGGTGGGTCTTGTAGTGGCACTTGAGGCAGTACCAGTGGCAGCAATCGACGTCCGGGTTCCAGGAGGCGAGGAGGTAGGGGTTGTTGAGGGCGGACTTGATGCGGAGGAGGACCGCCTTGTCCTCCGGGTGGCAGAGGATGGCGGAGGTGGGGCGGAGTAGGAAGAGGGAGAGGAGGGGAAGGAGGAGGAAGAGGAGACGGAGGCGGGCGGGAGCCATTGTTGAAGGTGGTGGAGGTGAGTTTTGGGCGAGTGAGGAAGGAGAAGGCGTGGAGAGTGGTATTTGTAGGAGGAAGTTGTGCGCGGCAACTGGGTGCGGGGTTTCTGGTTTTGGACTCATCTAAGATCATTTCTAATTTTAATTTTGTTATATAAATTGGGCAAATTTATACTTTGACTAGTAATTAACATGAGACACTTGACATGTTTCGTAAGATTCACATATTGACACGTAAAAATCGTGAAACTTAAAATACCTTATTTTATTGTCATATTTTTTGGTGAATTTTCAAGTTTAAGTTACGTGTGAAAAATTATCTGCCGAGAACAAGCCAATTGTCTATTTGTTTTGATAATTGTTGAGATATATATGTGAGTTGTGTTAGAGAAGTTCCATATCAGATAATTAATGTGGTGTTAAGCAATTAATATATTATAGTTGGCCCATGACTTATTGACTTAAGTTTTTGAGTGAAAGTGGGTCCAATTGGATATGTTGATGGGCTCAGACTTGATCTCCCTCTCGACGATCTTTCCAGGTGAAGGTATTAGGTTTCTACGGCACATTTCCAACAAATGGTATTAAAGCCGATGGTTGATTGGTGGGGGCCCCCAATCTGTTTTGGTGTCTAGTGAATATCTTGTTGAAAAAGAACAAGCGGCAAGTATAGTTCAATAGCCTCTAAAGAGAGCAAAGAGTAGAAGAGGACATACACAAAAAAAAAATTTCTACTAAAAAAACTCTCGTACTATTTACTCAACAGATCATAAGCCTATTAAGTAGGCATAACATCAAAAATTACTCAGCAAGAAAATAACAACAAGATAACAATAACAAAGACCCACTAACATATTCTACTAACTAAAACGTGTAGAAACAAATCCCTACAAACTAGGGTTCCACTACTACATTATTGAAGACATGTCAAACTGGAATTTGACCACTTCAACACTACTTCACGTGCTGGTGTTGTGTTTGTTCAATACTCCCCCTCAACACCAACTTCTACTCTTTTCACCATACCGAGTTGATGACAGAAACTTTCGAACTTGTTGCTATTCAAGTTTTTTGTAAACAAATTTGCAACTTGGTTTTCTATTTTGACATACTCCAACTCAATTTCTTCTTGTAAGACTTTCTCTCTGATAAAATGATGATGCACCTCCACATGCTTAGTTCTTGCGTGAAAAATTGGATTCTCTGCCAAACGTATTGCCGACAAGTTGTCGCAGTACAAAAAGACACCATACTCTGTTGGTTGATGTAAGTTTTTCAATAATTGCATAAGCCAAGTGCTTTCTTGAGCTGCCATAGCTGCTGCTCGGTATTCTGCTCCCGTGGCTGACAAAGACACCATTGATTGTCTTTTACTACACCAAGAAATTGCTCCGGACCCAAGCGTGAAGTCATACCCGGTAGTTGAACGCCGGGAATCATGGTCACCTGCATAGTCGGCATCACAGTAGCCAACTAGTATGCAATCTCCACGTTTCTTGTGCATAATACCATAGCCAAGCATGCTCTTCACATATCTCAAGATTCGATGAACTGATTCCAAATGAGTCTTCTTTGGATTTTGCATATAGCAACTCATCACACCAACTGCAAAAGAAACATCCGGTCTTGTTAAAGTTAAGTAGAATAGACTACCCACCAATTGCCGATACATGATAGCAACTTCTAAATCTTTGCCTTCATGAGCACACATTTTGGCGTTTGGCTCCATTGGTGTCGAGATTGGCTTGCATCTAAGCATTGCAAATTTCTTCAACAATTCTTTGGAATACTTTTGATGATGGAAAAATATTCCTTCCTGAGTATAGTCGACCTCTAAATCAAGAAAATGTTTAAGCTATCCAAGTTCTTTCATCTGAAAGAGAACTGACAAATTCTCCTTGGTTTGAAGAATTTCTTCTTACTAATCTCCTGTGATGATTAAATCATTCACCTACACCAACAAAATAGCTAGCTTCCCTCATTTAGCTTTGACAAACAAGCTAGAATCCGCAGATGTCACCAAATAATCATTATGAGTAAGAAATTCGGCAATCTTACCATACCAAACCCTTGATGCTTGTTTTAACCCATAGAGAGCCTTCTGGAGCTTACACACATACTCAGGATGATCTTGATTCTGAAAGGCCATTGGTTGGCTCATGTAGATCTTCCAATCTAGCTCCCCATGCAAAAATGCATTTTTCACGTCCATTTGCCACAAGTTCCAACTTTTGCTTGCTATAAGTGCCAGTAGGACTCGTACGGTTGTAAACATCGCAACTGAACTAAACGTTTCATCATAGTCTAGTCCATATTGTCGAGAGAATCCTCGAGCTACCATACGAGCTTTGTACCTCTCTATTGATCCATCTATGCGGCTCTTTATCTTGTACACCCATTTGCAAGAAATAGGCTTCACATTTCTTGGCTTTGGTATGAGCTCCCAAGTTTGATTTCGCTCTAATGTAGCAATTTCCTCTTCCATAGCCTTAATCAATTCTGAACTCTGAGACGCTTCCTCAAATGTCTCAGGCTCTTTTGCATCTGCTCTTTTACTATGTCGGCATTAGCATACTTAGGATTTGGCTTTCGGGCTCTTGTTGACCTTCTAAGTGTAGTTGGTGTACTTGCTCCACTTAGCTCATGTTCTTCGCTTGGCCTTTGGTATACACCTGTTAGCCAAGGATTTTGAGCTATGCCTTCTTCAACATCTACATTGTCGTCTGCAACCTCTGTTTCACTTGAACTCAACTGGAATTGAGAAATTTCTAACATTTCCTTAAAAACATCCGAGTCCGGTAGCACTTCCTTGTTCGAGGACCACCACGAGGAAGCTTCATCAAACACCACATTCCGAGATGTGTAGCATTTCCCGGTTGTTGGATCGCAACATCGCCACCCTTTTCTTTAGCTGTTGTATCCTACAAAGATACAACTAACAGCCTTTTTCTCCATCTTGCTACGTAATTGGTCAGGTACAAATATATAGCACACGCATCCAAAAACTCGCAAATGACCAACAACAGGCTTCATGTTCCATATTTTTTCACAAGGTGAACGAAAGCATAACCTTTGTTGAGGAAGCCTATTGGTCACGAAGGCCGCAGTCTTCATCGCTTCAGCCTAAAATTGTCCGGGAACATTCTTTGAATGAAGCATACTTCAACATACTTCTGCCAGATGCTTGTTTTTCCTTTCTGACACCTTGTTTTGTTGCGGAGTGCTAGCACATGTGAACTGATGGCGTATTCTGCACTCCTAAAGGAAATCTGTGAACTCATTTGAGATGTACTCTCCCCCATTGTCGGTGCGTAGACAACGGTCTCTTTTACCAACCTCCGTTTCCGCTACCTTCTTGAACTCTGTGAATTTTGAAAGAGTTTCAAATTTTTCCATCATAAAGTAAACCCACATGTAACTCGAGAAGTCGTCAATGAAGATCACCATATACTTCATCCCACCAACAGTGGCTTGCTTAATTGGTCCAAACACATAAGAGTGTATTAACTCTAATGGTTCCTTCGCTTTAAATTTGGACTCTTCATACGAAAACTGATGCGCTTTTCTATACTGACAGCCTGCACATACAGTGTCTATTCTCACTTCAATTTGTGGAAGTCCCTTCAACATCGACTTTTTCATCATCATATCTAGCTTGGAATAGCTAACGTGACTTAGCTGCATGTGCCATAAGTTTGCCGTTTCATTCCTTCTCGTCTTGTCTACATATGCGGTTTCCGCAAACATTACGTAGATAGACTCCGTTCTTCGTCCCTTCATTACCGGGTCTTCTGTAATATCAAGGTCTCGATATATCTTCACATCTTGTGGATTAAACATAACAAAATGGCCAGAAGATGTTAATTGTGCTACTGAGAGAAGATTTTTTCTCATACCTGGAACATGATAGACGTTTTGGAGTGGCACCTCGGCATCGCTACATTGGGGAGAGACGACCGTATTACCAATGTGGGCTATCGGTAACTTTCAGTTATTCGCTGTCACTACCACCCGACTTCCCTTGTACTCCAACAAGTTTTGCAACTTTTTTTTATTATCGGTCATATGGTTTGAGTAGCTTGAGTCAACGATC
Source organism: Syzygium aqueum (assembly GCA_031216185.1). Classification (NCBI taxonomy): domain Eukaryota; kingdom Viridiplantae; phylum Streptophyta; class Magnoliopsida; order Myrtales; family Myrtaceae; genus Syzygium; species Syzygium aqueum. The sequence goes on from CM062231.1 coordinate 24,222,142, forward strand.
CAATCATTCTCATAGTCGATTTGATTGAATGTTGTTGCAGCAAGGGCTAGCTCCTCCTTATCTACAGCAAAGAAAGCCTCAGCATCCCATTCGTCTTCGTTTTTTGAAGTAGCAGCGTTACTCTCGATGGCCTTCTTTTTTTACCAGCAATCTTTCGCCATATGACCTTTTCTTATTGTAGTTGTAGCACTTCCCTTCAAACTTTTGGCTATTGCCATGGTTCTTAGAACTTTTCCATGCACAAACGCTCCCTTCATCTTGATGACTTCTCGCCTTGTCATCGTTCTTTTTGGATCCATGCCGCTTGGAATTCCACTTGTCTTTGTTGGCATAGAGTGCCTCTTCTTCATTCTTCAACGAGACTCCTCCCATTTGCTTAGCTAATGCTTCTTAACCAGCTAGCAAATTTTCGAATTCGACAAGCAACGGCTGAGTTTGCCATCCTTGTATGGCAGCAACAAAACTCTTGAATTCTGGCTTCAAACCATGAATGATGATCCGCTTCATCCTGGTATCGCCAATTGGAGCCTCCGGATCCAATTTAGTAATCCCTCGACATAACGTCTTCACTTTGTGAAAGTACTTAGTGACCGTCATGTCGCGTCGCACCATCGACAACAACTCACTTTCTAAGAGTTGGAGCTTCGTATTGTTCTTCTTAGAGAACAGCTTGGCGAACGTATCCCAAGCTTCTTTGGGAGTTTCTGCACCTCTTATATGCTCCAGCACATCCTCTTCAACTGTCGTCTTCAAAATGAACATGAGCTCATGTGCTGTTTTGGCCTTGTTGACTCCTTCAAAAAGATGGGAGTTGGCGGATGTGTGTAGATAGGAGGGCCATTAATAAATTAACTGTGGGTTATAAGTTTCCAATTCCGAGATTGGATGATATGCTGGATAAGTTGCACGGTGCTAAGTGGTTCTCGAAGCTAGATTTGAAGAATAGGTACCATCATTTTCGGATTCGGCCTGGAGATGAGTGGAAGATAGCTTTCAAGATAAAGGAGGGGTTGTACGAATGATTGATAATGCCTTTCAGTCTTTCCAATACTCCAAGTACTTTCATGAGACTTATAAATCAGGTTTTGAAATCTTTTATTGGCAAATTCATTGTAGTTTATTTTGATGATATTCTGATTTATAGTAAGACTGAGGATGATCATTTGATGCACTTAAGGGAGGTATTGACAGTTTTGCAAATTAATAAGCTGTATGTTAATCTTAAGAAGTACAATTGTTTAACTAATAAATTGTTATTCTTGGGGTTTATTATTACTGCCGAAGGAATAAAGGTAAATGAGGTGAAGGTAAGAGCAATCAGAGAGTGGCCGACTCCTAAAATAGTTTCTGACGTTAGGAGTTTTCATGGGTTGACTACTTTTTATTGGTGATTTATTAAGAATTTCAGTACTATCGCAGCCCTGATTACTGAATGTATGAAGAAAGGAAAATTTCTATAGGGAGAGGAATCAGAGAATAGTTTTGCTATTCTAAAGGAAAAGTTATGTACTACACCTGTTCTTGTCTTACTTGATCTTGATAAATTGTTTGAAATGGACTGTGATGCCAGTGAAGTGGGTATAGGAGCTATTTTGTCTCAAGAGCATAGACCAATTTGCTATTTCAATGAGAAGCTTAGTGAGGCGAGGCAAAAGTGGAGCATTTATGACAAAGCTTCATAATCAGAATAAAAAATGTATCTAAATAGTTAGAAGAGGATTAGCAAAGATACGCAAATGCGATGGTGTCAATTTTGGCAAAAATTTTCTTTCATATTACAGTACAAGTCAGGTGTGCATAATGTCGTAGCAGATGCATTGAGTAGGAGAGCTGACTTATTGATTACATTAAGCCAAGACATATTGGGATTTAAGCAGTTGAAAGATTGTTATGCAGATGATGATGACTTCGGACAAATTTAGAAGTCATGTACCGCTGGTCAATCCGTGCAGGATTTTATGTGCAGGATGGCTATTTGATGGGTAGCAACCATCTTTGCCTTTCACGAATATCATTACGAGAGAAGGTAATTCGTAATTTACATAATGGAGGATTAGCTACACACTTGGGTCGTGATAAAACTATTACTATAGTCCGAGAGCGATTTTACTGGCCCTAGTTGCATAGAGATGTCGGCAGGTTATTCTTTAAGGAGGTGGTTCGTTTGCATGGTATCCCTAAGTCTATTATCTCTTATAAGTATAGCAAATTTCTAGGGCATTTTTGGCGAACTTTGTGAAAACTGTTTGATTCATCTTTGAATTTCAGTAGCACAGCTCATCCTTAGACTGATGGGCAAACAGAGGTGGTTAATCGAACTTTAGGAAACTTGATTCGAAGCATTTGTGGAGATAAGCTGAAGCAGTGGGATGTTGCTTTATCACAGACAGAGTTTGCTTATAATAATGCAGTCCATAGTTCCATTGGCAGGTCGCCTTTTTCTATTATTTATACAAAGGTGCCTTAGCATACTCTAGATTTAGTACGGTTGCTTAAGCAAGCGGATAAGAGTGTATCAGCGAATCATATAGCTAAATAGATTGTGGAAGTACAACATGAAGTCCAACATAAGCTAGAGGAAGCTAATAAGAAGTATAAAACTGTAGCAGATAAGCACAGGCGAAAGCAGGTGTTTGCGGTAAGTGACTAGGTCATGGTTTTTCTTCGTAAAGAGAGATTACTAGTTGGATTTTATAGCAAATTGTAGCAGAAGAAGTATGGGCCTTACATTGTCAGCAAGAAGATCAATGATAATGCTTATGTTATAGACCTTCCACAAAGTACGGGTATATCTGTCGCGACCCTAAAAAATTTTTGTTCATTTCTTTCGGGGCTAATGGATTATTAAGATTGAACTTAACTCGGGCCCTCCCAAGCCCTACCAATTCGCAACTAAGGGTTTAAGTTCTTAACGTGCAAATGCTTTCATGCTTGGAGTCGCCACTAATCATTTTACGGTAGGCTGATTAGAAACCTGAATAAAACATATGGAGATATGTTTTATTCCTACGAACCAGATATTCTAAGCCCGGAGACTTGATTACGCTAGATCTAGTCTAACGCCCTTTCGGTACCTTTTCATTTCAAAAATATTTTGGCAGGCAGTTTGGATCCATTTTAACTTAGCCACTAACATGTGAGGTGTTCATGCATGTGCGCAAACCACCAAATTAACACTCAGAAATCATTAAATAAATTACAAGCTTAGGAGAAATTACTTACCTCGAATCCAGCAAGCATCTGCATTGTTAGCGAAAAATCATACATACAATCCTAATATGATTTCTAGTTAACAAAGCAACTCATTCAATTTCTTTTCTTTTTGGATTTTCAATTATTTAAATGAAATCTAGCCTAGATGCAATGACGTGCAAAAATGACACGTGAATTAATGCAACCTAACATGCACTCTATATGGCACGCGACGACGTGACCTAATTCTAATAACGTGCAATGACATATTTTTGGTATTTTCTCATTGAAATTCGGAATTAAATGAAATTCGGAATAAAAAACATGCCTAAAATAACATGCAATCTAATGACTTCTATTTTTGGTATTTTCTGTTTAAAATTCGAAATTCAAAAATACCTAAGTTAACATGCAATCTATGATGACTTAATCTACCCTAGAATGATTTATTTTTGGGATTTTTTGATTAAAAATTCGGAATAATAAAATAACGTGAATAATCCATTAGGATTTGAAATAATACCTAATTTAAATTAGGAAACTTGCCACGTTACGTCCTAATTTAAATTAGATATTTATCTTATCCTTTGGGATATATTCAAAAACCCTAGACATACAAAAATTCTAATTTAAATCTCAAAACAGAAATTTTTTTGGGTATTCTTTTTATTTGAAAAGGAAAGAAATCAAAACAATGATAACAATCAACCTCAAATCAACCACGCAATCCGCCAAATTCGTTTCAAACTCGGATTAGGCACAAAAATCAAATTATCGGTCATATCTAAAGGGTTATAGATATTAACAGATAATCGATTATTCAAATTTGGAAAGCTAATGAAATTTATCATCGTATCTAAGTGATTATAGATAGGATGATAATTTCCCGTACCGCCGCGTATCGGACTTTAGGGTTAAAGTCGGATAGACGTCCAGATACGTTGCTTAAATTAGAAAATTTTCCTAATTTGAATATTTTTAATATCACGGATATCAAACATTATCCTAAAGCTATCTAATATTCCAACGTAATAATCATGCAATATTCAAAATACTCAAATTAGGAAATTGGAACATTCAGAAAATTCATTAGATAATCATCTTACCTAATTTGGATAATTCCTAATTTGAACTCGGATCGGGATCGAGCTCGACTTCGGATCGGATTGCGACGAACGACGACGACGGGACACGGCCGGCGACGGGACGGCACCGGTGTGAGGACGAACAGCAGCAATGGCGCGGCTGTTCCGGCGGGTTTACTCTGGATGACGTGGACGTTAGGCGCGTTGGTCCGGGCGGCTCGGGTGGAAAATTTCAGGACTGCACGATTCCGGAAAAATGGGCGTAACTTCCTCAATACACGTCGGATTGACCCGATTCCAAAAGCCACAGATCAAGGACTCGTAGATCTACAACTTTTTTTTTTTTGGTAAGGTAGATAGATCTACAACTTTCGTGTTTTGAGTTTCCACAAATAAGCTCTGTGGAGTGAGCGATTCTGGGAGGAAGTGGACGAGGAGCAGCAGCGTTGGTGAAGAATCAGAGAAGCAGCAACCGTCCACGTTGACGCCAAAGGGGACTCAACACAGCAAGGCGTCTTCGGGCTTCTGTGGCGAGAGAAAGAGCAAAAGCAGCAGCGTTGGGTGGAAGGTAGCGACGTCGACGGGCGGTTGAGGTGCGACGACGCGCGGCGTCCCCGATGGTGATGCGCGACGTCGCTTTTCTCTCTCCCTCTCTCTCACACTTGTGTCTCTCTAAAAATTTCTGATCTGAAAATTATGAGAGCCCCCTCCTAATTCTGACCTAATAACATGTATATATAGCACTAATCCTAAGTCAACTTAGATGGGCTTTAATACTAGTGGGCTTAAACTTGGGCTTGGGCTCTAATTAAATTAAACGGGCTGAATTAACTTGGGCTGAATTAATTAAATTCAACAAATTAAATCAAGCCCAAATTAAAAACAACCAAGTCCGTGTGACGTGAATTTCCAGGCCCTTGCATTCCCGAGCATCCCGTTTTTTGTTAGATGAATTTTAAGCTTGCTCGCCATCGCCAATCCGATGCAATAATGCAATTAAATCTAAATGAACCTAAACTATATGTTATGCAAAATTAAATATTTTTGTTTAGGGGTTAAAAATTAATCCCTAATTTTCTATGCAAATTACACTAAATGATTGTCAAAATTTAGGTGTCAACAATATTTAACACTTTCAATATTGCTGATTTATCACCGTTTCATAAGTCCATAGAACCGTTATATCTAGATCCCGATTTTCATTCGAGAACAAATTCTTTTCAAATGGAGGAGAATGATGCATAAACTATTAGTGGTGCATTTCTGGACCAATTGGACAGGTAAAAGTCCAAACAGAAGGCGAAACTGTGATATGACTAGAATCGGCAGACTCGGTTGATAACGTCAGATTGGGCTTAAATTCGATTGTTTGAAGCGAAACGACGGTCTGAACAAAACTCACTGCCTTTGGCTGTGATTAACGATGGATTTTAGCAATTCGGGATATTTTACATGGGTTTTTCTATTATTTTAATATTTTTATGGGTTTTAATTTTAGGGGCAATTTTGTAATTTTGACATTTTATGATTTATAGTCCTAGTAGGGTTTGGTTTAGGGATATATAATCTTGTTTTAGGGTTTTTTTTTAAAGAACAGAAATATTATCATCAATATTGAATTTTAAGATTTCTTTTTCTAAATAAGATTTTGCTTGAATTATTCGTTGAACGCTGCGTCACAGATGAATCGGAAATTATCAACACATGGCGTGGCCCGGAAACAGTGTCGAAAGTTGTTTGACTCTAATTTGTGGAAAGGAAGAGTAATCGATGGGAAGCGGAGAAGCGCCAAAACAAAACTGCTGAACCCGAACCGGCCCCTTTTCCTGAACCGAAAAAGGAAAGAAGATATGCTAACATGGATATGGATATACTTGGGCCCATCGTGCAAGCTGTTTGTAGTGAAATCTCTTTGTAGGACGTAGCCCTATTCGAGGGTGAATCTGGGTAAATTCGTGCATCACCTATTTTCTGTCTTCTGCGTGATCGTTCTGTTTTGATTCTCCATACATCCCTTCAAGAAGTTGGAGAGCTTATGGAGGGTGAGGTCGTGGAGGTAAGTGAGATCGCCAATGGCGGAGGGGATTTGGCCGGGGAGGTCGGAGTCGAGGAAGAAGAGAGAGATGACGTGGTGGGTCTTGTAGTGGCACTTGAGGCAATACCAGTGGCAGCAATCAACATCCGGGTTCTAGGAGGAGGGGAGGTAGGGGTTGTTGAGGGCGGACTTTATGTGGAGGAGGACCGCCTTGTCCTCCGGGTGGTAGAGGATGGTGGAGGTGGGTCGGAGGAGCAGAAAGAGGGAGAGGAGGGGAACGAGGAGGAGGAGGAGGCGGGCGGAAGCCATTGTTGAAGGTGGTGGCGGCAGCGGCGATGGTGATGAGTTTTGGATGAGGGAGGGAGGAGGAGGCGTGGAGAGTTGTATTTAAGATCGGTTTCACTTCTAATTTCTTTGTAAATTTGGCGAATTTATACTTTGACTATTATTTAGTACGAAACACTTGACATCTTTCAAAAAAATTCAAATATTGACTCGTAAAGATTGTGAAACTTAAAATACCTTATTTTGTTTGCAAATTTTAGGGTGAAAATATAAATTTAAATTACGGGTAAAAAATATCATCTACTTAAAATAGGCCAACCGCCTATTTGTTTCGATGGCCCACGCGCAAAACACAAGTTCGAAGAAAGAGCCACTTTGGATATGGAGACCACTTGTCGAGTCTCAAGCACTTTGGATCCATTTTGCCGTGCATGTAGACGTTCATTTCAGCATCATCAACTATTTTTTTTCTTAATAATCTAAAGACAACGACTTGGAAAAATGTTATTTTTTTCATCATGTGGGGAGTCTAACTATCAATCTGAGTCCCCGTCATCTCAACCCAACTTGGATCGGTAGCACGAGTCCTAATCCAGCCTTACGTTGAATTCAGATTTTCTAAGATTCGGTGTTAATTTTGACTCTCGACTCTCACTTCAATTATTTTTTTCTTCCCATTCATGAGTACCAAGTACTTCTTGACGAGCTCTAATATGTCCGGTTTATAAGTATCTCTTGTAAAATATGAGCAACATCAAATCCATTGAGAGCCGAACCTCCATCTCTCCTACCTGTTGTCCGGGCCTGGTCACTGCGACGCCCTTCATCCCTTTTTTTTGTAGTTCTAGAGTTGTTTCCTTGAGTTCATTAAAGAGAGTTGTCATGCATTGATGGGTGTTCTCTACCTATCCATTCGTGTCGATTTCGGGTACAGATACCTTTTTGTTGAAGGTCTCGAATTACAATGGTGATTGATGGTAAGAACGCGAAACTTATATCATTTTGGTCGAGGAAAGGAAAAGGTCTTCTGTCATTGAAAGAGAAATTTGATTTAATATTTAGATTGAGAATGTGAAAGTACAAGGATTCGGGATATGGCAAGAGGTTTATTGACTTAAAATATAAGTGAAGAGACACATAATGACAAAGTCAACCAAGCGTATGTGTAGTAGTTGGCGCCACTTGGACCAGTCAAGAACGAAGGCTATCTCTCCTCCAAACTTGTTTGCCGATGCCCATGTTCATTGAATGAACAATGTAGGGAGGCCTACGCTGGCATTTAAGATTTGTCCATAGTCGACTGTCCAAAAGGGACCGTCCTCATGTTAGAATAGAATAAAATCATTGCTTCGTTTGAACTCACATTAATCAAAACGAAGATGATATATTTTTTTCCCTTCGTTTCAACTCGAATGAGCAACTTCTCGGATAATACTTTTTTGCTACAACTACAAAGTGTCAAATCTATAAAAATTAACCAAACATGATACCGTTAAGGTGGTCGGTCGAGTGATCTAGGATTTGATTTGGATGCCGAGGGTCAAAGGTTCAATTCTCCAATTTATCTTAGGACGCAAGAAATCTTGATTGGTTTGCTAGGATAGGCAGCAGCAAATTATGTGTATCATCGATCATGAATTCTTGTTCTCATTGTGGTGGGGGTAAAGATCACAGGCTCACGTAATGGACAATGATGGGTAAATTAATACGAGGCATTGAATTCTATATGCCGAGGATCAAAGGTTCAATTCTCCAATTTATCTTAGGACTCAAGAAACCTTGGTTGGTTTGCAAGGATAAGCATGGACTTAAGAATATCATTGGTCTTGAATTCTAGTTGTCATTGTGGTGGGGTAAAGATCACGAGCTCACCTGATGGACAATAATGGGTAAATTAATAGGAGGCATTGAATTCTATATCTCAAAAAATACTATGTATTCTCAATTTATTCGACCCTTTTGGGAAGGCTCCAATGAGTTTAATTTCTTTTAGGCCAATCCTCAAAGTTAGTTTTGCGCATCATGGCCCTCAATCATTTGGCTTTCTAATCCCTCGCGCATTAAAGGCAATGATGACTACATCGGGGATTGCAAATGGTTGTAGTGTTGTCTTTGTACCAAAAAATAGAATAACAAGAAAATGGTTGTAGCTGGTATTTCCTTACTTAACTTTACGCCGTGAAGACATGCAATTATGTTGTGTATCAATGCGTATCGGAGCAAATCAACGTGACATACAAATTAACAACACTTGGACATTTATTTTAAAGATCAGAATGAAGATGGTTAGAGAATACATGGAGTTTTTCTATCTGACCAAGTGCCGATCATGATCAACCAAACTAGATTGATACCACGACTACTTATCCATCTCCTTAAGCTGAAGCATGGTTTTCAAGGATTCGGTATTCAAAATGTTAAAACTTGGCGCAAAACGAACTGTTGTCACAACTTTTATCCAAGTCATGACTATGATGGACAGTAACAAAGAAGAAAAGTCTCTATCGTTATCGCCAAAAAAAGGAAAAAAGAGTCTAGAATCATTGAAAGAGAAACTCTGAATCATTTTTAATTTTAAAATCTAAAAGTGTGAGGATTCAGGACGCGGCGAATTTGAGCACGAGCTTATTAATTGGGCACGAGTCCATAGATGTTGTGTATGTATGTATAGTCGGAGCCACTTGGAGTGGTCAAGAACGAAGGCTCCCTCTCTCTCTGCCTATCTCCCTCGAATCTTATCTAGGGACGCTAAATAAGAGTAGCCTTTTGCCATTGTTCAATGTGGCCATCCCGGCATACAAGAAGAGACCAAAGAAGGGGGAAGGCCTACATTACGCCTTTAAAGTTTGGCAGCATTTGACTATGGAAAGCCACCACCGCCGTCCATCATGTCCCATGGTGGGTACATTAGAATGTAAGTACAAGTATTTCATTGATTGGTTTTGAGGTTCTATACCCATACCACAAGTACCAATGATTTCATATTCAGGTTGTTTACCCGAGCGCAAAAATACTATTTTTTGATACAATCCCCTCGTACCAATCCCCACACATGATGATTGGTACATTTCCGATTGCAATCGAGGTCTGTCCCTAGCTCACGGCATCTCGGGCCACTAGATTTCTCTCTCCTCCTCCTCTCTGCATCTAGGCCACCGCATCGAGTCTAAATTGCATGAACGCCACCACCACCACAGTTGATTGTTGTTGCCTCTAATTGAAACACTGCCGTGATCTCTGCTCTCCACGCCCCTCACGACTGATCTCCACCTCCAACACTCACTTGCACTTGATCTCTCCGTGCCTTTGTTTCCACCACGGTTGTCCCATTCATTGTCGTCGAGCGAGCCTAGATCCGAGTTTCAGATCTGAGGCTCACGCTCTATCCGAGCCTTGATCTCGGACTAGGCTTGGTGTAGCTCAGCCTCCTTCTCCTCGATGACAGCGATGCCGCAAGAGGGGGAGATCGTTAGGTCCGACACTCTACCGAGGTCATATACTAAGGGGAGAGAGAGAGGTTCGCTGGTCATGAGAATGAAGAGCATCTAATTCAATATGTCAATCACAGATGACCATAAGTGAAGAGAGGCGGCGGGGGCGGCCCAAGCTAAGAGTACAGTACCCCCCCCCCCCCTAATTCCCCTTTGAGGTGTAAAATTCATTTTAGATCGGTAAATCTCGAACCTACGTAGAATCTAAACCAAGTTAGGGTATCCACCTGTAGGTGGCGCAGTTGATTTGGGCTCTCCTGCCATCGCAGGAGGTGAGCGGTTTGAAACTCTGCGTCGTCAGCGATTGAAGTGGGGGGTCCTAGGGTGGGTTGCTGGGCTAGCCTTCCCCCGAGTTTAGTACCGAATAACTTATCGGGCGAAAGGGAGATTCCCGGGTTATCAAAAAAATAAATAAATAAATAAACCAAGTTAGGGCTCAAAGCCCGTTGATTCCTTACATGAGGATTCAGAAAATACCCAATCCGCCTGCACAGGCAAATTGTTGATAAAACACTCCCCTTTTTCCTTTCCAGATAAGATCTTTCAATCCAACATTTGACAAAGTCTCATTGGCCAGCTCGATCCCTTCCCCATCAATAATATAATATACGTAGCTTTCCGGATTTTTTTCTTTTTGTATATAAACTATAGAAAAAGCGTTTCTTGTTTTTTGAATTTCTTGCCTATCTGTTGAAATGAACACATATTAATGAATTTTGCAGAAGATATTTTCCTTAGGGGATGTGATAAAATAGTCCTATTCCCAAATGCTCTTGAAAATGGTCTCCTTGGTGGGGTTGAAAATGAGCTGGCCGGGTCTGGCTTTAAGCTCAAAATCATGATTGATCCGTAGATTTGAAAGGATACAAGTTTGTAAGCTAGAAATTTAACCTTTCTCAGAATCTCTTCATTTTGGTCATAACAAGAATTATATTTACAGATTTAAATGCCACTTTAGAGATAGAAAAATTCCGTGCCCACTATTCAACCCATAACTTTTGATTCGGTAGAGCTATGTACTTGCAAACACATTTCGGAATGCTGATTCAGAACCTCGTGCCATAGAACCGTCAAGTCACTTTGTCTGAATTATAATTACACTATATTTTTTTGGTTCCATCTAGCGATTAATTACTAATTTTATATGTTTTTTTTCCATTAGTGTACTATTGTTTTAGAGTATTAATAATGTTTTCTCATTTCAATTTTTTCATACTTTATATTTATTTGAATATTTTAAGCCTATTCGGGCTTTATAAAACTACACACAGATAGTATTTCAAGATATAGCATACAACCCATCCGAATATATGAAGAAAATTGACCCTTAAAATTCTGCACATGACTAGTTCCCGTGAGAACTTTGTATAACCCCCTTCAGCAGTATTGTAGGAGTTTGGGAGTCGCAACTTCTACTACCTTGTAAAAAGCGAATTTAAAGACATACTTTTAATGTAGTTACTTTTTCGCGAGAAAAATGGAGCGTCACTCTTGAAGAGCAACGAGCACTAGGAATAGTGGTGGTCACTGTCAGCCTTGAAGCCACCCACGACCACCACCGCCACCCCGCGACCGATTCACTTGCAGCTCTCAAGAGGAGCACCGCACAGGCACCGGTTGTGGAAGTAGGACTCGTAACCGAAGCTCTGCATTTGCCCTCCGGCTGGGATCTTCCCGCACAGCGCATTGTAGCTCAGGTTCAAAGACTCGAGCTCGAGTTTCACGATCCCCTCGGGGATGCTACCGAAGATCCTGTTGTGGCTGAGGTCCAGTCCGATCAGGCCCTCTTGAAACTCGACCCTCGACAGGTGGAACTCGAACGCATTCCCGGAGAGGTTGATCTTCTCCGTGGTCTTGTTTGCCCCGAAGAAAACCGAACCGTCCCCCCTCAGCATGTTTCCGGCCAGATCTACGTACCCGAAGTTGACCCCTCGGAATGAAGCGGGGACCTCGCCAGAGAAACGGTTGTCCGACAGGACCAGGTACGGTAGGTTCCCGTCGAGCAGCTTCAGCGACTCGGGGATCGTTCCGGTGAGCCGGTTGCCATCGAGGCCGAGGTACCGGAGCTTGGGGATCCGCGAGAGCAAGCTCGGGATCGACCCGGTGAGTTTGTTGGAGGATAGGTTCAGGTACGTCAGGTTCTTAATGAGGCTGAGATAAGAGGGGATGGTCCCGGCGAGGTTGATGGCAGTGAAGGTGATATATTTGAGGTTCCTGAGGTTGACAATGGCGGGCGGGATGGGGCCGGAGAGGCCCGTTAGGTTATGGAGGGTGAGGTCCTCGAGGGCGGCAAGGTCGCCTATGGCAGTTGGGATGCGGGCGGCGGGGGAGAAGCCACCGTCGCTGATGAAGAGGGAGACGATGCGGTGGGTGGTGAGGTCGCAGTAGATGGAGGACCAGTTGCAGCAGTCGGTGTTGGGTCTCCAGGAGGAGAGCAAGGGGGGGTCGTTGAGGGAGGTCTTGATACGGAGGAGGGCCGCTCTGTCGACCGGGTGGCAGAGCTCGAAGGAGGCAGGGCGGAGGATGGCGGAAATGGAGAGGGAGAGGAGGAAGGGAAGGAGGAGACGGTGGCGGTTCAACATTGTTGTTGTTGGTGGATTTGTGGAGGGTGGATAGGGTTGCACTTGCACGGACAAGATTGGATGCTCCTTTTATAAGAAAATGTGATCACTCTGAAATTTCCTCAATTATCAATTGGTAACACAAATTTTCTTTTGGGAACGTTTAATCCATATACTATATTACTTGCTTAGCAAAATACGAAAAAAAAAAAAACAAGTGAACACATACATTGTGAAAAACTCCGGTGGCGTCAATTCAACAATGACAGCACAACATCCAAGTTCAAAGTCAAAGTCGGCCCATCTCAGAAGATTCACCTTAACAAGTTGCAGCTAAACGTCAACACAGCTGGGCCTCCTCGCAAGGACTCCACTTTGATTGTAGACAAAATGCGATTTGTATTATATACGTTTAGAGATAAATTTACATCTTATATTTAGAGCTCAAAATTTGTATTAGCTTGACCATCTTTAAACCATCCAAGAAAGCGTAAACTTTTTCTTTTAAAGACGAAGCCTGATGATCTTTGATTCTCTTCTCCATTTTTGGGCTAGTCTTGTTTTGACTTAACCCTTAATTTCCTATAAATATTCACCAACTTCCTCCGATCCCTCACCAAAAAAAAATAGTCAAACTCGATTAGAAACATCATCAAGCCACAAGTACACACACAAGAAGCACCAAAGTAATGTCGAACTTCCACTTCATTCTCTTCTCCCTCCTCGTCTCCTCCGCAGTCCTCCCCTCCTTCTCTGCCACCGCCGAGCTCTGCAATGCCGACGACAAGAGGGCCCTCCTCCGGATCAAGAAAGCCTTCAACGATGCCTACGTCCTCTCCTCCTGGGACGCGGCCACCGACTGCTGCGACTGGAACAACGTTGAGTGCGACGGCACCACCCACCGCATCGTCGCCCTCAACGTCCCCCTCGGCGACCTCTCGGGCCCCATCCCCTCAGCTGTGGGCGACCTCCCTTACCTCGAGACCATCTACCTCCACAAGCATCCCAACCTCACCGGAAACATCCCCCGCTCCCTCCTGAAGCTCAAGAACCTCCAGTACTTGACCCTAAGCTACAACAACCTCTCCGGCCCCATCCCGGTGTTCCTCGGCGACCTCACCAACCTCATCTTCCTCGACCTATCCTACAACCGCTTCTCAGGCCCGATCCCGAGCTCCCTCTCCAACCCCCCGAACCTCCGGTCTCTTCGGCTCGACCGCAACGCCCTCTCTGGCTCAATCCCTGCCTCGCTCGGCCACATCCAGGGCAGCAGCCCTTACCTGTACCTGTCCAACAACCAGCTCACCGGTGAGGTCCCCTCAGCGCTCGGGGACGTCGATTTCACATACATTGACCTGTCGCGGAACCAGCTTTCTGGCGACCCCTCGGCGCTGTTTGGGAGGAATAAGAGCACGCAGCAGATCTACCTGTCGAGGAACATGTTCGAGTTCAACATGTCGGAGATGGAGCCGCCGCAGGAGAACCTGATCGCTCTGGACCTGAACCACAACAAGATCTACGGGGCGATTCCGGCGGCAATGACTGGGGTCGCGAATCTGCAGATCTTGAATATGAGCTACAACAGGCTTTGCGGGGAGATCCCGGTTGGGGGGAGGCTGCAGAGCTTTGACTCCACCGCGTACTTCCATAACCGGTGCTTGTGCGGCACTCCTCTTGATAGCTGCAAGCGATGATCATCATCATCATCGAGAGAGAGTTTGGCCATGAATGAAATTGAGTGTGCGGTGTGTGTGTCGCGGTGCTCCTTGTCAAGTGTGACGCATGCTAAATAATGTCGTTGTCTCTGTTCATTTCCTAATTCTTTTTTCCTTTTTTCCTTCCAATAATGTGAAGCTGCTCAAAAGTGTGAAAGTGTAGGAGGAGATCAAATTGTGTATGGCATGGCTATTAAGGATATGTTCCTTTTTCTTTTTCTTCCCAAATTGGATCAAGGATCTCATTGCTTCTCGTAGTATAAAGGAGCATAAATCATTTTAATTACTTCAAAGTTTTTCATTAAGTCATCAGTATAAATTCACGAATAGTAGTGTGAAAATGCATTTCATGAAAAATAAGCCATGAATCTTTCATTTTATGCAGATTTCTATTTTATTTTGCCTTTCGCATAGCTTGACTAGGCTCCTTAACTTTAGCAAAACGTTCGGTACGCATTGAAACTGGATAATTGCAAGTGTCATTCTAGAGCTTGGAATACTGCAGTTGACCGACTAGCATTGTTAGGTTTTGTTGGATGTCTTGTGGGTTAGCATTTTCGGGAGTTCTGAATTATCCTTTCTTCTTGTTTCCGCTTAGGAAAGCCTTATGATGACCACTGTTGCTGAGGTTTGCTCTTGAGCTTTTGAACAAAATGATGATTTACTTACAAAATGAGAAATTGGATAATTGCTAAAAAGAACATAGTATTATACCAAAATTTTCATGTTTAGGTAGAAAACTTTATCTTGCAAATGGATCTTAAAAACATGTAAGTTCTACTGTTAGGATTTTTTGTTTCTTGAGTAATTAACCCATTTACCAACTTGAACTAGACAGGCCTTAAAGTAATTTTAATAAAAAGCAAAGCCGAAATATAAAGTTGAGAACAGCTAAAGATACTAAAAAACTATCGGACAAAATCGTGACAAAAGCCAATTACTGCGTATTTCCATTGTTTTTTTTTTTGGTAAGGTGCGTATTTCCATTGTTGCTCTTTAAAGATACAAAACATGAGGTAAATATTCAAGAATTCCATCTTCCTTTATTAATTGCCGATCAAAATATATCCAATAGACAGCCAAACAACACCAGCTTTCACAGTGGCGAGCTTGAAGTTAAGGGATGGAAGTGAAACGGCGTTGACTTTCAGCCAGTTCAATATGTCTTGTTATGTTGATTAGGTTGATCTTGCATTCTAGGACAATTTTGAATGCTGGGTCGAAAAGTTGCACGAGACCTGTACATATTTAGGTATTTTTGTTGACAACCGGTCGCTCTTGGGTCCAACCTAGCGTCGAATAGCTTTATAAGAGGAAGTGTTGCAATCAACTGCGATTCTATTTCATGCCAAAGTACTCTATTTCACATTGTAAGAATACTTTTATTCTATTATTGTCATACGTGAACACAACCGAACATCATCTAAAGAAAAAAAGAAAGAGAAATCTGACTTCTTTGTCCTCTTTTGGTATATGTGGCTTTTGCAAGAGTTCTACATATGAAACTCCATTACATGAATATAGACTGGCGATAATATATTTATTCTCTTGCCAGTGTCTTTACCTATCAAATCTTCCGTCACACGTCCACCGTGTCATCAACTTAACAGCTTGAAAGCGGAGCTCCACACAAACACTTGTTGTCTGAGTACGATGATGCATCGAAGCTCTGCAGCTTGCCGCCAACAGGAATCTGGCCGCACAGCTGGTTGTCGTTCAAGCGAAAGGTGTCGAGGTTCTGGAGTGAAGTGAGCGACTTGGGAATTGATCCGGTGAGGTCATTGTGAGAAAGGTCCAGTAAAGTGAGCTTCGAGAGCATGCCAAGGTTGGAGGGGATGGAGCCGGTGAGGTTGAGGTAGCTGAGGCGGAGGAAGGTGAGGTCCTGGAGCTTGCTGAGGGAAGAGGGGATCGGGCCGGTGACGTGGGAGAGGCGGTTCAGGTCGATCATCTGCAGGTAAGGGAGGTCACCGATGGCGGCCGGGATTTGGCCCGAGAGGGTGCCGTCAAAGATGGTGAGCTGGGTGATGCGGTGGGTGGTGTCGTCGCAGGCGACGCAGTACCAGTCGCAGCAGTCGGTGTCGGCCTTCCACGAGGCCAAGATGTAAGGGTTGTTGAGGGACTGCTTGATGGACAGGAGGACCTTCTTGTCCTGAGGGTTGCAAAGCTCGGAAAAGGATGGCGAGACCAGGAAGCTTGAGAGGAGGAGAGTAAACAAGAAAGCCGACGAGAGATTTGGACTTGCCATTTGTCTCTCTTTGTTGGGTGATGATCAGATGAGAGGATGTGCTGTTGGAAGTTAGGTTAGTGACTGCATTTGTAGGGATGTCTGAAGCTTGAAGAGAGAGGAGGTTGATCAGGATCAAAAACAATTCAGGGGGAAAGTCGATTTGAGAAGATTTGATTTTGACATTTTCAACTTGGTGGTGTTTGATTTATTAATGCGTTGGTGTTGCATGCACAGCCGGGGCTCCACAATTCATGGCATTTGCCGTCCTCGTTCTTTATGATTTATTTAAACATATAAGTGCTAGTATGTTAGAAATTGTTGCCAAAGGAGTCTAGAGGAATTAATCAACTTAGTGTTTCTTTGGTGTAGTTGTAGCTGTGTTGCGGCTTCACACCTAAAATATACTCGTAGGACACTTAAAACACAGTGAAAGAGTACCCGGCTAGCCGGAGGAGTCAAAAGGAATTAATCAACTTAGAGTTTGTTTGGTGCAGTTGTAGCTGTGTTGCGGCTACATACCTAAAATACACTCGTAGGACACCTAAAACACACTCATAAGGTTAGGTAAAATAGTATCCGGCTATTATATATTACAATTAACTGTGCTGGTTAGATGAAACAGTACCCGGCTATTATATGTTACAAGCATACGTTTTTTTCACACGTCTTTAAAGGTGTTGTACTTTAGCTATAAGCAATTAATCCATTTGGTTGAAACTTTTGCGAGAGATCGCTCGATTATCAACATGACGAAAAAAACCTCTAACATTGTTGTAGAGTTTGTATCAATATTTACGTGCGAAAAAGACATGAAATTGCTTTAGTGTTATCAATGCTTGTATAAGTATTATTTGAACTTTTACGATGTATAATTTTCACCTTATTATAGTAATGATAATGATAATTATAATAATAATAGCAGCAACATTACATGTTCTTAGTTTTCAAGTATTGCTATTGCAAACATTGGAACAAAAAACGTTGGAGGTGATGATGGAGAAGTTCTCCATGGAGTCGGAAGAAAAATTTAAGAAGGCAATTAGAAACATATTTCATAATAAGAGAAAAAGATAGGGTTTTTGTACGAGTATCTTTATCTTAAAAAATAATTTTTAGAAAGCTTAAAAGTTACGGTATCTCAAAGCTGCTAGAGGTTATATAACTCATGAAAATCACTTATTTTGATGTCCAGTCTAGGCTTAGAGAGTGGTAGCTAGGGAATTGGGTCGGCACTCGGGGTGAGGTGGTGCCACGGCGGGGGTCGGCGCATGGTGACTTTGATCGTCCTCTGTCCGTGGATAAGATCGCTAGTATTTCGAGTTCGGGCAATTTATAAATTTATATCCCTAAATATAGAAAATCTCAATCCTACTCTAAAATAGCAAAAAAAGATCGTCCCGACACTGTTCCCCTTAAATGGACAATGATGTCTTTATTTGGATAAGGAAAAGACAGAAAGCTACATGAAATGGATAAGGTCTTGTCCCCCTCCGTCGCTTCACACATTGCAACCATGAAATTCAGAAAAGTCTAGTCAAGATCGAGGGCTCTTTAAATTTCACTAATCCTATTCTAGGTGGGGGTCGTGATGGACTTGGCATCTTAGATGATCCCGAAAGCATTATTCCACGACAAAGACGGGTCGTTGCATAGATTTTGGCTCGATCACTACTAGTTCTCCCCATGTAAAGCTTCACCAGAAAAATCGATGGGCATATTTCAAAACGACTGTCGGAATCGATGGGTGCCGAGTAGGGAAAGACAAAAATGAAAATCGTTTGCTCCCGTTTTAAAAACTGCATGCATTTTACTTGTTATAGCAATATTACAATAATTACTTGATTTTTAATGTCTCTCGAGATTACGCATGTATTTCCTTTGATTGTGTATATCCCCAATTGATTATAATTGGTATTATTTTTATCTTATTACTTTAAATACTCATCCAATAAAGTCTATAAATAATCTCACGTACTATTTATCAATAAATCAAAATATACACAAACTTTAAATTGCTTCTCTTTCCCATATTTCTTTATCTTTACTATTACTAGAATGAAGTGCGAAGCTCCTGGTTTGGAAGATTCTTGGCCATGGAAGAGACACGCTTGTCCTTTGTATTTGTCATTGAGGCAAGACGGTGTGCGCATGCATGTCAAAACCCACGTAGCGTGGGATCAACATTAAGCAGCAATACTCATAGGCTTAGTAACGAGAAATTCCCACATGCACGTGACTCGTGGAATTACGGTTCTCGTAATCAAATGATTATGATGTTATCTAAACAAGGAAGAGTTTCCATCCGTTAATTAAAACTTTCAAACATGATTTTAGAGCCAAATTCTATCCCTTTTGTGGGGAAATTGCTGACGTAAACACTGGCCAATCATCATATGTGGCACAGCCAATGATAATGTGGACAATTTTTTTTCAATTTTTTGAATTTTTTTTATTTCTTCTTTTTTTTTTCCTTTTCTTCTCTTTTCCTTTGTTTTTTTCACTGTGACCGCCCACTGGGCGAGGGCTGCGAAGTCCTTGCTGACCGCTGGTGAGGGTCATGGCCCTAGCCTAGCCTTGCCCAGATCTAGGTGAGCGCCACAATGAAAGGAAACATAAAAGGAAAAAGAAAAGAAATCTAAATAAAAAATTTAAAATATTGAAAAAAATTATCCATGTCAGCACCGGCTGTGCCATGTAGGACGGCTGGCGTCCACGTCAGTAATAGCCGGATGGAGTGCATTGGCAAATTGCCAAAAAGATTTAGGACTAAATTGATCAAATCAAAATATTTATGACTGAATCGACAGAATTATAATATGCTTAGTAATTTTTTGGTAATTATCCCCCCGTACGCCCACGCCAGTCAGCCAATTACCACATGCCACTGTTAGTTCGGCCTGCACATGAGCTATTGAAATATTCCACATTTCTCGGCAATGGATTTCTATGTGTTCTTTATATACATCATCGTTGCTGCTGAAGACTTGTTACGTGGTCAAACCTTTGAAATCAAGTCGGCCAAAATAAAATGTACGCTCTCTGTAATTGCCCCAAACAAGCCGTTACAATATAATATGATCTTTGAGAGTATTGAGAGCCAGGCCTTCGCTCCTTGACACTTTCGCTCGCGCAATTGATATTGAGTAAGATACGACCGATTTTGTTGACCATCTCAACGGCGCAAAGATCATAATCCCCCACACACCACACATTCACATAAGAGGACTCGCATGCATTTCTATGGAAACATAAAATAGACCAAGCATCCGATTCGATATTGCCCTAATCGGTTATAATTTTACTTGGAGGTGCTCGAGAGTTGAAGTTGCTACAAAAAAAGAGCCGTATCGATTCATATCTCTGTAATAGATAGTTAAGAGTCAATTTATCCACAAGTTTGAGTACTCCTGACACTTTTAAGTAGTCAAGCAATTCTTTTAGGTACGCTCGGTCTGTTGAAATCGTATGATCTGCACAATGCAAAGCACTGTTTAAAATTTTGATGAGTATAACATTTAACTTTACTGATGAAGTATGGTTTACTGCGAAAAACTTAAATTTCAAAACTTCATGGGCCTGGTCATTGTATCGCAGGCCCAAGAAGCAACACGAGTAGCGTGGAAAGCATCTTTATTGGTAAGGGCTTAATTCAAAAAAAAAAAAACGCCAACTTTAAATCGATGGATAATTCTAGCCCGAATCTTTTTTTATCCCATAAAAAAGCACCAACTTAGGTCGAAGGACAATTCTAGCTCGAACTTTTTTTTGTCCCGTAAAAAAACACTAACTTTCAGACAAGTGACAATTATGGCCTCAATTTTTTTTGTCTAATTAAAAAGCATCAACTTTTATCATGATCCCAAATTTGGCCACCAGTTGACTTTCACCATTATTTGAGAAAGAAGGTTATGGTGGTGAGCTTGGCGAATCTCATCCATGGCTTCTGTCGACAGGCGATGGTTAGCTTCAGATTACGTTTGGCTAAAGAAATTTAATTTGGAGATACTTTTTACTTGTCGGTGAAGTAAAGGAGACGAACAGTTTCACCATTATTTTCAAATTGTGGCTTAGAGAATAAGACATTGAATATTATTTCAAATCCAGTTAGCAAGCCACGTAAATTTATTGCTAAGGTGGAATAGTCAAGTTAGATAATCAATGGTTCTAAATCAATGAGAGTTAGATTTGGGATTTAAGTAAAAGTTGATGTTTTTTTACGAGATAAAAAATAATTTGGGCCAAAATTATCCATCGACCTAAAGTTAGTGCTTTTTTTATGGGACACAAAAGAGTTCGGGCCAAAATTATCCATTGACCTAAAATTTGTGCTTTTTTACGGAACAAAAAAAAGTACTAGTCAGAATTATTCCTCAACGTAAAGTTGGTATTTTTTTCTAAAATTTACCCTGTTGATAAGGGTCATGTACACAACTTAAGCCTTTTTTTTCCTTTTCCTCAGGTGAAGTCCGTGCAAAAGGAGGAGAGCAAAAGCCACATTCACAAACACTGTTCACTACAAATTTCTAAAAGCACCAATGTGTCCCTTCCTGAGAATCTCTTTTTCTTTACTTAGACAAAGTCAAAAGGAATTTAGGTGTTAAAGATGGAGCCCTTAAAAAGCTTATGCTTTGAGAATATTGTTTTGGGAAAGCACAGAGCATCTACAAAAGCTTATGTGCCTAGTTGCTCTGCACTATATTCCCAGAAAGATCATCTTTGTTTCTTAGATGGGGAATCCTTCCTTTTGCTTGGTTTCAGTGAGAAAGCGGGCTCACACAGGTTAATCAAATCAATTAGATTCGATTCGATTCTTCACAATAATCACAGCCACGTATTTGACTAATGGAATTGTTTGTACGAAGTTACGCGCTTCTGCCATGTTCATCAGCCCTAAACAAACAAAAGCTCTGGGTACTAAAATGAAGTGGTTGATCACGTGGTGGTCTTCCTCAAAAGAATGCTGAAGCAACTTAAAAAGTTGATATTGAGCTGGTAGTGCAGGTGACAGATGCTCAGCATCTTTGGCCTAAAGACAAAGTTGTCAAGCTCAACTCCCTGAATTGGAGAGCTTCATCCAATAAGTCTCTAAACCTCCAGAAGGCAGCAATTTCCCAACGCCGAAACCTCGAAAGACCTAGAGACTTGCAAGTTTAACATCTGCACATACAGACATGAGAATCTAATCTTTCCAGCAGCAATCTTTCGGGGGATATATAGAAGCATACAATTGAAGGTAACAACACTTACCCACGACTAGAGCGCTCTTTCTGTTGCTTGTTTGTATGTTTTCACGCTCACGTTTACTATTATATTAATGTTATCTTCTTCAGTTTTCATATGGTAAGGTAACTGATGAATCTTTAGTACTATTGTAGTTGCCTAACTTCAGCTAAATACGACTCCAGCATCAGCAAGCTCTGAACCAGCAGTGGTTCTGTGGAAAAATATTACAGCACCATGACTACGCCAGTCCCTCCACACACCCAAGAAGATTATAAGTTGAAACACACGAAACCTCAGCTCGGGGAACGATGGCCACATGGAGGTGTCCGAGGTGGGGGTGGATGGATCACAAGCGAAAGAGCCTCAAGCACCTACGACCTTGTCGAACAGATGTATTATCTCTACGTGCGCGTTGTGAAAGCCAAGGATCTTCCCTCGAATCCTATCACAGGAAGCTGTGACCCATATGTCGAAGTGAAGCTCGGGAATTACAAAGGCAAGACGAGGCACTTCGAAAAGAGGGCAAACCCAGAATGGAAACAGGTTTTTGCCTTCTCCAAAGAAAAGATCCAGTCCTCGGTTCTTGAAGTATTTGTCCGGGACAAAGAAATGGTAGGGCGAGATGATTACATAGGCAAGGTGGTGTTCGACATGAATGAAGTGCCGACTAGAGTTCCACCAGACAGTCCTCTGGCACCTCAGTGGTACAGGTTGGAAGATCGGCGAGGAGACACCAAGGTGAAAGGAGAAGTTATGCTTGCGGTTTGGATGGGAACGCAAGCCGACGAAGCCTTCCCTGAGGCCTGGCATTCAGATGCAGCATCAGTCCATGGAGAGGGAGTATATAATATTCGGTCCAAGGTTTATGTTTCCCCTAAACTGTGGTATGTCAGGGTGAACGTGATCGAAGCTCAGGATGCGGAGGCCCATGACCGAGGCCAAGTGCCGCAAGCTTTTGTGAAAGCACAAGTCGGACACCAGATTCTCAAGACCAAGCTCTGTCCTAACAGGACGACAAATCCATTTTGGAACGAGGACCTGCTATTCGTTGCAGCAGAGCCTTTTGAAGAGCAGTTGGTGCTAACAGTTGAAAATAAAGTAACCCCTGCGAAGGATGAAGTCATGGGCAGATTGATATTGCCACTAACCATCTTTGAGAGGCGCCTGGATCACCGGCCAATTCATTCGCGCTGGTTCAACCTCGAGAAATTTGGTTTTGGTGCCCTGGAAGCAGATAAAAGGCACGAGCTCAAGTTTTCAAGCAGGATACATCTGAGAGTCTGTCTTGAAGGTGCTTACCATGTGTTGGACGAGTCCACCATGTACATCAGCGACCAGCGGCCGACAGCACGACAGCTGTGGAAGCACCCTATTGGCATACTTGAAGTGGGTATTCTAAGCGCTCAAGGGCTTCTTCCCATGAAGACAAAGGACGGCCGAGGAACCACCGATGCCTACTGCGTTGCCAAGTACGGACAGAAGTGGGTGAGAACAAGGACTATCCTCGAGAGTTTGAGCCCGAAATGGAATGAGCAGTATACATGGGAGGTCTATGACCCCTGCACTGTGATCACACTGGGAGTTTTTGACAACTGCCACTTGGGTGGAAACGAGAAATCGGCAAGTGGTGGCGGGGCAAGAGCTGATTCAAGAATTGGGAAGGTAAGGATTCGGCTATCAACCCTCGAAACGGACCGAATATACACTCACTCCTATCCGCTGCTTGTCCTCCACCCGTCGGGGTTGAAGAAAATGGGAGAGCTCCAATTGGCAGTTCGATTTACCTCTCTTTCACTCGCGAATATGATCTACCTCTACATGCAACCTTTGTTGCCCAAGATGCACTATCTGCTTCCATTTACAGTTAACCAGCTCGACAGTTTGCGGTACCAGGCAATGACCATTGTAGCAGTGAGGCTTGGCAGGGCAGAGCCGCCACTCAGGAAGGAGGTGGTGGAGTACATGCTGGACGTGGATTCCCACATGTGGAGCATGAGAAGAAGCAAGGCTAACTTCTTCCGCATTGTCTCGCTCTTCTCCGGCGCCATATCTATGAGCAAGTGGCTAGGTGAAGTCCGCCACTGGAAGAACCCCGCCACGACAGTCCTGGTTCACGTCCTGTTCTTCATATTGATATGCTATCCGGAACTAATACTCCCCACGATTTTCCTGTATATGTTTCTGATCGGGATATGGAACTATAGATTCCGGCCGAGGCACCCGCCTCACATGGATCCAAAGCTATCGTGGGCAGAAGCGGTCCATCCAGACGAGTTAGATGAAGAGTTCGATACTTTTCCTACATCCAAGCCTCAAGATGTGGTGAGGATGAGGTATGACAGGCTCAGGAGCGTGGCTGGGAGGATACAGACTGTGGTGGGCGACATGGCCACGCAAGGGGAAAGATTTCAGGCCCTTCTCAGCTGGAGAGACACAAGAGCGACCAGCCTCTTCATACTTTTCTGCCTCGTTGCAGCTGTGGCCCTCTACATAACTCCGTTTAAGATAGTGGCCTTGGTCGCGGGCATAGTCTGGCTTCGGCATCCAAGATTCAGGAGCAAGCTTCCTTCAATCCCCAGCAACTTCTTCAAGAGGTTGCCGTCTCGGGCTGACAGCATGCTCTGAGCTGAAGAGTTCACACAAAAACAGTCAGGGCCAATAGTCCACATTTGTTATCTACTCCGATTCTATTTCGGAGTTGTACTTGTCCAGTTCATTACCAAAGTGTTTTCACAATATTCTGCTCCTCACTCCTCAGTGCTTTAAAAACAAACGCATTAGCCCAGAAGTACGTATGCACCCTTCACTAATCTGTCTTACCATCAAAAGAACCATCCTAGAATCATAAAGTACAAAAAAAACCGCACGAATCAAATCAGGATGAATGCGGGGGCGTGATACGTATGACATGAGGTTGAGGGTAAGAAGAACATAGAGATTACAACTTCATTTGAGAAAACCAAATGCGCCTACCAGCATCGATGACAGTGAATTTCGTCCTTTCAGTACTCCACCTTCTACAAGCAGAACTGTGATAAGTCTTTTTCGACATGCAATGCGATTTTTTTTGAAGAAAGCCACATGTTCGGCAGGAAGACATTCGTCTACCAGAAATCCCATGACAAAATACAGATCCTCCTCTCCAAGATCCCAACCGCTTGTTATCATACAGTAAACGTAACAGTCTAAAAGTCCCTTACGGAGACGCATTCAAGAATCTCAAGATGGAAACCATTACCAACAAACGAAATCTTCTTCAGCTGGAGCTCGCTTGCTCCAGCATCCAAGTCGCTGTTCGGGCTGGCCTCCGCCGTCATTTCATTTGTCGGCAACCCTTGGCCGTCGTCGCCGCCTCCGCCGCCGTCTTTCAATGTTCGTTTCCGGCGAAACTTCGACGTTTGCGTCCTAGCAAGGCGGCGTACGGACGGACTCGATGGCCGGCGTCGACTCTTGGGCTTAGAAAAAAGGACCATGTGTTCGTGGGCCGACCATGGATGCACAGTTTTCCTAGGATGCTGCTGGGATAGAAGATGATCCACTGTTGTCGGCCTGTACTGCTGCTATATGTAAGTGGGCTTTCTATTAACCAATTGTCAATTTTTTTTCCCTTTCTTATAGCATTTGGAAATTTGTCTTTTGTATAACACCTAACACCTGAAATCTTTCAAAATATACATGAGTTCAGATCTAAATTTTATTTTGTAATATTTAAATTTTAAACTAGTTTTTTTGTTTTTTTTGGTAAGGTAAACTAGTTTTTTTGTTTTTTTGTTTTTTGGTAAGGTAAGAAATGAATTACTATTCCAAACACCAATTACAACCTAAGCCTGAACCAAGACCAGACCATAAAAGGACATAGAGATGTCCAAGCATGGTCAAGAAGGGAGAGGCAGGAACTATACAAGAGCCAAAAGGCTAACAAAGAGAAAAGAAAACCGGATTAAGGAGACCGGTTTACATCAAAAATGGAGGACGGGAGACCCCATTTCATTTGAAAAGAGCGGTTCCTGGGAGTATCTTGTACCCCCCCCCCATAGATATAGAGTTATCTTTGACCACTTTGAGAAGATGTTTCTTCATCCCAGGAATGTAAATGCACTTATTTCTAAAGATAGCATTGTTCCTTTCAGTCCAAATGATGTGGATTAGAGCGCCGAAGGAAAACCGTGAAAGGCATTGTGCAAAGGAGATACCACTGCAGACTGTCATAGCCCATCGAATGTGATCATGCCATGGCCGATTCCTCCATGGAAGGCTACATTTTGTAGCCCAGAAGGAGGCCAGTCTGCCAGTAGAAGGACACTCAAAAAAGAGATGGTTGGCTGAGTCGGGTCTGGAACTACAGTAGGCACAAAGTGCAGTGTCGATCCTGCGGTTTTGAAGTAGAAAGGTCTGGGATGGCAGACGATTTAAAGAAACTACCCATAGGAGAAAAGCATGTCGGGGGCCGATGTGGCGATCCCATATAAACGTGTGCCAAGGGGCATCACGCCCTTTTCTTCTAAGGTGATTCCATGCAGAAGCCACCGAGAAGGTGTTGGACGGATGATGTATCCAGATCAGCTCATCAGAGGTGCTATCTTGAAAGATTGGAGAAGGATCCATCCAACTGAAAATAGTGTCAAGAGTGTGGGAGGGTTGCCAGCTATTATCAAAGAAACTCCGAACCGTAGTATCTCTAGGGATCCGTGACCAGTAAATGTCAGAGTTGCTAAAGATAAGGTATAAAGGACCTTGGTTATGCCACCAGTCATACCAAAAAGAAATGGAATGTCCGTTGCCAATTTTCCATCGGAAGAGGGACTAAGCCTGAGTGCGCAAATCCAGAATCTTCTTCCATGTCCAGGAACAGAGGGTTAGTTTTTTTGTTCGTTTTCAAACTTTCGAAGAAAAAAGTGCATCGGACTAAACAAGCAATAGAGGGAGATCATTGGGGTCCATAAAAATTATAGCATTCGAGGAATGTCATTGGTAAAGAATTTAATATCACATGTCTGTGGGATTTCAGTAGATCTCATATCGTATTCATGTATTCTCTCTCTACCAATTTGCTTAAACTTTTGGGTTAGACATTTGAAAATGGTACCGGAGTCAGATTTCGCCGTAGATTTGCTTCGTATGCAAGGCTTTCCATCCATCAACTCTACATGTCATTATCAATCCAATTCGCACATGAGAGAAGGTATTAAAACATATCCCATTTCGCATGTCTATGGAGCTTCAATGGATCTTATATTTATGCAATTCCCTTGCTTATCGGTTTAATTTTTTGGTTTACACTTTCCAGTAGTCATATTTGACACGAAAACCAACACAAGCAAGAGAAAATTAATGAAAAAAAAAGAAAATGACTTTGAAATCTCCTATCATTTTCCCTTGAAAATGAAAGGATTGGTAGAGCTGTCACGTTTCCATGAGTCTCCATTTGACTTTCTATATAGTATGTAAATATGACACCTAAATATTGTATGTAAGATAACTGCCCTTTTCTCCACCAGCTGCATCACCTAATAATGGAATCTTCAGTTGCATTATTTGTCCCAACAAGTCCATTTTCAGTTGCAGCACTCATCTACTGTACCAGCCAGCTTGTTGAGATCACCTAATCACCAATTCTAAGTTTTTCCTCGATGTCTGGCACGATGTCTGAATTTATCCTGTAGAAATAATGCATCTTCTTTAGATCTAATATTACCATATCCTGTAGAATAGTCCGGTGTAAATTTCCCCTAAAAAAACCTCGTTAGTCAATCTCTTCTTTAAGATTTCTTATTCCTGCTCAAACGAGTTGGTTTTCAAGGAATTTAATTTGATATGCTGTCCGTGTAAAGTTTAGTTTACACATGCTAATCTCAGATTATACCATGCATAAATGTAATTGGTATTCATCCAGATTGCCAGTGCATATACAAATTTTTTTGAATGATATATCTCCTCGATCCTAAAACACATATAAATTAGTGGGTCAAAGAAAATAATGGTTTTAGATGGAAGCTGTTGACTCTGCCTACATTGTTCATGGCCACATAATCTTTTTAAGGCCAATTAGACATGCCACAAAAGAAGTTTGTATCTAGACCTCTAAAATCCACGGTGAATGGCATGTCTAGGCTAGAAACCAAAGATTGATGACTTAGTCCGATTTTCATAATTGGTGGAATAACTCAGAGTTCGTAGGACAGAGAAACTTATTTGTATGAATATCCGAAGAAGTCATATCATATCATTTAGTAAATAAATTTTTATCAAATTTTGAACTATTTCTTCTATAATCACCACGAAGAAGCATCAAGCATGCACATTGTCACAACACACAAAAACAATATGTCCATATGCTCTTGGCCTTGCATGCATTCTCCCTCAATGCCCGGGAGTGTCTTTCTAGCTCACACAAAACAAATAAAACAAGCAAAGCGAAGAGAAAATTAGCCAAAAATCAATTTCTTCTTCAACCCCAATGTCCTATAATTTCTACCTTCCTTCTATTACTTAGATTGTCTACTTTTAGTCAGCAATGGCTGCGAAATCATTGCACATTAGATTTACTTCCTCGTGAAGCAATAGGGCAAATAAAGAGGATGCAGCTGATTTCCCTTGCCTTAGAGTCAATTCTATATATCTATCATCTATGTATACATCTATTTCGCAACTGGAAGTCATTAAACATGGTTGTAACTACTGACTAGGCATAACCTGGTGAGGTTGGTGGCAAGAGAGAAAAAGGAGACTCTATTAAAATATAGCTAGTGAAAGGTCTTCATCATTCTTGCCGTGGACGTGACAACCATAGGGAGCTGAGAGCTCGGAGGCGATGGAAGTACTCGGCGATCGCGAGCAAACACCTCGCGGCTTGGCGAGTCGTGAGAATTTGATGCAGCCGGTGAAGTGTCTGGTGCCTCAAGTTATCTGCCTGTAAGGAACACTTTACCATTAGTGAATAGATAAGCAAGATATGAACATTGTAGATGATAAGCTAGTTGGGTCGATTTGTATATCTCCGCTGTTCATGACCAACCTTTAAGGATCTCTTTTTCCCTTTATCTTTAACAATATGGATCTTACTATCCAAATACAGTATTTGAATATCAATGGCTATATGCATCAAAGTAAGACAAAGTCTCGAAAGAGGGGTTGGTGGCAAGTTGGAATATTGTGCGGGAGTGTTATGATTGTAGGGCATGCAAACCACCACCATTTTAGTCAAAATTTAAACACAAAAAAGAAGAAAAAAAGAATTTAGATCATAGTGGCTGGACTGACAGCACTAGAATGATGCATATTGACTTCAAGGGAGATTTGTGCCCTCTAGGTCAGTCTAGGCCCCGTCCAAACTACAAAGCGGTCAACTAATGAAAAATGACAAATGTACGTCCACGTCCATTAGTTCTTCCGTAAAACCATGATTACCGTTCTTCCTGTAGTTATCAAGATTCTTTACCATAGTCGTCGAAAAAATTCAAACTGTGGAAACGTGCACCTCTAAAAGAAAACCCCACTTCATCCATGAGTCCAGAACCAAAAGGGCACGAGGACAACGACACCCATGAAGAGCTCAGTCAAAAAGTTGGAAAAAGAGCACAACAATTCTCTAATCAAGTGAGAAATTGTATCTAGTGAAGGAGATTTGACTTTACCTTGAGTTGAAAGTTCTGTCGAAACTTAGGGGGGGGCCGCGGGGGTGGTTGTGGGGGTGGCGTGGTGGGGCACGATCTTAATCAAATCGACATTTATCTTGTTGAAAATATTGCATTTGATTTACAAGAGAATGCCAACTTACACCCACAAATTAGGGGGTGACGGCCCGTCGCCCTCCGGTTTGCACGTGATATCTAAGTTGACGTGTATTTTGTGAACTCTTCTGATGATTCCCGGCTCAAAGAAATTTTTTGTGATGAAGCAAAAAGACAGAAGATCGTTTAAATCTCATTCATGGCCAAGTGATTGATCTAATGATACACAAATGAATGGTCCATGTACATATATTCGTCAAAATTAATAGAACCAGAACAGCTGAAAATGGCCCCGTTTAAAACAATTTAAAAAAATTAAAATAAAGGTGGTAGGAATGGGCATTAAACTAGATTAGATGTGCATGCGCGTTCGGATTTTAGTCTTGTTTGGAAAAATTAGGTCATGAAGGTGCGCAAGCTAGTCTCGAGAAGGGTCAAGAAGGGGCCAGTTGATGCAAATTTGATCCTCTCTATGTCCTTCAGGTCAAACGGTTACGACCGTGACATCAATATTGGGGTATGGAGGACATGGACATGGGCGAAGTTTGTGGGACATGGATCGTGGATCCACGTGGCTCACTCTCGGTAATACGTGGAGTGTCATGGGCATTCGTTAGTATCTCATTGAAGAAAACATAGATGATATACGTAATTGTATACAGAATAGTTGTCGTATATAATACTTTCTTATGCTGGACACGAAAGGTATTTCATTTCTCAGACATTGGGTTTTTCTCTTTGTCGCTCTAGGATAATAACATCTCATCATCTATTGATTTGTATCCCCTAATGAAGTACATGCACCCTTAAATTTGGTAGCCGAGGTTATGGCACAAGGAATTATGTGCTTATCTAGCCCTTTCTAGAATTGGATACAACTTTTTTCTTATATTCAAAAGACTACCCGCGTGCATTTGACCCGCCAGTTCAGATAATTTTCTAGTCGGTCGTTTCAAATGATTTTGTATGGGGTTAAAACTTTTCTTTTGCATTGTCCTCTAGTGGAATAATGGGAGGAAGGAACTAAGAGAGAAGAGAGGCTTTTGACACATCCGTTTGGACGACTGCGCTCATCGCACCAAACTCATGAAACCTAATGATTGTCAACAACTTATTCCTATAATTGACTTAACTAAAGCCACGCATATTTTTATTTTGCAGAAGATTCCTGAGGTTTGCACACTGTCGAATTATATGGCAGACATCTCATGCGTTAGAACAGAGACACAGAAATATAAAGTGCGGAAGATACGCTGTAACCAACCAGCATTCGGGGAGGGGTGGTCATGCAGTAGTTCAAAGGGTTGGGGTTGGTTTCCTATCCCAAAACAGAAGCCATATCTTTTCTGATGCTTATTCTCCTTGGGACCACCATAGAAATGCATGACATGATGGCTCGACAAAAGAATTGCTAGACTCGATCCTTTCTTTTACTAATGTGGCGGGCGGAATAAATCACAATTGAAAATGGGCAAGATCCATATTCTCGGAGTAGAGTTCAGTCAATATTGGTCGGAAAGATGGATTGGTTTAAGGCAAAACCTAGCTGGACAACCCTTTTTTTGTGTTTAAATGCATGGTGAGAACATGGAAGCTACGAAAGTGCAGACAAATTAATTAAGGTGGACCGCAGTTGGGCATACCTGTCTAACAAAACCTTCGAGGGTAGAGAGCTTGTTCATGGCAACGGCCATCTGGCCCATGTAGTTGGCCATGTTAGGAGGAGAGAGCAATGAATCGGAAGCGATGGTCTCCGAGAGTGACTGGTTGAGGGCTTCAAGCCCTTGTGACAGAGCCTCCTCGGCCTCCTGCGTCGATTGTTGCAACCCGCATATCCCTAGTATTTGTTGCTCCGTCAAGGGCTCGATGTGGTTTAGTATAACCTGCAGTCAAAAGGTATGTGCATGAAATCACCGAAGGACTATAGTTACGTAGATATTTGCATCTTTATATGCTTGATCGACTCATCCAGAATTTTAGTGAGAAATGTTTTAGATCCTCGGAGCATCTATTTTAATTTCTTTAGTGTTTCTTCAAAGGTTTTAGAAATTCATCAGCAACAGCATCAAGGTTTTTTACTTCTTTTTTGAGGGCCAAGGGGGTTTATGCACTTGAAGACAAAGGAAAAGATGAACATGAGAACAAAATCCTTGTTGGCATCAAAGAGAAGACTAGAGAATAGACAGACAAAATCGGAGATGAAGATTTGCAACTCTCTTTCCCTTTCGAAGGCAACGAGCCTTACTTAGTAGTAAGAGACATCGCTTTATGAGAAGAAAACCTAACTTGGCCCTTTGGTAGAAAAAGGTTCACGAGGCCCTTTCGTCATTCATTTGATCTTCATATAGGCATCTTTTTCTAGCGATGGCCAAACTTTTGCCCATGCATTGAAATGTCTTCTACACGTTGATATTTCCCATACCTTCCTATAAATAGCTCCACTTTGATACAATACACCCACTCTATTTTAGAACCAAGAAAAAGTAAAATTAGTATGAGATTTTAAAAAATCGACCAGAAACTTGCCTATTAGACTTATATATACGAACTGAAGTTTGGTAATCAGAGTGAAAATCTGTTAAAATTTCGAATGACTTTTCACGGTATAAACCCTGAAGGACCTAGTTAAGATGAGATGAACTTTTTGGTATTTGAAAACTCTAATCATGCTCACGCGAATAAAATCCTTTTTTTTTCTCATGAACACATAGCAAAAGACCCTCCAGTCTTTCATCATAGTGAGTAAAAATTAATATACCTTGATGAGCTCGGAAGGACGGAATCCGCCCATCCACATGAAGCATCGCTCAGCCGGGGTCTTCCACATTCCCGAAACAAGATGAAACACGTCCGATTTTACCACCATGCTCTTGAGGTTGATCATCTCGTTGTAGTGAGCAAGCGTGTTGTCCACAAACAGCCGCAGCTCGTTCTCTGGCAGATGCTCCTGTACCGCCGCTCGGAGCTCGCACATGAGACGGTGGTGTTCTTCTACCCACCTCGCATACTCCATGTCGAACACAGCTGCATCTGCATCAAATTTTTTTAACAACACACCTAAATTAAATACCGAAGTACAATTCCATGAGGCAAATGGATGATAAGTGTCCATAATTAGCTCAGTGTGGCGTCCATTGGTTTTTATAGACAGACTTCGCAAGCTACACCCAGTAAAATAAAATTCGGCCGTTATCTTCGGTGTCAAATCAGCGAAAGCGGTCAAGCGTAATACCGGTGCTGATGTTGCTAATGCCCACTGGGAGGCCTTGTTCTCCTCCTAATACTGCTCCTCCAACAAATATGCCCTGAGAACCAAAAAAGAACCTCTTCAGCTAGTCTCAGTCTCTTTTTCTCTCTTTTTTTTCCCCATTCTTTTATTATGGGTGTCGTATATTTCGCTGAGAGTTAAAAAGGAAGAACAAAGATGAGGTTTATGAGAAATCTCACTTGGGATCGTGCTCTTTGCAGTTCCTGTTCCAGCTGTGAGAGCTTGATCCTACTTGTCTCTAGTTGCTGAATGTACGCCTGAGATTTGAACAAAAAATAAACAAACTCGAGCAACAACTTTCGTTTGATATTCGAACTAGGAGTACATGAAATGAACCCGTGTCACCTTCTTCCGTAACCTGCTTTTCCTCGCTGCCTCTCTATTCTGCGCGAGCCTCCTCAAGGTCTGCATGCAAACACAGCTTCATGAAACTATTCATCCACGTATAACATATGTATCGGACCCATGAACAAATGGGGGGACAAAAATTATTAATGCGAGAAATATATAATAAGAGGGGATAAATATGTTGCTGTTACAAAAAGTAAGATCATTTCACATGCCTTAGGGTCAGGAGTTTTAGGACCTTCTTGTTGCTCTGAAGTGGACGTTGGGCCTTTGCGGTTCCCTTCACGCTGCCCCCACAACAAAGATCACATTACACCATTTTTTTTAACAAAACAAGTTGACTATTAATATATAGTTCGGAATTAGAATAGTTAATCCTCATTTCCGACGCAGCCCAGCTAACTGCCCTATTCCTTCCTCGATTAAAATTAATAATAGGACTTGGGTAAAGTTATATAGATGTAATGTTGTTATTAATGGAATATATGTCCTACCTTGACATTGGTTTTGGGTGGTTCAGGAGGAGCAGATGCAACATCATTTCTTGCGTTGGCTAACTCCACAGATGGCTCCGACAGTCTCTTCGAACCGCTTGCCTGCGGAGAGACCAATCCCATGTTAACCTATCAATAAATCCCATCTATAAAAATCAACAACTGGAGTAGAAGATGATGTAGAAGTGGCAGTGGCAATGGCAGTGGTGATAAGGTAATGGCCATTGGGTATTCTGATGATATACGATGCGTGGGTTGATGTTACCTTTGGCGATGGGTCGACGTGCATAGGCTGAGATGGGAAAATGTTGAGAGTTGGAGGTCTCATCCCAGAATTCTCTGCACATAACACGCATGTAATTACACAAAAAATTATGACAAGCTTTACCCCATATATCTTGGTAACTATGAGAGAGAGAGAGAGAGAGAGAGAGAGAGAGAGAGAGCCACACACACACAATCATTGAAGGAGGACCCAGAAAGAGAGAGACCTCATGCATTTGGTAGCTCTCTGATAATCCAAACAGAAAAAAGGAGCAGGAACATCACAACACAAAAAAGCACAACAACCCATGCCCATTCTTCGTTGCCTCAATTCATGAGCTTGGATTTGTTATGGGTGATGGACCCCAACGCGCGAAATACCATGAAACTTTTGGCAACCAAAAGGACTTTTTTTCTTTAAAGAAACAGAAGCGTTTTGATTTTTTTTGTTTTCTTATTTTCTTGCAGAATTGAGATCTTTTCTCGATCTTCTTTTTGGCAACGATTCGGTCAAAGGAAAAGTACCATCAGATTCAATCCGTTTGGGCATGGCATGCTTTTCTTGTGAACCAAAAAGGGATACGATTATGAAATTC
The DNA here is from genome assembly GCA_031216185.1 of Syzygium aqueum. Taxonomy (NCBI): domain Eukaryota; kingdom Viridiplantae; phylum Streptophyta; class Magnoliopsida; order Myrtales; family Myrtaceae; genus Syzygium; species Syzygium aqueum. Next base: position 24,256,656 of record CM062231.1, read on the forward strand.
TGCGATAGGGAATGAGTTGATTGAAAAAAAGAAAAGATACCCCTTCAAAGTTTCTGTTTCTGTCAGAGAGAGAGAGAGAGAGAGAGAGAGAGAGAGAGAGAGAGAGAGAGCTCACGTTTTTGATCTTGAACAGTTTGGTCATGCCCATCGAGATAGAGAAAAAGAGCTTGATCCAGCTCGCCCAAGTCATAAGCTTCTCCTCCTCCACCCCCGTCTTTGCTTCTACCAACAACAAAAACATTTTCACCTCCAAAACAACGAAACCACTTGCACAGAACCAAGAACACGAAAAATCTCAGCTTTCTTGAGGCAAAGGAGGAGATAAAAGGACACTAGGGTGAGAAAATGCTTCGTTGGGTAGTGACGAGTAAATTACAAGAAATTATTCGCGGTGATGGAGGATGATGGCGATGATTGCATCATTCCGTGTGAAACCTGCTGCTGCTGATGATGGTAGTGGTGATGGCGGTGATCTTGTATTTGATGCTGCTGATGCTGTTGCTGATACTCCAGTTGACTTGTGTGCTGGCTGGTGATGATGGCTTTATTGGCATCCATGGCCAAGAAAGAATAGAACACGCTCCTTTCTGAATGCAAATTTTAAGCTCTTTCTGCGACTTGCTGTCTCTCTCTAACTCACAACTTCATCTTTCTTCATCACCAAGACCTGCGATGACAAGTTTCTTGACAGAAACCATTAATGGCGAAGAGAGCTACTTCCTCTCACCCTCCTTTTGAGCATCATTTCCTCCTCACTTTCGGCCCCTGTAATCAAGAGTCGGTTATAATCTGTAGGGGAGAGAGAGAGAGAGAGAGAGAGAGAAGAGGAGGAAGAAGAAGAAGGAATTGAATGCGAAGAAACAAAAGACCAAGTCTCTTTTTATATTTTGAAGGCTTCTCACACTCTCTCCCTTAAGAGAAGCAGGCGGGAGCTTCTGTTCGGCAAGATTTTCAGACAAGGCGGTTCGATGAGATTATCTTTTTGGTCCTCTCTCTCTCTCTCTCTCTCAAATAAATACAACAGAAGATCAGGAGAAACCACTTTTCTTCGTCAAACAAGAGGAAAAGCACCTTGCGGACAGGGTCCCCTCCAAATTGCTCATGGTTCCTTGTCCGAGCTTCTCATCATGCTCCAGTGAAGTTACCGAAAAGGGCCTCGTGAATGCGGATAGTTTTACCTACTATACCTGACCTGACATGATACCGTTGTCAGCGCGAACATAATATAAACACATGTTTTTGTTGGGGGTGAAGTTTTGTATGTCCACGAGGAATTTGGATTTGTTTCTTGGCGATGTTTAGTAAAATAACTAATAACCCGTGCTTCTCAAACCTAAACATTAGAATTTGACCAGAAAAAAAGACTAAAGATTTTTATTTTCAACTTATGACATGAAAGAACATGATAAGCTTCACGACCTCGACAGAAGGACGGAAGGACGAAGGAGAAACATTGATTTTTCCTCTTCATGCGCAGTTGATTTATTACTTTATAGGTACTTCAACAACGCAAGGGAAGAGTTCGTCCAATCGCCGCGTGTCGTTAAGAGAAAATTTCTAAAACCGACGGCTTAGGGCCATGAAATTGATTTATCGGGACTTCCGTGAAAGAGCGAGAGTTAGACGTTATTTATACCTTGCTTTTCACTTAATTGTCGCTTGCATATCTCCACTTTGGAAAATCCTAAGGATATACCTGAGTTTTATCTTTGGGGTCACTTTGCATACCTTCACATAATTAAACTTTGTATCCTTATTTACAGTAATGTCATTTTCTTTCCAAAAGCAGGAAAAGTAACAAAAAAGTCATAAACCTTCTGTATTGATGCCGTTTAAGTCCCAAATCTTTCTTTGGTGCCAACTGAATCCTAAACCTTTTATTTTTGTGCCAATTCAGTCATTCAAGTTAATTTTGGCTGGATTTTATTGACGTGGACTCTGGCTGCCGACGTTGGCGTGTATAACTTTTAATAATATTTAATATTTTTTTGAATTTTTACTTATTTTTATCTTTCCTTTTCCTCCCCTCCCTCTTCCTCCAGCCGATCGCCTGGTCGGCGATCGACCAGAGGCCAAAGACCAACGAGGCTTGACTTGGCTAGATCCGACGAGGTTGGGCCTCTCACAATTGCTGGTGAGGCTCGCCCAGCCCTTGCCAGAGGCTGCAAGGTCGCGGCCTTCTCCCTCGCGGCCTATAGCAAGGTCGGGCCTCGCCTATGGTCGGCGAGGGCAAACCTCGCCAACCCAACGCAAGGCGATTTGTGAGATGTTAAAATGAGCTTGTCATGAGAGGCGATTTGATCTTTTCAATGTGGAGTTTTGTTTAGAGATATGTGAATTGGTATTTGCAAAAATGAGATATGTAAGTGGTCATTGGATCAAAAGTCATAATTACACTTGAGATATGTAAATGGTCATTGGATCAAAAGTCATTATTGCACTTGCTTAAAATGCTCAAAATGAGTTGTTGACGAGGTCCAGTCTACCCAAAAGGTCCTAATTGCACTTTCCCAAAAACAAAATCATAGACTTGGTTTTAAGTCAATTAAATAAAAAAAATGAAAGAAAAGGATCAGAAAACGAAAACCCATTAAGAATATTACACGCTTCCTCCACTAATTTATGAAAAATCAGGGGCGAAGCCCCCGGAAATTAGTTTAATAAAATAATCCGTGAATTGAAAGGACTAATCTTGGCTAATATTTATCAGAATCTATCACACGCTAAATGAAAATCCAAGTAGAATGACCATGCGCAAGCCTTTTCATGATGAAAGAACTTCAGAAAAAAAAACAAAACCAAAGCAATTATTACGATATTTAATGCGATTACTCGTTCAAGTACGCAGCAAATACATACAATCAACTATGTTTCAAATTGTCGAATCCAATCGTTCTAGCGGATTTAAAAAGTAAAATATATAAATTTAAGGGTTTGGATTTGTTTTTTTTTTTCCCATAAACTAAAGATGGTGACGGTTTGGATATAAAAAAAATGTATGCTAGCAGTAAAAACAAACCCTAGTTTCCCCTCGTCTTTAAAAAAAACCATTAAACACAAAGGTTACAATACAAGCAGCTGTCTATTGGGTTAAAACGTTGACCATACCATACACGTGTCGCCATTACCTTCCAGAATTTTTCAGGGAAGTTGCTGTGTGCGTCCCCACACGGAGCATAGTTAATCTAATTAAAAAAACATGGTCCTTTCGGTCGAATCGTGAGAAATGATTCGATGTTGCCGAGGCTGAGGGTCCCACCGTCGACCCCCCCCACCATCCCTCGCGATTTCTTTATTGTTTACCCTTCTCTACTTATTGTTTTAACAACTTGCAAATACCTCCCAGCAGCAAGTAAAACACCACTAAAAATTTCAAATTACACTACTTAAAGTAAATTTATTTTAAATTTTTTTATAACATAAAAAATTCTAAATTATATAATTTGTGATACATTTACTCCACAATACTTTGATCCAGGGATATTTTCGTCTTTTTCTTTTATTATTATTTTTTTTCTTTCTTCTCTCTTCCCTCCGTGAGAAGAAAGAAAAAAAGGAAAAATAGAAAAAGACCATAAGACAAAAATTTCCTTAGGTCAAAATATTATAGGGTAAATGTATCATAAGTGACATAATTTGAGATTTTTCTTGTCACAAAAAAAAGTTCAGGGTAAATTTATCACAAATGGCATAGTTTGGGGTTTTCGGTAATGTTTCTCTCCCAACAACGCTTGAACAAAAGGACAAACGATGGTCCGATTTGTTTCGCGAAAAAGAGAGTGATTTGATTTTTTTTTTTTTGGACATAAAGAGTGATTTGATTAAAAAGTAATTCCTTGTACCATTTTAAATAATTAGTTAATAAAGGGCTTAATTTCCTAAAAGACCCTAAACTTTGGGCTCAGTTTCAAATTTATCCATAACTTTCTTTTGTCTCAAAAAAAAATTCTCAAACTTTTAATTTTATCCCAAAACTACCCTATTAACTTTCCGACAATCCCTCCAACCTCAGTTCCTTGTCACCGTAAGGGTGTCATGGTGGCATTTGCAACCAAGATTCGAGGTTGCGACGCCATGGCCAACCGAGATCCGAGGTCAGCGTGGCGGTCGGGCCTCAATCAGATGGCCTCCACATCCAAATGGCGGCCTCGACAAGGTTGCCCATGGCGCTGGTGGCCTCGATCCCTCATTGTGACACAATGGGTGACCTCGAATCAAGGCGCAAGTCGCAGTGGCATACCTTCGTGTGAGGCGGAGATTTAAACGGCAAGGAGATGGAGCACAACGACCACTCCTGAGGAGGAGGCTGGGCGACTCGCCTGAGATCTTGGCGGCGGTGGGGCTTTGGCGGGGGAGCAAGTTGGATGTTGATTGTTGGAGTCGCCGACTGAATTGCTACTGATATATAGTTTTTTCGTTTTTCCCTTTTTAGTCTGTTGAAGAGTTCTTTCATTTCTTGAATTTTGGTTGCGCGCGGAGAATTAAAAAGAAGAACAACATGTAGAGGTTTTGATTAGTGGACCGGAAATTGGTGATCCTTCATCGAGTCCAGTGAATAAACCGGAACTCTCCTCACTGTTCATTGGGAAAGAAGAAGAACAGATGAAAATAAAGGTGACGTGGACTGACATGCGGAGGGAAATGAAAGTAAAAATGTACACGTGGAAATGTCACATTGGACAACTAATAGTGATTGTTGGACGGAAAATTAACTGGGCAAATTTGGGACAAAACTAAAAATTGAGAATTTTTTTTAAAGTTCATAATAAATTTGGGACTGAACCTAAAGTTTGGGGTGTTTTAGGGAATTAAGCTGTTAAAGAATGTTTCATTATTGATAACAATTTGTGTCTAAATATATTCATGTACGATGAAAATATTTTTCGTTTATTCATCTGTGTAAGCGATACAAACGATCATTTTCAGGAAATTATTTTTAAAATCATTCATTTTCTGCGAAATAAACAGAGCTTAACATAAATAGCCCATGAATTTTTGTTCTCGATGTCGCCCTTCGACTTTTAATTTGTGTAATGTTATCTTTAAACCTTTGGCTAAATATGCAATGTCGTCCATGAACTTTTTATTTGTTTAATATAGTCATTAAGCTATTGTTAAATGTTTAATTTATCCCATGAATTATTGGTAAATATTTAATGTAATCCTTTCGTTTGCGTCATTTTCACATAGTCTAGGAACTAAATTAAATATTTGCCAATACTTTAGGGATCACATTGAAAAAATTCAAAGTTCAGGAATGATATTGCACGTTTGATCAAAATTTAGAAACCATTTGTGTCATTTTCCTACACTTGAAATAACGTTGGGTTTCCTTGTTCAAGACATTTATATAAGTTGATGCGTCAAGTGAATAAGTGCTATTAGTTTACATGAGGCTAATATTTACGTGAAATTAATGTTATTTATATTAACCCTTGCGCTTGAAATGATGCAAGATATTTTTTTCTATTAGAATTTGTGTTTTTTAGGGGTGTGCAAAAGGGACCACCCAGACTGAGATCAGCCCTAATTTGACCTAACCAACCGGTTATGGGCAATTACCGAGGGTCCTAGTTCGGTTCCCAATTCTGTAAAACTAGAATTGATGATTTTCAATCCGATTCCCGGTTCCGAGGGTGGAAACGCCTATCCAAACCAGACCAATTATCTTCTTTATTTCTTAAAATTCTTTACAGAAACTCTAAGCCCTCTTTTCTTTCCCTATTTGGCTGTTCCCTCTCCAATTTCACGCTTGTTCTTTCCCTCGGCCTCCCTCGCTCTCTCTTTCCCTTAGCCTCTCACGCTCTCTCTTTCCCAAGGATCCTAGCTCGGAACATGGCAAGGCGGTCGGCTATAGTTAGGGGTGAGCAACTTGGACCGCCCAAACCGGGACCGGACCGGACCGACGAGTTTGGTCCGGTTTTCGGGACTATTGGTCCGATTCCCGATTCCTAAAAGCGGAACCGGTTTTTGGGTGGTTCGGTTCCCGGTTCTGAGGAGGAACTGGACCGATCATTTAATATATTTTTTTGTTATTTTTTTATTTAAAAAAATTAATAAAATGTGAACTAAACTCTAAGTAAACTTCATTATCATAAATTCATTGATAAAAAATTGTAAAATGTGAATTAAACTTTAAGTGAACTTCATTGACATAAATTTATTGATAAAAATTAGTAAAATGTGAACCAAATCTTAAGTGTTTGACAAAAAAAAAACCCTAAACTCTAAGTAACCGGTTCCATTGGACAGGACCGGAGCCGGACCAGACCAACGGTCCGATGTGATTCTCTCGGTCCAATTTCCGGTTCCACCTTGGAATCGGACCGGACCGGAAATCACTCACCCCTAGCCGTAGTTCGATTCATCTCGAACTCACCTTATCGCCTTCGGATTAGGTAGGGAACCCTGCAATTAAATGCTTGTCCCTAGGAACCCCTTTTGCTCCACCTTATTATGCTTAAAGGATGTGCCAAGCTTAGTTTCTCTGGTTTACGAGTGTTTTGTAGAAATGAGTAGTTTCAAGTTCCCCGCAGGTTCCAGACGGAGCCTACCCATTGGAATAGGTTCCTAATTTTTGGAACTTGGAACCTACCTTACTACCTTGAAACCTAGAACATACCCAGTCATAGGCTCTAGAGTCGGTTCCAAAGTCTATCTAGATTTCACCCGTATTATTAATTGAATGATTACAATAAATCATCACCTTTTATGACCATTAATTGTTGCTACAATCCACTTACGGCAACTTATATTTATACACACGAAAATATAAAATATTAACAAAGTAAAAGTCTCAATCATAAAATGGAAGCTCAGTTCCAGGTTATACACTCGTCATAAGACGCCATGGAATACCGTAGGATCACGCGAAGACATAAACAAAAAAAAAATACAGGTTCTAGGTTTTAGGTTTCACCAACCTAGAACCTAAGCCTAAAATTTTGAATCTACCCGTCAAAACAGGTTTCCTAATTTTTGGAACCTAGAATCTACCCTGCATGTTTTGAAACCTGGAACCGGACAAGTTTCTATCGATCCAGTTCCATGGTTTCTCATATTCCGCCTTGGAACCATGTTCACCCTTTGTGTTTTGTGTCCAACTGAGTTGATTTCTTTAATGTCAAGCATTTCTTGATGGTCGTTTGGGTCTAAGTATTGGCTTCGAGATCTAAAGAATGGACAACATCTTCTCCTCACTCCGTGCACCACATACTGGATGACATGCTTGAGCCAAACTCATGCAAACTTGTCTTCATGCCGTGTATCGGAACTAGCTGCTATGTGTTTGTAATGATGCTTAAACAAATTGTTTTCTTATTTAGGGAAAATCATTGAATTAACACACTTGGATGCTCATCTCACAATCGTCTTCGGTTCATATATTTTATATTCAAATTCCTACTATTCAAGTTTACGGTTGTATGTCCTGATCTTGCCCTGTTTCTGTATTCTCATGTGTCATGGTGCTGTTTGATGGTCACCATTAATGTGGCACTAGCAGTTAGGTCGTGTTTTAAACTTAAAATTTACCCCAATTATCTTGAATCCACCGGTTCCATTGGACTGTCCGAGAATCGTACTAGACCAGTTGATCCAATCCGGTGTAGTCCTCGATTCCAGAAATTGGGAACCGGTCCTGTTCGTCCCGTTTCCAATTCCTAAGTGGGACAGGATCGGATCAGGAAGCGATCGCCTCTAGTGGTTTTTTTTCCCCAAGCAATTAATGTACATTGTTTTTAAATTCCAACATGATGTAATTTACTGAGACTCGCACCACGAGCTTGGACATTATGAATATTGAGATTAACAGATTGTACATATACCGCATAAATCTTGTCGAGGATATATTGAAAAAAAAAAAGGCTTTCCATCTGTTCGACCTCCCTTATGCCATGGATAAACAAGCTGAAAAACCCTCCTAATCATGTGTGCAGAAGACTCTTAGTACCTTACACCTTCATGTCTTAGGATATGTTGAATGCATTCAGGTATGTCGTTCACCAATCACCATACGTGCTTGTCTTTACGTACCGATAGAACATACCAATCACCAATGCTCTCTCTATGACCTTGCGTTGCCTGGATTTCTATATATTCGTTGCACCATATCTTGCCCAATTTAATTTAGCTTGGGTCAGCGAATTGGTAGGAGAACATACTCAATATGGATGATAATGGTATCTCAAAACACTCGAATTTGACATACGAAAGTTTCACCATACAATTACATACGCAACTATGCAAGACCGAGATAACATCCAAACTTTGATGAAGGACTACATCAATGATGCATACATTAAGGGGAAAAAACATGATAATCTAACTAATCAGATGTACACATTGCTAAAAATTCGAGCTTTACTTAATTAAGTGGATAAAAACCAATATGACTAGTTGGGTTTGTCAAATCAATGGACACCAACACTCAAGATAACTTGCCAAGCAATTTTACGTATTAGTATACTTGTCTTTGGAAGTACTTTTATAAGTAGCAAGTCCCCATCAAAGGAGTTTTCCGGTATGAGATTGTACTTTATTAAGCAATAAAAAAATAAAGGTCCTCTTGCATATTATATGCAGAAGTTGGATTTCAGTTCAATATAGAAGTCTACTTGCCTTCTCCCCGAAACCCACTTCCACCCTTTTCCTTTTTGTGGAGGACAATCGCGCGTGCTAAAATAATGGCTAGAAGACAAATGAATTTGGATTAGGTACATCAGAACACGTCTGCTAAGTGAATATTATTTGATTAATTGGCTGATTAAGTAAGGTCTTTCTTAATGCCAATTCAAGCAGCAGCTAGGGTTTTCCCCACCAACTCTATTGGCTGGCTGGAGTATTCAAAACCTGACGGGGATAACGATGGCGGAATGAAAAACCCTAATAATTTCGGACTCGGAAGCGATTGCTGCGATGAGATGATGGCTGACTCTGTGTATTTATAATTTTTACGCATCTGGAAATTGGATTTCACACACGGCACAGGACATGGCGCGCGTTGACTTTGGACAATAATTTAACAAGAATATAGGTTTAATAGTTATCGTGGCGGTCAGAAAAAAAAATCCGGACACTTCTTGCCGATGGCTTTTGTGATTTTGATCGGAAAACATGGGACTTAATTAATATGCATTTCCTCATTAACTTAATCACACCGGTTTTTTATATGCCACGAATAATTCAACAACTGTTTTCTTTATGGTTTTGGTCATCGGCCATTTGCATTTTTGCTAGATAATTTTTCTTTCTTCCTCCTTAGTCCTTATAGCTGATTCATACAAAGACGTACACCTTAATCCCATGATTTAAAGTACAAATTCAAACGTCTGATTTACAGATCAAATCACGAAATTTCGTGTACGACCAATCTCTCAAGGCACCTTTCATGAGTTTTGGTCCGTATCCTATTTGATCCACACCACATGGATATTGGTAGAATACTCCGTGAATACAAATTATTTACTTGGAATTGTCTTGCATAAAAAACGTTGTCTAAGAAAGAGAAAAACTAATGCCATCCACTGCATATTCTATATGAACCGGTCTGCTAGATCCTCTCTCTCTCTCTCTCTCTCTCTCTCTCTCTCTCTCTCTCTCTCTCTCTCTCTCTCTCTCTCTCTCTCTCTCTCTCTCTCTCTCTCTCTCTCTCTCTCTCTTATTTGGGTAAGTAAGGGAAGTGATGCCAAAATTGACAGATTAGGTCAGCCGATTCTTGCCCAAATGTTCTGGAGACCGAATCATTTGGCTAAAGAAAGAGCATGAGCGATAAAACTCAAACGACGATCATGTGTTTGTTCATAAATGCAAGCAGTACACAAAAACGTCCAACAATGCACGTTGCTAATGTTACTTGTTATCCTAATCACCGCTTCTCAACATTGTCACAGAGTTGCATCATTCTTCCACCAACAGAAACTGACATCAAGATCCAAATTACGAGAGCATTAATTTTCAAGTTCTCTCAAAACGATATGAGGCAAAAAACAAAGGCGGATAGTTGTATATCGCGATTATCCGAATCAATGACGGTATCCACACTGGGTTACGCATCAAAGAGAGAGAGAGAGACCAGAAGGCAAATATTCGCGTCGATAAGATGCATGATTTTATGATGCAAAGATAGAGTAAGCGTCTCGTTGTCCGCGCAATACGTGGTCGTATGAACCACTCTCGAGATTTGATTTATGCCTAGTGCATGTTTCGCAAGAAATTGACCGTGCAACAAACCATACAATCCGTAGCTTCAAAAAACAAAAAACAAACGATATAATCAGGTTCAATGTATATAGACCTTCTCTGCTCCTGACTTTTTGATCTGTCATTTCCTTTTGATCCATCCCATCATTGTTTTAATTTATTTATTTAGTTGACTTTCAATTCGAGAGCACTGGGTCGGCCCTCTTCCTCGGCTGATTCGTTGATCGATTAGTTTTGTGGCTTCCAAGTTGGGATTGTTAATATCACGTGCTAAAACTAGAAAGTTCTGCAGACTTTGGTCGTGGTTTATCGCGATTTTATAGGCCGATATCAACCGGAATATTCCCAGAAATTTGCAGAACCTTGATCTTTGTATGCGCACTAGGAAGGATGAATCGAATTGGTGGAGAGTCAGGCATCCTATGGACGGTTGGACTCTTCAATCTTGTAATATATCTGTGCAATTTATTAAGAGATTATGAATCTAACTAAAGGATTTATGTTGGTTAAGTACAATGCATTATGCAATCATTTGGACAAGGAACGATAGAAAGATCGATGACATTGAAAAAAGCAAATCAGACTTCATGAAGCCTTGGCAAATTCACGCTTTCTTTTATAGGAGAAGTAAACAGAAACACGCCCATTTACTTATTAAGAAAAGCGATCTCCACTATCAAGCTAAATGAAACGAATGCAAAAACCAGAAAGGAAAGCTCTCTCCGACCTACTTATCTCCGATGAATTCAGGATGCACGATGCGTTTGCGTGTGTGAACATGGCCGCACGCAATGAGAGCGAGAGAGAGAGACTGAGGTGTGAAGATCGATCTGGTCTTTCGTAATTCCCTCGAATCAAATAAGCAACTACATTACAAAAATCTTGACGAGAACTTGTGCCGCACCTAACGGCAAGTTACGGTGGTTAAGAAGAGAAACGACTCTAGTCTCTTGCTATCTGAAATATGTCAAATGCTTGAGCAATGGCACGAAAAATCATCATAACCTGACAATGACTCAAGTGAACCCACCACGCATCCCTCTGATCCATGGTTTCTAGCTCAACATGTAGTTGTCTTTGACTTTAATCGAAACTTATTCTCAATAACATAAAGTAGGCACAATTTCCACTTCTCCATGATAAAGACCAAAGCCCGTCCGTTCATGGGTGAACTGAGAAAAATTCCCCCCCAGGAAAACTAGGGAGGTAAGAGAGGGAGAGTTTCCATTTTCTGGTGCGCCATTTCTTGCCAAGATTGCTGGCTAGTTCAGGGAGGCTATCTTTTTGCCCTAAACGGGCATGCTTTGATCGTGCCAAATGACTTGAGGAATTTAAAAGCAAAAGGCCAGAGAGAGTCTACTGATGGATGATGGGGACTGATTAGACAAACATCACATTTTCACCACGCATCATTTATGATCAGTATGTACCCGGTTGTTTTTGTTGCCAAATCGGGCTCAAAAAAAAAATTGAGGGTGGACCCTACTTGGATAGGTCTTCAATCTCCATGATTTCACAGCTAGAAAGGAGAAAATAACAGGTCCAAGAGAGGGTCATTGAAATGGAGGTGATCAATAAACAGATTTAATCGAATTTCTAGATAAGTTTTCTCTATGTTTAGGTATCAGCTCAGGCCTCGATTACAAGGTTACAATGTATTGTTCAAGCTTATTCGTTTTCATTAAAAAGAAACTACGAGAGAGAGAGAGAGAGAGAGATTGGGTTTTGATGAAGTCGGGCTTGGTGGGCCTAGTCAAGCTACTGCGGGCTTCCTTCTGTTGTTTCCTAAACATGTCCAAGTGTTTGTCGGGCTCGATGGACCGGATATGAACAAGTTGATGAAACGATGGGCAAGCTAGATCAGCCCATCGGGCTACTTGGTCCATGAACTGATCCGATCGGGAGAATCATTGGCAAATGCATGTAAACGTGTGTCTTTGGGTCGTGCGAGTTGTACGTGGTGTACACCGGATGTATTGGTTGGCATACATGAAAGAGATAAAAAGTGCTTACCTCACGTACTCACATTTCTCGTCTGTCTTTCACATTCTGTGCAAATTAGGTGCACAGCCCGATGTCCTCTCATAATAGGCCGAAAATTCGGAATAGTCTAGCTTCTCACGGTGTCCAGATCAGACGTCCAGCCAGGTTTTAGTTGGATGTCTAGAATCCGCTTTTGCTCACGTCTTGGTGAGTTTGAAGCCCAACTAGTCCAAAGCCGGACGCCCAATCCTCCTCCGATCTGAAAACGTCGATCCGGACCCATAGTAGCTACTCATCTTTTGATGATTCAATTCGGATGTCCGCCACATAATTACATACATCCGAAACTCATCCTCGCTCACTCCAAACTAATTGCCACCTTGCTCAAGGCATCCAAAACAAGCCAGTAATACATTTTGAGCCACATTTCATCATCCATTTTTCTATATCTAAACAATTTATCTCGTTACAAGGTAACTCTCCTTTGTGTCGCAAGCCTCTCATCGCAACTATAGATGCTTCACTCTTGCGTTTGTGAAATAACCCATGTACTACCATCGATCATAGTTCTTTTGAATGATTATTGCCACTGATGGTTCCTGGCACGATTGAGATTAGTCAATCACATAGCACAAAAGATCACGTGCTATGTCTGAGGAACCGGATTGCTCAAATTGCATTTCTAATGAGAAATGATCATCAGTCATCATAGATCTATCAGATTCAACCACGATAATGATTCCTCCTTTGACTTGGCCCTCTATTGCCAAAGAAGAGAGGGTTGTTTCTGTCGGAAGCAGCATCAAACAGACACAAAGTAGTTTGTCTTGGTTCCGATTAGTTTAGACTCGCATTCATCGTGGGAATATTGTAGCCATGACATCCTTATATTAATTCAGTTTTGTTCGCTTTGGCATGTCTCGTACTAAGCCTCACAATTTGTCATTTGGCGTACTAGTGGACATATTTCTAAGAGGTCACCTATCCTAAGAACGCTCCCACTTTAGCACGCTTAACTTTAGAGTTAAGTATTCATAATATGTCAAAAAGCGCCTCTGTGAGTTAATTCACAATTTCATATATATCTCGCAGAATCGTTCTTTTCATGTTCAGTACATAATTCGGTTGATTCCTATCCCCCTTCATCATCTTAAAAGCCTGCGATGAGCCACTCCTTATCTAGGCCCTCTAGCCCTGGCAATCACTTCCTATTTTTGTCGGATCGGGTCGTTACGGTAGCTCCCTCTCCTTGTCAGACTATTGTTGTTTTCAAAATGTCCTCTTCTCCCTCTCCTTGTCAGACTATTGTTGTTTTCAAAATGTCCTCTTCTTCTTATAAGCGATAAACTAGGAATAAATCCAAGGGAATCAGTGAGACTTAGCTCACATGCTTGAAGGATGGAGACGAATTGCATAGAGAGACCCAATGCACGCCAAGAGAGAAGGTCTAAAATAGTAGAAAATAAAATCTTGCTATTGTTCTTTTTTTTTGTTTTGGTCAATTTCAAAACCAAACTTAAAAGTTTAATCCAGCATTGACCATCCAACTAGAATTCTTCAAAGGTAGAATGTCCCTGAATGTTGTCGCGCCCAAATTACTGAGAGTTGGAAATGACAATCTGCTAAAGTTCAAAATTATTATCATTTGACGCTTTCGACTCTCGGGTCTTGTCAAATAAGTAGTTGTGTAACATCTTATAATTGATTTGATTTAACTAAACATGAAAAATATATGCATCGTCTCGTTATAAATCAATACATATGTCAAAGAATCTCTTGCCGTGGTCAATCCAACTGACAATATATCAATATACTTTATTTTCAAACGCAATACCCTGAATGTCGCTCATAATCATTGAAAATATCTATTATGATGTTACCGTGCCAACTTTTTTTTGTAGAAATTTATTTAATCTTTTCTAATTTAGATATTTAGGACTATCTTTTGATTACATGTATGAAAATTACGGGCATGTACAATTAGCATTAGGTAGTGCATGGGCTGTAGGGTTGATGGAGTTGGCCCATTATGACTCGTGCTTCTTGACTCTAGAGCCCAACAATAAGCCCACATTTTTCCTCTAATTACATCCCGTATTTCTTCGAGTGGAGAATTACAATTCAACCCTCCGGGTTTGTGGGATTGTTGCAAGTTACCCCTCGACGTTTCAATTTTTTACAACTTGCCCCTTGACTTTTTAAAACTAGTAGCAATGTGCCACCTAGCATCGATTCCAACCAAATTTTTGTCACGTATATGATTATGTAATTGCACGTGATTAGTCATAAAAGGCAATTGGTCATGTATTTTTTGGGATAATTACATAAATGATCCTTAAACTTTGATAAAAAATGCAATGTCGTTCTTTGACTTTTAATTTATTTAATAATGGTCTCTGAACTTTTGATACATGTTTAATCTAATCTCTAAATTGTATGAAAATGTTCAATGCTATCACTGAAATTGAATAAATGGAGGAACAACATTAAAGAATTTCATATAGTTCAAGACTAGATTGAACATATATTAAAAGTTTAGGGATCACATTGAATAAATTAAAAATTCAAGAATGACATTGCACATTGGGTCAAACTTCATGAAACATTTATGTCATTTCCCTATATTTTTAATACATGCAAGAAAAAAAATATAGAAATTACTCAAAAATGTATTTTGAAATTCCATATCTATGCACATCTAGTCTCGACTCCGGTCAAATTGTCACCAGAACTCTAGTCGCATGCTCTCACATGTATCATATTCATGGGTTATTCTTTTTACATTTTGTATGTTTGCCCTCTGTAACTCACATGTGGTGATTTGGTCGGAACTCCGAGTGAAATTTGATCGGAGTCACAACCCATGGGGCACGCGACCGATTTCTAAAATCCAAGGGGTGAATTGCAAAAAATTAGTACATCGGTGGGCCGATAAGTAATTTGCCCTTTCTCCAAGAAAAATAGCTTTTCCTAGTGCGATATGCGGACGTTAAAGCATGGTGGATGTCATCGTACCTAGTGGGCCGTTTCGACGTACACTAAAGTGAACGCTTTTGTTTCTCTTTGGGTCAGGAGCAGAAAGTTAAAAACATCAAAGCACCATCTCTAGTTAAAGACGCGAACTGTCGAAGCAAGTCCGAGGCAGTTTCCTCGTATACGATTCGTCTAGTTCAAAAGGCCGACCTAAATCCCGATCCCAAAAACGGTAGACAAACCCTACTCTTTAATATACATTATATTATTTTGTCGCCGTGGTTAATTAAATGTATAAAGAAAAAAAAAAGTTGCTAATTTCATCGACATTATTTAAAGAGAAAAGCACACGAAAAGGAGGATTGGAAGAAAGCGTAGAAGACGACGCAACGATCCTTAAAAGGGGTCGGTGCCCAATGGTGTGTGGGCTCACCAAAAGAGAGTGCTTTTGATGTTTTGCTAAGGTGATTTTGATATTAGATTTTGTTCAAGATCAGCTGATTTTAAGGTTTCAAAAGGTTTGAGGTGTGAAATAAGTGCTATAGAGTGAAAGAGATTTATAAAATACAAAGTTAAATAAATGGCAATTGCCCCAAGCGAAATATGTATCTAGTAATAGCGATTAGACTCGGTGCATGAACAGAGTATGATCAAACAACGGCGTCGGGCGACATGTCAAAACCGGATTGGGTCGCAGCCTCTAGAACGTTTTCTCTAATAGAAGATGAAAGAAGTGAGGTCATCATCTGGACCTCGGGATCACCAAAATGTAAAACAATTAGAAGGTATTTTCACTTTCCATGGAATTAAAAAATTTGGAGGGAATTGGAAATACAGGACATGTAAGTACTAACGCGTATTAAAATGAAAAACGCATATGTAAAGTCCACCCCACAAGATGAAGACAAATCACAAAACCCCTTGCAGGAGCTTTGGCTCCCTTTACTCGACATGTTAAAGTTAGTAAGTCGAGTCGAGTCGAGTCGGGCTGCATAGAGTTCGAAACCCTCTAAAATGTTTTTCTCCAACGGAGATGATAGAAAGCGTGATGACTCACCAGATTGGTGATACGAATACAAAGTTCTCTCTCCCCAAAGAGCGAAACGACAAAATAAGAGAGGGCATAGAAAAAGTCGAGAGTAGCTGTAAAGCGGGAAGGTCCCCCCACCTATCTGATCGAAAACCCCACACAAACACAAGAAAGATAAATAGGATCCTAGGAGAATTATTGAGAACTGGAACCACTTGGTACGTTTCATCAGCGGTCAAGAACGACAGCCGCGGCAGCTGAAATTACCCAGACAACTTCCGCAACAGATGGCTGTTCCGCTTTTGTCCGTTTCCCTCTCTCTCTCTCTCTCTCTCTCTCTCTCTCTCTCTCTCTCTCTCTCTCTCTCTCTCTCCTTCTGAGAGAGTTGTTTTCGTATTCACTCACGGCCCAAATGGTAACAATGGGTGCAAATCGTGGGACGTTTGGAGTACCACTTCTGCCTGTCAAATTCAGGTTCTGCTGCTGATAATTGCGAGAAATTATTGTCCCGCCAGCAAGCATTGGCTCTGCCGATGGATTGCGGGTTGCCGGAGAGGACCCATCGGCACGGTCGACCTAACGTAGTGGGAGATCAGGGCTCGATTTTCCGTGACCCGAGCGGCACGTGGAGATTCATGATTCCGTTTTCTAAGCCCAGAGGAACTCATAACACGAAGACCCCCTGCTTTTCACACATTAGCTAACCAGCCACGACCATAGCCGAACCTACGGCCACGACAAGACAAGTCATTCGGCACGGATTCAAGAAACCCGAGAACGAATGTCGACCGTCAAAGATGTGCAGACTACGGGCTATGCAGCTGACGAATTTAATATGTAAGTTCACCTCCCAAGATTATCCAAATCGATGCCTTCTTCTTTAATAAAGACAGGTGAATACTAGAGGGAGTATCATTATCCATGCCCCCACATAAATAAGATAAGTCGCATACCATTGTCCAATTCCCCAACTCCCTCCGCTTATCTCGCCCTTCTTATTCTTTTCATTAAGGCACGGGTTTCAAAAGACGACATCAAACCATAAAAAAAAAACATGCATACATGTGAAAGGGAAACGACCCTTCATCTTCAAGCAAAAGACCTCATTCTCAATAAAAATGAAAAACTACTTCCGAGTCATGTCCCCATTGAGCTCACATGGGACGGACGACAACGACAGCAATTCCACACCATCCATGTCCCATTTCATCACAAACCTTTCTCTCTAAATAATCTTAAAATTCTGAAACTTTACTAAGATTAATTTGTGCGACCAAATATACAACTAAGCGACAAACATCAAATAGGACCTCGCTCATTTAAATATCGACTTGCGACGCTTCTCTCCATGCATTTTGCAGTTGTCATTGTCCTCGGGACCTCAATACAAGATAAATTAGCAAGACCCTACACACGATCCTTCATGAAGTCACTGTTAGTCAAACCAAATAAATCGCTTTCGCAAAAATCCCTCAAGACCATGCACCACACGCCATGAAAACTACACTATCTACTCATTAATTCTCAAAAAGCCTCCATGGATTACCCTGACAATGACATTATAGAGATGAACTCCAGGATTGTCGCTTTTCCTCCTAACTGCAAGAGAAAGGTCTGCGTAGTCACGCAGCTACATCATCACTCACCAGTAGAGCATGGTAAAGATCTGATCTGACCCAACTGAACCGAATTTGAGACTTCAGAAATTGCGATTCAAAATGCAACCCAAGCTTTCTAAGATAGCATATGCCATGGTACACTACCCTCCACATGCACAGAAACTTCAAGAAATTACTAACTAAGAAGTAAAGAGCGAGGGACAGATACGTTTGGAGAATTTGAGGTTTCAGGTCCATGGGATTCAGTTCATGTCAGGCCACCTTATCTTTTAACATGCGTTTGGGATTGGGTCAGTTGGGCCTTCTGTACGCAAATGGAAGAGAAGAGATTTGAACCAAACAGATCTAAGAGATTTAACAACGTAGGAAAACCTACTAAATTACACACAGAGAACATGAAATCTATCAACGGAACAGTCGGTTCTTTCCGTGAAAAAAACATAAATTTAGAAAGGAAAATTCGCAAAATCTAACCACTTTCGGGAGAAGGTCACCCATTTATAACATTACCACATTCGGCCGCCAAAGAAGGAAAGCAAGAGAGCTTAACCCGTGCCGGAAACTCCTCCTGCCGCATCACAAGAAGATCGACACACACAGACGGTGTTCTCACAACATACAGTCAGTTCTCGCTGGTAGCCTCCTGAAGAAGTTGAGTGGCACGGAAGGAAGCTTGTGCCGGAACCTCGGGTGTCTCAACACGTAGAATCCCGTGAGGAGAGCCACGACTTGGAAAGGAGTGACATACAGAACGATGGCAGCGATCAAACAGAATATGACAAACAGAGCAGTTGCCCTTGGATCGCGCCAGCTGAGCAAGGATTGGAGCCTCTCTCCCTGAGTAGCCAAGTCCCCAACGACTGTCTGGATCCTCCCAGCAATGCTCCTCAGCCGATCATATCTCATCCTCACGATGTCAGAAGGTCGGGAAGTGGGGAAAGTGTCAAATTCTTCATCAAGCTCATCGGGATGCGCAGAATCCGCATGCGAGAGGCGGGTGTCCATGTGAGGTGGATGCCTGGGCCTCCATCTGTAGTACCACACTCCAATCATGAAAAGGTAGAGGAAAATCGTGGGCAGGATGAGCTCAGGGTATATAACTAGTATGATGAACAGGATGTGGATCAGCACGGTTGTTATCGGGTTTTTCCAATTGCATATCTGATCAAACCATTTTCCCACAGCAATTAGACCGCTCAAGACCCCCATGATTCTGAAAAAGTTGGCCTTGCTTCGCCTCATGCTCCACATGTGCGAACCGACATCAAGCATGTATTCCACGACCTCCTTCCTCAGTGGCGGCTCCGCCCGGCTCAGCCTCATTGACACGATCTGAGTGGCCTGGTGCCTCAAGCTATCTAGCTGACTCACAGTTAATGGATAAATATAGTGCATTTTGGGCAACAGTGGCTGTGAGTACATGTGCATCATGTTGAGCAAAGAAGAGCAAGTGAATCTCACGGCTAGATGGATTTCGCCCATCTTCTTCACTCCATTTGGGTGCAGAACGAGGAGCGGATACGAATGGGTATAGATTTTATCAGTTTCCAGGGTAGAGAGACGAATCCTCACCTTGCCGATCCTCGAATCCTTTGCAGGCCCATTCTTATCCCCTCCATGCAAATGGCAGTTATCGAATACGCCAATTGTGACGACAGTGCAGGGATCAGCAACCTCCCAAGTGTATTGCTCATTCCACTTAGGCATAAAGCTGTCTATGATGGTTCTTGTCCTGACCCACTTCTGCCCATATTTTGCCACACAATAAGCATCAGTCGTTCCCCGTCCATCTTTGGTCTTCATTGGCAACAGCCCCTGAGCGCTCAGAATTCCTAGCTCCAATATTCCAATGCTCGACTTCCACAGTTGTTTCGCAGTGGGTCGAAGATCGCTACTGTAGTGCGTTGACTCATCCAAAACATGATAACCACCCTCCAAGCATATCCTCATGTGAATCCTGCTTGCAAACTTAGTGTCTTTCTTTTTCTCTCCCTCTAAAATGACATGCTTCTCCAGATTGTGCCACCTTGTGTTCACAGGTTTGTGATCCAATCTCCGGTCCACATACTGCAGCGGGATTGCACAGCGTCCCAACACCTCATCCTTGTTGGGAGCAACTCGATCTTCCACACTCAAAATCAGGGGTTCCTCAAACGGTTCGGCCGCGACAAACATCAAATCCTCATTCCACATCGGGTTGATACTCCTGCTCAGAGAAATTTTAGTTCTCAAAGCCTGATTTCCAAGGATAGCCTTGACATAAACCTCCGGGTATCGACCCTTGTCGCCAGGCTGGAGATCCTGAGCTTCGATAACATTAACCCTCAAATACCAGAGCTTAGGGGAAAGATATACCTTTGAACGGATATTTGCAAGAGCATCAGTTCCGCTAACCGTAGCTGCATCAGAATGCCACGCTTCTGGGAACGCTTCATCAGCTTGAGTGCCCATCCAAACAGCCAACATGATCTCTCCCTTCACCTTATCCCGCTTTCTGTCCTCCAGCCTGTACCACTGCGGCGCTAGAGGACTATCCGGCGGAACCCGCTTCGGGACCTCGCTCAACTCAAACGGCACTCGACCCATGAAATCGTCTTTCACGAAATCCTTATCCTTGACAGTGATCTCCAGAATCGAGGCCTGAAGCCGATCCTTTGAGAAAGCGAAAACCTGATTCCACTCGGGATTCGATTTCTTCTCAAAGTGCCGGGTCGTGCCTTTGTAGTTCCCGAGCTTGACTTCAACATAAGGATCGCAACTCCCGGTGACGTCTTTTCCAGGCAAGTCCCTGGCCTTAACGACGCGGACATAGAGGTACTGCATTTGCTCGACGAGGTCATAGGTGCTCGTGAGCTTGTCGCCGGAGACCTTCCCACCGCCGAGATGGGGTTTGGTCTCCTTCAGAGAGAAGTCTTCAGGAGGAGGCCTATGCATCATTTTGGCTCAAATGGGGGCAAAACACGGTCAGCAGGATAGCGATAACTTATAGGTTAGGCAGATGGCAGTCAGTGAGCAATGACCGAGTTCGAATTCGAAAAGCTCCCAAAAACCTGAAAATATGGCTGCAGATTTGTTAGCCGTTAACAGTAAGCAAAACAATATGTTACCTAAATTGTCGGTGAACTCAAAATCAGAGCAAAATCATGATATCATCAGTATCACAGAGAGAGAGAGAGAGAAAGAGAGAGAGAGAGATCGGTCCATATTCTAAGAACTCGATAAATAAGACATAAAACAGGATGAAGAAGACACCAGACCAAGCAGCTGAAACGTCTCCATTAAATGCAGAAATTCAAAAATTACTGACAACAATTTCAAAGGTTGCAAAGAATCGCTCCACTTACCTTCAGATCTGAAAGACCGAACCCTTTCCGAACACAAGCAAATGCAGCTGAACAGAACATGTAACCTTCGATTTCCAGCTCCCACAGCGCTTCATTCACCGACGTCAGACGACCCGAAGATAACCTAAAAGAAAGGTCGGGGGAAAAACGATCCTGAAACCGATGAAACCCCACGGTCACAGGCTTCACGAGAAAGTAAAAATCAAGCGCTTTAAATGTGCTTTGAATGACTGTCTGCGGGGTAGTCAAAAGGGTCTCCCTCTCTCTCACTCTCACTCTCTGAAGCTGAAGATACCGCACAATCTCCGGGTCACAAAATAATGAAGAGAGGAAGAAACCCCACGAACATTTTCTCGGAAACCAAGCAGGAAAAAACAAAACTTTGTTTCAGGTCTCCCTGCACACGTATTTTTTTTAAGCATTTCAAGAATATGCAGGCACATTCCAGAATTTGCCGAACTAAAAAAGTAACTCCACTGTTACGCAATGACCAAAAAAAAAAAAGCAAAAGAGAACAGAACCAATATTCAGCTCAAGCCCATGAAAAGGGCAAAAAGGAAGATGAATCTCGCAAAAAAAGAAAAACAGAGGAAGAGGAAACCAAGTACCTAGAAGCCACAGACGAAGAGCCGCAGGCTCTCGGACTGAGCTACACACGACGGAAAAACCGCTGCAAAGGAAGCAGCTTCCGTCTTCTCTCTTCTTTCTTCCTCTTCTCCTCCTTCTTTCCTTTTTATTTTTTTATTTTTTTTTTGGGTGTCTTCTCTCCCCTGTTTCTCCTTTTGGGAGATAAGAACGGAATGTTAGAGAGAGAAAGCGAAGAGCTTTGGAGCGAGAGGGTGCTTTTGCTTTTTGGTGGGGAGGTGGGATCTGAGGGATCTGCGAGAATACCACAACAAGGAACGTCCTCTCCACTTCTCTCTCTCTCTCTCTCTCTCTCTCACCTCCTCGCCTTTCCTTGGTCTCTTGTCTCGGTCGGGGTACAGAGTACAGTGCGAGGGTGGGTCCCGCCTCGCGCGTGCGTGGGACCACGGTCGGGCCTCGGCACGTGTGGAGCCCCCTGCATCGGGTGCGCTTCTCCCCCCTTGGTGCCGAAAAAGGCAAAGCAAAGCAAGAAAAAAATTATTGAACGAAGGGAAACTTTGGTACACACCAGTAGAGAGAGAGAGTGGGAGTGAGAAGGAATATCTGCTCCCGTTCACTTTCGCACCGGAATCCCGAAACTGCCCATTCCCTCTTTGCTGCTGGGTCCGCGCTTCGTTCGGGAAATCCCGATTCCTCCTCCGTCTTTCTTACTCTTTTTCCTCTCTCTCGCTTTTCGT
This sequence comes from Syzygium aqueum, assembly GCA_031216185.1. Lineage (NCBI taxonomy): Eukaryota > Viridiplantae > Streptophyta > Magnoliopsida > Myrtales > Myrtaceae > Syzygium > Syzygium aqueum. Next base: position 24,279,127 of record CM062231.1, read on the forward strand.
TTCTCCTGTCGCACCACCAGCAGGCCCCGTTTCTGCCTCAAGCGAAACGATGATGCTCTGTTTCTAGCGGCCGTGAAAAATTTCTGGGCTTCGCAGGCTCGGCCTTGGCGAGTTTCCATTGAGTTTTCAGCGATGTTAACCTCTCTCTCCTCGTCGAGAAACAGCTCGGCTCGACGGGTTTGGACTTCTTTATCGAGTTCGACTTCGAGTTCGAACTGTGTTGACTGGACCAGGTGGTACCGGCCGTGTCATTGGACGTCGAGGCATGTGGGTCGACGGAGACTGTGGAGAACCGATGTTTTTGTTCTGAATTAACTTATCGAATCCCGAACGAGACGGTATCGTCGAGATGTTTCGGAGCATTTGCACCGGTCAAATTCGCGGAACTTTAGCAACGCAGAGACAGAGAGAGAGAGAGAGAGCAAAGTCCTTGCACGGTAAAGAGCCATCTTTCTTTTGACCTATGTGGAATAAGTGTCGCTCCATGGAGGTCGCCTCTTGCACGCTTTCAACTTTAGGCCAGCGGCGTCTACAACCGAACCGAATTTACTCGGAAACTGAATCAGATCACCTAAAAACGAGTCCAGGACCAGTTCAAACACTAAGTCCAGGAACCAGTTCATGTTTGAACCGGTCCAGTTCTCAATTTCAAGTGAAGAACCACCCAGAAACCGGTTTTTAGCATGCATTAGAAAAAAAACCTTAAATCAAACTATTACTATATTTTGGATTTTCACTTTTTGTGGATAGCAATTTCCATTGCTTGTCTTAGGAATTGTTGCTTTTGGCGGATAGTGATTTTTATTATTTATCTTTTACTTTGAATTATTTCATCATTGCTCATATTATTTTGCTAGAAAAAATGAAACACGAAAAAGGAACAAAAGAAAAATAGGTTCTCGAGCATACCTTAGAGCCGTATCGAAAATATAGAATATGTTCCAAAACAGGTTCTAGGGTAAACAGGATAAGTTCTAGGTTCTACAAAATTAGGACTTAATTATGATATAATAAGTTTCAAGTTCTAAAAACTAAGACCCGATCATAATAGGGTAGATTCCAGATCCTAGGTCAGGAATCGATCAGTGCTACCGAGTCCGAGGAATTCGAGGTGAGGCGACGCGAGGCTCGAAGCTCTTCCCGTCTTCGATTAAGAAATACGCACAGGCGTGCCGAATCCACTGGCCTAGAATCATTGTTGCGTCGAGGCGCAAGGCCTTGTCAAAAAGATTAAAATCGCAAAACGCGGCGGCGTTGCACAGGACCTGCGAAACGGGGCTCCCCCGTCACATAGCATGCCGAGGTCAGGTCGCGATCGACCTATCAATCTCCGAGGCTCCCCGCAGATAGCTCGGCCCGCACCAATACTTAGGAAATCGAACCGGACAGACGGATCCAATCGATTCAAGGGCATGGACGGTCCAATTCCGGACCCCGCCACGTGGCAAGAAGACAAAAGAAGGGAGCGGTTCCCAACCCCCCCCCTCTTTCGCATTGTGTGTTTGTCCTTTTTGCGTGTCGTCGTTTTTGGCTCTCCATCCCCTACTCCTTCCAGAAAGATAAATTCCTGAGCCGGAGCACACGGTATTGCTCCAACTCCCCTCCCCCCGTTTGACCCGGATCCGAAGGCCCGGTTGCTTCGCCCGCCCCCGCGCGCGCTGGAGGGACCCGCTCCGATTCGGATTGGGGTAGGATAGGATTTAATTATTACAATATGAGATCCTTCTCATAATGAAGCTATCGAATGTCCTCTGTTTACATTTGGTTTCGGTTCGATACCGAACGTGACGACGGGATGCCGTGAAATCCGATCCCATGATGTGCTTGGTGGACTTAGAGTAGGATTTATATATTAGAATGGATCGAGGTTTCAAATCAATTACTCAAGAAGCGACGAAGACATTAAACGGCGGACTGCTTTCGCCTGATAATTTTAGAATTTTAAAAATGATTAACAGCGATGGTCTGAGGAACTTTCACGAAACAAAGAAAGATTCTGAAAGTTCAAGACAGTGATCGCGCTGCCACGCGGGGCGACCAACGCAACAAAAAAAATCCGCGGAGATAGCGGGGGCAACAATCGAGAAGGGAAACGGAAAGGATCTCGACCACCGCACGGTACTAGTTGAGTTATTGAGCGACGGCGTGTACTCTTTTTCCACTGAGGACTAGGTGGTTTGAGGTCGCTACGCAGACGTTTGATGCAGTGATGTTTCCGGGGGAATCTGCCTCAACGACGAAAAACCTTCTATCGAAAGTCGTTTCTCGGTTTTGTTAAGAGGAGGCAAGTTTATGTTGCAGTTTCGGAAAGAAAATATCATGGATGCACCAGAAAATCAATAGATATACTTCAACGAAATTTAATCGACATGAAAGTATGCAAGATAGAGATACAGGATTGAAATTTAATCGACGACGAAGCAGTCAAAAATCACAACAAAGATACATGTCGTAATCTAATCAAGGACGAAGTATCCGAAAACTACAATAAATATATACGTTTGAATTTAACGATGGCGAAATATCTAAAATCTACAACTAAAATTACGATACTTGAATTTAAAGATAACGAATTTTGTTTGCTTTTGTGGGGTTTGGGAGTACACAAACACTAGTATTTATAGTATTCACAACATAACTGCCATTAAGCACTTCTTCGTAAGTTTTAGCCATGCCTTGACATCTCTGGAGCTTTTGGTTCCATATCTTCACATCGCCGTAACTTCTCATCTCTTGGTAAAAGAAATATACGGTTTAGAAGAAGTTACAACAACGCTTATTCATAAGAAGCTCAAATATTCAAAATTATAGGCAATCGCACCTCAAATGTCGATGTCGATAACTTCATCCTAGATAACGAAGGATGCCGTCAATAATTTCTCCGGTTGTCAATATTCTTCAAGTGGCCAACATTTATCTAAAAGAGTTTAAACGTTCGAAAATATAGCTGCTGATCAAGTCATCTCCTGTTCTTTTCATCGATGACTTTTACTACTCATCGAAATCTGCTCTTATTGATCGAGTCTATCATTCGTCCCTAATGATCAAAAGTTTGGTCATGGACGGTAAATAAGGTTTTGACGGAGGGAATCTTGCTTCCGTTTCTTTCTTTTGCAAAAGGCAAGGGGTGCGAGTGTCGGCGTTAGGCGGGGGGTGGATGTACTTGTGCAAAAAGGTGTGTAGCAAGATTGGAAAAGTCAGTCGGTCCATTATTTCTGCACGGCGCGAGTAGTTAGGTTGTCCATTTACATCGATTGCTGTGGTTCGTAGTTTAGTGTTGTCTTCCTAGTGCAGAAGAAACGAGGCGGGGTTTGTGCGGTCAGAAGTTGAGGACAAAGCTACTGTTGATTTTCATTCATAACCACCGAGTTTGTAGTGGATTTCGTGATCAAATTGATCTCGAATCGCCGAAAGTACTGCTAATTTTACGTTTTTTTGTGATCCATATTCTTGGGACTAGATGCTTTAAACGGAGTCCCGATAAATTCTCGAGCGAACTACCGGGTTGGGTTTTCGAGGGAAAACCATTGGCTACACTCGGGGTACATAAGCCCGATGCACGGGGTCGAATCGATCTTGTGGACCCCACACAAGACCTACATTGACAAGATAAAAATTGTGTGCAATAGACCGATCGAAGTGGGTGCAACCAATATACTTGAGCTATTTATTCCTTAACCTTGATCATGCGTGCCTCATGCAGTTCGGACATAGGGCCCGTTTGGTTCAGCATTTGGAAGGGGCTTTCGGCCTCGCAAGCCCCTTGGCCAAATGCTGAACCGTTTGGTTTAGCTTTTCGAATTCGAAAGTTAGCATTTAAAATGTTTTGGAATGCCGAAACCTATTTTTCCCTTTCCAAATTGCCCTCACTCAAATTTTAATATTCTGATTTTGCCCATGTTACTGTTCATCTTCCTCACCGCGAGGGTGGCCAGCGAGGGAGGATCTGGGCGGCGAAGGGCCGGCGAGGTCGCCTAGGTCGGGCAACCTCGCCGGCCCTTCGCCACCAAAATCTACCCTTGCCGGCCCCTCGCCGCCCAGATCCGCCCTCGCCGGCCACCCTCGCCGATGAAAAAGATGAATAGTATAGGGGCAAAATTGAAATATTAAAAATAAAAGTTGCCAAAGCCCTTTGCAAAAAAAAATTTACCAAACACTATTTAGGTCAAAGTAGCTTTACAAATTTTTTTTTTACCAAACACCACTTACATTTTTCCCAAGTGACTTTCACTTAGAGGTATTTGCATTCTCCTAAATAGCATTTGAAAAGCCGAACCAAATGGGCCCATAGTCTGACGTTCCCGAGCCTTGTCCGGCAATGGATGTATGATGGGCCTGGGCCTAGGCCTGGGAGATATAAATCGAAATGTCCTTGAATTGTACTATTACATAGTTCTGGACTCGGCCCATATCAGTTTCCATGAGCAAAATCAATCCTGAAAATTCATCTCCCCCTTTCCATTCCGTGTCGTTTACCAACTCAAGACCAGGCAACTTCTCCATAACTCTTAGCATCACAAAATATTTTAGTGGGATATGCGTTCTGTCCAAACCATCGCCCATCTGTCGACACTTATATATATCGTTGGACCGAGACTAGCAGATGACAAATTTCCTTTTCTTTGCTGATTACGAAAAGGACATTAACAGCATTTTTTGAGAACTAGGGCATTGCTTTTACGAGTTTCTTTTTTCAAATCTTTGTCGAGAGAAAAAAAAATGATACAATATCCACTGTTTAGGAAATTATTGAACTTGGCATGATCTATACAAGTAGTTCTAGTTCAAAATAGCTAGCAGGTTTGGTGTGAAAGTCCTGATGACCACAATACTACAGCTCCTCTCTGTTAGATACATCTCCATAATGTAACTTCATGTGGTCCAACTAGCCACAGCGCTAGTATTTCTAGGCTAGTAATCAACGGTACGAAATATTATTCTGTATCTAAGAAAAAGGTGATCGGTTCCCTAGTCTAACCTATATACGTGCCTGTGATTCTCCCGTCAATTCAATACCACATGATTGTGTGTTCATGCTTCGATAATTGAAGATGTCCACAAAGTGAATTTAGGTTGTTCGCCTTACTACGTTTCGGTTGACCAACAGTTATATGTCTATTCGTACCAGCATCAGCCAATTTGACTAAGCCCACCAATGGCATTCTGATTCTGGGATTAAGCCCACCATAATCAAAAGATGTAGGGAGAGATGTTTGGGAGAGCTAAAGCACCCAGTGGCGGTGATGATGATGTGTTGCTCGATTAGTCCATGATGCGTGCTTTGACTAAGAAATACAATTGCTCTTGCATCGCCATTGCAGCAAGTCCATTCATCCTCGATAAAAGAAAGGCGAAGACCAAACGAAAGTCTTGCGTCTTGAGCGACTTTTATGTTCCCGTCGGACCTAGTCTTACGTTCGAACCAATTTGGATGCCCTCAATCTACTCGTACCCTTCCTGTTACAGAGAGAGAGCGCGCGCGAGAGAGAAGATGGGATTTTGGTCATCATTCTGTTGCTGCTTCTACAATCCAGTTCGTGTCTCCGGCGATGTAGGCGACTCCCAGACGGAGCCCCTGAGAGCCGGTTTCCGGAAGAAGGAAAGTCGAGCGACCATACTTGTTCCTCACTTTCCCACCAAGATGAATTTCTCTCGCTTGTAGCCGATGCCGGAGACAAGGCATCCGCCTCTCAGATGCCTTCTTTCTTCGGGTTCAACTGTCTGTTCCGATTCGGAATAGGTTCGATAGGAGGATATGAATTTGAAACTATGTGTTGATGTGTGTCATGGTGGGATACTTCTTTCTTGGCTTTTCTTTTCCACTCTTCATCTACTAGTTCATTTCCCGGAATCAACCTTGCTTCGCATCAATAGCTACAAAATGAACCGCAAGTTATCTCTGTCTGCTCTGCTTACACGTCCATCTGATGCTCATGCGGTGGGAGCACGATGATTGAAATGTTAGTCCTTTATTTTCAAGAGAATGATGATTGATGCGTCATGGCATGCTCCCATGACTCATGATTGCAGTTGATATATGGGTATCGAGCTTTTGAACTTCCTTGTGAATTGCAATTGATCAGGAATCCAGGTGTCGGCTTTCGGTAGTAATTTCACTCTCCTTTGTTTCCTAACACCGTGAAACTGCACTGCAGCTCCATTTCTTGGTCAATCAATTGAAGAACCTCTCAACATGACAAGCCAAGACTCATAACAGTAGTCCATCTGCTGACACTCAAATACATAATCAGAAGTGAAGCTCCACGACGAATTGCATTTGGTAACATGCTTCCCGCTCCCCCAAGCTAGGCGGTACCAAAGCCCGATGGACTAATGATTGCAATATCAGGAGGTTTAAGCCTTTTAAGGCAAAGATACCAAGAAAGCTTCTAGAATGAAATTTTCAATAAAATGCTGAAATATGACACTATTAGATCCAAAAGGGGCATAGAAGCTGCGCCAAATGTCTCAAACTTAGCAAAGGTCAAACAACTCTCGGGAGAAAAGAGCATATTTATTGAAAGCATTCATACAGGCTTGGCAACACAAAAAGATGGCTTAAGAGTATGACTTTACATCTCTCAAAGCAAAGATGTGATCAAGTAAATTTCACCGACCAGCTATAGTCTCCTCTCCAACGGCAGAATCAATCAACAAAGTCATGAATCAACAGTCGATTTCTTCTTGGTAGTGTAAGGGTAGTACTCCTTGCCAGTATCTACTCTTGTGGTCTGGCCACCAATGTCTAGAAGGGCAGATGTGACTGCCAAAGCGGCTCCAGCAGAAATGGCCGAGGAAATGGTCTTTCCTGCAAATGCAGGTGTAAGTGTGAGACCTCCAGGTTTTTCCACTAAACAGGATGGAGTCATAACTCACAAGTATAAGATGGTCACTGCAAGGACAGTAATAATCTACATTTCATTTTTGCCATCAACAAATGAAGATACTATATTGTGCTGTTGACTGTAATCCTGCCAACAAGAAAGTTGCATAGCACCATAAATGCAGGAAAGTAATCAATCGTCCATTGACCACTGTGAATGCTACCTTGTGCATAAGATTCGGAAAAACAATTGAGTTTAAGGAACAAAAGCAACTGTCATGCGATTACAATCGGTGGAATATAGCTTTGCTTCTTTCTCTCTCAGTAATTACCATAAAGTGCATGCGCTACTCATGTCATTTAACAAATGACATCTGATGGCCAGAATAGGATGCTCTGACATCATATACAGAAAGGGTTCAAGTTTTGGTGTACAAAAGTAACATGTTGACTCCATATGAGGGTGTCCATAGATTCGCAACAGTCTGGCCATAGAAAAGAGTCATCTACTTCCTTAATCCACTAACGACCTTGCATATGTAGAATAACTTCAGACTGAGAAGTAAAGAGCAGTATTGAACAATGAAAAAGCCAAACGGTCATTTTTGGCTAAAATGATGATGAGTGTTCATTCTCAACACACCTTCCAGCCATATATCAACTGCCGCCGCCCCCCCCCGGCCGCCCCCCCCCCCCGCCCCCCCGAGTCTCTCTCTCTCTCTCTCTCTCTCTCTCTCTCTCTCTCTCTCTCTAAGTTTCAAGTACCAGTTCTCTACCTCTATGCAGAAGATGAAATAGGCCCTAAAACCAAAAGCTTTTAAAGAATAAAACTTGAGCATGCAAGTGAACAGAACAAGGCCACTTCCACTTAAGAAGTTGTTTTTGTCAACAAGAAGTACACAACATAAACTAATGCTTGTGTTATGCAACTAGGATACGAAGGAGCTTAACCGGAATGTTGGAGTCAAACCTAATAAGGAACTTGTTCCTGGGTGAGGTCTCATCTCATAAGCTGATGACTAAGCATAAATAGACAAAGGGTGAAGGAAGTGTCACAAATTCAAGGCGCAAAGAGCAAAGACTTTTTTAACCAGTAGATACCCACTAACATTCTCATCCTTCACAGTATTCCTCCCCATCAAGTGAGATACTAACTGGAACTGGAGCAAAACATCTAGGCTTAGTGTAAAAGTCAAAACAGTCCGGTTGATACTATTCTTTCAAGCTCTATAACACAAGAAATTACTCAGGCCAAACATTTCTGCTCTAGAAATATTCAGCAACCATCTGCCAGAGAGCTATTGGGAACCAAAGTTCACGAGAATCGTGCAGGCCCCATAACGAGCCTCACTTTGTTGCCAAAAGCATTGCTCATGAAAGTCACCAGCTTAAAAGTATTAAAGCAAGCCCACTGCAAGAATATCAAATCTTGCCACCCATGAATCACACGCTTCTATTGTACACTACACACACAAAGAGGAGGAACTAAGTGGTTTAAAGGGAGAACTACGTCAGCATTTCAATACATTTGACCAACTATACAAAGGGACCAGGATAAGTCAACAAACATAAAAAGTCACACAGTATGTAAACTTCAGCATAGACGGTTAAAAACTGAGAAAGCATTGCTTGGAAAGCAGCACAAAAGACTCATCAGTCACAGCCGTGGCATGAGAGAGCTTGTGCAGGTAACAATATTTAAAGTACTAAGATCAGCTCAACAATTTCACTGATGATTATTTTAGAAGGAATGGCTCAATCAAACCATCAACAGAGAGTGAAAAATGCATAATTTACACGTGAGGAATGGTCCCTGATCATGTATGTGAATACAATCCCAATGTGGCTTCAAGACTCCACAACATGTATTGGAAGCAGAAGTGACCGAAACAGATAATCTGCCAATATGATGAGCGCACTTACCTTTATAACCAAGGATAGTAGCCCCAGCAACGAAACCGCCGACAGCTCCATTGATAAAGTCCCTTTTCATCCTCTGATGCTCCAACACCTGCTCTACCCCGATGTAAACTCCACCAATAGCAGCAAATGTCATTCCATAATTACCCATCATCCTTAGCGTCCTCAATAGCCCGGGAAGGGCGACATTTCTCTCGACACGGGGCACGTCGTGCCAAGTAGCGACGATGGTCCCCCAAATCGTTCCGGCAGCCAAACCCGTGGTCGCACCCTTGATTACTTTCATCGTAGGAGTGTTCTCATCCTCCAAGTACCTACGTTCAGCAGGGTCCATGACTTTCTTTCAACTGCACACGCATTCAGCATTTGATAAGAACAAACAGAAAAACGAATCACAGAGGAAACAAACAAGGCTCCCAAAAAATGACCCTCACGGAAGACAAACAAAAAAAAAAATTCCTGCGCAGAAACAGAGCCTCTCTCAATCTGGCCTCAACACCAATAATGAGAAGTGGTCTTTCCATGACCTTTGACCCAATAAAAAAGACCGATCACATTACAGCTTGGTCATAAAATCCCAGGAATGAGAGGTCAAATCTTCTCCTTAAATCACAGACCAGTAATTGCACAGCTCAAAATGACGAATGACCCCAAGCCAAGCAGCCAAATTTTTTTGAAGAATCCGACACTGCGAATGCCGATCAGGATGTCGGGCTTCAAAAGGTCCGGTTTTGCTTTCACTAAGAACCGGGGGCCCCAAAAAAAAGGGACAAAGCAGCAAGTGAGTCGGCCGCGGAACGATCGAATCAAACCTCAAATTCACGCCAATCTAACCTAGAAAATGTCGTGGCAATAACAAATTTCAACGGCTCGATTCGAAGCCAAGGCACGAGCGCGAATTGGGCACGGATCGAATAGGCGGTGGGCGGGCCGAGCGTACCTTGTTCGATCAGAGCTTCGGAGAGAGCAGAGCAAGCGCTGCGCACAACGAAGAAGAAGAAGAAGAAGAAGAAGAGCAGCAGCTTATGAAATCTCTCTCTCGATTCACTCCCCTCGGGAGCTTGAGTATCGTACCTAATGACAATTATACCCTCCTCGCTTTTATATCTATAATATATCCATTAATCACTTCTTTTTTTTTTTTGCCTTTTGAATGGATATTGCGGGTAAAAAATACTTATGGAGCAGAAAGTGAACCCGTCGTGGTAAAAATAATCTTTTGTGAGTCATGATAGAGAAACTAATAGTTTGTTATTTTCGTGAAAATTTAACTGTCTGAAAAATATATATATATTTGTTTTCAGGGCATTCAATACTTCCGAGAAAATTGAGCAAAGAAAGGATTTCTTATGCTTTATCTCGGAAAAAATGGTGGCGGATGGTCTAAATAATATATATGATTATTATGCTAAATTTACTAAGTCTGAACAAAGAATTATTACTTTTATGGCTCGATCAAATATATTTTGAAAAAAAAAATAGACAATACGCTAACTTTACACCAGGCACCTCATCCATTTTGAAAATGGAAGCAAACATCCAGGCAATTTTTGATTTGGGCAAACCGGCCCTAAAACTTCGCCTAGCGAAGAAACTTGATCATGGTCATTGGCCCGTGCTCTACTTCTATCTTTTAGATGAACGACAAAGTTTCTGAACAACACTAACCTCATAACGCTCAAATAAACACGAGTCAAAATCCAATAGGCAGCGGCCTACATATAAGATTATTTACAACGGAATCAAACTTGCGTCAAGCACCTAGTCTGTAAACACGGTCATATTTCTTGAAATAAGCAAAGGACAGGAATCTGTACTCTTCTTCCTGGAAACAACTGTGAGTAGTTATTGATGATGAAATTTGTCTATGGCAATTCCTCCATTAACCCTGATGAAAACATCAGTTGAAGAGTTCTAATTGCAGACCATTTGCGGTCATTGAATAAGAGAAACCGCTTCTCTCTCTCTCTCTCTCTCTCTCTCTCTCACCCCACTTCCTTCACCACTCTCTCTATCCTTCTGTTTGCACACTTGTACGAGTTCATTGACCCAAGAAAAGAGAGGCGTTTTTCTGTTTCATTGAGCTCATGCACTTGCCACAAGTTGGGATTAAGTACTTGCTTTCTGAAGTCTTTGTGCTGGTAGTAGTCGAAGCAAAAGGTACATCTCTAGCTCATGATGATCCTGCTCTTACTTGGTACCTTGATAAACCACTTCAGGGGTGACTACATGAAGAGAAGATGAAAGGGAGGTTCACTCATATTCAAGAATTATCAAGAGTGGGTGCTATCGTGCTAATACAATCCTGCAGAAGCAATCCCACAATCCAACGTGCAATTCTGCGCAAGAAACATTAACTGCGAAAACCTATGTAGAACTCGCCCATTTTTTTTTTCTGTTTCAGCAAGCAAGATTTATTGGAAGTGTTCTTGACATGATGGACCTAAATGAAAACAGAAGAATGGTTTTTGTAGGCTCATTGAGAAGTACGATCAGATGACCAGCTACTTGTTGCAGGTGAGGCCACAAAGCGCGTGTGGGTCGAGCGGAATGATCTTTCATAAGGTTCAAGGTCACCGCCGTATGTGGCATTGCCTTCAGTGATGCCGATCCTTTCCAGCATATACAACAGAGATTCAACTACTTCGTACATTGCCAGCCGGAATTCCTTCTCAGGCTGTACAGAAAGATACACAAAAGCAAAAAAAAAGTTATTCACTACTTGAACTATGTAAGAATTGATGACAGAGCACCATATCCTCAGTTCTTTCCTTAATTTATAAATACAGAGAAACTGGTTCTTGAACTATATATTTAGTGCAAATTAATCTTTACAGGAACAGACTTTGCATTGTTCTATGTATATTTCCAATTGCTTGAGCAAGAAGCATGACACCTACCCGTATGCAGACAGATATGATATCAGCCAACCGGGAGAGAGCCCGAAAGCTGAGTGTTCCTTCAAAGCTTTTATCGACCATCTGCTCCAAGCAATCACGGTCATGAAGCCGGGATGAAGCCCATTTCGCCAGATATTTTTCTTCCCTAGGTCTTGAACTGTGTGAAAAGAGACGAGACAACTGAGAACTAGGAGTGAAGATCCGTTTTGGCCCCCCCCTCCCCAAAAAAAATATTCAACCCCTTCACCTGTCGAAAGGTCTCCTCCCAGTTAACAGCTCCAGAAGCAGCACCCCGAAGGCATAGATATCACACTTAGTGTTGTCAATGCCTGGTTGACCGTGTTCAGGTGCGATATAACCGGTGTCTCCAATAGCAATTTCAGAAGCCTAGTTGCATTATCTTCCAGTTAATAGAGTGAATTTAATTTCTATTCCAGTCATTTGATTGCAATTCTGGTCAAAGCATTTGCAGTAAATGAAGAGGATTTTCATCGAACCCCTAACTTCTCAAATTATGTCAAGCACAAGTAATATCTGCCCAAGTCACTGACTCCTGTCCAATGCTACAAAAATATTCATTGGCTGCAATGTAATATCAATTATGCGTGCACCTTAAGCTTGACGGTACTGCTCGTAAGTGGCCTCAGAACAGAAACTCCGCAATCACATATACGTGGCCTGAGTTCCTCGTCAAGCAAAATATTGCGAGCCTTTAGATTGCCATGAGAAACGGGAGGTGAAAATGTGGAGTGCATGTAGCTGAAAAATCACAGACCACAAGAGAAAGATCACTGTTTAGGATGAGATGTTCGAGGCCAAGAGGATGTTAATGTCCTAGACATCAAAGTATCCTGAAGCACTCTGCACATGATTGATTAGTCAGCTACATGATCACCAAAAGCCACTACTGAACAATCCTGACGAGCATGGACCAGTTGTCTAAAACTCATGTTTTCTGTGCAGCAGTCAAAACTTTGAGCTTGTAGGTTAAAAATCTTTTTAAGGCCATAGGAAACACTCACTCTAATGCCTGAGCGACTCCAAGGGCAATCCGAACACGTGAACTCCATGATAGAGGCTTGTACTTTCCGCCATGCAGAGCATCTTCGAGGGTCACATATCTCACGTACTCATAGACCAGCAAATGCCGTCCAAGTCCTGTACAATAACCTAGGAGTGGAATGATGTTTGGGTGCCTCAATCTGCAGACAGAGCAGATCACAACCAAGAATTGTTCTTCTTCCTGGAGAGACAGCGATGCCATGTTGATGTTCTCCACGGCCAATATCTAACAAAGGAAAGGAAATTATATTCAAACTTTCATTGGTGCTATTTCACCACTACAATCATGTGAATTTATGGGTGGTTTGACCTGGCCATCAGGGAGCTTAGCCTCGTAAACAGGGCCAATGGATCCTTCGCAGATAAAGTTCTCTTCACTGAAGCATTTTGTGGCGAATTGAAGTTCTGCCGCATTGTAAATCTTCACACATTCAAGGGCTTCGCATTTCCTGGAAAAGCTTTTTCTATTTCCTTTACCAGCAAGGAGAGCAAGAGGTACGGGCCTTGTGCTAACAGTTGGTGGTGGGATACAAGGCAAGATTGGTGGGCTCTCTTCTGTCATGGAGCAGTTCATTATCAGGAGGGAATAGATAATTAATGGGAATTTTCAGGAATTCATCCATACATAGCAGAGATTTCAAAACGTCAAAAAATATCTGAACTTCGCTAGCATATCCTTGAAACTTTAACAGGAGTTCACCTCCGACAGTTCTGAGGGATATAGAATGGAATGAGCTATTGGGTCTGCCCAAGAGTTTATCTTTCTGAGCACGAGCTCGATGAATTTGGATTGCAATTACAAGAGCTGCACAGCTTGCTACTAAAGTGCCTCCACCGACGATGCATGCAATTCCACCAGGGCCCCATTTTCCCTTCTTGTGCGAACGTGGGTTAAGAGAGGGATAGTTCTCAACAGCACTTGACTGTGATGTTGGAGGACTACTAACGTTACTTTGGAGAGACATATTTTGAAAAGGAAAGTTCCATGGTGGAGATTCAGCTCCATGGAAGTTATTTCCGCCGATCCTTACAAATGTATATGGAAAAAATCAATTAATTTTGTCTCTCACATGCCACCAGCGCGTAAAGAGAATGATGACTGAACTGAAAGTTTGATGACTCACCATAGATTTGGTATGTTCTGGAAACTCTTAGGAATGACACCACTGAAGTGATTGTCTTGTATATCTCTGACAACAGAAGTGTGAACAAGAAATCAAAAAAATGGCAGCGCGAGGCAGAAAAGACATCAAGAGGAGGATATACTGAACCTACAGGTTGATTAGAGGAAGGTTAGCCAGTAAGATCACTGCTCCAGTAAATCCATTATTCTGCAGGAACCTGTAAATTAAACCATAATATCACATGAATGCGAACTGATAAATGGTGAGGCATGCATCAGCTGAAAACATTATATGGAATGATAACTCTCACAGTCCAGTAAGATTTGTCAGAGACTGGAACGAACTTGGCAGATCCCCAGTGAAGTTATTGTCTGAGAGATCCCTGTGATCATACAAATTACTTCCATTAAACGAAAAAGGGTCGATAAGAAACTTGAATCATTAGTGAGCATTGAATCTTTGTAGCTCATGGCAGGGGATCATGCAACGAGAAACACAGGGAGTAATCAAAGATTTATTAACAAATTAGCAGAAAGACGAATAGCCCGAACATGGTATTTGTGAATAAGACAATCCGTTGTGCTTAATACTGTCGGGATTATCTAATTCCATGTGTTCCAAACAACACAGAGAAAATTTGGTTAAAAAGGACAACAACACAGAGACAAGAAAATCAGGAATTCAGGATTAGTAGGACAATCCGAATCTGAATTGTTGATCGACCTACATTTCTTTTAAATTCAGCATTCCAATGAAAACATTGCCAATAGGTCCAGATAACAGATTGTGGCTCAGATTCCTGCAAGGAAGTACTTGGATATAAGGATGATGCAAGCATGAAAGAAAGCTTGTTCTAAGCAGGCAGTTGAAATAAGATCGTACAGGTGCCGTAGATTTTTCAAGGAAGGTAATGAATGTGGAATGCTTTGGATCAACTTGTTGCATGCTAAGTTGCTGCACTTGCAAGGACCAACATCAGTGCAGGAATTAATAAAGCAGCTGCTCCATTTCTACTGAGGCCAGTGACCAATTAGTAATACCAAATTTGACCGGAGAAAAAAACTGAAATCTTACAGATGAGTAACATTAGGAGGTAAACCATAGGGGATATCACCCTGAATGTTGTTGGAGCTCATATCCCTGGAAAAATAGCAGACAAACATCTTTTATTACGACTTCTGTAGTAAAACCTAACTTTTATCTTGCAAAAGCTGCTTACAGTTGCTTCAAATTGTGGAAATTATAAAGCTGGTCTCCTAGAGAACCACTCAAGTTTAGTCCATTGAGTTTACTGCACAAAGAAGTGACCAATGTGAAATCAAAAGCACGGTCTAAGGACAACACAATGTCTTTATGATCCATACAAGCCAGAAAGAAATTGTATCATCTATAGAGTTGAACTGCGTTACAGGTAAATCACAGACGAGCTGGAGCATGCCACTCCTGTCCATGATTCCTCACATGGATCCCCACCATCCGATCTCCAGCCTTTCAGCTGTGAAGGGTAGTTCAAGGCTGCATATAGCCCATGAAGCGTTGTAGCTGCATAGACAACAGAGAAGGAAAAAATAACCCAACGACGAAATTAACTGAAATTCCATGCAAAAAGCTGAAAGCATAACCAAGTCAAAGAAATAACCAATTCAGACTGTCTGGCAAACAATCAGACAATCTGTAATTCCCATTACTCATATCTCCAAACATAAGAAACCCGGTCATCTTTAGTCTTAAATAGCATCAAATGTCCCCAGCAGGCTCACAATTTTCTGAACAGCAACTACCCTTGGGAAGCTTAGGTCGTATGACAAAAGGTGGTAATTGCTATCAAGGCAGAAAGATCCAGCCAATAATTTGATTCAATTCAACGAGGGCCACATGATCATTTTGCAGTGGACTTGAAGAGTCTCAAAATGTAATTATAAGGTCCAACGAAGCCAAGTAAAAGATAACCCAAAATTCTTGTTGGTCAAAAGGGCATATCCAGAAAAGACCTGTGACTTCAAAATATGCACCTCGCCTTCAAAAGTCCACGTCCCTCAGGGCGTAAACATTACTGGTTTGTTCTTCTTGTAAGTCTAACGAAACAAAAATTTGACACTTCTTAGCTCTAACCTTTGCAACAAGACAGAGAGATAACGCCAATCGATGCTAACGCAAGATAACCATGCGATGCTCTAAATAGCTCAAGATGGGTTGTCGAATAATAAGTACCATCAAGAGGATCTGTGAATGCAGAAGCCGGCAAATCCAGTGACGCCGAGAACACAGCCAAAACGAGAAGCAAAATCAGGCATTGTATCGCCATCCCTCCCGGAAATTGAGTCCTCTTGAGCCAATATGCAGCAGGACCGTCGCCTTTGTCCGTTTCTTGGGAATTCCGGTGAATTTTGTGAGCGTCGGGACCTTCAAATGCACACGCACACACCAACTCGATGAACAACAAAGATGAAAGTCACTCTGCTACAGAAAGTGGCAAAGATTTGCAGTAAGTTTCACCTATCTAATCCTTCTTCAAGAGAGGACGCTTGAAGATGGGAGGAGCGAGAGATGCTGCAATGAAACAGCTCAAACTTAATGCAGAAGAACTCAAACCCGCAATCCGCAAGAAGCGGCAAAGAGAAATGGAGGAATATAACGAAAGAGAAAGGTCCCGTGCGTACCGTGATCGAAGAAGCGAAAAGCTCTGTGGATTGTGAAGGATGGAGGAAGATGAAGATGGCAGAGTTCGGTCTTGAAGAAATTATATGGAAGTTTGAGGTCCACTTCTCAGTTGTTTCTCCGCCTACGTCGACGACTCGCTGCGTAAAACGGTTTTATGGAGTTCGGTTTTGGCAGTTGCGCGCCAGGGCCTGGGGTTTGTTTCTGGTGGGATCGCTCGCACGGATCTCACCCATACATCCGCAATTTTTCATTCATATTTTCAAGAAAGATCTGGGGGATAGAAAATTGTATCCAGAGGTCAGATTCGATCCATAGGTACGAGGTTCGTGAGTCCATCAACAAGGCCCCCACCAAGATACTAGCAACCTCGAAAAACAGGTGACCCTTTTTTCCACTTAATCAACCGTCTTAAAAGCTGAGTTCGAGTCGGGCCACATCCAACTCCACTTATCATCAAAGTCAAAAGTTGTAACTCTGCCCGCTCGCCCAATACTCGGGCTACATCATCTCCTCCATTGCCGTCCTAACGTAAATGACCGCTCGTCAGTTGTGAACGTCATCATCATCATCGATAAGGTCTCTTGCCGGTCAATGACTAACCACGATACCGTTGTCATGGCCGGTGACTAACCATCTTTCTCCAGATTTCCACCGTGCGAGCATCCAAATACGGACAAACAAATGCTATTTCATGCAAAGACGCTGTAAAATGACAAGAAAAACGACGCCCCTTGAAAAGGTATTCAAGAAAACCAGTGCCATCATGTTCTATTCAGGCTGATCAAGTGACCAACTTGGCACATGTAGGCGTCCGGAAGAGCAAACCAGGTATCTCCTGCACTTCAATATATACGTGAAATCTCGCTAAACGTTTTCAAACTGAACGCCACGCCTCTTTGAGGACCGAAGTTGAAACGGATCAATCCCAACTCCTTCCTTCTTAGATTTTCTGGACCTGGAATGATAAAATGATCTGCTGGTCGACAGCGAAATCCAAGTGAGCACAATATGTAATGTCGGCACATCACCACATATGCTCATGTGTGAATCCACCCGTGCTGTGATCTGCTATAAGTTCCTCTGGCACGAATTCGCACGTACACGCTACATCACCACATATGCTCATGTGTGAATCCACCCGTGCTGTGATTTGCTATTAGTTCCTCCAGCACGAATTCGCACGACACAGCATGTACGAATGCTGCTATGACAAGCAATTTCCCCCACATGGAGAGCGGAACTACAAAGTAATCACGGTAGTTCGTGATTGCATAATAATACACAACCAAGAGTCCAGTTGTCTTCCGATAGCATGTGTTCAAACACAAAAGCTAAGTCTTCAAGTTAAGGCCAATCGCCTTAATAGAGACAAATCATGTCAAGTGTTCATCAAAAACGAAAAGAACATGCAGGTCTTATGCAGATAACTCCGCAATGCAAGAGAACCCAACTTAAACATGATGGGGTCACCTAGAGCGACCAGTGAGTCTGGTGCGAGGAATCATAAGCCCTGGAGGGATCAAGCTCCATCAATTGCCTCCTGCTCTGTTGAGACAACTCCATGTCACCAGAGAACTGATTGTTAAGTGGCTGTGAGAACTGGCCCAAGCCCAGATCAGCAGCTAGACCAATGGAGCTCCCACTGGCTTCGTCACCCTTGAAGGCCCACACGGAGCCAGGACTGGTGAAGTGAATGGCCGAACTATGAGGAGGCATTGACTGAGCCAGGGTCGAGCCCTGGGGGTGCACCATGTGGTTCGACCCGAGAGGTGACATCTGGTTTGTGGGGCCCCATGGTTGATTTGACAGAAGAGAGAGAGCACAGCTTGAATCAGCTACTCCAGTGAAGCATTCGCCAGGAGGAATTCCAGGAGCAGGGAAAGCTGTCGTGCCACCGGATGAGCACTGCAGGAAAAGGTCAGGGGGAGGGTTCTCAGGACTGCTCTGCCATGGATGAGGATAGAGCTTTCCTGGTCCAGGGATTAGATCTCCAGGCGTCGTGCGCTCAGACAAACGTGGAACTGACCATGCATGCTTCGGGTATGCTGTGAAATCCATCAGAAAACTACTCACTCTGGTGGTGTTCTCTGTCCATACAAGCATCAGAAATTTGTACTCATATCACCAACACAGCGATATAAATATGTCTTCCTATTTGTGAGAAATGTGCACCAAAGAAAGAAAAGAGAGGGTCGGGAAGGGGATGGTGCTAACCAAATATAGAGGATGGCAGTCGCCCATAGCGAGAGGATAGCGATCCAGGTGGGGGCTTCCTCCGGCGCTCATTGTGACCAGCCAAACGTCTACGACAGCTTCGTTTTCCTTGGTCAAATTCAGTAAGCTGATGGAATCTGTGAAGAGACTAGTAGAGGACATGTCAATACATAAAACATGAAAAGCAGTATGTAATCATCTTCAATAAGCTAAACATCAAGTAGAACAAAAGCAAGAGAAAAGCCCGGAGAGTTTTCTATCCCACCTCTCAATAGGTTACAGCAGAATCTACAAATACAACACCAGCAGTTGAATGAAGTCAAGGCTTGCTTATAGCAAAGGAAAAGCCGGATTCCTTAACTTAAGCACTCATTTACGCTGCCCCAAGAAAGAATCTTCTAAACAGAGAAAGAGTCAAGCATTCAAGCAGGCACATATTGTTGACTAGAAAGTTCAAAACAAGTGCAACCAAGCAGTAGAAACAGCTCACTTCAAAATAGGCACAACATAGCAGAGCTAGCTCAAAACAAAACTTGCTATTTGGTCCAAGAACCTACCATAGCCAATCTAAAGTTTAATCAAAGTTTACATAAATAATACATGTGATCAAGACTGTAACCTAGATACTGCAGGCCTAACATAAAACTGAATTTTAACCGTAACACCAAAGCAGACTGACAAAGCCAAATGCTTTGTAAGCACACAACATGCACTTAATTGAAAAAAACTCAAAGAATGAACTCTGAAGCATTAGCTTCTCTAATTGATTCTCATCATACATCACTCACTGCAAAAAAGCTCACAGCATAACCAGCGGAAGAACCAGAACTTCAACCCATCGGAGAGATGCTTTTGGCACCAAATATCAAATAGAGCAACAATGAGGATTCACCTGTTTATTATTGTTAACGGTACCTATATTTTTCGAGTTTGACATTCCTATATATGACTTTTTTATCTCACCTCTACTCGAGTTGCTTTCATTTTCACAAAGCAAGTAAATCACAACGAGAAAATGTAAATGCAATTTCTGCCGAAAAACGCAATATGAGCACATGAATCTCAAAAAGACAGGTCAGAATGCACCAAGTATAGAATGCAGCTGATCTGAACCCCTCGTTGGTAGCATTAAACCAATAGTACAAGCCAAAGTCTCTGGTCTAACAGCATCCACAACCTCCCAAGGACTTTTCCAATTTAGCGCTTCTTCCAACAAACTTATGGCTTGTTCATTCATTACGAAGCAACACTTGAGTTTATCAACAATGCGAGAGTTTATTCGCCTTGCTTAATGAATCAACATGCAGAAGCTTTCACTCAGAATCTTGCATCAAAGCCTCATCTTAACATATATTGCACAATATTACCTCCCCTTTTCTTTGCTGTAATTTTCTTACTTAACCTAAAAAAGACAAAGGATATTATAACTAGTGCGGGCATTTCATTACAACAGATTGCTGCATGAAATAAGAAAGCAAAAAATTCATTTCATGCAAAAGCGAACCGACAAATTAATGGAGACAACACAACGGTACCATCCACAGAAACAATGAGTTCAATCAGTCAATTGTTTGTTGCTATTTCAACAAAAGCATACTTATCAGATAATGTTGGATATTTTATCTTCAAATGGAAATGCATTGTTTGCAATTCATGTAGCATCTCGTGGAGAATTTAACAATGCATAACGCCGTTCCTGGATATTGGCTGCCATTCTAGTTAGCGCAGCCAACTAAAACATGGAAAGCCAAAAAGCATCCTGCTGGAATCTGATAACTAAATGGATAATACCTCATATGTCGATGGAGAATTCTTAAGGTATATACGATCAAATGCATTTCAATTTTCTTCACTGATTCTGTCAATGACAGGAGTAATACTCAATATAATGAAGAAGCTGCTTATCGAGATGAGATTTCCAATCCACACTTATGATATTAGAAACAAGAGCTGCTAACTAAGACCAGCTTTTAATCCACACTTACAACAAAAGAAGTCCAAAAAATTAAGGAACTAGAAGGAGCTCCACAACATATCAAGACAGGGGATCAAATTCCCCTCAAGAAAATACCCGAAAATGCCTAAGTGAATCCTTCTTGCATGCTTCGTTAATATGGAAGAAGAGAATCCAAAGATGTTTAGGAAAACAACAGAACTAAGGTTAGTAAGGAAACAATGACTCCTACAATCCCGTCATAGGAGGAGCGAAGTAAATTCAGCAATTTCTGCTCTAATTCTGATGTTCAGATGTGATAAAAATAATATTTCCGATGGGTGAAGTTGCAAAAGAGTAGAGAAAACGGCCAATAGTAATGGACGCATCAATGTCTAAGGAGGAGGAGCATCATAGATAAAATGAATTACCATAGCCTAAATACACCAACTAAGGCCGTTTGGAGGTTCTGGTCAACAGGGGGGGGGGGGTCAAAACACGTCATAAATCAATTCTTGGTCTAAGTGATTCAAGATTCCCTCATGCCTATCAGATTAATTCTAGACCGTGCAAATGTTTCTCATTAGGGACAAAAGATTCCAAGGGCTGGTGGAATATTGATGCTCGTGCTTGCTTTTTTTGAGCCATCCAATAAACCGACGAGGACGGTTAACATCACCAAAGATTCGCAAAAGGTGTCTAAAGAGGCTTGAAAATGACCACATCAATTGGGCAGTACCACCAGAAACTATCGAAGCAGATGTAATAAGAACAAGCAGACAAACAAAAGGTACTGACGAGTTCTTCCTTTTCTATTCTCAGCCCCTCCTATAGGAATAAAATGTCACGCGAGCACCGTTTTCCATCCAGGAAAAAGTAACCGCCGATGCACAAGGCCTTCCAGCTACCAAATTTGAAAAAGAAAAAATCAAGTTGAGTAACGGAAAGCACCATACTTCCTTTGATGATGAGCAAAATAGCACCTTTGCACTAAAAGCAAGTCCATCGCAATCTCCAATCATAGCCAACAAACACTCAAACCGAAGATAGGTAGCTGCAATGTCAAGACCAACCCCCCGAGTAAAGATGCCCACAGTTGAAACCCAGTGCCAAAGTCTAAGAACAGGCAAGCCCCCCTAATCAAGCAGATAGCTTGTCACTAGCAACGAAGACAGAGAAATCCGATTACGACTCTCGACTAAACCGAACCTTAAATCAAGCGGCTAACTTGTGAACGGGACAAGAAACAAAAGACGCAAAAATCAATCATTACTGTCAACTAAAACTGAACCATTAGTCAAGCAGCTCATCTAACTCTCAGCACGCCAACTTCAACAAACCTCGTGAAGCAGCATACCCAACAATAAATATGCTGGAACAAACAAAAAACACCCAGTACGAGGTTTAGGTTCCGATAAGCGCAAAGACCTCAAATTGGGGGAAATAGATAGGAACCAAGAACAGGAGACACGAGGGTAAGAGAGAGGGAGAGAGAAAAAAAAATCAAAGCATCGTGTTTGACCTGCTACACTGCTGGCAGAACCTCTGCTCGATGCCGGCAACGATGACGGTGGCGGACTTGGAGTGCGCGCCGCAGACCTTGTGCCTGGAATAGTAAGCCTTGGCATCGCTCAGATCCACGCGGCATCCTTCCACCTGGCACCTCGGGGGCTGCCCTCCCTGGATCGCCCCGCAGCCGCCGCCGGAGGCCTTCACCTTCTTCGGGGGCGTGCCCGACCCGGGCGGCGCGGGCGCGGCGGAGGAGGAGCCTCCGCCGGGGGGGTGCTTGTAAGGGGGAGGAGCGGCGGCATTACTGCTGTTCTGGAAGTAAATTTTCTGGCCGAACTTGAGGCCATTGAGGGACTCGAGCGGGGGAGGAGAAGAGGACCCGGACTCCGTCGTCCACAAGCCCGAACCCATGTCTATGAGCCAAGAGGGTCTCTAGCGCCCATTCATCGGAGCTTCCTGGGTCGTCGTCGTCGTCGTCAGTTTGCCGTCGTCTCCGTGCGCCTGCGCTCTAGAAAGAGAGCGAGAGAGAGAGCGAGAGATGAGGAAATGGGCTGGGGGTGGCGGTGGAGGACGAGGGGGGTTTTTAAGAGTGATGTAAAGTGGGGAGACGACAGTGGCCCATGCCAGCCATCTGGTGAAATGGTGGTGGTGGCAGTGGTGGTACAAAAGAGAAAGTTGTGCAGAAAGAGAAAGAAGCCCAAATAACAAAACAAAAATAATTGGGGGGAGGGGGAGGTGTGCTAGAGAGAGAAAGGAGAGAAGAGAGAGAGAGAGATTGGCAAAGAGGGTCACCGGTCCCTCAGCTCAGAGTTTCGCAGAGGAGAGAAAGAGAGAGAGAGAGAGAGAGAGAGAGAGGGACCTGATGTAACGTGCTTCACTGTAGGGGGTGAGTTTTGGTGTTTTCTTGGACGGCGTTCGAGCTCTTGGCCAAACAAAGCCAACAGAACTCCCCCATCGATTTGGCCCCGGTCGCTGCAGATCGTCAGTTTTCGAAATTCACCCACGAAATTTTCATCTGCTGCTTCATCAGATGGATGATATCATCGATTGATCATAACATGCCCGCTTGTCTAATGAATTTTTCAAGCATTTCTTAGCAGCTTTGATGAGATTGGCCGGAATAAAAAACCGTGAATCCCGTGTGTCTCGATATGTCTACAACACCGGTCCCGGCCTGGCCTGTTGGTCAGTAATGCTAACTCGTAAGCCTCGGGCTAGATACGCCTATCGCATGGAGCATGTGTGGGAGTTTTATCTTACTTTTTGGTTTCGCACTTTTCGAGAGACAAGTCTCTATCCTTGTTGATCGGCTTACGGGATCGATTTTTAGGGGACTAAACTTGGCAATTCCTCTCTTAACATCTCGCTTTCCCCTGGCGTTTTCTAGTTCTACTCCAAAAGGAGGCTCCCATTACAAATACAAAGGAAACAAGAAACGAAAGTTTCTCACGTAGCACAGAAGTGGGGCTCGTGTGTTGTGGCTGCGGCGCGTTATTTTCAAGTGGACCAGTTGCCAAACCTTAATTAAATTGCACTTCACATTGACCCTCTCTCTCTCTCTCTCTCTCTCTCTCTCATTTCTAGCTATATCTTAAATTTCGTGAAGTCTGCAAGAGAAAAAAGGGAGACTTTAAGGAATAGTTAAGATACTTCAGCTCCAAATTAACCAACTCCAACTACCACCGAGGGACGGCCATAAAGAAAAACCCGCCATCTGAACGGAGCTTCTTTCTTTTCAGATACACCATCGGCACAATTTGACGGCTCGGCTGAAGTGGGCTGATGCTCGATGATGTTTCCATTTAGAGGGGGACCCCTATAGCTGCGTGATTTTTTGTTGGAGGGGGGTGTTTAGATACGCTCGTTCTGCGGTTCATATGGTTGACACGATCCATCGTCACATGAAAACCATCTTGACTCCATAATTTGGTATCTCTGAAGATGTTTTTAACTAAATTTGGTAGGGAGCATCTTGCTGATATATCTTTATTTCGTGAACGTATCTCTCCTTTATTGTAAAGGTGGGAAAGAGTCGCGCTTTACCCACGCCATCAGAATAATCAAATATTTTAATTGTAACGTATTTGAATATTAAAATACCGGTATTCTAAAAAAAAAAACAAAACGATTCATCATTTATGTATGAACATCTGGATATATAAATTAAATAAACAGTACCATGAGAATGATATTAAAGCAACCCAATAGTATATTCGATTTCAATCTCAAACTTCCATAAATAAAAAAATTCTATGAAAAGCCCATGCGTGCTGTTGAGATTTTAATGATATAGGACCATTAAAGTAATAATGGTCCCCCTTACAAAAAAAAAAAGTAATAATGGTCCTTTTTTTTTAAGAGAGTTTACCAAAATAGGACCATTAAAGTGATAATGGTCCTTTTTTTTAATGAAATTTTATCAAAATAGGACCATTATTACTTTTGATGATCCCATTTTCTTCACTGGTCCCATTTTTTTATGAGAGTTTACCAATTGCAAATGGTCCATTTTTTTCTTTTTTATGAAAGTCTATACGTTTCTAATGTCAAATGGCTATCTAATACACTTCTTGATTACCCATCCAATGCTCATCGATCCACTTGAGACCCTATGTTTCCAAATGACAATTATCATCACACAGTGTTCTCATATTTGAACTTAAAAAACTTCGATTTTCTTTCGCTATGTGAGAATACACATTCTGCGTAACAGGCAAGCAGATCGAGTTGCTCAATCCACATCCTTCATTGATGAGAAATCTGATTCGATTTTTCGCTAATTCGAATATCACGATACTCGACTTGACTCGGAGGGGTTTGGCCTATCTTACCAAGTAATTTAGGACCCGTTTGGTAAATTGCAAAATAGTAAAAAATTTATGTTTTTTTGTTCTCAAAATTAATTTCGGAACAGAAATCCATCTATTAAATTTATTTTACCTAGGCACAATTTTACAAAAAATTATTCACAGAATCAGTTTTGAAACAGAATCAAAAACAAAAAAAAGTAACTTCTTGATTATGGGAACAATTTTTCCATTTCTAATTCTTATTGATTTTCTTCTTTTTTTTGTTTGTTGTTGTTCTTCGGCCTGCCACCCACCACTGGTCGCCCACCTACCATTGGCGACTGGCCCTGGCTTGTGGTTGGTCGCCAGTACTGGCGATCGGCCATGGCTAAGAAAGGGAACGGAAACAAAGAAAAAAAAAGAAATAAATATTAAAATATTTTAAAATATTATTAATAAAATTAAATTTTATATAGTTATCAAACGCATTTCTATTCTAAAAATAAAAATTTATGGCAGTTACCAAACGCTTTCAACTGTTTAGAAATTATTTTTGAATACAAAATAAAAAAATTTATTTTTAAATAAAATCTGTTCTCGAACACAAAATGATTGTCACGCGCACCTTAAATCCTCTTACAAGGTTACCTTTTGCCGTGTACTTACCATGTATAGAGGGTGGAGGCAAAAGGCTCCTTTCTTCCCCGTCTCTCCAACCAAAAAGTCCTTTCTAGTTTTCTTGGTAAACGAACCATACTCTTTGCCGGGGGAGCCTAAAAACAGAGCCCTGTGCCCTAGACTAGAGAGAGACAGAGACAGAGACAGAGACAGAGATCTAAAAAGAGGTTGGACGAGAGGTGGGCTTTCAGTCACAAGCAGAACGGGGTCCTGCTTTAAGTTAAAAGATTCCCACTAATGGCTAAACCAGCGGAAAGGCACGTCCATCGAACCCCCGGCGACCCGTTTCGATTTATGGCAAATTCGTTTCCACATCGAACTCGATCCAAATCAAGACATGATGATGACTACTACTTTCAACTCCATGAAGAATTTTCAGCAAGTTCAGATGACCCTTTTGGATGGATTCTTCTTCCCACGTCACCATCGACTGACCGATCGATGGAAAAGCAGGGCAAGCATGCGTGCATACGCATCAGATGCCTCCTTCGAGGAAGCATTTCTCTCGACTTAACTATGAATTTTCTAAGGGACAGGTTTCTTTTTCTTCCCCCCTCCCTCTTTTTGCTTAATTAGCCAAACAGTGCGTCGATTGATGCCAGTTTCGTGTAGTGTTCTTTGGTGGTTCCGTACCCACCATCAATCAAAGTCCATCTTTTGTGGGGGGGAGTTTTTAAGCTCTGGGGGCACCTGCTAAGTACGAACGCACCGCCGAAACCATTCTTGTTTTAGTGAGAATTCGTACGTTTCTTTGCCCTTTTTTACTACTTATGTTCGCACCATTAACAGGTCTTTAGATTCTCTCTCTCTCTCTCTCTCTCTCCTTTTCTTTTGGGGGTTTACTGATGAAGATTCTCCCTTCTGGTGGGAGAAGGGATTTGCATCATCATCTGTCGTATGAACAGCGGCAAAGAGAGAACGCCTTTTTAAGGTAGTTGGATCGTCAAAGGTTGAAGTTAATAACTTCCTATCCGGACAAAAGTATGATCTTGAAATCTGGCTGGAATCATATGTATTTTCCCTCGTCTTTTACTAAGATTTATATTAAAATTTGCTGTGCAGTAAGCACACTGAAAAAGGACAATCAAATTGCACTTCGCATTTATTTATTGATCCGATTAAGATGACCAAATTCGATTGAGCTTATCATCCATGTATGGATCATATTGCGATACTATATTTGATCAATGTGCATACATCGTAGGAAATTTTTTTCATATTAGTCATAAACTTACTATATTGATGTTAATTCAGTTATGAGCTTTCCAGTTTTGTCGGTTTAATCCTAAATATTCGGGTGAAATTTCAATATAATCATTTCAACCAATTTAAGTTAGAAAATTGCTAAGATAAAGATCTAGTCATCACTAGTCATCCTACGTAACATATCATCGTATTGACAATTTTCAACGAAAAGTAATCAGAATGACTACATTGGAATTCTGGACAAATGTTTAAAATTAAATTGACAGAATTGAAAAGTTTATAATTGAATTGATGTTGTATGATGAATTTATGACTAATTGGACAATTTTTCCTACATCTTACCGAGCCTAAGAATCTTCATCTAAAGTGTCATAGAACATGTTACACTTTGTTCGTAGAATAGTCAGGCCTAGTTGAGTTTGAGAAGGAACTTGCTTAGGTTTGATCAAAACGTACATCAAGTTTGGCTGGCCCGATTTTTTTTTTTTTTTGGCTAGCTTGTGATTCACCAAACCCATGATCAGATCTATGAATTACCCCACCCATGCGCGCAAAGTCGAGGACGAAGGATGACAATGGGCACGTGAAAAGAAAAAAACAGAAGGAGCATTGCCAATTTTCATGTGCAACTATAACTACTAACTAGCTACCAAAATCAAAGTGTCAACTCGAAGCCAGACAAGATAGAAGTGTACCTTTTTTTTCCACGTTCAACGAAAGTTACAGTAGAAGCTAATCAGCAAATATCTCGTGATTTAGCTCCGGTCAGTAGCTGCAATTGCAACAGTTAGATTACGAGCAGAGGAATCGAAACTGCAATCGATACGTTCGGGTCCATTCCACATTTATGGAAGTACTATTGAGAGAGCTGACAAAATGACATCAAATATTAATTAGTTAGGGGTCCTACTGCAGTCTTCAGGATGGCCCCTTCATCATTGTTGCACATTTTTTGACATAATTGTCGCTTTGCGGAAGAAATAAAGGCTCTAAAGCTTCCTTTGGCAGGAAAAAGATTCTTGGATGGACCTTTATTTCTTAATCGGTACAGTGAAGATATTATTCAAGACACAAATTGATTTGATTGTTCTTAATTGATTTAATGAGATATTGAACATCAGTAAAATTATTCTTTCCTCCTTTTTGTATATTTTTTTCAATTTTAGTTTGCTTTGTGTATTATAAATAGGTATGTACTTTTTCAATTTATACATGAGAAAACAATATACATATTTTATCCCTCTCTTCCTCCTTCTAGCTTTCCATCAGTCCATATTCTTTCATGATATCAGAAGCTCTTCAAATAAGATTCCGCAAATTGCTCTTTTGTCTTCAAAGAAAAAATGCCCAAGAATCAGAATTCGAAGTCTGGTTCATGAAATGACCCTGAAAACTCCTCAAATGACCCTCCTTCAGATCTACGTCTAGATACATCTCGTATCATCGAAGAAAAACCAAACGGAGGAAGGGCAGAATAGACAATCATATCTGGTTCAACCCCAAATAGGGCAATTTCGTCCAGGCCCATACGTCTAATGGGTTCCTGTCCAAATCTAGCCCATTCAGGGCCAACCCGTCCAGACCCAAATCATTCACAACTCGATGATTCCACCAAGCCCAGTTCAGACGGACTCTGTGGAAAATAGTGGGCCATGAACCGCGTTGGCATTTCCCGAACCAAATCGGATCGAGTCCGTTGGGTTTGGGGCAAACCTGACTTCAGTCTACAGCCCCGGTTTCTTTCCTTCTGCAGGTGTTGCCGGCGGTAGGCCGGAACCAGGCGATCCTCTGTACACCTCAACCGCCGACAACCCATAACTATGCCTCATTGCGCAACAACTCTCAAGATCAAAAAATTATTCCGTTTGGTCCCGAGAACTCCGGCGTGCCCTAATCACAAAAGATAAGGATGGATTTATTAATGGAATAATACCAATTCCGTCCAACGAGTGGCTTGCACAACACTGGAGGAAGTGCAACCAACTCGTGCGGACATGGATCGGCAACTACCTCACCCCGGAGGTCACTGCCGGACTACCCTCGACTGAGGACGTGAAGAAAATTTGGGAGAATATAAAAGAAATGTATGGCAAGCTCGATAGGGAAAATTTTTTTTGGATAACCCAAGCCTTATCGGAGCTAAAATAGGGTAACCTTTCGGTCACCACCGTCTTCAACCGATTGTCAACACTTTGGAATGAACTTGAAATGGCAAAAGAAAAACTTGAAGGACCAGAGGCTACACTAACACAATACCAAGCAATCAAGGAACGGGAGAAGGTAACCAGATTCTTACTCATACTAAACGAGAGTTATTTACCTTTTCGGAGTCAAATTCTCGCCATGGATCTCGTACGCTCACTTGGATGAATTTATCAACTGGAAGTGCAAGAAGAATCCCAACATCTGGCATCCACGGAGTACCTAAAGGCTGGCGACCATGTTGTTCTTGCGGCAAAGGCGACGCCGGAGCAACGGTGCGCCGTGTGGAAGTTTGGTCGTGGACGTCTTCCTTGCTCTAGCATGGTGCTAGGGTTCCCGAGTGAGGAAGAAGACATTAGCTCTTCATTTAGATTGAATGGACACGATTTAATCGTGTCCCCAAGATCAGACAGTCCAGGGCGCGCCCGCGGCACAATACAGATGAGCGGCCATAATTTGATCATGAGATCGGACGGTCGAGGGCACACAACGCAATCAAACGGCTCATCTTTCATCCTGGCCGTGCCCAAATCAGATGACACATATCATGCCACGTCAGCACTTGCGTGGAAAGCATCTAACGGCCGAGAGGCCGCGTCTTCTAGATCCAATGGCCAATATTCTAACAAAGGAAAAGGTAAATTTTGCGATTTCTGCAAACGTCTATATCATACAAAAGAAAATTGTTGGAAATTACATGGGAAGCCAGGAGACAAAGAAATGAAAGATCGAGATAGTTCAGTTGCAACAAATGCCAAGGTTAACCAGCCTATCAATCACGATCAATTCCAACAGATCATGAAAGCTCTAAGTCAGCTGGGCACCCAAGACAACATGGCTTGTTATGCAGGTATATCCCATTGCTTAATGAGCTTTATTTCGTCTGAAGTATGGATTATTGATTCAAGTGCTAGTGATCATATAGTCTGTGATGAACGTTTCCTTTCCCATATCCACAAATCCTCTCATAATACTTCAGTTCGTCTCCCAAATGGAAATGACACTTCCGTCACTAAAATTGGAAATGTCCATCTTAATCCATCAATTACACTAAAAAATGTTCTCCTCATTCTCGAGTTTCAATTCAATCTTATTTCAGTTTCCAAACTTTATAAGGACAACTCTTGTCGAATCTTCTTTGATTCGGATGTCTGTTTTTTTTTTAGGCTTTTTCGACTGGAAAACTGATGGGTTTGGGTAAAAACCACGATGGACTTTATTTTTGGGTCACATCACCCAACAATTCTGATTTTTCACATCTTTCCTTGAATAAGGGCACATTGCGTAATGCCAATGCTAATAAAAATGTATCTTTATTTCATCAGCGTCTTGGTCACAATGCTTCTTTTCATCACCCCAAATGCTCTATTTGTCCATTAGCAAAACAATCGCAATTACCATTCACTCAAAGCACATCACGTGCTAATAATGCCTTTGATTTGTTACATATGAACATTTGGGGGCCATATCACACACCACATCGTGATGGGTCTCGATTCTTTCTAACCATTGTGGACGACTATACACGTGCAACAAGAGTTTTCCTTGTGCAATCCAAAACCCAAGTTCTTCCCACCTTAAAAATTTTCTTGCTTTGATCAAGAATCAGTTTCACAAAAAAACGTCCAATGAATTTGTACTGATAATGCCCGTGAATTTTTCAATCATGAATGTTCATCTCTTTTCATCTTGAATGGCATTCTTCATGAAAGTTCCTGTATCTATACATCTCGGCAAAATGGGATAGTCGAGAGAAAACATCATCTTTTAGAGGTGGCTCGTGCTCTCAAATATCAAGCTTCCATTCCTGAAACGTTCTAGAGAGACTATGTGGTAACAACAACTTACTTGATCAATCGAATGCCATTTCGGATCCTAAATGGACAAACCCCTTTTGAATTGCTCTTTGGCAAAAAACAGGATATTCGTCACCTACGTGTCTTTGGATGCTTATGTTATGTATCTACTATGAGCCCTCGGGACAAATTGGGGCCCCGTGTCATTAGGTGCATATTTATGGGATACCCTACTCTTCAGAAGGGATAATTGGTTCTTGATCCATCAACCGGAAGATTTTTTGTTAGTAGGGATGTTATTTTTCATGAAGACATTTTCCCTTTCAAAGAAGAAAAATCTTCAGAAAGAAAACTAGAAGACAATAGTAATCTGCATCCATTTTTTAATGATGAAGATTTATCACCCTCACAGCTTATTATGGTTTCCCATATAGCGCTTCCTACATCATTAGAAATGAATGGTGCAATGTCAACTTTATTAGAAGATTCTATGGCTTCTCTATCAAGTCCTCTACATAATGATTTTCATAGGCCACCCAATCAGCTTGACGTTGCAGCACCTCAACATTCAAGCTGCACAACATGACCACCTATATGGACAAAGGACTATATTTGTTCTGCCTCAAAATCATCCGGTACACACTATCCTATCTCCTCTTATATTAGCCTTGCTCGTTTATCACCAGAACATTAATGCTACATTAGTAGAATATCTGAGGAACATGAACCATCCTCATACAACGAGGCTGTTCAAGATCCTCATTGGAAAAAGGCCATGGTAGACGAAATACGAGCACTCATGGAGAATAAGACTTGGGATTTTGTTAGTTTACCACCCCACTGGCGATCTATTGGGTGTAAATGGGTATACAAAATAAAATACAAGGCAAATGGCTCAGTTGAACGATATAAGGCTAGGCTAGTGGCCAAGGGATTCACACAGAGAGAAGGTTTCGATTATCAGGAGACATTTTCTCCAGTAGCCAAGGAAGTCCCTGTTCGTTCTTTTCTTTCCATTGTTGCTCTTCATGATTGGTCTCTGTATCAGATGGATGTTTATAATGCTTTCCTTCATGGGGATCTAAAAGAAGAAATTTATATAGATCTTCCATCGGGATTATGAAAACATGGGGAGAATCGAGTATATCGTCTCTACAAATCCTTATATGGACTCAAACAGGCATCTTGTCAGTGGTATGCAAAATTTACAAATGCACTCATAGCTACAAAGTTCCAATAGTCAAGGCACGATTATGCTTTATTCACATGGAGTTGAGGTACATCATCAATCTACTTGCTAATATATGTTGATGATATATTGATTATGGGGAATGATGAATCCACAATCAAGGAATTTAAGAAGTACTTGCATTCTGCTTTTTACATTAAAGATTTGAAACCTCCCAAATATTTTCTCGGGATTAAAATTGCACGATCAAATAAAGGAATTTGTCTCAGTCAACGCAAATTTGTCCTAGAAATTATATCAGAAATAGGACTATTCCATTCCAAACCAGCTGTCATTCCAATTGAGCAGAATGCTAAGTTGACAACTGCCGAATATGACAAAGAGTTGTCACCATTGAATGAGGACCCATTACTCAAGGATCCATCAGCATACCAGAGACTTGTTGGAAAGCTCATCTACCTCACCATGACCAGACCTGATATATGCCATGCCGTACAAATTCTTAGTCAATTCATGCATGATCCAAAACAGTCTCGTATGAATGTTGTATTAAAAGTAGCGAAGTACCTAAAAGGGTGTCCTGGATTGGGCATTTTATTGTCGTGAGAAAACAACATGGAAATGACGGCATATTGTGATATAGATTATGCTACTTCCCCTATGAGCAGAAAATCAGTGATAGGATTTTGCGTCAAATTAGGAAACTCACTACTCTCATGGAAGACAAAGAAACAATCAACTGTTTTGTTATCATCCGCTGAGGCAGAATATCGAGCAATGGCAAATACTAGCTGCGAAGTTATCTGGATAAGAAGATTACTTCAAGATCTTGGTATATGAGTGAAGGAACCAACAACTCTATTTTGTGACAACGATACTGCACTTAAATTGGCAGTGAATCCATTTTTTTATGAAAGGACAAAGCATATAGAAGTTGATTGCCATTTCATCAGAGATAAAATTCGGAATGGAGTGATCAAGACAATGGGAATAAGGACTACAGAACAACCTGCGGATATCTTCACCAAATCTTTATGTCAGAGGCAACATATGTATCTACTAAGCAAGCTAGGCATTCTTGATGTATACAAGCCGCCAGCTTGAGGGAGAGTGTTGGAGATACCTTCGTTCCTTAATTGATACGGTGAAGATATCATCCAAGACATAGATTGATTTGATTGTCCTTAATTGATTTATTGGGATATAGTACATCGGAGAAATTATTCTTTCCTCCTTCTTGTATATTCTTTTCCAAGTTTAGTTTTCTCTGTATACTATAAATAGGTATGTACTCTTTCAGTTTATATATGAGAAAGCAATATACATAATTTTATCCTTCTCTTCCTTCTTCTAGCTTTCCATCAGTCCATATTCTTTCAAAGATTACCTCCTTTTCATATTCAAATCTAACCTTTTAAAATATATCAAATATATACATGTGATTATGCATGCTGATATTTGTACATTGTGAAAGTTTTAGGATTGAAAAAAAGTACGTGCAAAGTAATAGTCCATTGAGACACGTCATAAACAAATAAGTAATTAATAGGGTTAATATCACAAAAAACCCTAAATTGGTACATGTGTGATAATTTTACCCTGAACTTTTTTTTTATCACAAAAAACCCTAAACTGGTACACCTGTGATAATTTTATCCAAAGTTTTTTTTTTACCACAAAAAATCCCAAACTAGTACACATGTGACAATTTTACTTCAAACTGGTAAACCCGTGATAAATTTACCATAAACTATTTTTTTTAACTATGAAAAATCTCAAATTAGTACACATGTGACAATTTGACCATGAACTAATAATTTTTTAACATTATTTTTTATTTTTTCGAATTTTTTTATTTTTCTTTTCTTTTTCTTAAACTTTAACTTCTGGCCGATCGCCGGACCGGCGACCGACCGGAGGCGAAAGCCGGTGAGGTTAGCTCCGCCGGCGTGGGCGACGACTGCCCTTGCTCGACTCATGCAAGGATCGGCCTTGCCTGCGCGGGCGAGGATAGCCCTCGCCTGACTCCGGCGAGAGTTGTCCTCGCTCGCCCAGGCGAGGTTGGCCCTCGCCAAATTCGGCAAGAGCAGCCCTCGCCTGAGTCGGGCGAGGGCTGTCCTCGCCGGCAGCCGACAGGGCCGACCTCGCCGGCTTCCGCCTCCGGTCGGTCGCCAGTCCGGCGACTGACCAGAGATTGAAGATGGAAAAAAAAAGAAAAAACAAAAAAATTAATAAAAATTCAAAAAAAATAATATTAAAATTTTAGTTTAGGGTAAAATTGTTACATGTGTACTAGTTTGGGGTTTTTTGTGGTATGTTCAGGGTAAAATTGTCACAACTTTACCAGTTTGGAGTTTTTTAGGGTATGTTCGGGGTAAAATTGTCACATATCTACCAGTTTAGGGTTTTTGGTGGTCAAAAAAAAGTTCGGAATAAAATTGTCACATGTGTATCATTTTGGGATTTTTGGTGGTATTAACCCTAATTAATATTATAGATTTCGTTTCATATTCTTACCTCCCTTTTCTTTTCCTCGGAGCATTTGCAAATTGATTTTTCTTAATATCGAACTTTTAAAATCTTTTGAAACATATGAATCTCAAAAAATATAAATATATTATTTTCATGATTATCAGGATCTTGGATGTTTTTCATTTTGATTTTCAAAAAGCAACACGTACTTGAGAAAAGACATGAAGAAACATATTCTAAACGAACAGACACAATAATATTATCCAAATAAGACACTATCTCTCGTTGTGTAAGAAAGATAAGAAATTGAGAGAGAATGACTTTGACACTTGCGTAGGATTTGATTTCTCATTTTTATTTTTTTAGTTGGCATTTGTGTGTCTACATATAATATAAAAGGGCGATAAGGGACTATCATCATAATTACCCGCTTTGGGTGTTATCATACTGCTCCTCACTTAGTTACGTAATGTTTGATTTAAGTCATAAGTATTCATTCAATCTGTAGTCTCACCGACCTACCCGAAGGCAAGAACTAGAAAGTCTTCCAATATTCAAGGCATAAGTTGGTTCTAGATTCGCTCATGACATGGTTCGAATAGTTTAGCTTTGGACTACTATGTTCAATAGCAATCTGTGTGTTATTATTATTAATTTTTTTAAGATCCACACACAAAAAAATGGCATGAAGATACGCACACGTATGCTGACTTAAGAATTCAATCTGTGGTAACACGCGACATGAGAAACCACAAACAAAACAGTACTGGCAGCGTATGATAAAAAACGTCCGGACAGTATTGTCCACATCGCACAGTAACAAGTCTCGATAAAAACAATGATGAATCCAATGGCATCAGTCGTGATCTTTCCCGCTACTGTGGCTGAAGGAAACCAGGCCCACCGAAGCCAAGGTGTGCAATGCATTTGCAGAGAGACTCCTCGATTCAGACGGTTCTGCCAAGTGCGGTAGCGATGATAGCAATAAGGTGTAATGGGTCTTCTTCATCTTACCGTCTTTGCGTCTCGAGAGAACAGGAAGACGAATGAAACAAGAATCGGCAAGACCCTGGCGTAGATGAAGCGCGAGGCGCGCGAGGACGTGTCATTGCAGTCCCGTGAATGCTCATCACAGGAGATTTTATGGCTTTTGCAGTCACTTGATGCGAGGACATTGACCTAGTGTTGACCATTTGTCGGCTAGTTGCTCCCTACGAGTAAGTTGCGAGCATAGTTTAACTCGAGAAATAGCTATCTAGTCTCTCTATCTGTCGTTACCTTAACATACACGAAGGAACAGTAGAATCTAGTGTGCACTTAGCCCTGTGTTTTATGAACGTGATGTCTGCTAGATGTCCGCGCCGAGCTAGATCCACATACCAAGACGCAAATATAACTCGTGGGAGAAATGATATGAGCCTACCAGAACCTTAATTTATTGCCGAACCTTGCTAGTATGGCCGCGGCTGTCATTCTTTAAGATTAGCGGAGCAGTTTCGTCGGCAAGATTGTGTACCCACGAACTCGAAAACGGGGACAGGTGGTCCTTTTTCGGTTTCTCTCCACGTGATTGCCCTTGTTGCTTCGTAGATACTAAACAAACATATTCAACCCCAATAGCACGGAGATTCGACTGTTCAGAGGACTACGAATCCGTTTGCTAACCTAACAAATCGGTTAAATCAAGGATTTGACTTGTGCCAGTGATTCTATATGATTTATGGGATTTGAATATTTTTGCACAGCTAGAATTCTCCTGATATCGTAAATAACAATATCAATCGTGAAGAGTTAATTTACCGTATTGTTAATGATATGTGATGCTAATCGCTAGCTGACCTATCCTCCATTGATGTGATAGTCCCCTTCCGTCAATCCCATGAGTGTCATATCCAATCTTCACTCAATCAAGGCAGGGTGGTAAGGAAAAAAACATAGAAAAATTACAATTGATTTTCGAGGTTGTCGGACTTGAACTTAACCTTAACCGTGTCAAAATAACATTGTATCTGCAGGTTTTATCCAACTCATATAAAATGGAATAGGTTGAATCTCTATTTGGATAGATTTGTGCCACTTCTCTAATTACATCCTAGGTTAGGGCAGGTCCGATGATCTAATTTTATTGACGGTCGATGGGATCTCACGGAGAGGAAAGCCCACTTGGTAGTAGGCAACCTTTTTGTGAAATGCGTCACATAATCTTTTTTTACCTCTTCTCGTGTTATCTTGTACCTGTACCAATCTTATTGTTATAGTCATTATGTCTCCAGTTCATGGAGGATCGTTGGTACACTTACTCGTCGCCGTGTCATGCGAATAACATGCACTTTATATTGACAAGAGAGTAATGCATTCATATACAAACATGAACAAAATACCAGCAGTCAACTACTAGCCTAGATAATCGCAAAAATCACTTAGAGACTAGGGGCACAGCAACGTATATCAGCAGGAGGTGCCACTGCAGCAGAGAAAAATCACCATGATAGGGTTTTGGTCTTTCGAGGTTGGTTGATCCGGTCAAATTTTACTACGATAAATCTTAGGCGATTAACTGTTCAAAACAGGGTCTGATACATCTAATTATGCACACCCAGAGAAGAGGAAAAAGAAGGGTCTACGCACCACAGTGGTATGTGTGTCCCGACGGGACAAGAGGGTGTCATTTAGTAGGAGCAACACAATAAAAAAACTTTAAGAATGGAGAGGTGGAGTATAGGAACCAACGCCTTTTACCCTAATATTCAAATTCCCAAGAGAGGTGCTATAGTGTATAGTCTGGAAGAACTATAATTAGTACACTTTTCCCAACCTGACCTCATGACTTTGCGCCGAATCCAACGTAGATTTGAGAATGCGATGCCAATAATCTCACGTCGTTTGTTCAGGATGAGGTTTTCAAGGTTCGCGCAGCAGACGCGTGAGTTAGAACTCACCCCGCTGCAGTATTTATCTTTCTTGGGTCCTAATTGAATATGGAAGAAAAAGCAGCTTTCAGACAGGAGAAAAAGGAAAAACGAACGAGAGATGTGAAAAAGCAGTTCGCTTTTCCTCGACATCAACATGGGACGTGCTTATGTTGCGGGTGTGTGGAGATTCTGTGGACTCCTTTTCCATAAAGATGTGGATTCGAAACATACGGTAGTTAATGAGGGGAATTTTGATGGATTATTTTTCCTGGAAGTTGGAGGGGAACCAAAGTCGGAATTGCAGGATGCCATTTTTCCATATGCAAACGGTCCATCCGAGCTTAAAGCTATGATTCTCATATTTTATCTAGACTTTTGAGCTTTTTTGAAGTTTAGTGGTAGTATAGACGACGAGTAGCTATCAGCTTGAAATAATTCAAAATTAGGAACGATTGCAATACGTGTATGGTTGGTCCATTTTTAGTTGGACCGGAGGAGTTAAGAGACTTCGACCTATTCGGAACAAGTAAAGAGCAGGCTCTGATGGCAGGGAATAGTTAATGCAAGGTGCAAGATGGATGTGGACATTACTAAGGTCACGGAAGCGGAAGAAAATCGCGATTGCACATGGAGGAAGAAGACAGGCTCGAGTTTAAACTCGGGGCATCGATCATACGTCCCATAGGCAGCCAAGAGGAATATCACTGAACATCGTACCGGCAGGGTTAATACAAGAAAGGAACGAAACATTACCACTGCGTACAAAGGCAATTTGCAAGGGCATGTGTACAACAAATAACATTAAATGATCCGAATTATTGGGACTTATGTTGGAGAGATGCTGTTCAGAGGGCCCATCGCTCTTCAGCTATGTCCTTGGGTGTGTGCCTGAGCCGATGAGCATTTG
This sequence comes from Syzygium aqueum, assembly GCA_031216185.1. Lineage (NCBI taxonomy): Eukaryota > Viridiplantae > Streptophyta > Magnoliopsida > Myrtales > Myrtaceae > Syzygium > Syzygium aqueum. The sequence continues at coordinate 24,317,424 of CM062231.1, forward strand.
AAGTATGGAAAATTCTTGGATCTGAAAACTTTAGGAAAACACTGATTTTTCAAAACTTGTAGCAATCTTGCTTAGATTTGAACAGCAGTTCATGGATCGGTTCTTGCGCCACAGGTCAGCGTTCAACAGCAATAACCCAAAAGCTTTTGTCCCGTGATTCTCAGTTACGTTTTAATAATGTTGCACCTGTCTGGCTCCACCACCTTGCATGTGTAGCCCCAGCTACCATGTCGCTGCGCTTATAACACATCCCTTTTCCCCAGTTACAGGGCTGAAACATGGTCCTAGGCCCACTGTCTTGTTCGATCCCGTCTAGGTTTTTCCCAGGTTCGCGTTCCTTCTGTTTGATCACTCTCTGCTTCTTGCATCTGTGATTCTAACAACCGACCAACAACGGTACTCCAAATACTCAGCCTGTGACTGGGGGTGTCAACAATTTGGTTCGTTTTGGTTTTTTAAGAAAACATTTCCGTTCGAGCATGCTTAAATCTGGATCACATTACGCTATGAGGGGGTTACCATACGTTATCTGGAGCTCGCATATAGGGGGAATTGGCCTGCTAAGCCCCTGATATAAATCCGGCAAGGTCAATATGGCCAATGCGGGCTTAACTCTGTACCCTAAAAATTAATAAGTCAACATATTTTCCTGGGACGTACCAAGATTTCCCTAGTCAACTCAAGATGTAAATGATTATAAAAAGGCAATAAACAAAGACGATGGCGGGTCATTGCAGGAATCACACCATAAAGCAATCGAATTATCGATACTCTAAACAATGACTGCCTGACAACTGCACTCAATGTAAACCAGGATGAGTAACATCGAATGAAGTTCTCATGGATCATTAGCATTTCAACCTAAATCAGAGCGCAGTGTGTTGTTTGTCCAACACCATTTGTGTTAAATGGAGGTCCCTCTTACAGAGACACCCAAACAGACCGCATTATCTTGTCACTAAGAGTGGTCCAACGGTCGGTATTTCCAACCAGAACTATTTCTGCAGCATACTAATGATAAGGCCACTACTAATAAAGAACTGACAACATGCAGTAATGCAAGTGATCGAGTTTTCTCATCAGCGATGCTTCTCTGATTCAGCCTTTTCATGCATCTTTTTTGTTTTTCTCTCCTGAAAACAAAGTCTCCCTCGTGAAGCTTGATGAATACCACTTCATGTAAATGATGACTCCCGGAGAGTTTTCGAACAGGTTCTCCAAGTGCAAAGTCCTTTTGAATGTAAACATTGCTGATGATTTGTGAGAAGTTTTTTGAATCAACAGAGGATATTATAGGAAGAGAAGAGGCCAAGCCCCCCCAAAAATGGCATCTATTCTTCATGCCATTAAATGAAGAAATTTCTAAATTAGCTTTAGTCTAGAATACAAGAGAAACATAAACCTCGATTGCCCACTTGCTAAACTCATTCAAGAAGCATGCACTAGACACTCTTTGTGGACAAATTCCTTCTTCAAGTTTTGCCAAACTTTTGGGCCACTAGGATGTCGATTTACAAACTGACTAACAAATTTTCTATCTGAGCATCCAATGAAAGTACTTAAGGCCAACTCAGGATCAGCTGCTCCTTGGTCTTTCAGCCAATTATACATGGAATACCTAAGTTTGATTCTCTGAATTTTATAACCAACAAAAGCTGGAAATTTAACTAAAGCTGACAAGGGGCAACCCAAATCATTCTTGAGAAAATCAATTTTTATCTCAATCACATCCTTTGACATGTTAAGAATTTTGGGACATACTGTCAGCATTTTAATGACGTCCTTCCGATCCAAACCAGCGGTCACAAGGCAATCAAACCTCTCCTGAAGATCTTCGGCTTTGCCTCTGAATAACTTGACGGCCTCACTTATCTTGGTTAAATCATCACTAAATCCCAATCCCAACAAAAACTCAACCTTCAGCAATTTCTTACTTGCATCAGGTAGTCGCTCAATTCGTGATCCAAGAACCCAATTCTTCATTTCTGTTGGGTCATCCTTGATGATTTTACAAAGCCGCTTTTTTCCAACATTTAACCTAGCAAATACGGTGTTAGGTTTCTTCAGAGTACATTCACCCAACCACGGGGAATGAGAGCGTAAAATCTTGCTGATGTCTTCAGGCGGCATGTCAATCTCAGTGAGGAACAGAAAACACTGTCTCAAATTTGACAAAAACTTTCCAACTTGGACATTTGGAAACTGCAAAAACATTGACCGTATGTGACATACAGAGGACCCAAATTTTAACAGAAAAGCAATGAGGGAACATGTCTTGTCCCCTGAACCTTCAAAGAGAATTCCTGGATGGTGTCTTATTAACTCACTCAGCTGCTCCTCATCGCAACCTATCTTGCTAAAGAAGCAGAGAAGCTCAAGAATCTGACTCCATCTAAAACAATCCTTTTCAGAAATATTCTCTTCAATCAGTCTGAACTGAAATCCAAGATTCTTCAAACTCTCTAATACCTCGACGAAGTCCTTATCAACATCTTTAGTCAAAAGATAAGGACTTGCAGCAATAACCTTAGCCATAGTAGACTGACTAAGCCCCAGTTTCTCATAGGCACAAATCTTCAACATCAAAAGTCCACGATCATAACGGAAAATTTCAGGAGCCTCCTTGTAGATATTCCCCATCTTCTCGCGTGCAATCCCATATTCACACAGTACATGATAGTTTTCCAACAACAGCTGATCATCCATCAAAAACATCCTCTCTCTCGGAAGAAGCCGAGCATAATCGGATGGACTCAAACCCAGACTCTCGAAAAATGGCTCGAATTCGTTTATAGGGTGGTAGCGCAAGAACCGCGATATCGATGCGCCAATGTCCTCCCGGGCATCGACTTTCTGCAGAAGCCTATCGAGAAACTGAGGTGAATTTTTACTTATAAACTCTGCATCCATGAAGGGCAAGCCACGAGTGAAGTGCAGGTACTCCATAATCGCATCTTGCGCTAGTCTAAGAGTCACACCACGAGTTCTCCCCAATTTTCCATTGTTATTCAGAGAACCCCCTGTCAATCCCACACGACAACTTCTTGTCGTCCCGTAAAGTTCAGGACTTTGAGCAATCTGAAGCAACCCACCCGGCCAAAACTTGGTTTTGGACGACTTAACCAGGCTAACTACATAAACCGACCAGACCCTCATCGTACTCGCTGCAACTTACTCGGAGTTTGTATAGACGGGTCATCACTCGTTATTACTCATAATCGTAAAAAGGGTCATAAGTAACGAAACCACAGACAATTTCGAGCTTCCACAGATTCGAGTTACGTCGTTGATAGCCGTACCTTGCGCCAATCCTTGCTGCTTCCACCCTCCGCTAAGTGGAGATCGATGGAGCCTCGTGCGGATGGAGCTCGTCAGTGGGGACCTCCGTGAATGGAGGAAGGAAGAGGACGGAGGGCGAGGCCGCTCGTCAGTTGCTCGACAGAGTGAGAGCGGGCCTCCTCGATTTCAACATGGGGTCGCAAAAGGGCCGACGCGACACAAAACCACCGCGCGCGGCGGTGGCGGCGGGGGGGCACAAACTGCGCTGTGAAGCCAAATGTTTTCCGGGTTGCTTGGATCGAGCTCAACGGGAGGCCCGATCTTAGGCCCGAGTTGGTTCGAAGTGCGAAGTGGGTAGGCCGTAGGCATGAGCAAATCGTTCTCCTCTTGAGCCTTACCTTGTCAATTCGGCCACACATTTTATGAAGTGTTAATGTTTTTGACTCTTGGTGGACATGGACAAGGACATGGACTCCTTTAGGCCTGTCTCAGGCAAGGATTGCCTATCGATCCGATCTTATTTCAATCTTAGATGGTCTTCTGCCTCCACAAATTCTCCGGAGAACTCGATGCTCTGGCGATGCTCTGGCGAGATAGTTGTGAGTTAGCGATTGAGGATCACATGTTACGTGGCCCGAGAGGCCGGGCTTGTGAGCACGAGGCCTGGACGGCGAAAGAGTGGGGGTTTTGGCAAGGGCGCCGCTTGAGAATCTCGACTTGCGTGCATTCGGCTTGCCATTTTCCTCTAGGGAATTTTCGGCTTAGAGTTTCAGGAACCAAATGCTCCATAATTAACTTCTCAAGCAACTATGGACGATGCGACGCATGCTGCATGATCATTCAAAAATGCCAAACCATATAAAAGTTTTTCTTCCCCTTCCTAGAGTTTCCAAATTAGGAAAAAGCGATGAGTAACATTCTTTTCATAGTGGACCATGAGCACATAATCAACTCTGTTCGAAAACCATTTCTCTTGGCCATAATAAATTCGAATGCGTGAATCCAAGTTATGTTTGCAAAGTAAAGAAAGCGCTTCATGATATAAAACAAGCTCCAATAGGGTGGTATGGGAAGATTGCAGAATTTCTGGTGCAAAGTGGCTATCCAGTAACACTAGCAGACTCGAGCATATTTGTGAAGGAAGAACGCGAAAGAGCTATGCAATGGTATTGATCTATGTGGATGATCTAATCATCACTGGAGATGATGAAAATGGGATATATCGAATTAGAGCCAATCTCTCTGTTCGGTTCCAGATAAAGTTTAGAGAACTAAAACACTTCCTAGGATTTGAGGTTGAGTAACGCAAAAGGGTTAGTCTTATGTCAACAAAAGTGCACCAAGATCTCTTCGAAAGCTCGGGATGCTTAATTGTAAGCCATCTTTATGCCTAAGGATGAAAGTATAAAACAACTACGTGCAATTGAAGGAAGAGAATTAAAAGATTCAACTATTGATGATGTGTAAATTTGACTTATATTTTGATTATATTTGGTGGTATTTTGGGCGAATATTTGAATAAATAGAGTAGAATTTATTTGTTTTTATGCATTGTGGTTAGGTGAAGGTAAATGATGCAATCATGAAGATTTTGTATGCTTTCGATGTGTTTTTGAGCTGTTGGTTGGGATTCTACATGTAGAAGATTCATTTTCTAGAGAGCCGCGCTCACAACTTAAGGTCGCGTGGATGTAGATCTAGTGTAGAATTTGGGGACGTGATTTAACCATTAATTTTCATATTTTCTAGATTTGATTGTGGAGGACTTTTGTACTTAAATAGCACTCTTAGGTGTGCATGGAATGCATTCCGGAATAAAAATTTTGTTCCGAAATGCATTCCGGAACAAAATGGCGTTTGTTAAAAAATTTCTTGAATGCATTCTGGAGAGATTTTTGCATTATGGAATAAAAATGCGTTTATTAAAAATACTTGATTCCAGAATGCATTCTTGATTCCAGAATGAGTTTTTGGCAAGAAAAAGAGAAGTTACTTTTTGTAGCTTCTTGATTCCGGAATGCATTCTCCCTATTTTCTCACAATTTTTTTTAGAAAATGCATAAAAATTGAAAAATTCTAAAAAAATTCATAAAAATTTCCAGAAAATGGCTTAAAAGACTTAGATTTCAAGAAAATACAAAATTTGGTGATTTTTTTTTAAAATATATAAAATAAAAAATTTCAAAACTTCACAGAATAATTTAAAATACATGTGGCCACCCACTTTGAGTGAAATTTAAAATTTTTGAGGTGCCCAAAAAAAATCAAAAATTTCAAAACTTCACAAAATGCTTAAAATACTTGTGGCCACCTACTTTGAGTGAAATTTAAATTTTTTGAGGTGCTCAAAAGAAAAAATAATAATAATAAATTTTTTTTTTCAAAATTTCACAAAATGGCTTAAAATACTTGTGACCATCAACTTTGAATGAAATTTAAATATTTTGGGGTGCCCAAAAAATAAAAAAAATAAAAATTTTCAAAACTTCACAGAATGGTTTAGAATACTTGTAGCCATCCACTTTGAGTAAAATTTAAATTTTTTGAGGTGCCCAAAAATATAAAAAAATAAAATAATTCAAAACTTCACAAAATGACTTAGAATACTTGTGGCCACCCACTTTGAGTGGAATTTAATTTTTTAGGTGCCCAAAAAAATCAAAAATTTCAAAACTTTACAGAATGTCTTATAATACTTGTGACAACCCACTTTGAGTAAAATTTAAATTTTTTTAGGTGCAAAAAAAATCGACAAATCAAAACAGATTTCTGTTCCAGAAATCAATTTCTGTTCCAGAAATCAATTTCTGGAGCAGAATTAGTCATGTTTTACCAAACAGATTTTTCCTCCATAAATTAATTTTTAGCAAGAATTTGATTTCTAAAGCAGAATGGTTATCATTTGCACCCTTAATTAGGGACATTAGGAAGAAATTTTTGCCTATTTTTTCTCTTTCCATGTTGGATAGAATTTATTTTTCTAGACTTTTTCTTTTTTTATTTAAGAGGTTGAACACAAGAGGGAAGGGAGACTTGACTCCATAAAATTCAGAAACATATTCTTTTCTCTTTTGCGCATTTGGTAGCCATGTGTGGCTAACTCCTCTTTAATCTAGCAAAGGATTATCAAAGTTCAAGTTCATTCAAGTTGTGAGATCTAAACTTAATCCTCCTTCTTAATTTCTGCAGTATTTATATATTCTCTGTTTTATTGTTTACCATTGCTTTGTTGGTTGTTACAATAAGAGCTCGTTGTGCAATTGACAGGGTGATAGTTTGCCAATTGAAATACCCAAACCCGTACTTATTTAGGTGTTTTAATAATAATGGCAAATAATAATATGACTTGATTAAAATAAGATTTTCAGGTTGTATTATGAGAATATATGGTCTAGCTCGAATAAGTTACGCGTGTGATTTATTGGCTAGGGTTGGGTTTTTCTCGTTTTTCATTCTATTAGCGAATTGAATCCTTAGTGCGTGTTGGAGATATTAATTAATAAGGGATTAATCATAGGCGCGTGTTCAGTTAATCTAATATTAAGGAAATATTAGATTGTTATAAGCGTTTCAACAACCATAACCAATCTATTACAGTGTTTGAGATTATTCGGTTGACTCAATGATCAACTTCCGAACTTGAATGAGATTACCTTTGCTAGATGTTGCATAATATGATTTTCTTTAATTTCTGTTTGCTTATTTCATTTAAGTATATTCTGCATAAACTTCCCTTTTAATTTTGCTTTTATTGTTTACTTGGCTTTCTAAGGATTAACAATTTGTGAGTCTCTGTGGATTCAACTCTGCTCACCTTAAGTATAATTTATTTATAATTTAGAGAGTAGGAATTATTTTTGGTGAATTCGACCATCACCAACTATGTACAAGAAATTGGTGGGAAGCTTAATCTACCCAACTATAACATGGCTTGACATTGCCTTTATAGTGAAAGTAGCAAGTCGGTTCACGAAGAAACCACGAAAGCCTTAGTAAGCTGCAGTTCGATGCATACTAGGGTTTACGAAGGAGACCTTTGATCTTGAAATTCTCCACCTAAAGTGTGAGGTTAGCAGATATTGCAATGTTGACTATGCTGGCGACCATGACACGAGACGTTCAACTACTGGATATATGTTACCTTGGATGGGGGAGTGTGTCATGGTGTAGTAAAAGGCAACAAAAAAATGGCACTATCGATCACAAAAACTAAGTATAAAGCAGTACATGGGGGCACAAGAAAGTACACTGTTAATGCAACCTATTGAATGCGTTGTAGAGCTCCATTGCGATAATCATTCAGCCATATGGGTGGTAGAGAACCTAATCTTTCACGCAAGAACTAAGCATGTAAAAGTACTTTATCACTTCTTGCATGAAAAAGTGCTAATGAGAGAGAGAGATGGAGTTCGTAAAGACAAGTGGTTAAGTTGCAAATATTTTAATCAAACGACTGGGTACTGCAAAGTTTAAGGAGTTCCAAAAGCAACTTGACGTGGTCGCTAGATTCACTTTGAGAGAAGAGTAGTGGGTGTGAAGGAGTACTGAGGAAAAAGTTGCACCGCCTTTTTTCTCCAGCATTCTAGACTTATCTAAACTACTCTATTCATTTGACTATTTAGATTTTTCTCGTGGCAAAGTAGGAGACATTTTAGTTATAGAATTTAAAATTGTGTGGCAAATAGATTGGACACATCTAGTAATATAAGTAATTTCTATAATTATCTAGGGGGAAAGAACCATCTCATTCCTTGTTACGGCTACAAATAGCTAAGAAGTGCTTCAGCTGTGGTAAATGCTTGAAAGAAGTCCTCCCAAGCAATATCATGGAGAGTGCTTTTGATAAGAGAAGTGTGCTTTCTTTTATTAAGCGTTGTGTTGTTCTATTCAGACTTCTGGTGAAGTAACGTCAATCCATCCGAATCCATCAGCTTCAAGATAGCCTTATTAGCGGGTATTCTCTGTGTCACTTTCGTTTGACATCCCCAACCTAAGGCAAATACTGAGTCCATATTATTCTTGTTCTGTTTGAGAACGCTGAGCCTGCCGATTCATCGTTTATGGAATAACATGACTGCTACTTGCCAAGTAGTGAACTGGATTTAACCTAAAAGGCTGCAAACAGGTGAATGTCTTTCTGAAGTCTTAAAGACAATCTGGATAATGTAATAGTGAGAACTGCCAAAACAAGTGATATGATGATGGAACTTCCAAAGCTTGTGTTCATTGTTCTCCTTGAAGGGTATTGAGAGACAACTCCAGGCAGGCAAAGGCTGCATCAGCATCATCCACGAGTGCCGTGTCTTGTCAAAGAATGGAGTGTCGCTAAGATTTAGCCAAAAAGGAGGGGGTGTCGGTAAATTATCCAAAGATCAGGAGGTCAAAATTATGAAGAGGCCATGAAGAGAACAGCATTGATGGCCCACTGAGAATGATACATAGTGATAAAAAGATTAGGAGATTGTGCGAGTCCTAAAGTTGTGAAAATCTACTGACCATGCAATCAGATTGTTTAGAGATGCAGTTGAATCCATTTCAGTAGTGCTGGTGACAAGAAGAGCAACATTAACGTACTTGTACATAGATAAGCCACTTGGAAGAATCTTTCCCAGGAAATCAATTTTAGCATAAGCTGGTTGATGATCACACGTATGTGAAGCTCAGATGCAGTAATCTGTTCTATTCATGTTGCCCCAAAGTGTTGTTTAACTTCCAGAGTTGTGCTCACCTAGGTTACATTGGTGGAAAAAGGTGATTTCGCCCCAAATTAGCCCAAATATGTTAGATCTCAGAAACATATTGGTGCCTATGTAATTTAACCCCTAAACGGATGTATCCTATTGCTGCAGCCCCTAGATTCGAGTAAGCTTCTAAGTCGTCAAAACCTCGCGCTTCAGCATTATGTTGTATTCAGTCTGTGAATCAAAATTCCACCTTTTTGATAATGTAATGCTTCTTTAACTTCATAATAAAATGAAAAAAATCGGCAAAAATTGGCCATTTTGACAGGAACTAAAACAGCAGTACCTGTGATACCCCATGCTACACAAACTATGTTGTAGTGATGTGTTCATTAAGTCTGCCAAGAGACACTTGCATCCAAAGTGTGCAACCCCGTTTGTGTCTGTCTGATGAGCATATACTTCTAGGAAAATGAAACAGAAGATACGCCAAATTGCTTAATATGTTTGAAAACCGAAATATGACTGCAATTATCTTCGGCAATTCATGCTCATTCCCTGATGATTGATATAATGCAACATCAAAGTTATCAGACAGTTGCAGATAAATCACACAGTATATTCTGCCTAAAAATTTCACAAACCAAACACTCCATGATGGACTTTCCCAGCAATTCTTAGCAAGATCCCACCTGTTTGAGATAAATTTTGAGACATTATACACAGAGAAACACACTACCCTAAATCAACACATATGAGATAATTCTTTGGCCTTACAGAGCCCGAAATTAAGATAAAGCATTTCCTGTTACATTCAATTTGTAGTGGGTACACTGCAGTAGGCCAAGAACAGCTATTCAGTCTTGACAACCATTGTTTTCTTTGCCATAGCAATTGGTTGCGCAGATAGTATCAGCAGAAGGAATGAGTCCCTTCATCTTCCTTATTCCTCCACATTGACATAATTTTTTCTTTATCATGCTGTTTAGCATCTTCTGATTCACTTTTTCCTTTCTTCCCTGGCCGGAAGAGACTGGGACTGTAGTGAATGGTAGACCAAGAAATCGTGCTATTGGGCAGCTAACTTATTTTGGATGGGAAGTGAGTATTATGAGTATTTTGAAGACATTCTGTCGCTGAGAAATGAACATCTTCGAGACTATTCATACTTTCACTCTTGGAGGGACAATTGCTTGACTTTTGTTGCTGATCAAACATCATCCTCAGTTGTCTCCCTTGCTCTTCAATTCGCAACTGCAAAGTCCGCTGAATCTGTCGAAGATATCCACATAAACTCTTCTTTTAGACATAAAACGTAGGAATGATGAACTGCAGGCAAGTTGAAGAAAACACAGAACGTAGTTATGAGGCCAAACGTTCTTTCATGGAATTCACTTCTAAAACTGAGAAAGTAAAAGTTAATCTACATGACGCCTTTCAAAGTCTCTCCATCCTCTGCCCTTTCTTTACTTTAAGAAAGGATCAGAACTTCACCTCAAGTTGTTCATGAAGATGCCTTTGCACATCCAATTGCAGTTGTAACGCCTCTCTTATTTGCAGACCGCTGCCATATGACAAACTCTTACAATAACACCCGAAGTAACGTGCTTGAGAGGATATATCTGTCTCAATGCATGGTAACAAAAATTGCAAATCGCAGGACATATGGATTGAGCCAGGCTTACTTTTTGATATCGGTCTGGGGAACTTCATTTGAATTAGTTCTTCTGGCAGTCCTTCCTATCATTTAATGAAAAGGTTTTAGGACTTATAGCTGGGGGGAAGGAATTAATAAACATCATTTATACCAGATTACTAGAATAAGAGGATTAACCTTCTGCAGAATCTGGCATGTATTTTGCAATTCGATACTTCTGCATTGCAAACAAAAGATTGCAAGATCTTTAAGATTGAGGTCTACTGTTTAGTTCATGGCTCATGCAAACAAGAAGTTTCCCACTTGTACATACCTGCAAATGACTTTTAATGTGAAAAATTGTTAATCCATCTGAATCCATCAGCTTCAAGATAGCCTTCGGAGTTGCCTCTGTATATGATCAATCATCAGAAAATCAAAATGAATCTCTGTTCACTTATTGTTTAAAAAGATAAGCTATATATCACTTGCTTTCAGCACCCCCGAGGCAATTTACACACTCAACGAACTTCTCGTGCAAATCTTGAGTCCACCTAATTCTCATTTTATTTGAGAGAATGGATCCTGTTGGCGAGGCATTTGCAGAAGGAAAATTTGAAGGCTGTTTTTCCAACTGAGAAGAGAAGCTGAGTTGTGACAGCAGATGACCTGATGAACTGCAAGAGACCTGCAAACAAAAGTCTATTCATTCCAAGTATTGAGAACAAATTGGCTTATATTAGTCAAGATAAGCAAAAGAAAGACACACAATAGAACAGTCAAACCTTTTGGTCCCTTTTCTCAGTGGAGGGACTCGAGAGACACCTCCAGATGGAGGCTGTGTTGTCCCTAAGCAACTTGTCTTGTCTATGAGCAAGAACCTTGCTCTGCTGCGAATTGGTGTATTCGAATTTATAGCATTTCTCAGCAGCTCTATCATACTCATTGCTGCAAGGAGACTTTGCAATTGCCTGCTCTTTCAACTCAATAAAGGGGTCTGACTGATCTCGAAAATTGATTGTGAAACTCTCCCTGGAAGATCGGTATAGAGGGAATTCAGTATCACATGCTTTAGACGGTTGTGAGCAATCAGATGAAGTGCTAACATCACATCCACGCTGTTGAAATCCCATGCAGTGCTCGGCTGCATAGAAAGCAGAAGCTGGTGATTCGAAACAGCTCAACATTGTAGTACTTGATGACATAGCAGGTCCACGGTTCTCGGACCGCAAGCATAAGCCCATGGTTGGTGGCTGGGCAGAGATTCCAGCATTCCAAGGCTGTGGCACACTGACTACTCGAGGGTGAGGATTGTTGAGCTCAAAGTTGTCACCGCTAGTCAGTTCGTCGTTCGACCTAATCATTTCGTGGCTATATATCTTCTGGGTGTACATCCTCCACAGGTTTACAAGCACAAACAGGAAGCGAACAGATTTATGTTCAATCGAGAACATAATAGACTGCATCAGCTCTCATGCCATCATGATTTTGTCAATGAATTACAAGCTTCGCAAATGGGAACAGAATGGTCATAACAGAAAGGAGAGGAAGATCATTTGATTGTTAATAGCAATGTGGAATTCAAATGACTAACCTGGATCCCTTCTTTATATTCCTAGAGGCTTCAGCTATAAGATAAGCATAAAAACATAGATTATTCTATAACCTTTTGTTTATTCCTAAAATGGATGTGAATGAACAATGCGCTACTGATGCAAACAAAGTGAGAGATGCGCAGGAAACGACAAATAGTTTAATAAAAAAAAACAACGTGATCTAGTCTGGCTTTGACATTATGTGGAGATAGGAATCAACAGTTCCACACACTCTGCAAACTAGCAAGGACTATCATCATCTTTACACAGATTCTTGAAAATTTTACCGACTGCTAAAGGCATAACTGCAGATAAACATTTTATCTGTGTGGACGAGAGTAAGTCTTTAAGCTACAATACATGATTCCAATGACTTTATTATTTGGGCATATAATTTTTAGAAAGTTCTGTCATGGGCATCTCTGGCTACCTAATTCAATAGGAAACACTGGCATATATTCATAGAGACAAATCTATGATTATTCTCTCTATAGATACAGATAGCACCAATTTAGCTTCGTTAAAAGGCCGATACAAAATAAAGTACGCCGATCTTTTCTACCAAAGGAGATGATAGATCCTTCCTTAGCATATGAGAATTCCTGTTGCTTAGTGGGTGTCTCAAGTTATCAGAAAATTTTCTGGAGTTATCATTTCTGATCTAAATCCGGTTCCAGTTGAAGCAGCAAGATTCCACCACACATGTTCAAAGAACCATTTCGGAGAAAAGAAAACCACTTGGACCGCACGACTTTTGTTCTGTACTATATGTTGGCAATTGTGGTAGTTGATGATGCAAACACTTCGTAAAGAAAATTATCTGAACCAATGACTTTAAAATTTCTGATGTTACTTGTAACCTCAAATTGACAAAGCCCTGTTCAATTGACACAAGCAGTTTCTTCTGATGCAAAATAATTTTTAGCAGAAGTGCAATGCAACCATACGAGTCTGATTTGAGCTTGTTCAATTCTAGTGTCTTATCTAGATAAAATCAGCCTCCTTGATTTGATTTCTCTCTTGCTAAGCACTTGCAAGCATGAGCTGACTGCAACTGCACAAAGCAAGAAATTTACTTGGTGCAGGATTAAGAGGGAATTTTACGTCAAGCCGATCGCGCGGCCACGATCAATGAAGACAAAAAGGGAAACATAACAAAAACAAAACTACCCATCGTCTTGGCCAGAGTAAATACAACCTGTCCGCAAAACCAACCAAAATCAATCCTAAAAGGCCAAACAAAGCGTGACAGCAATACGGAATCACAGTAAATGCATTGCAGCGAGAGCTATAAACAATTAAGTCCTGATCTAAGCATTGGAATTTACAAACAACCAATTATTAGCTCCAGATACGCATTGAATCATTAGTCCTAACGACATTAATACATAACCAGAATTATTTGCATAAATTATCTGAACATGAACAACAATGCACTTTGTCCCTGGATCGATGTTTCTTTCCAAGAACTCGAACCAAAGTGCTTTCCACGATCCCCCGTTGGAAGGCGGAAAGGTCGATTCCAGATTAAAAATCTCGATATCCACGTATGGCAAAAAAATATACGAGGTGGCTTTTGGACACTATCAGTCAAAAAGGTACATTAGAATTGAAACTGTCTTGTTTACATATTATTTTATTTTCTAGCAAATGAGTCAGCACGGCGACCTCAACTTCATCTCCAAAGAGAATGAGAATGTGAACGGTTTGCGAAGAGAATCGCTGATTGAGACTAGATGTGGACGGTTATGCACAGCGCCCCAACTTGCGAATTTTCTAGGAGAGAACCCTGTTCCATTCCATTTCAAGGTCTCAAAAAAAAAAAAAAATCGAAGGTATCGAAACTAAAGCAGAGACACTTTTCCAATGCCTGGATAAGTTGTTTTCTCGACATCTTGAACCTACTCTTTTTGGGGTAACACGTAGAGAAGCTTCGCGTCATTGATTTTACGGCTACCAATCTTCCGTTTCTAGATTCTGTACAGGGTTGAATAAAGTAATTTCGGAATCAGACAACAGCAAAATGAACTGTCAAAAGAGCAGGTAACAGCATTGTTCAGGTGAATGTGAATCCTCTTAACATGGCAACAATTGCCTAATGGTTCTTCGGAATGCAAATTCATAAGCTAACATGTTCTAAGACTTGACTGTTTTCACGCAACGTGTCTAATTCCTGTGGACTCCTTTTTCCTTCTCTGCTCGAATGCTCCAATTTGATGCGTATATCCCGAAAAAGCAAAAAAAAAAAAATCTCTGTGGTCCGCACAGTCACAAGTCACAACAATGGTTATTACACGCAAGACGTGATCCGGCATGTATCAAGAACTCAACCGTGTTTGATTGTTAAAGTTCAATAACAGCTCTACAGGCTTTGTAAAAACAGGTAGAAACCCTACAAGACAAGTCATTATGGAAGTTTCCAGGATTGCCAGGATAAGACCGAATTGCTTATGGTCGCTCTTGTTCATTTAGACGGAAGAAAAAAGAGGGAATTAAGAACAATATCAGATTGGCCTTTGAGACCGCGAAGAGACACGGCCTTCTAATCGTCGTTTAGGCATGCCTAATCTCACGTAATAACAAACTTCAAGTTCAGACCTTTTTCCTTAAGGACTAACGTGTCTCTGTCAGGAGCCAGGACAAGATTGGAGGACAGCACTACGCACTCCATTTAGCTTATCCTGGTGGATCATCTGCAGGCAAATTGAGTTATATGGGATGCGACCATAAGATATTTTTTTAGATTGCATTGCATATCTTTCTTGGGTTAGGAAAGAAAAATCAATGCGAAAATTCCATATGCAGAGGGGAAATGGAAGAAAGAAGATATGGGAATATAAGATAAGATCTCGTTTTCTCGCCGGTTTTTCACTGTGCATAACGGGACGCATTATCGCGCATATTACGTTCCTAAAAACATATAAGAGTTTCCACGAAGTCCATGTCAATGTCTCAAAGTATCTCGATCGTGCCCACTTGAGGGAGCATTCATCGGCAAATTTAGGATACGAAAGGGATGTCTGAGGTCGGGAGTCTTGATGCGGGGTGCAGCATTTCTGCGCCCTTTATGGAGGGAGAATAATTCAAAAGGATTGTACTAATGGAGTGTTTCATCGCCTTTTATACTTTTGATAATTGAGCTGAGAATATGGCATTTTCTTAATAACAAATGTGCCGATCATGTCAAAAAGAAGGCACGATTTTAGTGCACAGAAATCAGAACCCTTGAACTTGGAACTTGCAAAGTGCGGAGTTGCGGAATTCAAAATGGATTTTTCTTTCTGGATAGTGAAATTCCTTCCATTTGTGTGTATACATATTCACAAGAAAAAAATATGGTCCTCTCAAAGTTTTGAATGGAAAAAATATCGCATAAAGAATGGCTGAGCTGAATGATCTGTATTCGTATACTTTTAATTCGCAGAGATAACAATCGACAGAAATTTCGCAAAAGAAATAAGATTTATATATATGGTTCCCGGAAAAAGAATGCAATTTACAATCTCCTCTCTCGATAAACAACAAATCAATTATCAATAAGAATGCTTTCGGAGGACTTATTTTTTCTTTACTGTTGCGGTGTAATTTATAATTACTCTTGAAGAAATGGGTTTATTCTTGTTGGTAGGTTGTGCGTGCAATCTTTACTAATTTAAGCATATACCATAGAATGCGGAGTGCAGACATGTTAGCAGGCACATAGGAAGGTCCAAGGTAGAATATTATTAAGGGTGTGTTCATTTCGTGAAAAACGTGCCATTTTTGGAAAACATTTTCCAGGAATTTTATTTTCTAGTTTTTGGCTTTTTCAAAGAATATGTCTTGACAAGAACTACAAAGAATTTGGACATGAGTTTGGATAGGTCTTCAAAGAAATTGGGCTTCACTATGTAGTTCTTTGTCAAGGCCCAAGCTCCTTGGTCTCAATGCTCCGTGGTCTCAATCCCATTTACGTCCACACGGCACGAGGTCCATTACATCTTTTTGATTAGGATCTACGTGAGCTATTCTTTAGTGTCAGGATCAGGAACAAACAGAAACAACCCTAAAACATTTCCTCCCTTTCCTATTATCTCTCTGTGATCCTAGCAATACTAGTCAATCCAAATCCAACACTAATGTCCGGGAATTGCCCTTTAGCGGCCGAGCATAAGCTCGAGGTTGAGGTTCTGCGGTGGGCTCGGCATCGGAGGCAGGGTTGGGGTCATCGGTAGTTAGCAGGTCGGTTCAGGCAGTGGTAGGGTATGCCAAACTGAATCGCCACATTTTGTTTTTGTAAAGAAGAGACGCACTGCAAAAGCCACTCGGGTGGTGGCCCAGGGCGACTGTCCATGAACAGCGCACACCAAGAGCTATAGGCTTTTGTGTAAGATTGGTGAGATTATCTTTGTTTTCCTCATCAAGTACTACATGCAGCCAATTGCATCTCTTCTGTGGAATTGTCACTCGATAAACTTAACGACAGCAATTTGTACAAAAATCCAGATATTTTGGCACGAGATTGGACCAAATTAAATGGGTTTGTTGTGCCTTTTGAGCTCTTAGTCCTAAAAGAAATGATTTTTGTGGGAACTACCACCACTCCAGTCATCTTCTCCCCATCCCAGCTAGAGAAAAGTCCTGAAAAATTTTATTATGCCATCACCCACCTAACCACCTAACAAAGACATCAAATGAACGTTAGGGAGTTTAATTTATCATTCAGGGTAACTTGGCAGCATCAGTTAAGTTGATGGGAGAAAGATGCCCTTTATAATAATAGGGTTTGCGCTCGGATGATCTGTTGATCACATGCCGATCGTATCAAATGATGTGTCAAAGCAATGTTTTAGATACTCCTAGACGATCGCGTCATCGATCCATCCTGGCAATCAATCGCAGAGCACGAAAATGTCAACTAGAACACTATTTTATAGGAGGGATTGGGGTAAGAGAAAGGGGTCTTGAAAATTTGATTTTGGTTCTGTTGAGGGAAAAAAGACGGAAAGGAAAGATTCGGAGAGATCACGAGAGATTAAAGAGGAATTGGTAATTTGAATTATATGCAACATTTTTTAAACCTCTTCGAATCTCTCCAAAAATGGAGGGACCGAATTTGAGGGACATGTGTATTATTCTTCGTTTTTACTTATACTCTTTATATTATACCTACTCCTGTATAAGAAAAAGGATATCCATGCCGTGCATTATTTTCCTTTCTTTGCCCTCGCTGGCATCCTAAAAACATCATACCCAATCCCTTTCGATCTCTTTTAACTTTTATACTTCTCTCCAATAATTATTGCAGTCTCTTCTCTTACTTGCATTTGACGTGTTACGTGCTCTGTTCGATATTCTACTTTTTTATATCACGTTGTTATCGATATTATTACTATAAGTGTTATTATCGTATGATCTCATGTTATCTACCCTAGATTTGCTCTATCACTTCACGCTAGCAAAACATATAGCCGAAATCAGTGATCCGATGCTAAGCTACAAATGGTCTTAATTCGACACGTGAAAGTCGAAAAAAAGTCGGAAATTACGTGACGATGATAACAGGAGAGAGTAGGATCGAGAACTTTCAACTCCTGGATCGCAGCACCTCGTGGTCGGACCAGCAACTTTTTCTTCACCTCGTGTTGCTTCGTCATGTTGACTGCTTTGTCCGATGAAGCCACCATCGTTTTTTATTTTAATGGTGAAAACGTAGATGTCATCTGGTGGTGAAAGGCGAAACGAAACGCAAGGGAAGGCTTGCTCCATTGGTGAAGCTCCTTTGGGAAGGTGGGTGCGAGGGACGGCACAAGCATACGGACGGAGACAGGGCAGCCAGTGTGTCAAGTTGAGAGATAGTGAGATTGCGGTGTCCGTATGGGAGCGCACCGAGAAGGGAAGGTTGCCTACTTTATATTTTCTATTTTGCAACCGTACCCGGACATGTATTCGACTTAAAAGACTACCGAAAATCTTAAATTATAGTCTTGGCGATGCTAATATTCCGAACTTTTCTTTTTTGAAAAATATCAAAAAATTCTTAAACCTATTACATTGATATCTATTTAGTTATAAATATATTTTAATTGGACTAATTTAGTCCTAAACATTTTCATATTGCTATCGATTCAGTCCATCTGGCCAATTTAGAACATAAATTGCTGACGTGGATGCCAGCCTCCTTTGTGGCATGGTTGGCTCTGATATTGACATTTTTAACAATTTTCTATCTATTTAACTTTTTTTATTTCCCTTTTTCTTTTTGGAAGTGGCCGGTTGCCGGCTACAAGCCATGGCCAGCGGCATGGCGAGGGCCAACCTCGCAAGATTGGCAAGGGTGGCCCTTCCCCTGACATGGGTGAGGGTCGACCTTGCCAGCCATAGCCAAAAAAGAAAAGGAAAAGAAAAAAATAAATTATAAAAAATAAAAAAAATTTAAAATGTTCACATCAGCCCGTCGGCGTCCATGTCAGTGATTTCTGGCCTAAATTGGTTGGATAAACTAAACTAAATTGATACAAACATATAAAGATTTATAACTAAATTTGTCAAATTGAAAAGTTTAAGACTAAATTGGTACCGATGCAATTAGCTTATGACCTTTTTGCTACTTTTCCCAACTTTTTTTAATGTCAGCAAAAATCTTAAACTATGCTCCCTCTAACAATTATGCTTCAAACTTCTTTCTAGGTCACCAACATCCCTAAATAATGCCCACCACGACATCATGATGTAGAACAATTAGCCTGTGATTATTTTGAAGAATGTGATCGCTGTAATCGCCGGAATTCTTGGCAGTTTTTTTGATTTTGGGGAAAACGACCATTCAGGCAGTTTTCTATATTATCAGTCAGGCAGTTTCCTATATTACCATTCAAGCAGTTTCCAATATTACCATTCAAGCAGTTTCCTATATTAGTTTATTAGATGTTATCTTTAATTATTTGGTTTCCATTAATATTAGGAGTCTTATCTTTATATAAGATGTCCATCTTGTAATCAAAAAGTCATACTATCATTGAATAAAATTTCGAGTTCTTTAGAATTATTCCAAATTTACGCTTTCTCTCTGCGTTATTTGGTATCAGAACAGGTTTCTCCTGTGACGATGGTGAATAACGTGAATGTCAATCTCCCTGCTACTAAGGGCTGTGAGAATGAGCATATTACGCGGGCTGAGTTCAATCAGTTCGTGGGTCAAACCGATCAGAGGCTTCAAGAGATCATTGATGCCATCTAGTGTTTGTCCACAAATCATGCGCCTGGCGTTCTTCCAGTCGAGCGAATTCCTGTCGCTTGTGATCCCGAAGGTGCTATGGGGCGTGGAGGAATCCCCTGACATAGGCGTCAAAACTATGTCAATGATACAGAAGACGAAGACGAAGATTTCCAGGATATGCAGATTCATGGTGGTCGCCAATACAGGGGATTCCAGGAGGAGCATGTTCGTTGGGATCGACGACAAGGGGGCTATTAACGAGATCCTGAGCAGTATCAACTAAAGGTAGATCTCCCTACTTTCAATGGGAATTTAGATATTGAAGATTTTCTAGACTGGCTTTGGGAGGTGGAGAAATTCTTTGACGCTATGGATATTGAAGAGAATCGCCAAGTGAAACTTGTGGCGTACAAGTTGAAGGGTGGCGCTTCAGCTTGGTGGGAACAGACTCAATTGACGCGACGTTGACAAGGTAAGGCTTCTATTCGATCATGGGGTCAGATGAAACAGAAGTTGAAGAAGAGGTTCCTCCCAACGGACTATGAGTAACTGCAATTTCAGCAATTCCAGAATTGCCGACAATCGAATAGATCGGTCCAAGCTTATACGGAAGAGTTCCTTCAACTCTCTGCTCGCAATAATTTGGATGAGTCCGAGGCACAACAAACTGCTAGGTACATTAATGGTTTGCGACTTAATATATAGGATCGGGTTTCTTTGTATCGACTATTCTCTGTTGAAGACGCCCAGGATATGGCGCGAAAAATTGAGATGCAATTGGAGAAGACTAGCCCTAGTACTCGTGGTAGCAATTATTCGGGTTGTGGGTCATTTGGGAAAGGAAGACAGCTTGATGTTATAAGTTCTTTTAGTCGACAAACCCCTGATTCGAGTTGAGTTCCAGCGGGTACAACTGGGACGCCTAAGGAAGCAGTCGTAGCAAGTAATTGCACTCCCAATCAGAATATCCAGAATCCATATGCCAAGCCCCAACCGATCAAGTGCTACAAATGTAACGAGTTGGGCTATAGTTCTAGCAATTGTCCTCGTCGTAGAATGGCAAATATCGTTAAATATGACGAAGATGTGTATGAGGAAGATTGGGAAAAGGAAGAAGAAGTAGGAGTGGAAGATGAAGTGGGCGAGCAAGTTAATTGTGTTGTGTGTCGTCTATTATTTGCTCCGCGGATAGAAGATACCCAACGGAATCAGCTTTTCGGCGCTCGCTGTACTATCAACGACAAAGTATGCGATATCATTATTGACAGCGGAAGTTGCGAGAATATAGTGTCAAAGGCCTTGGTGGATCACTTGCAACTAAAGACGGAGCCGCATTCCGCACCCTGCACGATCGGATGGATTCGCAAGGGAGTAGAACTTAAGGTAAACCAATTATGTCGTTTACCTATTTTGATCGAAAAATCATATCAAGATACTATTGTCGGTGATGTTGTGGAGATGGATGCGTGTCATGTTTTACTGGGTCGGCCATGGTAATATGATGTTGATGCTACACACCGAGCTAGGAAAAATACATATTCTTTTGCGTGGAAAAAGACTAAAATTACTTTGAGACCAAAGAGTAATTCCCCTTAGAGTGTGAAGAAGCAGAATGCAGGGCTTATGATGAACATCCGAAAGCATGAAGGGATGTATATGATTGTGGATAAGAGTGATCAACAAGTTGTGGTTTGTATTCCCGACATTTTTAAGCCCTTATTAAAGGTATTCGGTGATGTTATGCTTGAGGATTTACTTGACGGATTACCTCCTTTGAGGCATATTCAACATGAGATTGATTTTCTTCCGGATGTTAGTCTTCCTAATTTGCCGCATTATTGGATGAATCCGAAAGAGAATTAGATTCTACAGGAGTAGGTGGGAGAGCTCCTTTGAAAGGGCTTCTTGCGTGAAAGCAAAAGTCCATGTGCAATTCCTATGCTTCTCACGCCAAAGAAAGATGGCACCATGCGTATATGTGTAGACAGTCGTGCCATTAACCGGATTACTGTCAAGCATATGTTTCCAATTTCACGACTTGATGATATGCTAGACAGACTTGTTGGATCACGAATTTTTATGAAGATCGACCTTCGAAGCGGATACCACCGAGTTTGCATCCGTTTTGGTGACGAATGGAAAACGGCCTCAAAACAAGTGTGGGTTTGTACGAATGAATTGTCATGTCGTTTAGACTCACTAACGCGCCTAGTACTTTTATGCATTTGATGACTCAGGTTGTCAAACCTTTTATTGGCAAGTTTGTGGTAGTTTTCTTTGATGATATACTCATATATAGTCTGGATGGGCATTAATACATGGAGCACTTGAGGGATGTCCTATTAACCTTGCAGCAAAATAAATTATTCATTAATATGAAAAAGTGCAGCTTCATGACAGAACGCCTCTTGTTTTTAGGTTTTATTGTTGGTGCAGATGGACTTTACGTTGATGCAGATAAGGTGGCCATGATTCGCAATTGGCCAGTTCCAAAGAATGTTGGCGAGGCTCGAAGTTTCCATGGCCTTGCAACATTCTATAGGCGTTTCATTCGAGATTTTAGTATTATTATGGCCCCGATCACTGACTGTTTAAAGAAGGGCAAATTTCACTGGGGAGATGAAGCTTTAGCTAGTTTTGCTCCTATAAAAGAAAAGCTCTCCACGGTGCTGGTATTGATGCTCCTTGATTTTGAGAAAGTGTTCGAGCTGGACTGTGATGCTTCCGGCGTCGGGATTGGCGCTGTCCTTTCTCAAGAAGTAAGCCTATAGCCTTCTTTAGTGAAAAACTTAATGAAGTTTGCCAGCGTTGGTCGATGTATGAGGAATATTATGCTATTGTGTGAGCTATAAAGCATTGGCAGTCCTATCTTTATCAGTAGGAATTTATTCTTAACACTGATCATTAGGCTCTTAAATATATCAAGAGTCAGAAGCACTTAAATCAAATGTATGCATGATGGGTTTCTTTTCTAGAGCAATTTAATTTTGTGCTTCGTCATAAAGTAGGCCATTTAAATAAAGTGACAAATGCGCTAAGTTGACGTGTTGCGACACTCGTGACCATGCGTATTGATGTTGTTAGTTTTGATCACCTATGTTCTCTTTATCCTGAGAATGATGGTTTTGGTGAGATATGGGAGAAGTGTTCTGAAATAGGTTGTTATGGCGATATGATAATTCAAGAAAAATTCTTGTTCTTTGACAATAGATTATGCATTCCTCATGGTTCCTTGTGTGACCAACTCATTCGAGAGCTTCATGGTGGTACTCTCGGCGGACATTTAGGGCGAGATAAAACTGTAGCCTTGGTGGAGGAGCAGTACTATTGGCCTCAACTGAAGCGAGACGTGGGGCGATTTGTCAGTAAATGCTACATTTGCCAAACCGCTAAGGGCCACTCTTAGAACACTGGTCTTTATACCCCATTGCCTATTCCTTCGAGTCCTTGGGTAGACATATCGATGGACTTCGTGTTGGGACTTTCTCGCACTCAACGGGGTTTAGATTTTGTTTTCGTGGTGGTTGACCGGTTTTCGAAGATGGCGCACTTCATCCCTTGTAAGAAAACTTCGGATGAGAGCATGTGGTAAGTTTATTCTTTCGTGAAGTAGTCCGTCTTCATGGTGTGCCGAAGACAATCACTTCCGATTATGACACGAAATTTCTAAGCCATTTTTGGCATACTTTATGGCGTTTGTTTGGGACTGATTTATAGTATAGTAGTTCTTTTCATCCTCAAACGGATGGTTAGACGGAAGTTGTGAATCGTACTATAGCGGATATTATTCGCTGCCTCTGCAGTGACATGCCTAAGCAGTGGGACCGGTATCTTGCTCATGTTGAGTTCGCCTTCAACAACTCGGTTAACCGCTCTACCGGTACATCTCCCTTTCAAGTCGTTTATGGGCATACACCACAGCATACTTTGCATTTGGTTCCCTTGCCCAAGATTCCTGGCTATATTATTGTGGCGGAGAATTTGGCGATCGGAATTAATGAAGTGCAAGCTGCTGTTGCTAGTCAATTAGTTGCTTCTAATTCAAAGTATAAGGAGGATACTGACAAACGGTGACGTTCGAAAATTTTTGAGGTAGGCGATGAGGTAATGGTTTCCTATGAAAGGAGCGTTTTCCTGTAGGTACCTATAATAAACTGAAGCACAAGAAGATTGGTCCTTGTCGCATCCTAAAGATGATCAATAATAATGCCTATGTAGTTGACCTTCCTAGTGATCTCAACGTTTCCCCTACATTTAATGTGGCAGACTTATTTGAGTATCATGCTCCTGATACACCCCTCTATCCTGATCATAACTTGAGGGCGAGTTTTTCCAAAGAGAGAGGGAATGATGTAGAACAGTTAGCCTGTGATTATCTTGAAGAATGTGATCGCCGTAATCGCCGAAAATCTCGACAGTTTTTCTAATTTTGGGGAAAACAACCATTCAGGCAGTTTCCTATATTACCAGTAAGGCAGTTTCCTATATTACCAGCCACGCAATTTCCTATAGTACCATTCATGCAGTTTTCAATATTACCATTCAAACAGTTTCCTATATTAGTTTATTATATGTTATCTTTAATTATTTGATTTCCATTAATATTAGGAGTCCTATCTCTATATAAGATGTCCGTCTTGTAATCAAAAAATCATACTATCATTGAATAAAATTTCGAGTTCTTTGAAATTATTTCAAATTTACGCTTTCTCTCTGCGTCACATCAGCCGATAAAGTTAAGGATTTTTGGTCAAAAATGAAGGGTATTTACGACATACCGATACAAGTTTGGAACTCTTGAAGACACAAAAGATCATTTTAAATATTAGTATCGTAGTTGGCATAATTTTATATTTTTTGTGATATTTTCCTTATTCATGAAAATACTAGAAAGATGCTTGCACTTTACACGAGTCTAAGATTACATTTGTTATATTATTTTAAGTGTCACTATTGACATGAATTCACCCAAAAGAAATCATACATAGAAAGCTGTAACAAAGTAAATAGTCGCATTAATCAAATTCTCTACTAGAGTTTTACATTAAGCTTTTTTGGTGTATTTGAATCTCATCATGTAGGTTTATCCTCTACTAAAAGAAAACATAAGGCAAAAATTGCAATGTTTATTGGATCATAATATTAAATTTTCTCATTCATAGTTGTCCTTCATCTATTGGAATCTTCATCTTTGTGCCATCTACTTGGTGTAGAAAATTGGAGCAAGCTATCTATATATAATCTTCTTGAGAGTAATATAGTTTCTTCCCTCTTCTCCTTTTGCTCATTTCTATTTATGGAGAGTTAGAGGTGAATTCCTTATGGTCGTCTTCCAATTCATATTTCAATTTCTTTTTATGGAAATCCTCCCTAATTTTTTTAACCATTGATTTTATTTTTTTCTTAGATAAATATCTCATCATCCATGTATCACAAAGAAAATCATTAGATATCTTGCAGAAACATGCAATATTCAATTTCTATTTGAAGAGAAATTTGTAGTGTTTCTTTTCCTGATAATGCATAAACAGAATTCCCTTGATTTATTTTCAGAACAAGAATATTTACATATTCTTTGCCCTCGCTAGCATCCTAAAACTGTTGACACCTAAATTTTGTTCGATCATTTAGGTTTATCGCATAAAAATTTAGGGTTTAATTTTTAAACCACTAAACAAAGAATATTTTCATTAAATTACATGGCATATAGACATTAGGCACATTTGCATTAATAGGGTCTATTAGGACACAAATTTTAAAAAAAAAAAAAGGAAAAATTTTCGGGCCGGGTTGGTCGGCCCATTCTTTTTTTTCTCTTCTTTTAATTTTTTGTGCGACCCATTTTTATTTTTATTCTTTCTCCTCTCTTTTTATTTTTCCGCGCGAGCCAGCCCTCTCTCCCTCGACCCGACCCGCGTCTGTTCATCTCCCCCCCAATCAACCTTCTGAAGTGTATGGGGGGAGGAACAGAACGGGTAGAATAGAAGCCAGAAGGAGGATCAGAATGCAGAAGCCAGAGGAAAAGTTAGAGCAGAGGCCAGAGGCGCGGGGGAATGCCGGCGTGATCCACGGATCGGGCGATCGGCCGACCGCGGCAGGCTGGCGGTGGCAGGAGCCACGCGCACCTGTTGGCGAGTCGATCGTCCTTAAAGGGTAGAGAGAGAGAGAGAGAGAGAGAGAGAGAGAGAGAGAGAGAGAGAGAAGGAGTTCGGGGAGAGAGAGAGACAGAGAGAGAGAGAGAGAGAGAGAGAGAGAGAGAGTGACGAGCTTGCTTGTTAGCCCGGCTGTGCCTGAGCGTCGTTTGGCGTCTCCCGGCCGCGCCACTCAAGCCCGCGGCCTCCCTTCCACGCCCAAGGTGGGTCTTGTTTTTTTGGTTTTCCTTAAGAGTTTTGAGCCGATTTTCCAATGATTCTGGCTTGGAGGAGCGTGAGGCAACCAGACATTGTCCGATCTACCACATTCGCCCTTATTTGCCTTCGCCGAGCCGGATAGGGAGCGCCGCGAGCGGTCACCTCCCCTTCCCCTGTTCTGATCTGTGTCCCTTGTTTTCTGTGGCTCACTGGTCGAAGCTCGCAGCTGTTCGGCTCGCGCGAGTTCCGACCCGTGACACCTTGGGCTTGGTCCTCCTTGTCTATGCATTGTTATGTATGAATCTTGGGTGCGTTTGAGCCTCGATAGAGCCTAAAATCTGTCATTTTCATCGCGCGCACCAACTATTTGACATTTTGCTAGAACCAAATTTCTATGGTTTGTCTCTGTTCTGCGCATTTTTGGGAGTGTTTGGCGGTCCCGACGTACTGCCGGTGGCTACGGCGGTTCAGGCATGATCGCGGGAGGAGGCGGCCAGCCAGTCCTCCGTCGGAACTTGGCTGATCCACGACTGTCCAGCCCTTCGTCGGGGCTTGGATGGCCTCGGTCAGTCGCCGGTCGCCATAGCGGTGACCCAAGTGGAAGACGCTCGCCGCCTATCATCGGGGCATCGATGCGGACCAAGGTGGAGCATCGGCCATAGAGGCCGGAGCTCGGAGGGGCTGAGTTTCACCGGCCACGAAGGCCGAGGCTCGCCGAGTGGCGGCCGAGCATGGGCTTGGCCGTCGGACCGAAGACCCTGACCACGGAGGCCAGGGTTCGGCAGGCGATGGCCGGTCGCGATCTCGGTCATGAAGGCCGAGCGTAAGCTCCAAGCCGGAGCAGCGGTCGCAAGTCGGGTCGCGAACTGGGTCGGAGTGCAGGCAAACCAGGTAGGGTTTCAGGCGATTCGGGTCCACGACGCAAGTCGGGTTGGCGGCCGTGAACTTGGTCGGGCGAGCGAATCGAAACAGGGTAGGGTCTGACCCTAGGGTTTTGTTCAAATTGGCTGGAATAGGTGGTGGGCCGGTCTGTTTAGGATTTTAGTGTTTTATTTTCTTGTTGGGCTTTAGGCCGTTGTTTAAAAAAAAAAGAAAAGATTTTGGGTTGGGCTTTTGTTTCTTTTTTTTTTAAAAGGGGGATTTCGGGCTAGCCCTTTTTCTAACATTTTTTTTTGGAAAATTAGACCGGGCTCAATCAATGAGCCCGGTTCGATCGCGGACCCAGGCCGGTATGCCCGGGTCAGTCCCGATCCGGGTCGAACGTGGAAATCCGACCCGGATCCGTTTTATATTATTTTAATATTATTTTATTATTTTAATATAATTTTTTAAAAAGAAAATTTTAAATATATATTTTATCTAGGTCGAATGTGGAGATCCGACCCGGTCTGTTTTATTTTATTATTTTAATATTTTAAAAAAATTTCAAACAAAATTAATTAAAATTTTTTTAAAAATTTCCAAAAATTAATAAAATGTTATTTGGGCTTTGGAATTGGCTTTTCTTGCCCCTTTTGCATGATTAGTGTCATTTTTTATTACATGTTGCTCGGTTCATATGCTTTGAATTGTGTGTTTAGCTTAACTTCGCATATAGTCGATTATGCATGTTAGGTTTAGATGTTAATTGTCGTTTCCCTTGGCTTAGTTAGGAGTGAAATTTTGAGACTCCCGATTAGTGTGAATTCGTTAAGAGGTGAATTGAGCAAGATTAGGTATCGAAATGGCACTAGTTGGTCAATTAGTGTAATCAAGTCCCTGTACCCATTGAGTCCCTAGTTTGTAGAAGTGAAGCATTTCTCCCGTGCTTTACTTGGATGTCTGATCAATCTACCAAAAACTGATTAGTGGTGACTCCTAGATAAAATTGATTTGCATGTTAACAACTTAAACCTTAAGTCGCAAATTGATATGAGCTTGGGAGAGCTCGAGTTAGGTTTAACTTAGTAATCCATTAGCCTAACCACCTTAAGCGGCGGGGCCGATTCGGGTAGGTCACGACAAAAACATCTTTACCTAATCCTCTTACGATCTTTTTTATTTTTTTTCTTTTCTCTCGTAATTATTTCGATCTCTTCTTTTACTTGCTTTGACATGTTACCTGCTCCGTTCAACATTTTACTTTTGTATACCACGTTATAGTCAATATCATCAATACAAGTGTTATTATCATATGATCTCACATTACTTATCATGGACTTACTTTATCACTTCGCACCAGCAAGACACATAGCTGAAATCGGTCATTCCGATCTCTTCACCCATAGAGTTTTTTCATCATTTTCCCCCCTTAAACAAGACATGAGTAATCCGCAAAACTAAATGTTAAAAGTGCTAAGCTTATAAATGGTGTTACTCCGACTCCTAAAAGTCGAAAAACAACAGGAAATTACGTGAGGAATGATAACATGACAAAGTAGGATCAAGAACTTTCAACTCTTGGATCGCGGTACCTCGTGAGTGGATCGGCAACTTTTTCTTCACCTCGTGTTGCTTCGCCGTGTTGACTAATTTTTCCAATGAAGCGATCATCGTTTTTTATTTTAGTGGCGAAAACGTAGATGTCATCTGGTGGTGAAAGGCGAAACGCAAGGCAAGGCTTGTTCCATTGGTGAAGTTCCTTTTGGAGGGTGGTATAAGAGACGGTACATGCATACGGACTGTCTCGACTGAGACAGAGCAGCCAGGGTGTCAAGTTGAGAGATGGTGAGATTGCGGGTCTGTGTGGGAGCCCCCCGAGAAGGGAGGATTGCCAACTTTACATTTTCTATTTTGCAGCCGGACCCGTACACGTATTCAACTTAAAAGACTTCCGAAATCCTTAAATTATAGTTGCGGCGATGCTAATATTCCAAAATCTTCTTTTTTGGAAAAGTACCAAAAAATTTATAAACCCATTACATTAATATCAATTCAATCCTAAATATTTCAATTGGACTAATTCGGTCATAAGGCTAAACTTTTTCATATTAGTACCAATTCAGTCCATCCAGCCAATTTAGAACGAAAATTGCTAATGTGAACGCCGGCTATCCTATGTGGCACAATTGGTGTCGACATTGACAATTTTAATAATTTTTTTACAACTTTTCTTTTTTTTCCTTTCCCTTTTTTTTTTTATTTTTGGCAGTGGCCAATCATTGGCCACAAGCCATGGCTAGCGGCACGGCAATGGCCAACCTCACAAGATTGGCAAGGGTGGCCCTCCCCTTGGCATTGGCGAGGATTAGCCATGCAAAAAAGAAAAGGAAAGAAAAAAGGAAATATTATAAAAAAAATCAAAAAATTATTTAAAATGCCTATGTCAGCATTAATCATGCCACGTAGAACTGTCAGCGTTCACATCAGTGATTTCCAGTTCAAATTAGTTGGATGGACTGAATTAGTGCAAATATATAAAGGTTTATGATTAAATTGGTTCAATTGAAAGGTTTATGACTAAATTGGTATTGATGCAATTAGCTTGGGACTTTTTTGCTACTTTTCCCAATTATTTTTAATGTCTGAGAAAATCTTAAACTATGCCCACCCTATCAATTATGCTTCAAACTTCTTTTTAGGTCATCAACATCCCTAAATAATTCCTAACATGACATCAGCCGATAAAGTTAAGGATTTTTGGTGATAAATGAATGGTATTTACGTCACACAAATATAAGTTTAAAAGTCTTGATGACAAAAAAAAACATTTTAAATATTAGTGTTGTAGTTGGCATAATTTTAGATTTTTTGCGGTAATTTCGCTATTAGCAAGATGCCTGCACTTTACATGAGTCTGAGATTACATGTGTTATATTATGCCAAAGTGTTATTGTCGATACGAATTTATCCATGAGAAATCATATGTAGAAAGTTGTAACAAAGTAAATAGTCGCATTAATCAAATTCTTCACTAGAGTTTTACGTTGAGCTTTTTTGGTGTATTTGAATCTCTTCATGTAGGTTTATCCTATGATTAAAAGAAAACATAAGGCAAAAATTGCAATGTTATCGGATCATAATATTAAATTTTCTCATTCATAGCTGTCCTTCATCTATTGGTATCTTCATCTTTGTGCCATCTACTTGGTCTAGAAAATGCGACCAAGCTATTTGTATATAATCTTCTTGAGAGTAATATAGTGTCTTCTCTCTTCTCCTTTTGCTCATTTCCAATTATTGAGAGTTACAGTTGAATTCTTTAAAGTCATCTTCCAATTCAAATTTCAATTTTCTTTTAATGAAATTCATTCCTAACTCTTTTTTTGTTAACCATTGATAGATAGAAATCTCATCATCCATGTATCACAAAGAAGATAGTCAGATCCCTTGTAGAAACATGCAATATTCAATTTCTATTTTAAGACAGATTTGCAGTATTCCTTTTTCTGATAGTGCATAAACAAAATTCTCTTGATGTATTTTCAGAATAAGAGTTTTCACATATATATTCTTTCCTTTTATTGTGAAAGTTTTGCTCCTAACTCGGTAAAGATTAATTTGGTTGTATCGTGATTATTTATTAAGTTTTTCTACTCTTTACTATGTTTAATATGACATTCATGTCATAATGGTTATTTCGGCGACACCAAACTTTGACATTTATGAACAAAAATTGATATCAAATGAAAGGGAGCATGAAATATTGTCTAAGGAGTTCCAATAAAATTTCAATTAAATATATTCAAAAGAGCGATGCAAATTATAGTCTGAACTTGTCGCTTCTGTAAGAATATGCTTTGGAATAGGGATACTAGTTAAACAAAAAATGATTCAAGATATACGAAAATCACCATAATGCTAATTGATGATTTAAAATAATTCCAGTATGTCAAAACATATAGCCATATATATGATATATCTCAAAGAAGTGACACCTATGATAAAATATTAACAACATGAAGTCTTGGTTAACATTACTAAATGCAGCTAATTTAATCAAATGTCAATTACTATTTATTTATCTTATCTTTCTTGGTGGAGCAACATTAGGTCACAATAACTTTTTCCTTGTTGATTTCAATTCATCTAGTTGTAAAGTAGGTGATAACTAAAGTATACTCTATCGTTCTTCAAGACTTGTCGAAATCCAGACAATACTGAAACTTATTTAAAAGCTCACTCAAAAACTTACTGTAATCCATAATTTAGAGTTTATTCTTAACAATTATAAAGTGATAGGAATTATCTTCATCAACTATAAACTAGCTGGAACTTTCTTGTATAATTTATTTATCATATCTGAAAAATAAATCAAAGCAACTGGCACTTGATTTTGTTTTAATTACTCGTTTTTTTGGGGGTCAAAATTACTTACTCATTAACGTGCAGCTTCAAGTATAAATATTAAACAATTATCTTATTAGAGTTAACTTTAATTATGTATTTAATCATAAAAGTCGTCACTAATTATGCAATTAGTTATGTTTATTGATTAAATATGTGAATTGTGTCATATATCAAAAATATATATTTGTTCCCTATAAACATTGTATAACTATGATTGTTATAGCAGCTAAAATTTACTTATATTTATGTATTAATATTCATTCACTTGTGAAGCATGTTATGATTGCTTGTAACGATGAATAATTTTCTAATTGATCTTTCGATGTCATTTATTTGGCAAATATGAGTCCAATTTGAGATAAATCTATTAAGGCATGTTATCTCTCGCTCTCGGCTTGATTCACATCCCTAAAAGACGTCACAACCACCGGAAACTTTGGATTCGAGGTTGCTCGGTCCACAACATCATGGCCTTTGAGAGAGAGAGAGAGAGAGAGAGAGAGAGAGAGAGAGAGAGAGAGAGAGAGAGAGAGAGAGAGAGAGAGGCTGTGCACAATGGCAGGGTTGGCGATGGCCTCAACACGACGACCGGCGGGAGCAACAACGAAGGGAAGAAACAGAAAGAAAGGAAAAGAAAAGGACACGTCTCGACCATTGAAAACGTGTCTTATTTTTTATGAGATAAATTTAAGATATTGATCAACTCATTAACTTCGAAAAACCTCAATCCCAAAACCAAATAATCTTTCGGCACACGCACGAAATCTCTCGTGAGTCCATTCTCACACAAACCTCCTTTTCTTAATTGCTTGACTCCACAAATCTTTATTTACTTACCACCCCCACCCCCAACATCAACGAGTCAACAGCACATTTCTTGAAGAAACCAATAACCTCGGTCAAGTCCCCTCTTTGTCATATGCCATTAAAATTTTGGACACCCTCCATGTTGGACTGTTGTTGTACCTCAACATCAATCGCGCTCGCTCTATCGTCCGCTTCCCAATCCTAGCTAAGCCTAACATGGACAGTCATACTTTTCAACGCTGGATAATCGATTTTAATAAATGCCACCGTCGTTTTGCCGATTATTCTAAGAGCGCGAGGCGCAAGTTTTCCGAACACGTCGAATTAGGTCTCATTCGTAACAATAGACTTGACCCAAATGCGTCGTGCCCTCATTGGCTCGTCGTCGTTAATTTTCCATTGCTTCGTCGTGACCCTCGTCGACTCAATAAGCGTTTTCTTAATCCCCGAGTCCACAAACATCGTTTTTAGATGAGGTTTGTTGGCTGATACATGTTAGAGCTTAGTGGGTATTCTCATCATCCCATTGGAATCGCCATGACGTTTTTCGCAACGACGACGTGGTCAATACATATCTCCTTCCACAAGTCTTCTTATCTTACTCCGCAAGTCAACATTGTTAGGTACTGAGCGTTGCAACGTTAAGCGAAGTAACATAAGATCCACCAGTTACGATTTAATTAAGCGCCCATTTATTTCGCAGAAAATAAATAATTTAGAAAATATTCTTTCAAAAAATAATCGTTTGCATCATTTGAAATAATTCGTCGATGAAAAACATTTTCATTATCAACAAAAATTTATGTTTAAGCATATTCATAGAGAATGAAAATAATTTTCGTTCGTTCGTTCGTTTGTTCATTCTTGTAACCGATACGAATGATCAATTTTAAGAAAATATTTTTCAAATCATTTACTTTTTACTAAATAAATGCATCCTTAGTATGTCTTTTCCTTATCAACTTTCACAAAAATTAGAAACATTATAAGATGCCAAGTGTGATTAGAACAAGCCGGGGTTTATGCTAGTGATGCCAGGCGTTCACGTAAACCATTTCGATGGTACATCCCAAGTTCAAAGCAAAAGCTTTGGCAGATGAGCAATGCATTCAAGAAGGCGAGGTCCAATGAGCACATTCCACGAAATTTCTACTGGATTAACAATGACTTTGGTTTTCGAATTACGTTACCGTGTCGTTTCCGATTTGATTGTTCAACTTTGATTGTGTTAGTCGCGGTTCGGTCTATTATAATCTCGATCTTGTGTCGATATATATGGTGGTTCCTAAACTCCAAACATTAGGAGTATTCATATGCTTATGACTTGACTAGGCTTGACTTTCGAAAGTAAACGCATCACATAGGCTCGAGATAGGCTCGATATATCTCGTGCACGAGTTTGAACTCGACTCGAATCAGTTTGAGCTCTAGTTCTCCTGAACCCTCTATTATCATAGGTTGTAAGTGCCCAAACAACCAATTTGTCTGCCCACCAAATAAAAAAACATAAAAAGGGAAAAATTCATAAAAAAAAAATCCCAAATTATGTCAACCGTGATACATTTATTTTAAATATTTTTGTGACATTACAAACCTCAAACTATGCCCACCGTTACACATTTACCCTAAACTTTTTCTTGTGACATAAAAAACCATAAATTTATACCTATGCGACATATTTACCTCCCATCGGATGATTTTTTAGCCAAAACAACGTTATTTTTATCTCACTTAAGTCACGTGGGTGCCATGTCAACATCATTTGCTTTTTGGCGTCCATGTGAGCAAATTTTTAACGGTTTTCATTGACGAAACTTTGAATGAGGGTAAATGTGTAATGCATGTATAAGTTTAGGATTTTTTGTGTCACGGAAAAAAAGTTTATGATAAATGTGTTACGGTTGGCATAATTTAGGATTTTTGGTGACTTTTATCATAAAAAAAAACTCTGTGCAAGCAATTTGGATTAGAGATATCCAATTGTTTAATTACTAAAAATTAAAATAAACCCTGTTGTTTGTTGACCTGATATATAAAATTATAGAGGCAGTCCGTAGGTTTTGTGCGTGGAAATCCTATCATTAACTTTAACCCTCCTTTCTTGTTGTCTGATTTGCAAAATTCCACGACTCTCTTTTTTCCATGGGTTACGGGGCTACATCAATCGTGTCTACGTAGCCAAATGTAATTAATTGGTAAATTAACGTGTGACTTGGACGGTTCGCCAAAAACAAACGTTAGAGACTCCTCGCATGACTTCAACATCCTTTCGTCAACATGGGCCTACCCGCTCTATGATTGCTTCTAAATGGATTTTAAAGCGTAGGGTTTTTTTTTGTCACAGCTTTCATATTAAGCAATTATATTGTAGAATCGTTTTTTTTTACAGCTTAAACTTTTGAAATGAAGGTCGTCTAATGTTAATATTACAATACAGGTCGAGAGTTCAAATGTCGATGTTCCTCCTTTTGACATTTTGTTTGTGATTTTTTGTTTTTTGCTAAAATAAATTTGTTTGTTTTTTTCTTTTGCTAAAAAATAAATCAATTTGTTATTGTGTCAACATATTGCTACTCCTGATGATCCGTTTGATGTGGGTTTTCACTTATAATTCGACTTACATACGAGACAGGGTCTTAAGGAAGGATTGGAGATCTGTAAACTTAGAGAGTGAACTAATTTAACTTAATCGAATCACTGGCATATCTGGGAACCAAATAATAAATATTACATAATTAGACAATTTCATCGTAATAGCGCCAAACTTTAAAAATTATGCAAACAAAGCCCCAAATTTCCATGTCTCTCTCTCCACCCCATGCCTCAACTCTCCCATGCTGCCCTCTCTAGACTTTTGATCTGTGTAGGTAGCCCGAACTCAGAAATTTGCAAGTAGAAAATAAATCTCAGCCATTTTATTTGTATGGGTGTTAGATGTATCATCCTCTCAAAGAAATAAATGTACATCCTAAATTTACCCCCCCCCCCCCAAATTAGAATATCCAAACACGTCAAAAAAAAATTTGCTTAGGATACATGTTGGATCTATTTCTCAATACCCTCGAACTTTCAAGAGCAAATGGTTTTTCTTGGCGTTCTTGTTACTATGCTAATTTAAATTACTAAAGCTAATCTATCATACGTGTCCAGTCGTGTGATTTATATATATTCACGGTTAACATTTCCCGTGACCGAGGGAGTATGTAGGATTTAATTATTCAACCACGACAAGAGTTTCCCTTGTTATGCATTCCTAATTATTTGGTTAAAAACATACGTCTTCTCCCCTTTATTTGCTTGTTGTC
Source organism: Syzygium aqueum (assembly GCA_031216185.1). Lineage (NCBI taxonomy): Eukaryota > Viridiplantae > Streptophyta > Magnoliopsida > Myrtales > Myrtaceae > Syzygium > Syzygium aqueum. The sequence goes on from CM062231.1 coordinate 24,352,543, forward strand.
ACTGGCTAGCTTAGACCTGGATGCTAAATTCTCCACGTTCCATACATTATTATAATAATTGGATCGATATATTCATCAATCGAGAAGAAGGATCCTCTCTCTATATATCCATTGCTCCCGACTCAAGGGATGCTTGTACCTACGCACAACCAGAAAGGCACCAGCTTTTGCCTGAAAGATTGCCCCGATCCCTAGGCTAAAAGTGGCCGCTTCTCCGAGGCACAAAGCTTTCCATCCTCTGCGCCTTCGCAGCTTCTCCATGAAGCTCCCGCCTTCTCTCTCCAGCTCCTTGAAGATGAAAGCCCTGCTCCAGACCCTCCTCGGTCACCTCCCGAGGCTTGCGATTGCGAAGCCCTCACTGCTCGAGATCTTCGCGAGGAAAGAGCTTTACCTGCTCATCATGGCGAAGATGCAAGCTTCGCTCTCCAAAGTCTTGATCAATATCGACACCCTCATGCGCGGTCTCGTCTTGCCGTACTTGAGGATGGTCGTCCGCAGTCTCGTACCAAAGGCCAAGTCCTTCGCGGTCACGATTGTGAAGGCTAAAAGACACCGCCCCCTCAAGTTTCCTGGGAGCAAGCGCAACGGGAAGAAAAGCCTCTACGGCTATGGCGGCTCGTACAGGTTCTACTTCAACTGGTCTTCAAGGTCGCATGTCTTGCCCGTGCCTGCTCCTGTTCTTGCCGGCTGTTACTCGAGCGGGCGTTTCTACTGCAATTCGGCAAGGAACAGTTCGAGGGCCTTGTACGGAGGTCTACATCAATGCGAGGAAGAAGTTACCGGAGAGACAGAGTTGTCGAGGTACCTTCAGTGGCTGGAAGAGAAGCTTTTTGAAGATTCTGGTCATGGAAATGATAATATCAGTAATAATATTGACAAACTAGCTGAGATGTTCATTGAGATGGGCCACGAGAAGTTCATCCTGGAGAAGCAGGAGTCTGACAGGAGTTTCCAAGAAATGATGGCTAGGAGCCTCTAGATTGTCTTTGAAAATCGAGGTCTGTAGTTTCTTTTTCTTTTTTTTTTTTCTGGTGAGTTAGGTTTGGCAGAGAGAGGCTGTATATATGTCATGATGCAAGTTTTATAGCACAGGTTTGATCCTACGCATAGACCGAATGTCTAGTTGGGGGCGTTTTCTTTTCTCTTCTTCGGGTATCATGTCAAAACGGTATCTTCGAGTCAAACTCGTAAGTGTATATTCAAACTGAGTTCACCTCTCTGATCTTGTGTCACGCCATCTGCGTTGAGACGAGCTTTGCAGAACAATCGCCTCTTCACGAGATGGCCCCAGAAAACGATACAAAGGCGTAGTAACGAGATCTTTGATCTGAGACATGTTTTTTGAGGTACTCTCTGTAGTATCGAGAACAATAAAATAGAGATATGAAAATATCTATAAGAGAGGAAAGATGAGGCTGAATCTTATGTCTCATTAAGAACTTTGAAGCCTTTAAATAGGCAAATACATAACAGAAACATCACCAAAATAGGACCCATGACAACCCATGATTTGTATAAATCAATTACTCCACTAACTCCTAAAGATTAGGACAACTGAGAAACTAATAAGCTAAACGTGCAGAAAAAGAAAAAATTATTATTTCAACAATCCCTCCCTTAAACTGATGTTTGCTAACATTCAGTTTAAAGCCTTGACTGTTTTCAGCATGCAGACACCTAGTAACCTTGTGAGCTTCACGAACGACTCCATCTTGAGGCCTTGGTGAATATATCAGCAACCCGATCTTCACTCTTGCAGTTGATTAGATCAATTGTTCCATCATTGCTAAGATCTCTCAAGAAATACAACTTCATATCAATGTGCTTGCTTCTTCCATGTATAACAGGATTCTTGAAGAGTTTGATTGCTGAGTTGTTGTCACAAAAATTTTAGTAACTCCTGGTTGCTTGAATTGCAGCTCCTCAACAATTCTCCTTAGCCAAATAGCTTGACAAGCACAAGTAGCAGTAGCAACAAATTCAGCTTATCTACTTGACAAAGTGACAATTGGTTGCTTCTAAGATGACCACAAAATAGCACCTGTCCCAAACATAACAGCATAACCCAAAGTGCTCCTCCTATCATTGTGATCTCCTGTATAATCATCGTCAGTAAATCCCAGCAAATTAGACTTTTCACCCTTCTTGTAAAATAGCCCAAAGTCTTTTGTTCCTTGCAAGTAACGAAGGATTCTCTTGGCAGCTAACAAATGCATTTATGTGGGATTCTTCATATATCTACTGATTAAACTTACAGAATACATTATGTCTGGTCTTGTTGTAGTTACATACATCAAACCGTCCACAATTTTTTTGTAAAGTGTGCTATCAACCTTCTTCCCTTTATGATCTTTGTGTAGCTTTAAGCCAAACTCAACTGGAGTGTTTACAAGATTACAATCCTTCATTTGAAACTTGTCCAAAATTTCTTCCACATATTTCTTTTGAGAAATAAAGATCCCATCACTCGCTTGTACTACTTATATGCCAAGAAAGTAATGCATCATAACAAGATCAGACATTTCAAACTCGTCCATCATAGACTTCTTGAATTCTTCAAACATGGCATCACAATTTCCAATAAATATAAGATCATCAACATACAAGCAGACAATGAGCATTTTCCCTTTATCTCCAATCTTAACAAAAAGTGTATACTTATAGGGACATTTTGAAAAACCAACTTTAAGAAAACAAATCTCATTGCGACTATACCAAGTCTGTGGGGCATGTTTTAGCCCATAAAAGGCTATCTTCAATTTGTAAACTTTATGCTCATTTCCAATCTTGACATAACCATGGGCTTGTTCGACAGATACTTGTTCTTCCAAGTACTCATGCAAGAATGCCGATTTGTCATCTAGCTGGAAAATAGGCTAAGAATTCTGTGCCGCCAATGTAACCACCAATTTGATTGTGTCATGTCTTGCAACTGGAGAAAAAACTTCTGTATAGTTGATCCCATATTGCTGCTTGTATCCCTTGGCTACCAAGCGTGCCTTGTACTTGTCAACTTCACCATTTTCTTTCAGCTTTGCTTTGAAGATCCATTTTACACCAATGGTTTTGTGTCCATTCAGAAGATCGAATAGGTCCCAAGTATCATTTTTTTCAATGGCATCAATTTCATCATTTATCACTTTTTGCCATTTTTCTTCTTTGACAACACTCTTAAAAGTTATAGGGTCATAGTCTGAAAATAAAGCAAAGTAAGTAATTAGATCTTCAATTCCAATTATCTCATAATCTTCCATCCAAGCAGGCCTTCTTCTAACACGGCGAAGAGATTGAGCTTCTTCTTCATTGGCTTCAACGACTGTTGGTGAAGTTTCAGTGGCTATAGAGTTGTACTTGATGAATTTTTGGGCATACAAGGTGCTGAAATTTGCTCATGTTCAACATCATTGTCATAAAGGACTTGGGTAGGTTGCTCCATATTCCAATCCCAAGTGTTCTCTTCATGAAAAATAACATTCCTGCTGATTACAATCTTCTTTGTCAGTGGATTGAATAATCTATATGCTTTGGATGCTTCACTTACACCAAGAAAGACACATTTTTCAGTCTTGTCATCAAGTTTCTTCCTTTTCTCATCCGGGACATAAGCATATGCGATGCATCCAAAGATTCTGAAGTGATCTACAACTGGTCTTTTCCCACTCCAAGCTTCTTCTGGTGTCATATTTTGAACAGCAAAAGTTGGACTTCTGTTTAAAACATGAATATTCTAGTTTACTGCTTCCGACCAAAAAGTCTTTGAAACTCTTCCTCTTGCCAACAAGCTTCTCACCATGTTGAGAATGGTTCTATTTTTCCTCTCAGATACACCATTTTGTTGTAGTATATATGCGGTTGTAAGCTCTCTTCGAATGTCATGCTTTGCACAAAAAATTTCAAATTCTTTTAAGCAATATTCGCCACCACAATATGTTTGAAGGGTCTTAATGGTCTTTCCTGCTTCATTTTCCACATGAGCTTTGAAGCTTTTAAATGTAGAGAAACCTTCTGATTTTTCCCGTAAAAAATAAAACCAAGTTTTTCTAGAAAAATCATCAATGAAAGTAATTTAGTATCTTTTACCTTTATTAGAATATGGGTTTATTGAACCACAAATGTCTGAATGCACCAGCTGCAAAACATCATTTGCTCTCCATGACTTCCCTTTGGGAAATTGAGAACAATGTTGTTTGCTAACAACACATTCTTCATAGACTTGGGAAGGAATAGTAATTTGAGGAAGACATGTCATCATGTTTTTCTGTTGGAGGGTCTTCAATCCACCAAAACTCAAGTGGCCATAGCGAAAATGCCACAGCCATGAGGGATCTTTCATTTTAGCCATCAGACAAGATTGAATACTTTCAAACTTTATTGAAAATAATCTATTTGAACTCATCTGAACAATTCCACTCATGTGGTTACTGCAACTTGTATCCACATACCAAATACCGACTCGGGTTTCTTTTCATCTTGAACAACCAACAAAGTTTTTGTTTCCTTCTTTTCAACAAAATTTGAATTCTCTTCATTTTCTTTATCATTAGGCAGTCAAATATAACATTCAGATGCATAATGACCAAATTTATGATATCTAAAGCACTCTACCTTAGATTTGTCAAGATCCCATCCTCTGCCTTTGCCTTGAGATTTGTCATTATTGGCTTCGAAATTCCTGTTGACATCTCTATTTCCTTGATCTCCCCTTCCTCTACCTCTACCTCTACCTCTACCCCTTCCTCTGAAATTGTTGGAATGAGTATTGGTAGAAGCCTTGAACGCTTGCTCCTCTACTGTTGATCTTTTGTTCATCTTATGTTCATGGACTAATAAGGAGCTTTGCAATTTATCAAGAGAGAGTGCATCTATGTCTTTCGACTCTTCAATTGAGCAAACAACATAATTAAACTTTGGTGTCAAGGAACGCAAAATCTTCTCCACAATGGTGGCGTCATCCATCTTCTCGCCATGGAATCGCATCTTGTTGCTGATCTCCATTGTTCTAGCACAATAGCTGGTGACAGATTCTCCATCCTTCATCACTAGTGTCTCAAAATCCCTTCTCAAGACTTGAAGCTGTGCACGCTTCACCATAATAGAGCCTTGGTATTTGTTCTTCATAGAATCCCAAATATCCTTGGAAGTTTCTTTGCAAAGAATAGTTTCCAAAATGGGATGATCAATAGCTTGAAAGAGATAAATTTTTTTTTTCCTTCAAGTCCTTAGCTTTGTAGCTTTCAATTCTGCTCTCTGGGAATCTGTCAAAGCCGTGCCTACTGGTGGCTCTTGAATTCCAGATTCGACGACTCCTTTGACCGTAAAAAATTCTCCATTAGCATGCTCCAATGGTCATAGTGACCATCAAAGCGTGGGATGGCTGCTTGCACAAAACTGGAATATGTGACCATTGGGTAAATGAAAAAATAAATGAAAGAAATTTGTTGCTACCTCACGTGTTTTCACTCTCAGGGTCTTAAGGCTTTGATACCACTGTAGGATCGAGAACAATAAAACATAGGTATGAAAATATCTACAGAAAAGGAGAGATAAGGCTAAATCTTATATCTCATTTAGAATTTTAAAGCCTTTAAATAGGCAAATACATAACAAAAATGTCACCAAAATAGGACCCATGACAATCCATGATCTGCATAAGTCAATTACTCCACTAACTCCTAATGACTAGGACAATTGAGAAACAAATCAGCTAAACGTGCAGAAAAAGAAACAGTTATTATTTCAACACTCTCGCTATCCGACAAGCTCACAGAACTCCACTGTCCAGCAAAGAATCGGGCGTAGAAAGAAACTAGAGGGAAGCTGAGGTAACGATAGAGCGACGGAGACCTCCGACCAAACAACCCAAGATAAGCACACTAAATGACTCTTATGCCGTCGAGGTTAACCCTAGAAAGCTGTTATACAAAGTAAAGTTCCCCTTTTCAAACTTTCATGATAAGCACATTGAACGCCAAATGAACTGTCGCTATTGGATGACAGATTTTCCACGTAAGTTGTTAAAATTTGGTGGGCTGTGCAGTTTTATTTCCAATGGGTCGTGTGATAATCTCAGCATTACACGTGTAGATATCTTTTCGGCCAAAGAGGACGTATGTTTGAGAAAAACCCTTTAAGTATATTAAGTGGAAAGGTTCTTGAGGGCCCCGAGGAGCGTATATCAATCATCCTCCAAGTTAACATCTCGTGTAATATTGATTAGGTGCATGTGAACGGAAGATAGTAACCTTGATACGTATGAACAGGAGAATGGTAGCAAATGTTCTATATGACATGGGACATGACAGCTCTAGATTCCATGTTGCTGGCATGGACTCTTTTCTAGTATCCAGATACTGTTGGTTCCTAGAGCTGCATAGTTAACAAATTAATATAGGATCTTATTATGTGGGCCAACACTGGCTAAGTGCAAGTGACTTTAACTTTAGAGTGATCTCTGGCTTCCATTTGTGGTCCAATTTTCTCAAAGCTTGAAAGATTTCCATCAACGTTCGACAAAACCAAATTGAATTGAGGTTGTTCCCTAATTTTCTTTTCCCGATATAAGATAAGCTTGTAGCCTACGCTAAGTCCTAGCCCCTGATTATGGGGGAGTGGGTGGGAGAGAATTCTATCCGACGTCAATCCGATGCTATTGAATGGACATTATATGATTATCTCACGCATTAATTATACAATACCGCTAAAACCCTAGCCCACTATAAATCGACTCACTCAATATCTCTATCTCTAGGCTGTTATATTTATGCTGGGTTAATGGATTAATGAATGTGAGCAAAAACAAGTTACATCTCTTAGTTCATGTATCGCTTGGATTTGTGTATCTATTTAAGTCACATATCTCTCGAGTTCATATATCTCTTAGATTCTTGTATCCATTTAATTAATGTATTTCTTGGATTCTTGTATCTATTTAATTTTTTGTACATGTATCGTTTCTGTACATGAATTCAAAGTTGATATTCTAATGCAGAATCTATTAGTGGTGTGTTTTAGGACCGATTAAATAGGCAAAAGTCCAAACGGAAGGTGAAACGATGATGCAACTAGAACCAGCGGACCCAGTCGATGACATCAGATTTTTTTTTTATGAGTTAATTTTAAGGGTTGTTTTTGTAATTTTGCTATTTGATACTTATTAACTTTCCTATTGTGATAAGGTTTTCAATTCAGATTAGATAACTTTCTTATTATGATTAGGTTTCCAATTCAGATTAGGTAACTTTCCTATTATGATTAGGTTTCCTATTGTAATTAGGTTTAACCCCTATAAAAGGGTATTTAAGGGTTTGTTTTGATACACAAAACATTATCAACAATATTGAATTTTAAAATTTCTTTCTCTAAGCAAGATTTTACTTGAATTATTTGCTGAACGCCGCGTCAGGTGATATCAAAGCCTATGGCGATGGGCGGTGGTCTTCGTGACGATGCTTAGGAGACTGGAGTCCCAACCCTTGGAAACGACGCGCTGCAACGTTTGGAGCAGCGTTTAATGGAACGCTTGGATCAATGATTCGATCAAAGTTTTTGTTGTTTCGAAGAACGATTTGACTAGTTAACAAAACGATTCGAAGGTCTCGGTGTTGATGTGAACTAGAATAGGCGGAACGACATAAGGCCAAGTGCAGATCTTGCTTGCGGTAATCCTGTTGATAGGCATGTTCCTGTCCGTAGGTTGCATAACCCCATGTTTTCAGAGAGTTCGAAAGAAGAAGAAAACGATTATTTTGACGCGGAACGTGCTGATTATAGCGGCAGACGTCGTCATGGAGGATTTCAAAGAGGGTATAATCGGAGAGATGGAAGACAACGTTACGACGATCGTGAAGGTAACGACTTTAAATTGAAAGTCGATATTCCTTATTTTAATGGAAGTCTGGGCATGGAAGAATTTATAGATTGGATTGCTGATATAGATAGATTTTTCAATTATATGGAGACCATTTGTGAGAAAAGAGTGCGATTAGTAGCCTGTAGATTAAAGGGGGGGTGCATCTGCATGGTGGGAAAGATTACAAAATAAGAGGGAGCGAGAAGGGAAAGATAGAGTTCGAACTTGGATTAGAATGAGAATTCTGTTGAGGTAAGAATTCCTTTCACCCGATTATGAACAGATTATGTTCTAGCAGTACCAACATTGCTAGCAGGGCAATCGGACTATGCATTAGTATATGGTTGAATTTATGAGATTGGTATAGCAGAATAATTTATCAAAGACGGAAGGATAGCAGGTGGCCATATATCTCGATGGTTTGAAACCCTTTATTCGAGATAAAATTGGAGTACAGTTTCTGTAAAATTTAACTGAAGCCAAGAATATGACGATGAAGGCAGAATTGATGCAGCAAGACAGGGGAAGAAAAGGTTACGAAAATTATCGAAGTAACAGTTCGAGCAATTCGGTAGAGAAGAGCAGTTTCAATAATCGCTTCAATGCATGGCGAAATCAGAAAGATAAGGTGGTAAAAAAACGCCCTATGAACGAGTCGAGGGATAAAGGAATGCAAGCACAAAAAACTGCAAACCCTAACCCTTATGCTAAACCAACCACGATAAAGTGTTATAGGTATAATTAGCCTAGGCACCGATCTAATGAATGCCCTCAAAGAAAGACCGTAGGTGTAGCAGCGAAAGAAGAGGAGGAGGATGGATATTGCTGTGCGTCGAATGGTGAGGACAATGATTTTGAAGATGAAGAAGATGAGCAAGTAAACTGTGTGGTGTGCAAAATGATGTCGACCCCAAAATAGGAAGATAATTCGCAGTGCTATCAATTATTTCGAACAAGGTACACCATTCTGGGAAAGATCTTTACCGTGGTTATTGATAGTGGAAGTATGGAGAATATCATTGAGAAGGAGGTAGTGAAGAAGCTGGGGATACCCATGGAGAAGCATCCTAATCCCTATATATTAGAATGGATTAAATCTGGAGTGGAAAGCATTCAGGTAACTGAGCAATGTAAAATTCCATTCTCCATTAGAAAATATCATGATGAGCTGTACTGTGATGTAGTAGACATGGATGTATGTCATGTGCTATTTGGGAGATCGTGGCAATCTGATGTAAATGCTTAGCATTGGGGAAAGAGCAATCAGTATAACCTCGTAAAGGATGGAGTGAAGTATACGTTGTTGCCATTGAAGAACAAAGGAAAACAATATGCTGAAAATAATTTTCTTACCCTTACGAGGAAATTTGAAGCTGAAATTAATGAGACCCGACAGATTCACATGCTGGTAATTAAACAAGCAATTGAGACCGAGGCTGAATTATAAGTGGAAGAGCAGCCTGAAGCAATCAAGCCTTTATTGAAGAAATTTAGCGAACTGATACCTGAAGAGATTCCAGATGGGTTGCCGCCTATGCGTGATATTCAACACCATATAGACTTAATTCTTGGTGTTAGTCTGCCTAATTTACCGCACTATAGGATGAGTCCTAAAAAGAGCGAGATTCTAAAAGAGAAGGTGAAGGAGTTGTCGCGAAAGGGGCACATTCAGAATAGCATGAGTCCATGTGCTATCCCGGCCTTATTGACTCCTAAGAAAGATGGGAGTTGGCGGATGTGTGTATATAGTAGGGCCATTAATAAGATAACCTTGGGTTACAAGTTTCCAATTCTAAAATTGGATGACATGCTAGATAGGTTGTACAGTGCTAAGTGGTTTTCGAAGCTGGATTTGAATAATGAATACCATCATATTCGAATTTGGCCCAGAGATGAATGGAAGACAGCTTTCAAAATAAAGGAGGGGTTGTACGAATGGTTAGTGATGCCTTTCGGACTTTCCAATGCTTCGAGCACTTTCATGAGACTTATGAATCAGGTTCTGAAATCTTTTATTGGCAAATTTATTGTAGTTTATTTTAACGATATCCTGATTTATAGTAAAACCGAGGAGAATCATCTATTGCACTTAAGGGAGGTATTGACAGCTTTGCAGATTAATAAGCTGTATATCAATCTTAAGAAGTGTAGTTTTTTAACTAATAAGCTGTTATTCCTGGGGTTTATTATTACTGCTGAAGGAATAGAGGTAGATGAGGCCAAGGTAAGAGCAATCAGAGAGTGGCCGACACCTAAAACAGTTCCTGAAGTTAGGAGTTTTCATGGATTAGCTACTTTCTATCGACAATTTATTAAGAATTTCAGTACTATCGCAGCTCCAATTACTGAATATATGGAGGAAGGCAAATTTCTATGGGGAGAGGAAGAAGAGAATAGTTTTGCTATTCTGAAGGAAAAGTTATGTACTGCACCTACTTTTGCCTTACCTGATTTTGATAAACTTTTTGAAGTGGACTATGATGTTAGTGGAGTTGGTATAGGAGCTGTTTTATCTCAAGAGCGTAGACCAATTTGCTATTTTAGTGATAAGCTTAGCGAAGCAAGACAAAAGTGGAGCACTTATGACAAAGAATTTTATTCTGTCGTAAGGGCTCTGAAGACTTGGGAGCATGATCTGATTGGGAAAAAATTCGTCCTTTATTCTGATCATGAAGCTTTGAAGTATTTAAATAGTCAAAAGAAGATTAGCAAAGATATACATACGTGATGGTATTAATTTTTGCAAAAATTTCTTTTTAGATTACAACACAAGTCAGGTGTATGTAATGTCGTAGCAGATGCATTGAGTATGAGAGCTAGCTTGTTGATTACATTAAACCAAGATATCTTGGGGTTCGAGCAACTGAAAGATTGTTATGCAGATAATAATGACTTTGGGTAAATTTGGAAGTCATGTGCTTCTGGTCAATATGTACAAGAATTTTATGTGCAGGATGGCTATTTGATGCGTAGCAACCAGCTTTGCCTTCCTTGAACATCATTACGAGAGAAGGTAATTCATGATTTACATGATGGAGGATTAGCTACACACCTGGGCCGTGACAAAACTATTGTTGCAATTCGGGAGTGATTTTACTGGCCCCAGTTGCGTAGAGATGTCAGTAGGTACGTACAAAAGTGTTATGTTTGCCAGACTGCTAAGGAGAAATCTAATAATACAGGTTTATATATGCCATTACTTGTTCTTGACAATATATGAGAAGATCTGTCCATGGATTTTGTGCTTGGTTTACCACGAACACAAAAAGGCGTAGATTCTGTTTTCGTTGTGGTTGACAGATTTTCCAAGATGGCACACTTCATTCCTTGTAAGAAAACATTTGATGCAGTAAGTGTGACCAGATTATTCTTTAAGGAAGTGGTTTGTTTGCATGGTGTGCCCAAATCTATTACCTCGGATAGGGATAGTAAATTTCTAGGGCATTTTTGGCGGACTTTGTGGAAATTATTTGATTCATCTTTGAATTTCAGTAACACTGCTCACCTGCAGACTGATGGGCAAATAAAGATGATTAATAGAACTTTAAGAAACTTGATTTGAAGCATTTGTGGAGATAAGCCGAAGCAATGGGATGTTGCTTTATCACAAGCAGAGTTTGCTTATAATAATACAGTTCATAGTTCTATTGGCAGATCGTCTTTTTCTGTTGTTTATACAAAGGTGCCTCAGCATATTCTAGATTTGGTACAATTGCCCAAGCTGGTAGATAAAAGTGTAACAGCGGATCATATGACTAAATAAATTGTGGAGATGCATCATGAAGTCAAACAAAAGCTGGAAGAAGCTAATCGGAAGTATAAAGCTGCAGCAAATAAGAATAGGCGGAAGCAAGTGTTTGCGGTAGGTGATCAAGTTATGGTTTTTCTTCGTAAAGAGCGATTACCAGCTGGATCTTACAATAAATTATAGCCAAAGAAGTATGGACCTTACGCTGTCAGCAAGAATTTCAACTATAATGCTTATGTTATAGACCTTCCACACAGCATAGACATATTCAACACTTTTAATATTGTTGATTTGTCATCGTTTCATGAGTCCACAGAGCCGTTATATCCAGATTTAATTTTAACTCGAGGACGAGTTCTTTTCAAGTGGAGGAGAATGATGCATAATCTATTAGTGGTGCATTTCTGGACCGATTGAACAGGCAGAAGTCCAAATGAAAGGCGAAACGGTGATGTAACTAGAACCGACAGACCCGGTCGACAACATCGGATTTTTTTTATGAGTTAATTTTAAGGGTTGTTTTTGTAATTTTGCTATTTGATGCTTATTAACTTTCCTATTATGATTAGGTTTCCAATTCAGATTAGATAACTTTTTTATTATGATTAGGTTTTCAATTCAAATTAGGTAACTTTCTTATTATGATTAGGTTTCCTATTGTAATTAGGTTTAACTCTATAAAAGGGTGTTTAAGGGTTTGTTTTGACACACAGAACATTATCAACGATGTTAAATTTTTAGATTTCTTTCTCTAAGTAAGGTTTTGCTTGAATTATTTGCTGAACGCCACGTCATATTCTTCATTCCAAGAATCACTAGAGACACCTACATCTCCTCACTTCCTTTTTTCCAAATGTGCCGGCTTCAAGAAGTGTTCAACAAGATCTTGTTTGCATGGTGCTAATTTAAACGGGTTTGAGGTGTTGTATCTTGAAAGGCATGATTCGTAAAATTGCTTAGCATCTTTGGCATGAACTAATCGCCTTAAGGAGATTCGGTTAGTCGTACCTCGCCTATTGTTTATTTTGTTATCACTTTCTTGGATTTATTATTTTTTTATTACAACAGACAGTGTTATGTATTTTTCTTCCTCAATACGTAAATTCTTCTTCTTCTATTTCCAACATAGGCTAATCAAGAGCCATAGGTCTTCGCCGCAGCCAATACCGGCCATCATCACCACCACATCTCCTCTAGCCAACGCAGCCACTCAATCATATCTCTCTCTCTGTCCTCACCACTTTCACCGTCGACAAGAACAACACAAGGATAAGCCTGAGATCGAAAGCTCGGATTGACAATGAGCCATAAATCGCATGAAGAACTAACGTCCTCGTGAGTATTTGCCCAAATCCCCGAACCATACTCTTAGGTACTCGATGCACAGTCCGATTCATATACCTACTTTGCTGTGCTAGGAGTTTACTGGATGTCTATTATTTGAGCTCTCTCGCTCCAGCAATACTCACTGCCCACCAACCTGCCCTCGTTGGATAGGGTATAGGCCTAATTTGACCACGAACCACACATCTAACGAAGGCGATAGTTATCCGATACTCTACATAACGATAGGGATCGCAAGTGGGCCAAGCCTACTGGAGGATTGCTCGAAACAATCACAAAGGGTAGTGACAACTTGAGATGGACGTTTACTCATATTTTACTCAACAAGTTTGTCCCATTCGATTTGGGCCCTAAAAATATACGAGATTTCAATGTTCAATCGAATCTACGGTAACAACTTTCAGGAAAAATACTCCCAAACGCCTTCTTACTATTTCGAACGTCATACATCTCATGTCACTCTAATGTCTTTGACTAGAGTATCATGTAAATTTAGCTTAGGGGTGATATTAGAAAACTTTATGATACCAAGCTCGGTGAGGTGAGATGTAGGAATTTTGTATACAATCTCACAACTAATAGCTTATTTTTCGGAAAAATTGCACGAAGCACCAAGCTGCTGTGAAGTCCAGAGAAATGGCATCTACTGGAACTGCCTGTGCGGGTGAAATATACCTTGTACGAAATACATGTTCCCGAATTGTTCTATCTTCTTCCATATGTAGTAGTCTTCGACTTTCGTCTCCAAATTTCTTGTCTAAAGTCAAATGGATTGCAAAGCAACCAAGAGAGAAAGACGAAGCAGTAGCCTTCGAAGGAACTGTTCTGACGGAGAACGAAGACGAGAGTCCAATCGGAAGGCAAGATGGGCTGATAAGCAAAAGTTAAGACCAAAAATTTATTTAATATATTTATGCATCCTTCATCAATAACTGTCGTAGATGTTTTTTGTCGATGGTTGATTGATGTCCTCCTGACGTAATGCATACAGAAACCTAATCTGATTGAGCCGGCTTGCTCGTGAATCATGATTGTCCTCGTGCAAATTGCTAGTGAATCGTGATTGGACACGTTTTTATTTGTTCTTGGACCTTCTTTCGTTCCGTCGACAAGTCATTACATGTTCTATAAATCATGTGAATTAATGATGAACTCGATCTACATCTATAGACCATGCAATATTTTTTTTTGTCCCCATTAAGCAAAACACACGACGAATTCCAAATCTACAAAAATCTTGGAAAGTAGATAGTTTCTCTAATCAACCATCAAAACTTGCATCAGATGTTATAATATATACACGAGGAAGTAGGAAGGAAGGAACATTACAGGAGAGCCCAAAATTGACTTGAAAGAAAGAAAAAGGAGAATAAAAAAAACCAAAGAATCCCTCTTAGGAAGGAGGTCGGAGCAAACGGTTCACTTGTTCTGGGTAGGGTTCGGCCCACTCTTCGGCGCTCGCCTAAGGCTCGGCTCCACAGCTTTCTTGGGCTGAATATTCTCGCGGGTTGTCGACCGGTCGAATCCCGTCGAGACAGAGGCCCTCGTGGCCACGAGCTTCCTCGAGTTCATCATGTTTGAGCTCTTCTCCGAAGTGCCCAAACCACTTCCCTTTCCGCGGCAAACCGACAATGAGAAGCACGAGACGAGAATGCAGACTAAGAACAAGGCAGCGAGAGGAAGGAGACGAGCTCTGCGGCTGAACTTCATCGTTAGCAAGTGTTTGAGTGAGAGCGAAGGAAGGAGAATTCAAAGAAAAAGACTGGTTGAAAAGTCGGACGGTGATGGGGTTTGTTTTTATATATCAAGAACGTGGAGGCAATAGGCATGCTGCATAGTAGTGGCTTCACGTGATTAACGATAAGCCAGAGCTTAATAAATCCAAAAAAAAACACAGTGTGCTTCTACTAATCTTTGTATAACATCTGGGAATGGAAGTCTCTTCAGTTTTCACACTCCTTTGCAACAGCTTATGGAGTGAGAGCTTTTGAAAAATGTTCATGTGGGGGGTGATTTTCGTACCACGACTTTCTTATTCGATTGGGAGCGAGGACGCCGCTGATCACGTGATGGGTGAATTGACTATTGCTAAATTGGCACTGCCTTTTCTGATTCTGAATTGAATGCAATTGTCGAGCTTGGACTGAATTACCAGCATCATGTGACTTAGCACATGACGCTCTGTATTTAATTGGAATCCAGAAAGTTGAAGCACTTTATATCCATCTTCTGTTTGTTCCTGATCAATCAAAGCACCTTATGTTGTTGTTGCCACTGTTGGGGTCTTCATGTGCCTGGCATCTTTGATCCCCTCCTGCCACCCTAGGATTAACCATCAAGGGAGGTTAGTCACCACTGAAGTGGTTAATTTGTTGATGAGAGGGGTTTGTGTTCCATAGGTCATGAGTACAGTTCATGTCGTAAGCGAACCTCCGAACAGTTAGTAACGCGTTGCGTAACTGCGGCGTATTTCGTGAAAAGAGGCTTCCGGCTACTAGCATCTTGGTAGAGCTGTGGGGACAGGCACGCCAACCTCAAATCTATGAGTCATAGGAAGCGCAGACAAGTTGTGGATCAATCCTAACATGCTATAGTGGGTGTAAGACTCTTATGCTACATTCAAAAGAGGTCTCTAGCGTTGGTTTATCCTCTTCGCTTGTTTTACTTATGAAAGAAATCTAGTGAAGATTGATTCAATATCTCTCATGCTTTTCTGTCTTCCATCAAAGCACGAGCTTTTAATCTCACGAGCGAGGTGAACTAAAATAAGAAAACTGGTCCGCATATGTTTATAAGGAGATAGTTGCGGTCTATTTGAAGGCTAATAAGGTTGCGATAAAGAGACTCACCGACAAGCTTTTTGAGTCATAGGTGAACCGAATACCTATGGATCAAATCAAATATTTACAACGCATTTGGAACTTCTATGATAGCTTAGGGGTTACTGATGCCGATCGCCACTTTTTCTTCTTTCAAATATAGTGCAACTCGGCTGTAGTGGCCTTCTCAACCCGTCTCAATCCCAACAGGTCCTAAACGAGTTTCGGGAGCTCGATTCTCATTACGAAACTACGTAAAAAGTTTGGTACCCAGTGAAATTTACCTAATAGGTGAACTTAAGGTAAGTTAATAATTCAATTACATAATTACCATATATGCTTTAGAGTTACCTATCTAAAAACCCTATCAACTTTTTTACCCGAAAAGTCAATTACAATCCCAATGTTCTCTTACATCAACCATCATTTCAACTTTAACTTCTCATTTTATGATTATTAGTTAGTTCTCCAGCTAATGTTAGCTGGCTTGTCAGCTAAAATTTGAACCTCATTCCTCGCGTGTTGTACTTTCCAAAAACTGATCACTTCCTCGGATGCCCGATTTGTTTTCCCTGGACTGATAGCTGGACGGCAGCAAACGAGATTGGATTTTGGGGCAAATTCTTCAATAGTCATTGCCACGAAATACTGACAATGTCAAGATCCCCATCCACAGATCAGGCAATATTTTAATCCTGTGAGTTCCAGAGAAGTGACGCTTGTGATGATGAGGTGATGTCACAAGACCTTGGTGGATGATTCATGGCCTTAATTCTACCTTCCAAACACTGATTGAGAGAGTCTATCGCAAATTAGACCTTATAGAAAGAGTGGCCAAACTCATCTGGCTATATCCCTAAAGTGACCCAGAAGGCAAGACATGCCATTGCAAACGATGTTTTGGAAAAACATACCGGGCCGGCCAATTCAAACAAATTCATCTGGATCCCAGTACGGTTCCTTGGCCTATATTTTCTGGGCCAGTTTGATCTTGGCCTGTTCAACCCGATTAAACCGTGTGCACATTCGGCAGTCCAGGCGGGTCGCCTAGTCGCTTTTGCCAACTAAATGAACCGGTCACTGGAAGAGTTCTACCCTTAACCTACTGCAATGATGTTTCTGACTGCTAACCAGTGTTGTATCAGCATCTTCATTTTGAGCTATATGTGACTTGAAGAGTCTAATCTAGCACAGAGTAGAAATGAAAACATGACCGGTTTCCACGTGTACCGGCGAAATGATCTTGATCTGCATGAGTCTATTGCTTTCACTTCGTTCCAAGCATTCAGCTCTTAGGAAGCCCACAGGAGAAAGTTGACTTCCCTTCTAGGCCTAAATCCATATGCAGCACTTCCATCAACAGCGACAGAAAATATACCTAAGATCACTATGCTAAGTTTGCACTTGAGCTGAACTTATACGAACAAATGGAGTCCAAGCTGAACAATCATGGCTTTTGATTCCAGAAAAATCACCAGATCTATGATGACCCACGATGGCATAATTCTAAAGTCTCCGCAAATGAGATTCAGAAATGAGAAGGCTTTCCTTTGCAAGCTTCTTACAACAACTTAAAAACCGGATGGTGGCAAGCAGATAGGCAGAGATAGCCATTGTATCAGCAACTCTAATGATAAGCACTTTAGACGTTTAAGAGCACGGGGGAAAACTTCTCACCGCAACCAGGACAGTCAAAGGCTGAAGTGATTTGCAAGGCACAACTATGGAGCCCGAGGATTTGGCCCATATTTTCGTCAATGAATTCTGATCATCACCTAAACACAACAGATATGCAGGAGCTTTTTCCTAATGAAACAGCAAGAAGCCATGTCTATACTTGCTTGACAAGAAGGAAGCACAGTGGAGAACAATTTAAAGAGCATAATATTACCTGGAAAGGGGAGGAGAAGCGATTCAGACGCCACTTTGTGAACTGACGAGCAGCTAAAAGGAAACGTTCCTAACAAAATGAGTCCACAAGTGCCTCCTCAATCAGAATTAATCAGCTAACAAGTCTGAGAACAGCCTTCTCAGGTCAGGTCCCAAAAGAGGAACCAGAGGCCTACACACTGTGGGGAGCAGCCCCAACACGGGATACCAGGGTCACAATTAGTAACCACAATGATACAAACGATAGTGGGCACTTTCCTCGTGCCGTTACGTTAAATGAATCAGCTTCATGTTCTTTAGTTATGCAGATCATACTTCACAAAATCTCAAGAAGGATGCAGACCTTGTACAAGACAAACAAGGTACAAACTGGCCAGCATGAAGAACTTGGGAGCCAAGGAACACAGATTTAACCATCAAGAGAGAATCAGTCTCGAGAATTAGCTCAAGCTCCTCCGTCTCAAAATACTGCCGTTCCAAGAACTAGAACTGAAGATGTTGGCTCTATGAATGTAACAGAGGAATAGACAATAAAGAAAGTAGCAGAAATGTTCGGGATACAAATTGCTTTCTGTCTCTTGCCACATAATCTAGTACGAACACAAATCGCCAGGAAAGAAAGCAAATAATGCAGCACGAGCGAGGTACAACAGACAAAAAAGAAGGGTATCTCATGTGCACTAGCTCAAAAACTTAAACTTACACCGCAGTGCTGGATATCATTATAGACCTAATAAAAAGTTTGAATCGCCAACAGAGCAAACATTCTTTCTTAACAATATATGTATAGCATAGCATGTGTGTCGACTACACAGAAGAAAAAGGCGGAAATGGCTCAGATAGACCCAAAGGAAATACCTAAAGGAGCGATTGTGCATCATCTGTATACATCGCAACTCCTTACAGGAAAAGAAGGGTGATTGCTACTTATTCCCCACGAACCAACCATGAAGACGCAACCTGAATAACCAGAAAATATCTACCCAATTCAATAACCAAAAAGAACATTATTCTAAACCTATTTACAATAGACACATCCCGGGAAATTGAAATATGCTAAAAGCCAATTCATAGAAATCTCCAAAAAGAACAAATATATAATCACTCAGCCTATCGTCTACCATGCGAGCCATAAAGTGCCTTGCGCTAATGTCGACAAATTCAAGCGCCAGAAGCTCCCTTGAACGACTTCTTCAATTCCTCACCCACGTCCGCTTCCATTGATTTCCCAGAATAAGCACTTGAATCCATTGATGGTTTCTTCCCATTGCCTCTACTATCCACTTTACCACTGGAATGCCTGTTTCCATTCCTCTCAAATTCCCTGTACTTGCTCGAATCCGACCCAACCACTGGCGAATTCGACTTCCTAGCCGAGAACTCCTGCCAGAGATCCTCTATCGCCTTCTTCAGGGCCCCGTTCTCGGCTTGCAACACCTCCAGCTGGTGCTTCATCGAGAAGCAAGCCTCTGCCACATCAACCCCGCCGGCAAATTTCGGCTCCGGGGCCACCTTAGCAGCCGCCTTCGAATTTGTACTCTCCACATGCTCAATCCCGATCTTATTCATCACCAGGAACGGAATCTTCGTCAGCTTAATACCCGACCCCCCCACGCCCTCCACTTCCACAGGAACCCTAACTCCCCAACGGAAGCTGACAGCGGCGTTCCTCCTCACCGGCACCGCAGTCCTGGCCGCCACCTCCATTCCAGACAGCACGCCCGACAGGATCCCCGCCGGGGAGTCCGGCGTCAGAGCCGTTATCCTCTTCCCGAAGAACGTGACGTTCTCCGGCAAGAACCCGCCATTCGCCGCGGCCGGCGCCTCCACGACCTCGATCGTGGGATCCTCCTCCGCGACGGCGCCGACGGCGCCGACGCCGTTCCCCCCGAACCCCGGCCTCGCGGCCTTCTCCGAGGAGGAGGAGGACGACGAGGACGACTGCAGCTTCTTGATGGAGAAGTCCCCGAAGGACGGGCGGAAGTGGAGCATGAACCGGGGGCTCCCGCGGCGGACGAGGTCGAACTCGGCGGACATGGACACGGACCCGGCGGCGGGGGAGCCGAGCGGGCCGGTGCCGGTCCTGACGGCGAGGGAGAAGGGGCTGGCGGAGTCGTTGGGGCGGTAGGAGAGGCGGAGGGAAGGGCCGGAGCCGAAGGAGGTGCCGAGGTGGAGGGCGAGCTCCCGGGGCTCGCCGGCGACGACGCCGGACTGGAAGGGGAGGCCGAGGATGCTGAGGGGGACCTTGGCGCGGATGAGGGGCTTCCGGTCCTCGCGGAACTTGAGGGACGCCTTCATCCTCCGCTAGGGATGGAAAATGGGAGATGGGAATTCGATCTCGGGAGGGTTTGAAGGGGGGGTTCGGGTTTCGAAATTCGAATGGAGAAAAGATTCGATTTTTTTTTTCTTCTGGTCGGGGGGGTGGTTTTGAATTCGGGATGAGGAGGAGGAAGAAGATGAAGAAGGAAGGAGGAGGAGGAGGGATTCGCGCAGAGGAGAATCCGCCAAGTTTCGGAAGCTGACTGTGAGCGAAAGCTCAGCTCAGCTCAGCTCAGCTCACGGACAGACAGACAGGGGGGAGAGAGCTTACGTGGCTGCTCGTGGGCCCGTTGTCGGGTCGGGGTTTTTCCTGTTTCGCTGCCGCCGCTGTTCGGCTTCGGCTACGGCTACGGTTTGTGTTCGGAGATGGAGGGGGAGGAACGGCCGGATGAGGGAGGGGCGGGACACGTGGCGCGGTCTCAGCCGTTTGAAAATCTTTTAGAAATTTCTTATGGAGGCCTCATACGGTGGGATACGAGAGATTTTCTTTCCCTTCCTTTTTTCTCTTCCTAAAATTGTACCTCTCGAATTTTGCATCTTTTGTTTTTTTCAAAATGTGCTTTTGGTGTGTATGAATATCTAACAAGGAAACTCTCATTCGAAATCAATTTGTTTCGCTTTCGGAATATTTCAGGAAATTATCCAAAAAGTCATTACGCTTTTGCGTATTCGATTACGAACCCTTTTTAATTTTACTAATTGAGTCGTAAACATTTTCGCATTTTGTCAATTGAATCCATCCAGCAAAAATTTAATCGGAAGTTGCTGACATGAAAGCCGACTGTCTTATCTGACATGAACGGCGCTAACATTGGGCCCTCACCTAGGCTGGGGGAGGGTCACTAACCCTCGTTTGTGCTTGGCGATAGGTTGGTTGATGAGTTCGTCAACCATAATTGGGAAAAAGAAAAAATATGCATAAAATTAATAAAAAAAATTAAATTATTATTAAAAATTATTCACGTTAACACCGATCGTGCCACATAAGACGGCCAGCATTTGTGTCGACATTTTTTTATCAAAATAGGTCGGATGGACTCAATTGGCAAAACATTAAAATGTTTATGACTCAATTAGCACAATTAAAATATTTAAGACTAAATTGGCAAAAGTACAATAGGTTTATGGCTTTTGGAACAATTTTCTCAAATATTTCAAAGAGCAAAAGCCATCAAAAACCCCCAAACTATGCTCATTACGACACATTTACCTTAAACATTTTCCTATCACACAAAAATCCCAAATTTATACTTGTGTGATACATTTACTCTCCATCAATGAGTACCGTTAAAAATCTACATACGTGGATGCCGGAAAGCAAACGGTATTGACATGATATCCACGTGATTTAAGTGAGATAAAAACATTATTTTTGCTGAAAAATCATGTGACAGACCCTTAACAGAGGGAAAATATGTCACATAGATACAAGTTTGGAGTTTTTTATATCACAAGAAAATATTTAGGACAAATATGTCGTAATGGGTATAATTTGAGGTTTTTGATGTCAAACAAAAAAAGTTCATGACAAACGTGTTAGTGAGTATAGTTTGAGATTTTTTATGGCTTTTTTTGCTATTTAAAAAAAAAGTATCCTAGCTCACAAATGTATTTACCCATCGTTTGCAACAACACATACTTAGTGCTCAAGATACAATAGAAGTGGAAGTGGCCACTGTCGTGTTCATGCGTATGTCATCTTCACAAATCTACCTGATGGATAAAGAATCGATTTTTACATGCGTCAGAACACTCATCATCGCATTCTCTAATTTCAGCTCACATTTTTAAGAAAAGTGTTGGTGAAATATTACTTGCCACAGCTGTTATCAATGCCCACCAGATCCAAGCACGACGAAGAAGCCATGGTTTTTCATACTGATCCTGTTCTTCTCATTGGAAGTGCATTACTCTTCAAGCTCAAAATGTACTTACTTTCATGGTTGCATTAAAACTTAGAAGCACATGAAACCCTGCTCCCAAACCCTGTGTTCGAGCAGATGCTCCAACTAAACTTGACTGTCGACATCATGATATCCGAGTAAGGTCTAGCAAAGCTTGACCCTACAAACGTTTGCTACGAGCAATCAAGGACAGTCAATGTAACATGCAGCAGTGTGGCTACCAGCACCACCTTGATGGTTTTCCTCGTCCGCATGCTTTGTTACGTGTTTCCCGTCTCACCCAGGACCACACTATTTTAACTGCTTGCCCACTAGAGCACGTAGTTGGCTTATACTTCCACGAAAGCAACAAATGCCCGATGACCACAGAGCAGTCTCGCTCAGACTGATCACAAGCAGCCCGTATCAACCAAAACTTGAACAAACTATGAGACAAATGGATGACTCCACTCCAAAAGAAAGAGCCAAAGGTTGCAATGATACATGTCTGAAGAAAAGGGTCTTAAAACATCCTCTCTCAAATGATATTTTCTTGGTTTTTTAACATGTTAAAACCAACCACAACAAAATGAACCAAGCGAAACAGGCAGATAATCCTGTTCTTGAGAACTGGTGCCAGAATTGGAGCCGCAGGAGGGGACAGCATGAAAGGAAAATGAACCAGAAGCACTTATTTTTGCTACTCCAAAATTTTCTGCAGAACCCGCCAAACAATGCACGTTTCAAACACCGGCCTTACTTAGATCTTGGAATATCAAGATTCTCAAATATTGGGCTGTCAACTCCGACGCCCATTGCGTTGAGACCATTATCGACATATAGGACAGTGCCGGTGATGGCAGATGCTAAAGGTGATGCCAGGAATGCAGCAGCATTTCCAACCTCCTCTGTGTTCATTGAAAAGAAGCCGAGGAACAGGAATTAGAAATGGCAGTTGACTGGATTTCTAGACCACGCTTGCACTTAACCAATTTTCATTACAAATGGCTAAAATCCTTGATTGCTTCATGAACATTGTTAAAACAAAAGGATAACAACTACGGTAGCAGTGGATGACTCACCAGCTGATAGTTCTTTCTGCAAGGGTGCATTTTCCAGAGAGTAGTCGATCATCATGTCAATAAAGCCAATTGCTTTTGCAGCACGACTTCTCAATGGACCTGTTGATATTTCGCATCGCAACATCATTGAGATAACATTAAAAGGAACAAAGAAAGTGAGATCTGCTAGAAAAGCTCCAAACTGTACCTGCAGATATTGTGTTCACTCTTACTTTATGTTTTCTCCCGGCTTCAAATGCCAGCACCTGCAGTAATCAAGCAGGAAAAGAAGCAGGCATCAGGGTCATATGATAAGCTATTGATCTAAATCAGCAGATCCCAGTATAGATCCATTGAGGAGGGTGAGGAGAAGAAGCACGTCATGTGGGAAAAGGACAAAAGGAGAAGAAAAACCTACTCGTGTGTCACTCTCTAGAGCAGCTTTTGCTGAACTCATCCCTCCTCCATACCTGCAATATTAGATAAGTCAGCTAGAAATCTCATTTACAGGACTGCACCTAAATAAAGCAAAAGAACAAATACCCAGGAATGATCCTCTCAGATGCAATGTATGTCAAAGAGATGGAAGCACCACCTGTAAGACAAACCTACCGTTAGCAAGACTGACTGGTGCATTTCTAGGACTTCTTGTCAAGATATGAGCATAAAAGCGCCGACTGATGGTCGTATCAGGAAAGCAAGCCCAAAATTTAAAGGAGTAAAACAGTAAAAAAGAAAACAAGGTAAGAAAGTTGCCTGGATTCATAATTGGAACAAAGTGCTTGAGCAAAGATACAAAAGAGTAGCTTGATGCAGAAATAGCAGCAAGATAACCATGTCTTGATGTTTCCAGCAGAGGTTTACTGACCTGCAACAGAGAGCATAGCATTTAACAAGTCATTAGTAAGCACTAGCGTGGAATAGGGAAAAATGAGATTAAAAACGCTTAACCTCTGGCCCATTCGCAAGTGAGTGCACAAGGATGTCAATACTTCCAAAATCCTGCTTGACAGATTCAGCAACTTCCTGAAAGACCGTTAACAAATGAGTTGGAATGGGTAATGCCGGAATGCAACTCCATGGATCTGAGTTTAATAGGAAAGACGTTCCCTTTTGCTTGATAGGTGAACAGGAAAGATGTTCATAAGAGTACTAAAATCAAGATAAGCCTCCTATTAATTTCAAAACGAAGGTCCATAACCCTGAAAAATTAGATAAATCAATATATAGCTAGACGCTTAGAGATAAGCTTTAACATGGTCATCAGATGGGTTAACTGGGAAAAGTCCCTGTTTGCCTAGAAAGCCATTAACAGTTCAGTCTCCAAGAAGTTCCCCGCCAAGGAATCACTCGATTTTTAAAATATTAGATGAAACATGAGATAAAAATTAAGGGAGACATTCTACTCTTTAGGAGAGAAGAGAAGGTCAGAATCTAACTCGTTCCTGGAATTATCTCCGGACGCTGTTATCGGTTAGAGCAGTTCATTTCTTCCCTATCTCAAAGCACTAGAATTATTTTTTTCAAATAGCATGTCAACAAGCAGAAAAATGCTTTACAGCTTTATGTTACAGATTCCAACAAGAACTGGAATTTGGAAAAAGGATATACCTGGACAGTCCATTTTGCAGAACCTGCATAGCGCTTATTTGTCTTAATCTGGAGATTGCCACAAAAAAGAGCATAATTAATGGCACCATTTCACATATGGAGTAGTTTGTGGAAACTTCAAATAAGCAATTACATCTTCAGGAACATCCTCAGGATTGTCAAAAACAGCATCCAGTGGATAAACTTTGGTGATTTCCATTAAGGAACCATCTGGCAACCTGAAAGTCACAATACAATACAATAAACTTAATCAGATATGACTGAAGACAAAATAATGCTGAAAGCACAAATGGTTCGCTTACACTCGTGATTCATCAAATTTCCCGCGCCTTAGGCTGCTCTCGAAAATATTTAGTGCCTGCAAATACACATCACTGAGTTCGGGTACTCTCAAGAGTTTGGAACAAAATAGGGACTGATGGCATGGAAACTTGATCTACGTATAAAATCCACATACCGGAACCCATGTACCAACAAGAATTTCGGCACCAGCAGCGGCAAGAGATTTCGCTATTGCCCAACCATATCCATTGTCATCGGCAACACCAGCAATAAAAGCTCTCTTGCCTGCAAATGTCATGATGCCATTAGGAAAGCCTCTTGTACCCTACACTCCTTTTTTTCATTTGTTTTTTTGTGGCCAGAAGCCAAGCACTCGATGGTTGTCTCTTCATACTAAGCCAATAATTCAGCTGGTCTCACGCTTACTTTCACATAAGAACGAAAAAGAGCGGAGAAAAAGATACAATACCCCTCAAGTCAACAGGCAACCCGGGCAAAGGGGTGCTTTCATTTGCACTGGACAAAGCTCTAGTAACGACATTCCTGAAGGTTACCGCCTTCGACGCGTGCTTCTGCGAGAACGAGTCCCTGGAGGAGATGTGAGAAGAGCTCGCGAGCTTCGCCCAAGACGCTTCTCTGTGCTCCGCACCCAAAAAAGCTACGCACGGCTTGACTGCTGCTGATCTACGTAGAGCGACGCCCGGCTTCAGCGAAGCCATGTGCGTCCCAGGAGTCGCGGTCGCGGCCATATCTCCGGCTAATCAAACCCACAACAAATCGAGCAAAATTTCCTGCCCATTTCCGGCGAGATTCATTAAAAACGACATCTTTTCAACCAGCTAGTAGCGTCAAAAACGCAAGCACCTGGCATGCAGCGTGGAAATTCCAACACCCTCAAGACCAACACGAGACACGCGCACACCACACAACGCCCTAAGGCTGCCAACACGAAATGCCGCGCAATGCCGACCGCATTTCGCCGGCACCGGCGCCCCGGCGGCGCGGATCAGACCCCCGGAAATGAGCGAACCGGCGAGAGCTCTCTTGATTGGGAGACACGGGAGGGAGGACACTCACCTGTGGGATGGGCCGAGGTTAGAGCCGGAGAGAACAATGTCCGAGAGAGAGATGGTGTATCGAGAAGGCGTCTGGATCGGCCTGCGACGGGGGAGCAGGAAATATAGAGGGGAGAGGGAAGAGGTTTTCGATGAAATCGAAGGTGGCTGCTTTGGCCGGTGGTGGTTGGTGTCTGTTGGGAAACTTTGTAATTGCCGAAGGGCAAAGAGAAAACCAGAGTCCTTTATTATAAAAAAAAAATAGAAAACTGGTAAATTATATTAGTTGATCCATATTGCATCAATTCTACGATAGGAGCGAGACTTCTCTAGTACAACTTATACACGCATTTCAATATATCGAGTCCGACAAACATTAACATAATGTTGAGCAGGAATTCGCAAAAATTTAGTTGAAGAAGAGGTTTCGGAATCCGAGTCATCAAATCGACTCGAGCCTCTCTCTTTCTTCACGGGGTTCTTCCATAGATGGAGATGGCTTGTGAGAATGGATTTTGTTCCCTGGCTCGACACTGCACTTCTGTTTAGATGTGCTGGTTGCTCGACGGACGAGGTTCGCTCTTCGGTTCAGCCCAATCAATTGGGCCTGGGCCTAGAAATTTCATTAGGCCTGATTTGAGCCTCTTAGGGCCCACTGGTGAGTCTACTTCGCAGCCCGTTTATACTTTCCTTGTGGATTCTGTATGCTTTGCAATGATCTGGATTCCCTTCATAATTTTATAGAGCGCAACGACATTTCTTCATCTTGTGATGGTTGGAGTAACTTTATCTTATTCTTCTCCTAGCGTCTAATGATCTGAGACTGAATAATTATGACCGCGAGAATTGCATATTATGATGGGCTTCCTTCACCGATGCACAACGATGATGCCCGATTTCTCCCGAGCTCCTCCTAGTCGGCTCAAGCCTTCGGGTGGACTGCGGCGAATTACGAGTTACAATAAAAGGAAGAGACCGCCTCTTTGGGCTTGACTTCGGGAAGATTTTCCAATACTCAGGTCAATGAACAAGGGACGAGTGATCCGGGACAAGATACTCCCATTCACTTTTTCAGGATTTAGAGAAAGCAAGTGGGTTAAAGTGTTTGTCCAGAAAGTGATGCTATAACATGTCAAGCAACCAAGGGCTTGCTTGACAAATAACGTTTGTTTCGGCTGCATTTGGTTTGGCTTTTGAAGAAAATCTTTGAGAAAATGCAAAGGATATTAGGTTAAAGGAGTTTTTCAAAGTGCAAGTAATATTTCATAAATTGTAATTTATAGGTGAATCAGGAAACGACTTTAATTTAAATGGTGTTTGAAAAATCACACTTTGTAAAGTATTTTTAGTTTTTAAAAAAACTCAAAACCAGTGAAGGACTACAAGACTCCGGCGAGGCCAAATATGGCTGCCGGCGAGGCCAGATCTAGCGCTGTCAGCCTTGCTTGAGGTCGCTTGGGGTCGCATGACCTCAAGCAAGGCTGCTGGCTTTAGGATCTAGCGCCAACAACTACATTTGGCCTTGCTAGAGTCTCGTCGGTAACCTAAACTGTCGCCGGTGATGTTGCTTGAGGTAGGGGCATTTCTGAAATCATGAAAATTTAGCAAGAGTAAAGTTAGAAGAAAAAAATATGTTTGCATTTCGAAAATGGTTAGAGCACCTTCGGACATACCTTGAGTTGAAGGCATTTAGAAGTCTTTGGAAATGCAATTGCATCTTCTCAAAAGCTCTCCAAAAAAATTGTCAAATCATATTTGCCTTTGTCCAAAAGATTTTGGAGCCTAAAGTCCCTTAAGAAAGCAATTCCCAAAATTTGTTGGAAAAGTCGTTCCCAAAGCCTTCATCCTTTAAGGGTTTTTCTCTGCGCATAAGATGATTTTTACGAAACACCAGATTTGAGATTCTTGTTCCAAAGCATGATCCTTTCTATTCAAGTTTATCCGGAAAGTGTTGGAGTTGGCGAATATTTCGGAGACCCTTGTTTCTCATACCGGACATGCCCACATGAGCTTAGGAAAATCAAAGTATGATCCGACGATATATGATCTCTGCGCACGGAATGGGGGGGTTCGGGGGTAGCGTCCCCGACACGGGAGTCTCGCTGACTAGACAGCGAGCGGGGGTTCCGCTCTCTGGTGAGTAGACGGCGGCCCCGCTCACTGATGAGCGAGCGGGGGCTCGGGTTTGCTAGTCCGTTTGTTGTGGGAATATGTTCTCCAAGATCCTTAGAAATGCACTAAGATCAAGACCTTCCGTAGAAGAGTGTACGATGCTATTTGTAGAGTAAATTCCTTCGCGAGTACTTTCTTTGGCAACATAAAATACTTTATAGGTGACACATATAATAATGTGTTAGAATTTTGGTTTGAGCATAAATGGAGAAGAACAATTTACCTTCTTTCTATGACGAGGAAAACCGTTTTAGGTAAGTATATTTCAGGCCCACGAAAAGTAATGCTAACTTCATGTATCGGGTAATGCTTGAGCCATAGTCCATGTTAATAACAAGTTAAACATGAGATTGTTAGAACTTCAAAATAGCGAAAATCAGATATGTGTCGTCCGCTTAATCGATACACTCATACATCATGCATGTGTTACCGGTCGATTGTTTGGGATCGGACTCGTGCAGCAACTTAGATTTACTTGGATCATTTGAGCGCCTGAACCAAGCCTTTTCTCAATGGGTCAATCGCTCACTTGCTTGCCTGAATCGTAGAGAGAAGTTTTGGGAGAGAATGAAAAGTGCTTTAATTGTTTGGATGATTCAAATGAGAAGGAAAACACCCTACTTATACAAATACTGGACTGATTACATCCATTGACTGACTCTCAATCTAGCGGAGGAGATTGCATCCCTCTATTTACCAATCACTAGCATTTATATCGAGAATTCTCTAGAATACGGCACAATTACTGCATCGCCTGTCTATGGGAATGTTCCAGAAGCTCTTATATATTTGGTCAGATCTTTCTTGATCATGTCACAGTTTTTGGCGCATAGAAACCTTGGCTCCATGACACATGTATAGTAGGGAAACATGATAGGCACGCTCCGCCGAACGACGAAAATCCTCTTTGTCAAATGTATTTTTTTGTGTTTATTTCTCACTTGCATTGTTTACATTTGTTCCATGATGCCGCCGTTCTGCATAACGCAAACTTTTGGACCTTTTAATGATCAGAATTGCAGCTTTGACCTCTCCTTAATTATTTGATTCTTGGGATATGCCTCAAACGTGGGATCCAAATGGTGAAAGGATTCCTCCTTCGAGATCTATTTACGATAAATCCAAACATAATGGCGAGAATCAAGTATTTTTCCTCCCCAGAAAATGGCGAAATCCCAAAATAATTCGTCAACAACTTTTCTACATTAACTAATATTGCCGTCTCGAGTTATTAATATGTAACCACTCAATGTATGTAAAATTTTACAACATGACTTCCGAATCGTTCTTGAAAGTTTAAGCTGTGCTAAACGAAGGCCCGACTTAACATTTCTATGCCGTGACGCTCTCCCTCATTTGCGTATTAGGACTTGGTCCGAGACTAAAGCATGAAAATTGACAATGAAAAAGGCAAATGAGGGACGCGGAAAGATTTTAACTCAACACTTCTTACTTTGAAATCATATAAGATCTTATGGGATTGATATTAGGGATGAGCATGGTATGGGTAGGCGGTTCCCACCCTAGAACCAAGAACAACCTATTAAGGACCGGCTCCGAAAAATTGGAACCAGAAACCGCCTGTTAAATTCATGGATCCACTAGTTAATTTAAGCAGAATAAGACCTCTCCATAAGGAAATTGACTGCGGTCCCTTGCTGTTAGGGGACAAAATGAAGAAAATAGTTTGCAATTTTTAAGGTTTCATTGCCATGGAGGTACAAGTGCTTGCTGCGTTATCATGGACTCCAGATTTGCGGAGCAAAAGAAGTTAAAAAAATCATACTGCTAGCTTCTTATGACAATCATAACTTCGAGTTAGGGTTTAAGCCATGTGAAAACCATCATACTCAGACAGCAATAACCAAGAAGAAACCCCATGCGCCGGACATTTGATACTATGGAAAGTCAGGAAAAAGGGGGCTGGGGTATTTATATATACCGGTCCGAGATGGGCGATTCCACGTTTAGAATCGGAAATTAGATCGGTACTTATCAATTTCGGTAAATTAAAATCGAGAACCGGATCGGTTTCCATCGGAATCGCTGGTTCGGTCCGGTTCACAACGATCCGGACGATTTCGATTCTTTTGCTCACTCCTAACTGACATCACGCGACGTCACGCGAAGGTTCTTCAACGAGCTATGACTTTTCAATGAAATGAATGAACGAATGACCGAACTTTTTCCATAAAAATGGAATTGCAATGATGTCAGGTGGACCAAGTATGCTACTCGTGCGCACCTATCTCAAAGTTGACCATTCAAAAATATGGTGGGCAACAGCACCGTACCTAGTTGCATTGGTTCAGCCTGACTTGTCATTTCAAGCCCGAATACGACCCTTAAATTTCTACGACCCATAAATGAAAAAAAAAAAAACTCCATTTAGTCCGGTCGAATTTTATATTTCCTTCATCAAATATTTCTTCATTGATTCTATTGAGCTACTAATAATTTATTGTACAAAATTTTCGCAGCCTCTTTCAAGATGGGAGATTTTGATTTTTGCTTCTTCAAGGAGTCATGATAAATTAATCGATAATGTTAGGCTGAAGAGGACAGGGGGAACCCTAAGGAAACTGGCGGATTTTCTATTCAATGACGTGACGCGACAGATTACAAGTTAATAATTTAATAATTATTATATATATATTTTTTTTGCCTCAGGAAGTGATAGCAGGTTCCACGTGCTTTCAGAATGGCGGCGATTAATTCTTTGACCAGCTTGCGAGCAGCCGAGCGGGAACTTGTCGTTCGATTGATATTGTTGCACAAAATCATAGGTAAAAATTCAATCCCTGTCCCAATTGGAGTTATGTCCTCCTGTCCATTGGATCTAATTTGCACCTAAATCGTGATTACCTGCGTGGTTACGCTAAGATTAATTGCTGGCGAAGTTCACAGGTGATGTAATCTCTATCCATGTCGGCGTCAAATAAGAATGGTCTCGAACCGATCCGGAAGTCTTTGCAATGGGATCAGTTTATTAGGTGGTTTGAATTCGTGGCGTGCCGGTGCACGACGGTTGTGCTTAGAGTTGTACTCCGATTGGTCAATTTGACACGGCTTGATCAAATTCTCCTTGCTTGAAAAATGAGGGAAACCCGAAACAGTGGTTTGGTTAGGTTAGGCCCGTGTACATGCACGAACCAGCTTTTCAACTCTTCGTTCATACCGAACAAAACATCTCGCCTTTGCGGAAAATTAAGGGAAAACACATGCGAACATGACACAAGTCCGATCGATTGCTCTTTCTTTTTTCTTTACTTTTCTCTCGTGCAAAAAAGAGAGCTTGTAAAGCAAACGAAAGCGCATGTCATGACCCCCCAATATGGTGTATCCCCTTTTTGATGCTTTTAAAAGGATTTTGGATGCTGGGCATCTATCATGGAATTATGGAAAATATAGTGTATTTTCCGTCATTATCGATAACTATATATGCAATAAAAAAATGTAACTATATAGTTTGGGTTTTTTGACAATTTAAAATTGTCACAGGTAGACCAGTGTGAGGTTTTTGATGGTCAAAAAAATAGTTCGAAGTAAAATTGTCACAGGTATACCAGTTTATGATTTTTTGTGGTAAAAAAAAATAGTTCGGGATAAATTTGTCACATGTGTATCAATTTGAGGTTTTTCGTGGTATTAACCCTTAGATAGAATTACGATAGCCAAAAGTTTGATTGTGCACGTCGTTTTCAAATTATTAGATCGCACGAGCGCATCAAAAGAGTGCATTCCTATTTACATAAAAAAATGACCAATTTTTTGTAATTATAGACGTGTGATAGACTCGGTTGATAAGAGCGGAGTTTGGTAATTTATTATATACAGTGTGAAGAATCAACAACTTGATGAATCCACAGCTTGAAGGAATCGACAAAAAGTGGAGTCAACAATATGGGATGCAACTGTCAAAGAAATAACCGCCAACGTAGTGGAATAAAGCAACCATGCAGTATAGTCGAAAAAACCATTAAGATTGTAGAGATAACATAACCGTTGATAATAATTTGTAATCTCTATTGGTAACTTCCTTTGTAACCTCCCTTTGTAACTTCCTCTTGCAACCTCTGTTTGTGATTGTTATTTGTATCCTATATTGATAACCGTTGATTGTAGGCTTTAAGTAGCCACATCGTACTCTTTGAAGACCCCTCGATAAATCAATCAAAATGTTATCTTTCAATTATCGTTACTTCTTGTGTTGCATTTTTTCTTACTTAGCTGTAGCATTTCTATTTGCATCGTCGATTAAATTCCAGTGTGT
This sequence comes from Syzygium aqueum, assembly GCA_031216185.1. Classification (NCBI taxonomy): domain Eukaryota; kingdom Viridiplantae; phylum Streptophyta; class Magnoliopsida; order Myrtales; family Myrtaceae; genus Syzygium; species Syzygium aqueum. Next base: position 24,384,849 of record CM062231.1, read on the forward strand.
ATCTCTATCATAGGTGTCGCATCGTCAATTAAATTCCGGCATTACATCTTTGCACGTTCTCAAGTTTTGTCGGCATAGTTTTGTGTGCGTATGTTCTTGTGGCTATATATTCAAGCTTTGTCGTCGATTAAATTTGGACGTGGTTTATATGTACAATTCAGTTCGAAGTAAAAGTTTGCTAATTTCTTGTTTGCCTGGATATTTCCTATCCCCAACTTGCCATAAAACCAGTCTCCTCTCACTAAAAGCTGAAGAACGACTTGTATTTCGTCGGAAGAGCAATTCTGACAAAACAATTCCTATATTTTGGATTTACGCGTTCAGGTATTGTTGAACATCAAGCTCAATTAAGTAGGGGTGAGCATGATGGACTGCTCGAATCGAGACCGGACCGGATCGGCTGGTTTGGTCCAGTTCTCAGAAGTATCGGTCCGGTTCCTAGTTCCTAAAAATGGAACCGATTTTCGAGCGGTCCGGTTCTCAATTCTAGGGTAGGAACTAGATCGACCGGACCAGATCAGACCAGACCGATAAATATATATATTTGAAAGAAAGCAGACTTCTAAAATTTGCGTAGTTCTTGAAAACTGGTTTAACTTGTGCTACAATGGTGGAAGTGCTTGTGCCGATCAAGATTGTAAATGCTTTATCTTATATATGAGTGTTGTTTCGATTCTTTTGCTCTATTTACTATGAGGATGACCCCCTTGGTGCTGTATTGTGTATCTTCAGCCATCAGGAAAGAACTGCAGGGAAGATTTTTCTTCACCACTTTGGTCCAATCAAAGATGTTGAAGGTCCAAAATGGAGGTTGCAATGTACTTCCCACTTTTCTTGTTTTGGCCTTTTCCCTTTTCATGCTAGAAAATGGCATCTAGAACAACACACTGTCGTCTTGCCACAGCCATTGCTGGTTGAATAAAGTTGAATGTCTTTCTCTTGCTCTTATTGTAGAATTTGATTTTGGTTTTTTACTCCACCATTTCAAAGTACATATGTGTCATATGTGAACATAGAGCAGCATATGTAAGTCCCTCGATTCTTCTATCTTTTTCTTGCACAATTGAACATTAATTTTCAATTCATTTAAGTGATTGGTTCCATTAGAATCGGACCGGACCGGACCATCAGTTCTGTTTGGTCCATGGTCCCAGAACTAGCCGATTCTAGAAACTGGGAACTAGTCCTCCCAATCTGATTTCCGATTCTTAAGTGGGACCAGACTGGACCGAGAACCGCTTACTCTTACAATTAAGTGCAAGAAAATATCGTATTCTTTTCGTTGCATTTACTCAATTGACATCCAAACTTTACCTAACAAAAAGAAAGGATCCATGGTCCCAGAACTAGCCGATTCTAGAAACTGGGAACTAGTCCTCTCAATCTGATTTCCGATTCTTAAGTGGGACCAGACTGGACCGAGAACCGCTTACTCTTACAATTAAGTGCAAGAAAATATCGTATTCTTTTCGTTGCATTTACTCAATTGACATCCAAACTTTACCTAACAAAAAGAAAGGATCCATGTTTATTTTTAGACATTGTAATCTCTACAATAATCACAAAAGATGCTGTCAATTGCGTGATTTTGGAGTTTCTTGCTGAAATTTTTGAAAGCAAAATCCAAAAGTGCCGCGGGTTTGATAAAAGTTAAGGATCACTTCAAATTATTGGTTCACGCGTGAGCGCATCAAAAGAGTGCATTCCTATATTTTGGATTTGCACATTCAGGTATCGTTAAACATCAAGCTCAATTAAGTTCAAGAAAATGTTGTATTCTTTTCGTTGCATTTGCACGTTTGACATGCAAACTTTACCCAACAAAAAGAAAGGACTCATGTTTGTTATTAGACATTGCGATTATGTTTACACAACAAACAATTGAGTCTGAGAAGCACATGCTTAGCAAATGATTATGGACAATCACGTAATTGACACGTGAACATTATTACGCAAGTGATACTTTGTTGACAATCTCAGAGATTGACATTCATCAATCTCTGAAAAAAAAAAAAAGACATTCATCAATGGACATCAATATGCATCTGTGGTACATATTCGGTTGTTGATATACAACGACGAACATCTAGTAAGTGTTGATATAGATGTTAGTGATCGGCGAACAGCAAAATGTAGATTTTGTTCTTTAAAAAATGAAAGACATGAGAGTATAGTCATCGGTTGAGACCAAGAAATCAGGATGATAGAGTCTCCGACAAAGATCTACTTGGAGAACATTGAAACACAACCACGAAGTTCAAAATCAGTGAAGTAGATGAGATCGAAGAAATTAGTTTACGTAGCATAGAGGGAACAGTTACCGCTTGAAAATAAGTTCACAGAAAAGTTAACAACGGTTAATTAAATTCCAGCACGTAATCTCTATTTCGAGTGTTGTGTCGTCGATTAAATCTCGATATAGTGTCTTTAGTGTTCTTAAGTGTTCTTAAGTGATGTTGTATAGCTTGTTTACATTTGGTTACTTTCTAAAGTCTGTATTTTCTGGGTTGTGTCATCGATTGAATTCTGCGACAATTTGTATATGCACAATCATGTTCTATGTAAAGTTATCGATTCCCTCATCGCCTAGATATTTCTTGTCTGGACTCGGCGCAGGACCCTAATCTCTTTAATTAAAAGCCTATAGACTATTTTCGGTGAAAGATATTTTGTCACGGGAGAAATTCCAGCAAAACAGAACCCTATGATAATCATGGAAGATGTGATTGGCGTTTTTTGCTGAAATTTTTTAAAGCGAAATCCAAAAGTATTGTGTGTTCGATAAAGGGTTAATAACATAAAAAATCCTAAATTGTTGCACTTGTGACAATTTTACCCTAAACCGGTACACCTGTGACAAATTTACTCCGAACTATTTTTTTTGACCACCAAAAACCCCAAACTTGTATACTTGTGATAATTTTACCTCGAACTATTTCTTTTATCATGAAAAACCCACATTGGTACACCTGTGACAATTTTACCCCCGAACTAATTTTTAGGGTAAATTTATCATATGTACACTAATTTGAGATTTTTCGTGATATTAACCCTTTGATAAAAGATGAGGACGATTTCACCTAACAAAAAAGTACATTCCTACATTTCGGAATTGCACGTTCAGGTATTGTCAACATCAAGCTCAATTAAGTGCAAGAAAACGCGGTATTCTTTTCGGTGCATTTGCACGCTTGACGTCCAAACTTCACCCACTAAAAAGAAAGGACCCATCTTTATTGTTAGACATTGCGATCCCTACGATAATCGTGGGAGGATGAAGTCAATCCCGTGGATTAGGAGTTTCTTGCCAAACGTGTTGCGTGTTTGATAGAAGCTGAGGATGACTTCAAATTATTGGATCACACAAGCGCATCAAAAGAGTGTATTCCTATGTTTTGTAATTACGTGTTCAGATATTGTCGAACATCAAGCTCAGTTAAGCGCGAGAAAATGTCGCGTTCTCTTTTGTTGCATTTTCACGCTTGACATCCAAACTTCACCTAACAAAAAGAAAGAACTCGTGTTTATTATTAGACATCGTGATCCCTACAATAATCGTGGGAAGACGAGGCCAATCGCGTGGAATTAGAGTTTCTTGTCGAAATTTTCGAAAGCAAAATCCAAAAGCATTGCGTGTTCAGGCAAAAGCCGAGGATGGCTTCAAATTAATGGATCACGCAAGCGCACCAAAAGAGCGCATTCCTATATCTTGGATTTCACGCGTTCAGGTGCCGTCCAACATCAAGCTCAGCTAAGCGCAGGAGAATATCCCGTGCTTTTTTCGTTGCATTCGCACGCTCGACACATCCGAACTTTACCCCAACAAGAAGAAAGAACCCGTGTTTGCTATTAGACATCGCGATCCTTACAATAATCGTGGGAAGATAGAAGTCAAATCGCGCGTGGCTCTGCAGTTCCTTGTCGAAAGTTTTGAAAGCGAAATCCTAGATGCGTGGCGTGTTTAGGCAAGAAAAAAGGTGCACCACAAATATCTCAGCAGAAGCGCCGGTCCAAAGTTAAATTAAAAGTCCTTGTTTGACCAAAAAGGAGGGAAAAAAATGTTAATTAAAGTCTTGGGGATTAAATCAAATGTCTTTTTGCTGTGAATGGAGTAGGCATCCCGTTTCACACCTACCAACCGCCTATATAAAAATCGCTCGTCACCCCTTCTCTAGATTGGTCAAAGTTGATGTGCTCGCGTGACCCCGTTGACCCGACATTGAACCGGTTCCGGGCCGTCCTTGGACCGTGCGCATTGCCCCTGTTCGCGGTCCACCTACATTTTTGTCGCCCGTTGTCTACTGTTTTCGATCGTCATGTCTGTTTTATTTTTTTGGTAAGGAAATCGTCATATCTGTTACTATATTAGGAAGCAAAAAAATAATTTAGAAAGAGATGGATCGTGGCGTTTGACGGCATCGCACGGATGAACATGCGAACGACATACGCGATGCTTCAATCGCTTAGAGTCAGATCCTGTCTAGGACGGTTTTTTTTTTTGTTTTGTTTTCGAACTCTCCAAACTTTCGGTTAAAATGTTTTTCTCGTTGTCGATTTCTTTTTGCGAGAATGAAAAAAAAATCTAAAATGCCTAAGAATCCATTTCCAGTGGCATCGCGACTACGAGCTGCAATTAGAGGTAAACGGTTTCAAGTTTCGTCCATATTCCACTTAAAATCTGAAATTTGCTCGTTGGAATAAATTTACCATTTTTTGAAACTTGGAACCTACCATGCATACCTTGTAATCTACACTGTCACATGTTCTAAGGTTAATTTCAAGGTCAACCCGGCATCTATCTATATTATTAATTGAACGATTGTAATGAATTATCATTTTTAATGATCATTGCTAATCGCAAATTATATCTAGACACACGAAAAATATGAAACGTTAATAAAGTAAAAGTTTCGGTCATAAAATAGAAGCTCAAATTAGTGGTTTTGAATCATTGGATACTATGAAATACTGCAGGATCACGCGAAGATAGAGACCAAGAAAAATACAAAAACTTATTCTAGATTTCACCTATTTAGAACCTTAAACCTATCCATCAAAATAAATTTTCTAATTTTAAAACCTAAAATTTACTATGCATATTCTAAGACCGGAAATCGGATAGGTTCTCGCTGATCCGATAGCCTGCACCGCTCACCTGTACGCTACGGGCCGTAGCTGCAACAGCACGCCATGCTTTGACCCGACCGCCGACAAACCTGGACCGGGTGGACCCGACCCATGCGGATCCCGCGGGGGGTTATGTCCGTCCATCGGCCCCCGAGGGCATTTGCGTCAAACCCGAACCCGAAGCCTCCACTCACGTGTCGAGCGCGCGCGCGCGTGCGGGGCCGAGAGGGGTGGCCAGGGCCCCAACGCAACAGCGCGGGTGCGCACGCGATTGGCCAGCAAAGATCAGATTGCGGTGTCCGCTGCAACGGTCGCCGCCACGTGTCGCGCATTCCCCGACAAAAGTCGTTCTGCAAGTGGTGGGCCGCGGGCGGCGGGCCCCGCGCGGAGCACCTTGGGCGGGACCCCCCGAGAAGGCCGCCATAAATACGTGACGCCGCTGCAGTAGCCATGCCTCTCCCCTCACAAGAACGAAGAGAAAGAGAGATAGAGAGAGAGAGAGAAAGGCCGGCTTTTTTTCGAGCGGCCCGAAGAGAGAGGGAGAGAGAGAGAGAGATCGTAGGCGCAGGAGCTTCGTTCCGTTGGCGTTCAGGTATACACTTCGTCTCCTCCGCACCTCCGGATCGGCTCCGATCTCCCCTTTCCGTTGCCGCCCCTCTGCATCTTCGGCGTTGGTTTTTTTTGCCTGGCGTGAAAATTCTCCTGCGGCTCAGGCGCTTCCGCGCCGCGACGACGTCGTCGGGAGCTCGAACGGCGTTCGGTTGAGGGGCGAGATCTAGGTCGCATTGCGGTGTTCCTTCGGGGGTCGATGCTGCGGATTTCCCCCTCCGGCTTTCCCCGCTCTGTGATTTTCGTGCGCGTGTTCGTGTTGACGTCGACGATGCGCGATGTTTTTCCGGGGGCCGCGAGCGCGCTCGGTCGCGGCGTCCCGCTTTTCGGGAATCGCGGCCGAGCTCTCGCGGAATGCGGCTGTCGCTTGGCGATTCCTTTCGCTTCGGTTTTTCTTTTTTTCTCTCGCGTGTTTTGTTTTGGTGTTCTTTAGATGGTAGATGCCTAGCCGGATCTCAAGCGCTCTTTCCGATTAACAACAGCTTTGATTTCTTCAGGTCCGTCCTTTTTTCGTTTGCTTCCTTCTTCTTCTTTCTCGCGTTCGCTCACGTGACGTCGTCGTCTCTTTTCCTAGAGCGCACAGCACGCAACGCACCATGAGTCTATTCCTCCGAGTTGGTGGTTTTCGTCCTTTTCATCCCCTTTTTTTTTATTGATAGAGAAAAAGGTCTAGATATTTTCCAGGGCTCGGATGGTCTTGGTCGCCTCGGAGCGCACGCTCCTTGTCGGGGACTGTGCATCTTTATTCGTTTCTCGATCGAACCGATGCGTCAGGCGCGCCCCCATGTGACCTGGTCACTGCAGCGGACATTACATCGCACATCTGCATCGTCTTGTCCGATAAATCAATAAACAAATCGAAGTAGTAGGAGCCGGGATCGTTGCCTTCTGCGGTCCTTCTCCCTGTTTGTTTGTTTGTTTTTTTTTTTTTTTATGCGTGTGTTTTTTCTCTTAAATTTCCTTGTTTTCGCTTGGTTCATTCTCTGCTTAGATTCAAGTTCATCTGTACCTGATTCCATTTCGTTACGTTCTTGATGCGCGGGCGTCTGGGTCTTTCAATTCGTTCGGCCTGTCCGTTCGCTCAAAAAAAAAAAGAAGGAAAAAAATGGGTCCTCCTTTTTTCCTTTAATGACATTTCAAACAAGACGATCTTGAAACTTTGGAATGGGGCGAAAGTCTGATTCGGCGGTCCTTAGTTTCCTGCGAGAAGACGCCAAACTTCTTTGGCTGGCCTCTGGTGTTCACTCCGGATTTTATGGTCCACACAGATAATTTCTAATTTCCCCCGAAAAGTGGTGGTTAATCACCCACCGATTAATTTTCTTTTTCTTTTTCCTATTTATAGTCCTGCCTTCATTCACGGTGAAATTTAGATCCTTCCCCACTCAACCTAGTATCTGTAAAACCAGAAGAAGACCCTAGTATTTTGGACAAGGTCAAGCGTCTGATTTGGTTCTGATTTGTGGTGCTTAAGTGGGTCGGTGACCGTTACTGTTGCTGATGAGACTATGGTCAAGATTTTTGGCTCCTCTGGGTCGCAGCATGATTTGTTTATGTTTTTTTTTATTCTTATAATGTATTCATTCTTTTGAGGGGAAAGAGCGGTGTTTTCTTCTTAAAGAGGGTTAATCAATGTGCCCAAAATCTCCGGGCCTCATTTTGTTGACCCATACTTTGAAATTGGTTCAGTTAGCCGAGGTCAGAGGACCTGGATTGTGACATGTCTGCGATGGACATGTAGAGTCGACGCTTATTTTTGCTGCTTAGGGTGTCCATCACGTGCGGCTCGATCCTGTTCCAACTGCCGTTCTTTAGCGGCGTGATAAACGTCGTTGCCGATTTTGTGGAGTTTTTGGTAGGGTCTTCATATTCTGTGATAGTGTCCAGCAGTAGACGGCACTTTGCCTCTCCCACATGTAGTGTGAGGCAACTGCTGCTTTCCCCAGTTGGCGGACGACGAGAGCAGAACCTCTTGAACAGGGAAATTCGGTAACCTGGATTTTCTATTATGTCGGAACTCGTTAGTTTGCTCAGTACGAGTTTAACACCCGAAGTAAGCATTATCATCCCACCTTACAAAGAAATGAAACTAGTTGCTGCCATTCCAAGGCAAGGATTGGCTTCATTTCATGTCCTGAGCGCAACCCAAGTCCATTTCATAGGGTGTACCTTTTCAATCATTGCCTTCTTTCTTTGAGGTTGTACGCATCACGGGTTAGCCGTGGTTGAGATTATTTTTCTTTACGAGTGGTTGGGTGGCGTGGGCATGCGAGTAACTGTACTGATGAAGTAATTCTAGCTTGAAAACTTGTCCCATAAAGTATTTCATGTTTTTGGTCCTCTTGGCAGAATGCTGCGACTAAAAGGTAAAAAGCATACAACTAGAGTTTTCCGTTTTGTTTTGTGTAGTGGTTAGGTGAGGTGAAGGTCTTGGATTCTATCTTTTTAAAATGGTGCTTCTCCCCACATTGTTCTGGCATGGACGGCAAGAATGTGCTGCTAGGCAAATATATGATGGTTTAGCATGGAAAGATTGTTTCATAGAAACCTAAGAGCTGCTTTGGTTTATCTCCTTCTCGATGTGAGAGCAGATGATAATGCATGAATCTTCTAGCACAAAGGCAAGGGCTTGCTTAGCTGTTGGGCCTCTGAAAGCCTTTATATTAACAGTGCTTCTTTGTTTTATTTTGGTGGGAGGGAACAAGGAGAGGAACTGTGAGAAATAAAAATTTATTGGATGCTTACATTGATTGAGGCTGGAAATGGGTGCCTCTGGTATGATCACATACTTGTACTTTATTAAAGTATTCATCTCGTAGATCCACTTTCAGTAGGAGAACTTTACTGTCGTTGCATTAAATTATTATATCTCGTTCGAGAAATTACAGCTGCATCTTTGCTCGATAGTGCATACAGGTAGCAATTTCTTTTGATTGGACTGTTTGTGGCTGTTAAACAGAAACTTCGGTAGAGTTGAAGACATTTATAGTGAGGTTTATTTTACTCATTTCTTTTGTTTGGTACTTTTGTATGTGCAGGTCGTGGAACGATGGGTGCAGGTGGCAATATGTCAGTTCGCCCGGCGGTGAAGAAGTCGGAAACCAAGCTTCACAAACGAGTTCCTTCTTCAAAACCTCCATTCACGCTAAGTGAGCTTAAGAAAGCCATCCCGCCTCATTGTTTCCAGCGATCTGTTCTTCGCTCATTTTCCTACGTGGTCTATGATTTGACCATAGCCTACCTCTTGTACTACATTGCTACCACTTATTTCCATCTCCTTCCCTCCCCTCTTTCTTACCTAGCTTGGCCGATCTATGGGTTCGTGCAAGGCTGCATTCTGACCGGTGTCTGGGTCGTGGCCCACGAATGTGGCCACCACGCCTTCAGTGACTACCAGTGGCTGGATGACCTGGTTGGCCTCGTTCTGCACTCGTGCCTCCTCGTTCCTTACTTTTCTTGGAAATATAGTCATCGGCGCCACCACTCCAATACAGGTTCCATTGAGCGTGATGAAGTTTTCGTTCCGAAGCAAAAGTATCAGATCCCATGGTTCTCAAAGTACCTAAACAACCCACCGGGCCGAGTGATCACACTCACCATCACACTCACCCTTGGTTGGCCCTTGTATTTGTTGTTCAACGTTTCTGGTAGGCATTACAGTCGATTTGCCTGTCACTATGATCCTTACGGGCCCATCTATTCCGATCGGGAGCGGCTGCAGATTTACATATCTGATGCTGGTGTTCTCGCGGTCACTTATGGGCTTTACCATCTTGCTGCAGCGAAAGGACTTGCATGGGTCATGTGCGTCTATGGAGGGCCCTTGCTCGTTGTGAATGGGTATCTAGTGTTGATCACTTATTTGCAGCATACTCATGCATCGCTTCCTCATTACGATTCTTCCGAGTGGGATTGGCTCAGAGGAGCTCTCGCGACTGTGGATAGGGACTATGGCATCTTGAACAAGGTCTTTCACCATATAACAGATACTCACGTAGCGCATCATTTGTTTTCTACAATGCCTCACTACCATGCCATGGAGGCCACCAAGGCAATAAAGCCGATTTTGGGAGAATATTATAACTTTGACGAAACTCCAGTTTACAAGGCCGCGTGGAGAGAGGCTAAGGAGTGTATTTATGTCGAGCCCGACGAAGGTGACCAGAACAAAGGCATATTCTGGTACAGGAACCAGCTGTGATGACAATCAAGAGCTGGAGCTGTGCGTCAGGATCTGCGGTTCGGTAATGGGTTCCCTCCTCCACACTCTAGATTTGTATTCCGGTTGTCAGATTGGTTGCAATTTGACTTTTAGTTCTGCTTCACTTCAATAATTTCGATGACCCCCCAAAACCCCAAATTCATTATAGAAGGAAATTGCATAAGCATTCAAGTTGAACTTTTACTGTCTTCCTAGTGTCTTCTTTTTGACAAAATTCTGAATGCTGTTGTGGTAGAATCACATTTAAATGATGATGGGGAACTAATTTTGTGTGCCGGTTCTATCCACTCCTCTGCATTTGCCAACAACCATTTATACCAACAATGATGCTGATGCCAATGAAACCAAAACATAACAAGTCCTCAACTGAGTACTAGCCTATGTTTTGGTGAATCTAGAAAACATAACTTGACCAGCTGAATTTCCTGGGATCAGAGCTTCCGACATACAAACGGATCTGATGTCAGCATTGAGACAACAATTATACTTTGTGTTTCTCTATAGCTGCGTTAGTAAGTACAATCGATCTTTTTTACTGGTGACATAAAGTTTCTTTGATTTGCCTGGACGGTTTCCTAGGAAAACAAGAAAAAATAAGGGTGAGAAAGGACACAGTTCACCTTGGATTATGGGGAGTTCATTCACGAAGTTTAATTCCGAGAAGGTTAAGGCTAATTACAAAAGCTTTTCGAAAGTACACATGAAGCATTTTTGTCCACATATATCATTGTTTCAAATGTACAGATCGTATCGAAAAGAAAATATCAAAACCGAGCAATTGAAGTCGAAACGGAGATAACGCTGATTGATTGTTATTGAACAAGTTGTAACGCCATTGTTAGGGTGTAAGCATTGCCGTTCGCCAATTACAAGGAGTCAGTAATCTAGTAACTCAAAAGGAAAGACGCGCTCAGCACGAGAGGGATTGGTGCTGTTGCCCTCCACGACTGCTTGATACTTGGTGCAATTTAAATGAAGTATATGCTTATATTAGAATGTCTTTGGCGTGTGACCATAACTATAGCTTGATTTACTCTTTTAGATTGAAAAAAACCTAAACAGTTGCATATATTCGACCAAAAGGCCATGGTCTCGCTCTTTGCAAGGCCTATTCAAGCACTTTCGAAAGTTTTGACTCTCCTGTTGTATGTTCTTCTACAAGATTTGGTCTCCACAACTGCGCGTGTCTCGGCTTTTACAAGTTGGTGTACATGTACGTGTTCATTCCATGGATGACTTGAAATCGGGTTCGGAAATGCGCCGGTTAGGCTTTTTTCGGCCTCTCTTGGCATCTCGTTTCGACGCAATCTGGTGCATGGTTTCGCTTTCATCTGATGTGGTTTTGACGACTCCTCATGCGAGTTGTAGTGGTCTCCAGAAATATTCGTCACGAATGAACTAATTTTTCTTCAGTGACAACGTTACCTTTTCTTTTTCAGCGATAATTTCCCGTAGACATGAAACATGGACGGGTCGATCTACTCGGCCCATCCAAGCCCGCCTAAGCCCAAGGCACAATATGGATGGGCCCGAACAATAGGATTTTTTCTTGGGCCTGGACTTATTTAGGCCCACCTAGGCCGCCTCTTTTTACATTAAAAAAAGTTATTTTCTTTTACAAATCACTAAAATTTGTAAGTCGGAATATCTATGTGAGCCTCGTCGGGGGATCGATTAACGTCATCCCGTCTCTCTCGTTCTTTTTTCTTTTCCTTGACCTTGATGTCAAAAATTTGCCTGTCAACAATGTCGCGTCGCTATTTTAATTGTGTTGGAAAAGAACTTTATTCAGTAAACCAAGCGATTCAGGAAAAAATTGATAACATGAAAGGGAAAGGGCTAAGAAATTGAAAATTTACAGATCCGAGGAAAAATGTTCATGCTTAACTCTGGCAGATTGAAATCATCCTCTCCACTAATTATTTACAGAAAGTGCAATTTCAAAATCTTCTGCCAAAGATTTGTTTTTGAGAAAATGTTGATATCCCTACGCTTGACTACTGCTTTATAAAAATAAAAAAACAAAAGGAAAAATAATAAAAATATCCCTGAACTTTGGCCTAATGTGTAACGTCGTCTTTGAATCATTAATTTGTTCAATGTGATCTATGAACTTTAGTTCAATGTACGATGCCGTCCCTAAAAATTAAATTTTTTCAACGTGATCTCTGAACTTTTAATACATATTCAATTTAGTGCATGGACTACATGAAAATGTTCAATATTGTTCCTAGACATGAATTAATGCAAGGATAATATTGGAAATCTAGGGACTAGATTGACACTTACCAAAAATTCAGGGATCAAATTGAATGTATTAAAAGTTAAAAGACAACATATATTGGGTAAAGTTCGGGGAGACCACTTGTGTAATCTTCTCAAAACAAAACTTTTAGGGAAAGGGCAAAAAAGGATAATGACATAAATTATTCATAAACTTCGGTCCAACGTGCAGTGTGGTTCACGAACTTTTAATTTGTTTAATGTAATACTCGAATTTTACCCCAATATGCAACGTGGTCCTTAAACTTTTAATTTGTTTAATGAGATCCCTTCATTTTTAGTACGTGTTCAATTTAGTCTCCGAACTATACGAAAACGCTCGATGTTTTCCTTTCATCAATTCGATTTCAATGACAACATCGGACGTTTTTATGTAGTCTAAAATTCAGGGACAATATTGAATAGTTTAAAAGTTTAAGGATCATATTATACATGGAGCTAAATTTTAGAAATGATATTAAATAAATGGTTAATACCACCAGAAACCCCAAACTGGTACACATGTGACAATTTTACCCCGAACTTTTTTTTTACCACCAAAAACCCCAAACTGGTACACATGTGATAAATTTTATATAATATTAAAATTTAAGGATCATATTAAACTTTTTTTGAACTTTTCTAGAAATGATATTAAAAGTTTAAGGATCATATTGTTAATTCGGGGTAAAATTATCACATGTGTACCAATTTTAGGTTTTTTATGGTTAAAAAAAATAGTTTGTAACCACCCGCCTGGGTGGCGCTGCTGGAATGCACACTTTTCCTCTCTCAAAAGGTTGAGTGTTCGAATCGTGGGTGGCGCTGCTGGAATGCGCACTTTTCCTCTCTCAAAAGGTTGAGTGTTCGAATCCCGGGCGCCGCAGGGTGACTTAACCGGTGGCACTTGTGTGGTGGCTAGCACGTGTTGCCTCCAGGGTTTACTCCCCGGCTGTCGGCCGTGCGGGGGTTTCCTGGGTTATCAAAAAAAAAAATAGTTTGTAGTAAATTTGTCACGGGTTTACCAGTTTTGAATAAAATTGTCATAGGTGTACTAGTTTTGGATTTTTTGTAGTAAAAAAAAGTTTATAATAAAATTATCACAGGTGCATCAGTTTGGAGTTTTTTGCGGTAAAAAAAAAAGTTCAAGGTAAGATTGTCACACATATATCAATTTAAGATTTTTGATGATATTAACCTTTAAATAAATTAAAATTTCAAAGATTACGTTACATATTAAGTTACATTTCACGAATTATTTGTGTTGTTTTTATATATAAAAAAAAAAAGAGGAGGGGGGAAGGAAAAGGCAAGAAAAAGGAGGCCACGAGACGAGAACGCAGGAGGGATCCAGCTCATAATTGTGAAGCCGGTCGTGCACCCCAAAAAGTCGTCCGACTCGGAACCACGTCAACGGCTCCAGCCATCATCCACCACGGCCACTGCTCCTTCTTCCTTCTTCATCGACGGTGGGGTGGGCCCCACCTTCCCTTCCTGACGTCATGGACTCCACGTAGCCACGTGGCGGTTACAAGGACACCACCCCCATAAAACGACAGAAGGAGGATCCCCCAACTATGTGGGACCGGCACGAGCCTCGTGTGATTTCCGATCGATGACAGACGCCAAATCGCACTATATGCCCCCCCCAAAGATGTTTGTCGGGTCCCCTCCTAGTACAGAAGACTCCGCTTTTTTTCACCTTTGGCGCGATAAGGCTTTGCCGGCTGACGGCTCGAACCGGATATTTCACGACGGGCAGACAATGATGTGAATTAGCCTATTCGAAGCAATTATGTTTCCTAAAGAAAGACAACGTGCACAAGAAAGATAAAATAGCCGCGTCCGCACCCAGCTCACACCGAGGGAAGAAGGATATTCTCTAAGGTCCAATCGTGCCTCAGGCTGATCCCGTTCCTGTAGATCCTCGGACAAACGACGAAGAGCTAGTCGGCTCCAGTTGCTCGGTGCGCGGTGCAGTTTGTTGCCAAATCCATAAGCTATTGCTATTGACAATGAAATTTTAATCTCATGATGCAAAATATATACTCAAATCTCCACATCGAACGAGGAGATTATTAGCTTCTTTGAACTTTTAGGCTCTTGTAGCGTCTTGTCCGGCATTTTGAAATCATGCGGCACGGGAATCTCCACAACACCGTGCACTTGCAGAGACGTGATCACAGCGCAGCAGATGATCCCGACGTCCATGCACGGATTAGACGGTTACGGTTTCGTCTCGGGACCCCGCCACGTGCGCTCGTACACGTCGATGTGGTACACACGTCGTACCAAAGTCAATGCTCCCCTCGCCGGACGGCTGTGATCCTCCGCTCTCTTTTGCTCTTTCTGAATTTCGGGACATTCTTTTTTTTTTTTTTTCGCATGTCTCCATTCATTGCAGCTCAATTTGGATTTCTTGTAATTTTTGGAACATAGTTCGAAAGCGTGAAGGCGTGGATTTCGGGTTTTGGAGACTCGATCGACCGCTCTCTTTACTTTTCTTGTTGTTTCTCGTCAATGCCGGCTTGGTGATAAAAAGAAAATTCAATGATCGAGTGCTCGTGGTCATGGCAAATGTGAACTGAGGGATGGTGCTATTTCAAAGCTGAATTTGATCCCGTGCTACTACCATGCTATGTCAACATGGGAGGTTGACTTCTTCTAAGTGAGAGTGACCGACTGAGGAGATGGTTTGATTTAGGTGGAAAAAGACGAAGGAAGTTTCCGCTAAAAGGAAGAGGTCTTCTTGGTATGTGTCGGAGACAAATTCTTGGTCCACTCTTTCTTGGACGGATTGTTAGGACAATAAAATAAAAATTCAACGATTGATTAGGTCCTGATATTTAGTTAGGTTACAATCACAAAAAAAAAATCCAAAACTCTGTTCACCGGGACGTAAATACCCTGAACTTTTTTTTTCACTAAAAATCCTAAATTTTTGCGTTGTGACATAAATACCGAAAACTTTTTTTCGTCTCATAAAATATTCTGAATTTATACTGATATGACAAATATTGATAGAATTGAAATAGATAGTATGTTTGTCATACTTGTATGAGTTTGAATTTTTTGGTGACATAAAAAAATTGTGAGTATTTGCGTCACAGTAGTCAAGTTTAGGGTTCATGGCGACACAAAAAAAGAAGTTTGGGGTATTTTTGTTTGCATAGTTTGAAGTTTTTTATGGTAATTGCCTTAATTATTACATGGACAAAGATCACGTGTGTGCATAAATATCCTATAATTAGGTAGGGATTACAATGTTGAGGAGTTCAACGTAAGAAAAGATGACACACGACACATGGTTCCACAACCACTACGCGGATTCACATGTAAGGAGAGTCGAGGATCTTTAGTCGTATGTGTTGGGATTTTGAACAAATTGGAGGGAACTCCAATTTGCAAATGTTGGAGCCAAAATCCATCAAATTATTTGAATGATATTAAAGGTGAAGGAGAGAGTCCCACATAGGAAAGATGGGAGCTTGAAGTTGGATATATTAGCTTGTGTCTTCCATGAAGGGTTGGGCCCCAAGGGGTACCCCACTTTTGTGGAAGAGAGAGGTGTTGCTCCAAGCAACAATTATCGCGCGCGCGCCGCCGTCCCGTCCGGGTCGGGAACGGGAAGATATTATCCAACTCTTTTAATTTTTTTTTGCAACGGTTCGGTTCAAACCGGCGGCTTCTCAATCGCGTCGGTTCGGTGGTACCAAGCCGGTTCCTTCACTTGGTCCATACCGAACCGGTTCCTTCATTGCGTCGGATCGCTTGAACGGTTAATCCGTCCAACTGGTACCGGTTCAACTCGAAATTGTTTGTTGACTAGTGACTCTTCGGACTTGTTTTATAAAACAAAACCTCATGTTTAAAAAAAAAAGGCTGTGCATTATTTTTAATCTCTCCCTCATTCGGTTTCTTTGTGCGATCAATTCCGCGACGTTCCGTTCGCCTTTTTCCTCCGAGCAAGTGGTGCCGGCTTTGAGGGAAGGATCCGTTCTATCCTGGGAGACGATTGTCCATTGACCTTGGGTACCTTAAAGAGGGGGCAAATTCGTCTTAAGGACACAACGTCTCTTCGTTGGGCTCGGATCAAACTTGCTTGTGTTGTTCGAAGTTTTCTTTTCTTTTCTTTCCTACGCTCAGGTTAGTCGACTTCTCTTGTTTTATACTATGGAAGTACGTATGTCGTATTGTATGTGATCAATATATTACGTATGATGATACCAAGGACTGAAGGGTAATTTTGATTTACAGTATGTACGTACCCCCACACGAGCCTAGTATGACTCACTTTTTGCCAACCCTATAACACGTACAGCCGAAGCCGGTGGAAGCGGGGCGTGCTGCATTGAGACTCGGCTGATCTCGAGGTTCGTGGAATACCATGCAAGTCCTATAAACAGATTAAATTCAAATGTTGGGTGTTGGATCTGTATCGGCGGCCTCGACCTAGAGTAGTTTGTACGTGATTTGTGTGATTTGAACGATTATCTATGATCATTACAAGATTACAAAAAGTCCCTTTTTTCTATACAAACAAGAAAAAAGGCGAGGATAGCACAATTGTTCGACACTACATAAGGTCCGACATGTTCTTTACAGAATATCGAGTCTGAGTCACGACTTGTTTGGACCGTCATCCGTGGATCCGAGGTCTTGTCATGCTGAAGGTCGTCTAGGATCAACCAGCAAAAAGCTATGCATTCAAGCACACTACTTTTTTTAACATAGACTTTATAACTATATAGATTCATAATACGAGTAACACGACATCCAAAAATCAAATATACGAGCAGGAAATTGTCCGGAAATTTGTAGTTTTCATTGAAAAATAATGTACAGATATTTAGAAAGATAACAAGTCATCTGATTGCATCCGTCCATGTTATTCACCGATTTAGCTTTTAATTAATTCCCACCATCGAAGCCGTCCAAAGTTCTATAAGGTGATTAAACAATAAAAACCGTTAGCAAGTCAATGTGTATTACTAGATCTTACTCTAGAAGGTTAACCTAAAGTGAAAATATAATAGGGGATTTGGTAAGGAAAGGTCTTGATTTCCAAGAGAAGAGGGTCGATTTGGTCAAGTGATCATCAACAAAGAGAAGACATGAAGTTCTTTCTCAATTTTGACTACCATGTTATGCTATATATGTTGGAGTTGGCTAATACTTCGGGGATCTTTGTTTCTCACACCAGGTACGCCCATACGAGTTTAGAAAAATTGAAGTGTTATTCGACGACATGTGACTCCTGCGTGCGAAATACAGGGGCAGCGCCCCCAACACTGGTGCCCCGCTGCCCGGTCAGCGGGCGGGGGTTCGGGGGCAGCGCTGTCAGCGGACAGCTGCCTCGCTCGCCGGTGAGTGGGCGGGGCTCAGGGACAGTGCCCCCGAAACCTCAACGGGTTTGAACTTTTATTTAAGCTGGCCTGTATGATGCAAGATTAAGAGATTTCGTATAGGTTTAAGTTTTGGGCCCGTTTGGAGCACATATATATTTTGCTCATTTTTCTCATCATTGAAACGAGTTGAGTAGCTATAAACCAAAAATCATAGTAAAGTCTTTTTGCAGGACGTAGCCCTATTCGAGGGTGAACCTAGGTAAATTCGTGTATCGTCTATTTTCTCTGTCTTCTGCATGATCATTCTGTTTCGGTCATCGATACATACCTTCAATATAGTCTTGCACGTTTCTTGCATTTGCTCATTTTATTCATTCTTGTTTTTATTTTTTGCTATTAGAAAAAAATGGCTGGATAATTAATTAAGAAAATCCCAATATCCAGGGGCAAGTAAAGGCCTCTACAAACCCTTAGGTCGAGCACAGACTGTAAATAAGAATTTGAGCGGATGAATTTTATTCGAGTAACTATAATGGTCGCCGCCGCACATATCCGGTCCGGTGTTGAGAAAGTTCGGGATGGGGATCACGGGATCGATTTCCATGAATCGTCGAAGGATAGAAGAAAGCCGTATCGTTTTGTAAATCCAATTTACGGGCCTTTTTTTTAATATCGCGGAATTATTTTATGACGAATCAATAGTCTGAGGGCGTTCTTTCATTTGGTGAACGAAGAGGGGACCAAGGTCTGGTCTGGTTTGCATTTGTCAAACTTCTTTGCATTTCAAGAGACAAAGGATCAAACGATTTCCTGTTTTAAGGACAGGTTGTTTCTCCATTAAAAATGATGTATCATTCATCCTCCAATTGTTTTTTTTTTTACCTTAAAAAAATCTCTGTACCGTGCTCGACCATGTACATAAGCGGACTCTTTCTTCCTCGCAAACAAATCCACACCTCTCTCTCTCTCTCTCTCTCTCTCTCTCTAGCTGAGCCATGGAGGAGATGATCTACAGGAAAGAAGCATGCATCCCAAACCCTAGCCCTTCGCCACTCGCCATGCGCAAGCGCTCGCGCACCATCTCCAAGGCGAACGGCAAGCCCAAGATACGCATCATCCACATCTTCGCGCCGGAGATCATAAAGACCGACGCGGAGAACTTCCGCGAGCTCGTCCAGCGGCTCACCGGGAAGCCCTCTGAGAGAGACGGCGCGAAGGGCAAGGCGAGAAGGATGGCCGAGAGGGTCGACCCGAGAATGATGATGACGGAGAAGTACTCGCCGCCGATCGCCACCGGAGTCAGCTGGGACGCAGAGGATCTAGAAGAGGAAGCAGAGGGTCGCAACGGCGATTCGGGGTGCAGTGAGAGGATGAAGATCGAAGAGGAAATGCGGAGAGCTGAGAGCTATGGTGGTGGTGGTGAACTGTTTGGTCGTCCGTACGAGGAATTGGGTAGCTATGAAGAAGAGTTTCCTTTGTTAGCCGTGGATCTTTCTCACATGCACGCCTTTGAAGCTGCTCAACTTGCCTGACCAGTTTAAGTCTTAATTTGCAGAATTAATCGCGTAGTTTCTAGGTATATCCTCGAACTAATCTTAATGATCCCCCTCTTCAGAATTTTTGGTCTCCAGGAGCACGAGAATTGTCTCTATCGATTTTCATTATTGCTTACTGTGAATACAGCACTTCTTCTGCAGACCGTGTTTCTGTTTTCTCCTTCCCCCATTTGGAACTTTTATGCTGCTCATGTCATTTCCCGGAGATATTTGTGTAGTTTTAAAATGATTTGGTTTGCCTCATCTTGATGAAGAACTGGTTCTTGTCCCTTCTATGTTTGGGCCGCTGTCTCTCTCTCTCTCTTTCTGAGCTAAACCATTGTTTCTGAGTGAACAGTGCTGTGCAAGACTGTCGATGAAATTTGATTGATGAACTACTTTGCTTGCAAGGCTCGATATATATTTTATCAATTGCGTAATTTTCTATATAACCCAATAGTTCTCGACCATCATTCGCTTGTATAAAGTCTGTGTTAGAAAAGACATAACTAGGGTTAATTTAACGTATATATTATGTCCATCTTCATCCCCATCCGTTCAAATGAACTGTATTTTATTTTCCAAACGCATACGCCACGTCCTGCAAATCTTCTAATTAGAGTCTCCAAGGATCTTCCATTCTCACAAGTCCCACGAGAACAGCAATTATCATACCTCAACTAAGGAATTCTTCCTGTTACTGCCTTAGGCGGTAATAATTTGGACCCTCAGTACACACTTTTTCGCATCATCACGAGTTTATTCGCATACCACCATGTGCGTGGATGTACATGATCGAGCGCACATGTCTCTGACCCTCTCGGGCTCGATTGTGGTTAGCGAGAGAGGTCGTTGGCATGAGGATAGACACGGTTTTTGGGATGACGTGCATCGACGACGAAGGGAAATGTAGATAAAAGGTGCTTTGGCGAACCAGAGAGGACAGCTATGGAGGATGAAGGCTGTTTTAGGAATATCATATTCTTCTGCTGCAGATGATAATCCGTATGGAGGGTTGGTGTTATAATCATTTCTTTGACTTGTGATCCAAAGTCAACTTCACGGTAAACTCCATATATGTATGTGCCAATTGCAATAGAATTTTGGAGGACTAACGTGTGGATGTGATCGAGTTTAATCATTCATTATTACAAAATTCAAGATGACAGTGAGACAGGACCCGACCCATGAAGCCATGATTTGACCGTGGCCTTCAACTTGCTGGGTATTTCTGTAGTTTGATTGGATCGTACACCTAATTTTGTGGAGTTATATTTGTCTGGCGTATGGGGCGTAAAAAGAGGTTCCATCCAATTCTTTTTTATTGGCTTTGTAGTTTATAATAGAACTGTTAAAAGGGGGAGGTAAGCTGGTAAGCAACCCGAAGGAAGGAAAAATTATACTGTCGGTCATAAATTCATTATATATATATGTTAATCCAATTCTAAACTTTTTAATTTTATAAATTTAGTTCTAAACGTTTATGCGAAATTTCAATACAATTCTTTTGATCAATTTCACCGGATATTGATGCCGATAGCGATTTAGTCACGTTGGTCATCCTACGTGGTACACCGTTACGTCGGCAATTTTCGATAAAAATTGATCTGAAGGACTATATTTGCGCAAATATTTATGACTAAATTGAAAAAATTGAAAAATTTATAATTGAATCGACATTTGAGATTTATGATTAATTGGATAATTTTCCTTGTGAAGGAACCATAACTTCATCCCCTAGAGAATATTGAAATTTTTTCCAGAGTGAAAACTAGTATTCTTTTGAGTTCTGAGAGAAGAAATCAATTGATTTTCCATAACGATTATCTTCTATATTCACAAAGAGACATTTGTTTCTATTCTTTTGAAAGCAATAATGACTTTATACGAGACTTAAACCTCGTGGTTTCCACTTTCCAGTGATCTATAATTGATTGTCTATATTTGGACTTTGGCGGTTGGTATTCAAAATTTATTTTGATATTGAACACTTCAAATGGATAAAACATATCAGTAATGACTTAAAAAAAGGTCATAATTAGTATTTTATTACATATAATTTATGAAAATTAAAATAATTATAATAACTTCGTCAGTCACCCGGTGATTTTTATGATCGTGGACAAGCTGTACTTCTTTTGGACTTCTGCTTTCCTTTGATCTGCGGGTACGTTGAATCTCGAAGAGCACGTGGGGGCAATTTCTCAAGATGACAAAAGATTGTAATCATTTGAGTTACGAAATTTGAAGTAATTCCGCAATGTTTTAACTTTCTAAGCTGTTTCGCAATGTTGATTAGATGTTAGAAACGTCGTCAAATTAGTAGGACGCTTCTAGAGCATTTGATTTGTTAAACGAATTCGAATTTCTCGACAAATTTGTAAAGTATCAAAAGTCGCATTCTCATGTCATGTCAACAACCACCATCCCTAAAAGGTTGTAAGAGACTTCTAAACCCGAAAGTTTGGCCATATACAAGTTCCATTGACGGTGAGAAGACCCTTATGCTTCCATTAATCAATCCGAGCTTCGTTACTATTCGAGAAATCACGAGATTATATAAATGAATTGGACAGGCATCCCCAGACAAAATCCCAGCGAGCTGAGATTTTTAGGATAATAAGAGCAACCTTGTCTCTTCGTCCAAAGAGAAGAAAAAACAACAAAGGAAAAGAGCGATTTTGTCTCTGCGTGTGACGCAAAGGCAAAGATTTGGGAGCCTATAATCAGCAAAACAACGTCAAATTGCAGTCGTTTTTATAATTATCTTTGCCAACCCAAAAGTGGAGACAATATGTTAGTCAATCAACGTGGGTTGCGTTCCTTTGTCCCGGTGGGGCTCATACTTCCCACCGACTCCCAATGATCAACTCTTTGCATCCCTTTCTACCAGCAAAAAAATAATCAGAATGCCTTATCATCGATGACTGAAATATGCTAAAATATTATCTAGTTGCAAAGCACGTTTTATCACTACAGCACGAAAGCACACCAGAAACAAGATGGTTGACCTCTTGCAAGACCTTGCAAGAGATTCATTGCTTTTGCTAATTATGACGGTGGATCGACTAATGTTTTTTACCCGGACACGGGACTCCGTGAGTGAATTCTTTGTGACTGAGAGGTCTCTTCCCTCTGCGTGGAATGCGACTGAGCAGAAAGAAGCCGAACCGCGGATGAAAGAAATGAAGTAGCAGATCAGTGAAAGAGGAAAACCCTGAAACTTCTGCACGGTGACTGTGCTTCAAAATATAGTTTATCGTCGTCGCTGTCAATGACATACTTTCTAGCTCTCATACTCCACGACTGGCTCTACCATCGTAGGAGGCACCTCCAATCTTGTGAGGACTTCAGGTAGTCCATCGCTACTCCTTATTATCTGCAACAAAATTCAAAACTCTAATGACTGCCAATGCTCTTGGAGCAATTCCATGTCAAATCCTAAAAGGAACCTTCATAGGATTGGTCCCCAACTTTTCAGTCCATTTATGGCTAAACATAGATGACTGTGTTAAACCTTTCTTGGAACAGACAGTCAATTAGGTGACTGATTCAAAAATCAGGTTCAGACTCAATAGCTCAATAAAGGCAGTAGGAAGATAACAAAGAACCATATTTTTCTATAATATTTTAGCTTATAAAAAGGGCAGGGAGGGCAACCATCGTGACTAATCCTTCTAGGTGTTAGCACGGGAGTCCAACACCCTCTTTGATTCTTATTCATATGTCACTTTAGGAAAATTATGCACGTAAAAACTCACTAGTATCTCTTCATCAAGGTAAGATATCATGAAAAGCCTCTGGAAAGTCCCACCTGAAGGGCATTAGAAGAAAGAATTTAGTGCAGGAACAAGGACACATGAACTCATAGAATGCAAATGTTCATAAAAGCACCAGGACAACTTTTTTCTTCTTTTGGCAAAAGTAAACAAGTTCAGTAACGAGCAAGCACAAAGTGGGTGCATCACATTGCCGTCCAAAAGCAGGAGAACCTTCTGCAATTGTTTGCTCTCGGAGTTGTCATCATTACACTTATCAAATTAACTGGGCAATGACAAGAAATAGCAGGTGTCACTCGAAAGAGATTTCCAACAATGAAACCAAAAAATTCTCCCTAGAAAGTCATAACATGTCATCTATAAGCTGAATACCACTACTTCTACAGCCACATCCTGATTATTATCTTCCCATGTTGTAAATTATGTTAACCATAAATATCCTCCCTTTCTTTTAGCTCGATCAGTCTCACCCATGATTTTCTGTGAGCCCTGTATGGTTTGACATCGTACTTTTTGACTAATGAAAGGTCAGAACAGTTTTGGTAGCATAAGCCAGGAACAACAATTTATTTTTAAAGGTGTTGAGGCTATATTTTTCATGCTTGAAATCGGAGTTGACGTCTCAGCCAACAGAAATAATTGAATAGGCAACAGTACTTTTGGGGTTCAATCGAGCCCAAGAACAAAAAGAACGCTAGGTAAAGTAAGAAGGTTAAAGTTAAGATAAAAGAAATTCTAGTTAATTTCACTGGATTGCTTACTTAGAGGTACTGTTAATCCGCTGGTGATGGCATCTTTAATTGGAACAGGAAGTTGCTGTACTGTGCTAACTGCCTGGCCAAGTGCACCTTTTAGCTGGTCCGGTACAGTTTCTTCAATTACGGTTGGTGTTTCAAGTGTCCCTTCTGCATATTCCTCCTTCATCCGAAGCGGGCCCTCCACAGATAACTTGGTGGACAAGATGAATTTGCTTTCTAGCTTCATTAAAGAAAATTTCTTGCTATCAAAACCCTCACACATGTTGGTCCAGCCTTAGACATATCAAAATGCAATCAACAATGAAAGTAACCACATTGTTATATCCATATAACGTATTTATTTGTATATCACCTATGAAGACACAAATTACAAGTAGAATTTCCACAATTTATTTGAAATAGTCCATCAGTCTACATTCATGTAGAAGGAAACCCAGTGTCATGATTTCATCCCCTGGAGAAGGGAAGAGTGCCTATCAAAGAAGTGATAATTAATTTTACTCCTGTAGAAAGAAAAATGGATCTTGAAAGATTGTAGTTTGTTTTAGAATTGTGAATTTTACAAAGAACAAAGATCCCGCTCAAAAAAGACACAAACAAAATAGGAAGAAGACAGAGTAGAAGATGACAACTAAAAAATCGTCTTAATGTGAACACATCAACATGGGAACATGTCCAAAGTACTCCCATTACAATTTTTCCCCTTCCACTATTACCAGGCTGGACATCCAAGGAATGAAGAGAAGAATAATACTCCTGTCGACCACAGAATGAAATCTTACTAGATGATTTAAAATGATATTGAGAAGCGCAGGAACAGAAAAGGAGCTTCTCTGAGGCGGTTTGAACATGCGAGACAAAGGTCTTCAGATGCTCAAGTGAGGAAATGTGGTTTTGGGAGACTGGGGTTAAAAGGGGCACAAAAGACCTAAAAGACACAAGGGAGGAGATGACAAGCAAATATATGGAATGCTCGGATCTTACAGAAGAATGTTTTGCTTAGACTTGACTTACAGAAGACTTGACATAAAATTCAGCACAGTGCTTGAGATGAATACATGGCAGACCCACTTAATGAGAAGATTTTCAGCTGTCTGTTGTTGTTGTTGTTGTTGTTGTTGTTGTTGTTATTGTTGTTGCTCTTGTCATTGAGATATGAAGGGGAATGATTGGAGATTCATGAGCACGAAATTGTTCAGCTCTACAGCCACCAAGCATATGCATATCCATAATTCGCATGAAAGGATTGAAGGCAACGGATGAGATCAAAAGACACATGAAGTGAAGGGGCACCTTGCTAGCAATAGCATTCAATATAGGGGAACCAAGTTAACAAATTCCATTTCAATGTGAACAGTATCTCTGATTTATATCTCTCTTTCAAAGCAAGAAGGGAAAGGGAATGGTGCTATTGAGAGCATGTATACACTTTCAACCCAGTCTACACTCATCTTGCGTGTATGGATGTAATAATAAGGATCAATAACTAAGAACTCAAACCTCTATTCCAGATTAAGAATTTTCCCCATAATATTAAATCAGATATTTAAATAAACATAAACATATCATAAAGGAATTTTAGCTCACATGCAATCTCACAGTCCATCATAACCAAGAAATTCATGCAAAGTTAAGCAGTGAACAAGTGCCCACTGGCTTTCTAGAAAGACTAACTTTGCAAAGATGAGAAGTCGACAAGCATCTTTACTTCAGTTAGAGTAACACGGAAAAATGTATGAAGCAAAAAGCCTGGAATTACCGAGTTCAGTAACTTCAGATTAGCTGTAATTCTAGCATACCCATCTTTAATCATGATATCCATTTTTGACAGATTGGCCAAAGTTGCCGGAAATCTCCTGCCATTAAGAGATTAGATTATCAAAATTAGAAGCCATGTATGGAGACTGATTTTGAAATTCAGCAGGGAAAGCTTACACATATTAAGTGAAAAGCAACTGATAAATATAGTGATTGCTCCACAGACAGAGAGAGAGAGAGAGAGAGAGAGAGAGAAGTGAAAACTCAAAACTTACTCGAATATCACTCTAGCAGCAGTCAGCCCAGGGCTTCCAGAGCCAAACCATTCAAAGTTCCATCGACCTTCTAAAAAGGGAGACCTGGGTTGCTGAACAAACGAAGTAAGATTCACAAGAAACAGGCTATACTTAAAACGTTTGAATGAAGCACCTACGTTGTCGGCCTAGGTGTCGGATTAAGTCGCTCAAGACCAATTATCCTCTCATTCACATCAATTTGTTGCATATCAGTCATCTTCCCACTGATCAATGCCTCAAAGCCTCCAGAATCTTTGAACTGACAATACGGTAACAAAGTGAGTATTCAGGAAAAGTTTGTGCTGCAGGATTGGAGCTGTGAAGTCCCAACTAGCTACTATCTAAAAAGCACACATCATGACATCCATTTTCAGCTCATAACATGAGTGATTAAGGCTAATATCCAAACTATAACTAAATTTATGAGAATGAGGGTTCTAGAGATGAGGAAGCATTTGACGTGTAGTAGGAATCTATGCCTCCACTCAACACGATACTAGAACCACATTATGCTATCAGCAGAAATGGGAGACACAAGGGAAGGTTTCACTAAACAGTGCATGTGCACTTCTCATGCTGCATGCAATCTCACAGATTCCTGCAAACATGGAATGATGATGGAAAATTTTGAGCAAAGAGCAGGGCAGGCAACCTAATTTTCCAAATTTTCATCGTGGACAGATAGATTTCCATAGGTTCTGCACATGGATCAGCATATTCCCATTAAGGAAGCAAAAGTAATGACATGCTTGGACGGGCAGGCTAGAAGTAAGCACATCCTAAACAAAATAGAATTATGGATACCCAATAATTTCAAACAAGTCTGCCAGAATCAATCAGACTAAAAGTAACTCCGGAGGCCGTTATCATGTCAACATACTCCACAGTCGCGGGAATCTCCAGCGTGTGACTTCCCTATCAAATGCATTCCTTAAAGAGCGCAACTTATTTCATTTGGCAGTAAAGATACACCTCGAATCATATCGGAATATATGCATTGCGTGAGCCTCCACAGACAGATAGAGGAGGGATGAAGACGGTGTGAGCTTGAAGCTAAGTGGACAGAGAAGCTGGAAGCTAGCAATCAACTCAAACTCCTCAACCCAAAAAAAAAAAAAATGACACTTGACGAGCACATAAGCTTACAAATCACATCACGGAGGACACTACAAACGGAACAAAAGACGAGGAATCAACTCGATTCACCGACTCGAAGCGGCTCCTGATCTAAGAAATACAGTTCCGGCAATCGACATCTTATTCAATCCAATCGCAGCGAGCCGCAATCAGCTCCAGCGCCCGTTAACTTACAGCGAGGAGGAGCGATTCCTTGGCGGAGAGCCTCTCCATCTCCTTGGCGTACGTCGCCGGGGCCCCCTGCACGGCCTGCTGCACCATCGCCACGCGCGGCGTCCCGCCGGAGATCCCCCCGCGGCGGCCGGGCATCCACCGGCCGGCGGCGGAGGGCGAGGGCTTCGGCGGGCGCGGAGGGAGGGAGGGAGAGCGGCAGCGGAGGGAGAGGGCCGAAGGAAGAACGGCTTGAATGGCAGTCATTGCTAGAGATAGAGAGAGAGAGAGAGATGGAGCTTGAGAAGGCGGAGACTGTGAAGCGCCGGTGACCGGGAAAGACGCAGTGGCGGGGCGAGGCCGGCTTTTGTCCGGGTCCGGCGAGAGGGGTAGTTTCGTCCGAGACCGTGGATAAGTTTGGCGATGAGTCACCTGCTTTTTGATTGGCTGTTAATAACCGTTTTTGCTCAACCTCTCCGGAATTCGAAATTAATTTGCGAATTTTAATTTAGCATGCTGTGAAATCGAGAGGGACGAAAGATTTCATTGACATATCCAGCGAATATTTTCAATTTTAAACCTTATCTCGACCGTGGTAAATTACGAGGTTGTAACCTATTTCAATGTAGGCATGAACATTTTTGGGTTCTATTTGATGGCAAATGTAAGTAATCGAGGGGTACTTTCGTACTCTTTTTCTTCCCTTGACTCCAAAATGCAATAGGTTCTTCAATTCTCTAGAAAAAAAAAAAAAGAAAAAGCACAAATTTATGATTTAGAAATGCCATGACCGGTCGATCCTGGGTAATTTGCGGGGACGCTGGTCCAGTTCCCAGTCCCTGGCGTGGAATCGCTCACTTGGACCTAACCGATTTTTTTTTAATGTTTTAATTCATTAAAATTTTGTAAAAATAAATCCTAATCTATTTTTCATTTCATGAAAGAATGCTCTAAAAAGACTTGAGTGACTGCGTTTATTTGCACACGTGAGTAAGATGATAAGAACAAATCAGTACACAATAATAATTACTCATTCTAATCAAATTTCGCCACAAAATTGAAAAAATATCTGTGAAACCTATAATGTTACAAGAAACTCACTGATTTTAAAACGACTTGATTATCAAAAACATCTTCTTCATCTTAAACATTAACGACAACTAAAAAAAAACTAAATATACCATTAGCTCCATTGGTTCATCCAGAAACTAAACCGAATCAATTGGTCTAGGGGGCATCGGTATGGTTCTCAGTTCCAGAATTTAGGAACTGGTCCCTTTGGTCTAGTTCCTAAATTCAGGGCGGAAATCAAATCGCTCGGAACTAATTGTCCTTAATTTTTTTCATCGCAAATATAGTATA
Organism: Syzygium aqueum; assembly: GCA_031216185.1. NCBI lineage: Eukaryota > Viridiplantae > Streptophyta > Magnoliopsida > Myrtales > Myrtaceae > Syzygium > Syzygium aqueum. The sequence goes on from CM062231.1 coordinate 24,413,192, forward strand.
TAAAGGGAAAAAAATCTCCACGAGCAGCCGTCATTTCCGTTGATGAATTAATGAAGGGAATGGTTTGATAGTTACCAATCAGACACATCGACGAGTCCCCTATGATCCACCATGCACCAGTCGCAGTCACGTAAATTTCGTCGTAGTACACGAAACAAAAACAGAGTTTGCGGACGAACTTTGGTGGCGTACGGGCTGTTTTTTCATCTCCTCCTTTCAATTTTCGGGGCCGCACACGCCCAAACGTACGGTCTGGCCGCAAAAGCTGTGCACGTGATTCGACCGAAGGGCCTTGTACCTAGTCACGACCACAGGTCGATTTCGGCCCGAAATCGACTAGTCAAACCGAGGCCCGACCTATCGACCGAGCCCGCGGTTCGAAATCGGAACCGGCTCGTAGCCTAAGGGCCCGGTTACCATTCCAAAAAAAATTTAAAAATTTAAAAAAATTAATTATAAAAAAAAGAGAACCTCCTGCTGCGGCCTGTTGTCGAGGCAGCCTGCAAAGGCTGCCTTGACAAAGGCAAAAAAAAAAATAATAAGAAGATAACCGTTACAAATTGCAACGGTTATCTAACTTTTTTTATCCTAAATTTTCTTCTCATTTTTTCTCATAAATTCTCATAAATTCTCTCGATATTCTCAATTCTCTCAAATTCTCTTCTATCAAATTTTCTCAATACTCTCAATTTCTCAATCCGCGCAATTCTCTCTTAATTTTCCTAATCAATCTATTTAATTCTCTCAATCCACTCGAAAAATGACAAGTAGAAGTCGAGTGCTAACTGGTAGGGGTGTCAAAATCGAACCGGAAAACCGAACCGAGATATGAATCGAACCGAAACGAAAATTTCATGCATTTCGGTTCGGATCATCAAAATTAACCAATTTTTTTTTTCAGTTCGGTTTATTTCAGTTCAGTTCGGATCAAACCGAACTGAAATAAACTTTGGTTTTAGCCCTAAAAACAAAAAAGCCCTATTTGCCTCAGCCAGCGCCTCTCTCGTGCTCGCATCTCCCCCTCCGGCCCCGCCGCTCGCCGCCGCCACAGCCTTCGCCGGCCGCAGCTCCCGCCGGGATAAATCCAAGGCTTCTCCGGTGGACATCGCTCACCTGCACAACATCGTGAGGCTAGTCGATGAGTCGCTCCAACAAGTCGCTCCACTCCGAGTTTGGCGTGCTCAGCTCCGTCCTCGACCTCGACCAGGTCGACCCCGCCAAGCACTCCCTCGGCTACCTCTATATCCTGTGAGTCTCACTTCGCTCCCTCCCTCCGCCGCCGCCGCCACAGCTTAAAACGGCCGCGATTTCGTCGAGCTTCATCGCATCGTTGCCGTCGGATACCCACGAAGCCTTTGCTCTGTAAGTCGGATCCCGCCTCCTCTTCTTTGCCCTGAATCTCGGTTCTTGTTATCAATTTCGAGTTTTTACGAAGTGGGTGTGATCGATCTTGGAAGACCAACCTCGAGCTTCGTGCTGTGTTCGTATGCTTTGAGGTCGATTGATTGGTTGAAGAACTTTGGGGTTTGTTTCCGTGGGTGGGTTCTGTTACTGGGTCGATGTTTTTATGTCAATGTTGTCGCAATTCAGTGTTGTTTGTGTAGCTAATGTTTTTGGTCAAGCTGCTGCTGGTGCTGGAAAATAATTTAAACTTGGGTCAGAGATTGGAATTGGGTTGTTGCGCGCGTTTCATGTTCTGAGATTCCAATTGCCGAAGGGAGTTTATTCACCGCCACGCTATGGGTTGGTCTGGAGGGTTTCCATATGACAGTTAATGGAAGGCATGAAACATCATTTGCTTACGGGGAGGTAAAGTATGCCGTTAGTTACTTATTCTCTATTTACGGCCTAGTGCTGTTGTAGTAACTTCAATGCTATTTGAGAGTTCTCCTAATGCAGAAACTTGAACCAGGGTCGGTTAATCGAGTCAAAGTGGTTGGTGATTTGGATGTGTTGTCGACTATAGCTAAAGGTTTGCTGTATCTGAGGATCATGATTTGGTTGTTGATGCCAAGAATCTCAAACCTCCGTTAATTACCAGGAGAAGACATGTGATGTTGATTGGCGTTTTCTCAACTGGAAATAATTTTGAGAGACGATTGGCTATAAGGAGGTCTTGGATGCAATATGAAGCCATACGCTTTGGGGATGTAGCTGTTCGATTTTTCATTGGTCTTGTAAGTGATTATAACTTACATCTTATGTTCCTCCTACTGAATCCTGGGATAATTCTCTGGAGTAATAGCTGTTTCTGTCGAATAGAACCCTTTATTGTGTCATGAATGTCTTGATGATATTTGCACATTATTGCTTATCTGTTCATTGATGAAAAGGTAAGCACAAAGCTAAGTAATAGTCAAATATCAAATCCATCCTGAAATTACCAAATGGTGTTTCTTTTCTTTCTTCTGTTCCTTGATTTCAATGTGATTGTGGCCACTTTTGTCAAGTAAATACCAGGTATTTTGGCCAAAAAAATTATCATGATCACCATAACATCATAGTAATATATTTAATTATAATTACAAGAAGAGCAGAAAAAATTCAACCTCGACTCAAGCAAAGACAATATCGCTCAAAATGCCGACTATGTAGCAAAAAATTATCTTTTTCTACAATGTGATGAAGTTTCTAGAGCTTTCTTTATTTTTTATCATAAAAATTTATCATAAAATTATCATAAATACATATTATTATCAAAAAATCATCATAAAAAAATTACCATGAAATTTTTTTCATAAAAACAGAAAACCGAGCCATGAATAAAAAAGCAAAAAAAAACAAAAAAGAAGAAGAAACCGAAAACCAAACCGAACCGAACCAAACCAAACCAAATCGGCTTATCGGTTCGGTTCCAATTCGGTTCGGTTCCTATTTGGTTTGGTTCAAGGAGGAACCCTTAACGGTTCGGTTCGGTTCGGTTTTTCAAGAAAACCGAACCGTTTACACCCCTACTAACTGGTAAAGGTAAGAATATCATGACGGAATCCCATAATTCGTTTGATCATCGTGATTATGCAGATTTTTCAAAATGATGAAATCAACATTTTTTCCGATGTGAAGGGCATCCTGACGCGATAAAGTCTTCATCATCCTGCCGAAATATCTACAGCAAAGAAGACGGAGCGGGAACTTATATTTGACATTTAGGATCACTTCACGAAAATGGAAAAGGTTTGATATTAGTCAAAAAAGAAATGATATAATTTGTAAACATTGTGGAAAAATATATAAATATACAGATGGACAAGGATATAAAATATTTAAACGACATCTTAGGAGCAAACATCCAACCCAAGCAGGAATCGATATCAGGCAACAACAAATTTCCTGGTACGTCAATCCAAACACTTCCCATTTATTTCGTTTTAATGAAAAAACTTATAAGGAAGAATTAGGTAAATTTATTTTCGTTGAGCATTTATCATTTAATTTTGGAGAAAGATTTGATTTTAATCAATTTGTACAAAAAATATGTGCTCCACAAGCAAAATGTGTTCCTGGAAATTCACTTAAACGAGTAATTAAATATCTTTACAAAAATGGAAAAAAAGATTTACAAAACTCTTTTATGCAATTTAATGGATGCGCGCATATAGGTAGTGATATTTGGAGTGATCATTGGCAAATTCATTCTTACATGGGCATAATATGTTATTGGATAGAAGACGATTGAAGTATTCAAAAAAGAGTTATTGCATTTAGAGTTTTCGATGATAAGCATATGGTAAATAATATTTATAGAATAATTAGGCAAATTTTAGAAGAATATTATTTACTTAACAAAATTTTTTCAATTGGTTTTGATAATGCCGCGGCAAATACCGCTTCAATTGCCAATTTAGAAAATATTTGTAAACTCGCTTTTGGCGGAAAATTTTTTCATGTTAGATGTGCTTGTCATGTTTTAAATTTATGTGTACAAGATGGTTTGAAAATTCTTGATATTTTTCTTGAACCAATAAAAGCGGTGATTCAATTTTTATGGAAAAATCCCAAAAATATGAAAGAATGGGGTAGATTTTGTAAAGGAAATGACAAAAAGCCAAAAAGATTTCTAAGAGATATTCCAACTCGTTGGAATTCTACTTTCCACTTGCTTAGTGAATCTTATGAATATAAAGATTTATTATGTGCATTCATTTCTAATAATATACCTCAGATTAATTTATACCCACAAGAGTGGGCATTTGCAAAAAATTTTTAGATATTTTAAAGGTTTTTAATGATGCAACTTATACTTTGTCGGGTGTTTATTATCCTACTACGCATTTATTTTTAATAGAATGTATTAATATCGTCGGAGTTTTTGAGGAATATGAAAATGATGTTGAATTACAATATACTATAGTAACAATGAAAATGAAGTGGCTACATTATTATAGAGTAATTCCCATTATTTATTTAGTTGCTTGTGTTTTTTATCCGCGTTGCAAATTAGATGATTTAAGTGATTATTTGCATGTGTATTATCAATTTTTACATTATGATACGGTAAATGTTACAACCATACTAAGTGAGATTAAAAACGTAGTAATAGAATATTATAATGAATTGTATACTAAATATAATTTAGGTGATATTGGATCTTTTCAATCTACTGAGACATAAAGTGAAAGTACAGGTAAAATTAGTAGAGAGTACCAACTTTTATCACATAGACAAAAAAAATGGAGTAATAGGAAATATTTATGTATTAGAGATTTATCTAACCGTTTCCTTTGAGTTTACTGAATTTGAAGGTAGCATAGGTTTTTTAATTTTGGATTGGTGGAAGAGGCGCGCAAGCCAATACCCAATCCTTTCTCTTATTACAAAACAAATTTTTGCAACCCCTTGTTCCATAATTGCGGTCGAACAAGCATTCAGTGTTGAAGGTAATATCTGGGACGAATATCATTCAAGATTAGCAACAGAATCAGTGGAGGCTCAAGCTTGTGTCGATGATTGGACGAAAGCTCAACACCAACAAGAGATAGATCAGAATAATGAATCTGAATTATTTAACGATGGAGATACTACCGGTACCAGTACCGCTACCTCTATCGCTACCGGAATGGGTAGCGACGACTGAGGGTCAAAGAACTGTTGGAGTTGGCAAATATTTCGAGGACCCTTATTTCTCATACCGAGCACGCTCACGTGAGTTTAGGGAAACTGAAGTATAATCCAACGACATGTGACCCCTGCGCACGGAAATGCGGGGTTCAAATAGGCTTAGGTTTTTGAGTAATTTTAGGGCATATATATTGTGTTTTTTTTTTATAGATCATCGTAACGAATTGTAAGACGTTTAATGATAACTTATTAAATTCAAGCCTCCTCTTTCTCTCTTTTTGTCCCCAAATTTGATTACAATTTATATTTTGATTACAATTTATATTGAATAATTCATTATTTTATAATTTTATAATTTTATAATTCATTATTTTTTATTTCATAATTTATTTTTTAAAATTTTAAATTATAAACCAGAACGGACAGGAAGCGAAACCGGCTGGGAACCGGAATCGGAACAGGACCGGAACTGACCGGTTCCAAACCGAAACCACTAGGGACGGTTCCGGTTTCGATTCATACATGATCACGAATCAAAACTGGTCGGTTCCGAACCGTGGCCATGACCACCTGTACCTTTGCATGGCAAGGTCCAGGCAGATGTGTACGTGCATTTAAGCTCTTGCCGGCATTGTTTCTCGTCAAGGTAGCTAGGAAACCTTAGCTGCAAGACAGCTGGTAGAGACAACGGCACATGGCAAGACGCACGAGCCAGATGATGATATGGTGAGGTTCTCCCATTTAAGGACTTTAAGGCCCAAGAAAGTATGTGAGGAAACTCTCGTCGAAGGTCGCGCCTTGGGCTTTGGGTGTTGGGTTCCCGACATAAGCTGCTCGGGAAGTGTCAAAGTTGGGGCAGAAAGTTGGCTCCGATTAGTAGCCGAAGCCGAGGTCGAGGACGTGGAGGGGAGCCAAATACCGTGAACGATGTCCTGAACAGTTTGACTATTAAACCGTGGATCCGTGTTGCCAAAAACATGGAGGTGGTGCGGGAGGAGGAGGATGAGGTGGCTGGAGAAAACATTTCTTCATCATTTGAACATTCGGTTCTGTTAGGGGTCGGATTTGGAAATGGCTTGGAGACGTGTAGCAACAGTCACTATAGGATCCATTGGCACATTGAGACGAGTCTATGCCAAGCATCTTGAAACTTCTTGGCCTAATGGTCCAGGAAAACCTTGCCCATACTTCTCCATGACACTGTTCATGTAGATCTCAAACCTTGATTGATATTCCTCGAGTTGGATCTTTTAGGTGAGGTCATTTGCCTAAACTTCATCCAAGTCATGTTAATATATCTTTAAATCGGGCGTAGGTGGGGCGATAATTTCATGCGAAGCCCACCCAAAAAGGTGGGCATGGCTCTCGGGCCATTAGCAATCAAGTTCATGATGAGGTCTATTTGATCATTTAATGATCTTACAATGATTTGAGTCAAATATCATGTTGACATGAATGTTGATCCTCACTGGATCGCTCTCGTGCATAAAAGCAAACCTTTAAATTCAATTACCCAAAAGATTTGTGGAGTTTGGTATATGCTTATACGTACATATCAAGAGTTAAGCGTTATCCTTGAAATTTGATCCACACTTAGGATTTTCTAGATGCCTCACTTGAGAGATTATTTTGTCCTTTTAGATGTAGATACCATTGAATTATAATAGCCGACCTCAGGTGCCTGAATGCACCGACAACAATTCGAGGAAGATCGCATTCAAAAGTTAAGCAGCGTTTTGTCATGTGTAGAGTTGCTTCCATAAGGCGATGTAACGGACGAATTCAATCCCCCTGGGCATTTCAAAATATGGTTAACTGAACTAAATTCAGTTAAACATCCATTTGGAATTCATTACATCGTTCTTGATCGGATCGATTTCTTAGATCCAATTATCGATAGCCGGGGTACAATCGCCGGTCTGATTTGGCTCACGAACGATGACGGGGTAGCGTCAAGTATGGGACGGTCCCTCGGAAATCTGGAAAACGGTCGTTGAAAGGGCTGGTCGGAACAGCAGATTCACCGCCACAGCCCATGTGGTGGGGGCGGTCGGTCGCCAGTGTTCTGCCGATCTAATTTTTTTTCGTTCTTTGATCTTCAACGGCTATATTTCCGGCCCAAAATGCCGCAATTGCCCATCCCGATTCCCAACGGTACTTTTCCCTCCACAATTATAACGCAAACATTGTTCCCTGAACCTTCCCATCCGGTTCTCTCTCTCTCTCTCTCTCTCTGAATCGATCACCGGCTCTCTCTCTCTCTCTCTCTTCGCCATGGAGGAACCCAGTTCCGATGCCCCCGCCGCCGTCCAGCACGTCGACAGGAAGCGCTCCGACCAGCTCCTCAGCAAGTTCGCCGACGAGACGAAAGATCCGAGGGCGCAGAAGCGCCGGAGGAGGGACCGCCGCGGCCCGCTGTGGCCGGGGGGCGGCGCCGACCTGAGCGAATCGCAGGCGTCGGGAGAGAGGCGGTCGCTGCTGGCGCCGCCGGCGGCGAAGCGGAGGTCGGTTTTACTCCGGAAGCTCGTGTTGGTCAAGCGGCCGCAGCTGGGGGCGAGGGACATCAGGAACAGGTCGCTGTTGGGAGCTATCGAGAAGGTAACTATCGCGCAACCGATCGCATTCGACTTTTTCTCGATTCACGTGCAATCGGCGCACTGCGAAAATCTTTATCGAGCGCTCGGAACTGAGATTGACGGGTGCTATAATGTTTGGGTTGCAGACATGGAGGAGGACGGTGGAGGGCGCGTCGCGAGCGTTCATGGAGAAGCATTACCATCGTCACAGGCGCTTGATTAGCGACGCCGTTTAAACCTCCTTAATCGTGATTAATTATGTGGGGCCCGGATTTGGCAGGTGGAGACAATCATGGCTGTAAACTGTAAATTTTTCAACGTTTTTTTTTGGCTGTTTAATTCGTTGAGGGTTGTTAGATTGTTTTTGGTTTTCTCAATTTTTTTTTAAATTTTGTTAACAAGTTGTCCAATGATGAGGAATAATTCGGTATAGAATCCTTATGATGCTTATTTAGCAAATTTTATTTTTCTCAATTTCGTTCTTCTAGTTTGTTTTGGTGTAGCGTAATGGACCAACCATTTGCTATGAATCTAGTATTACTTGTCATTATTTATGTGTGAGATGTGTAGACGGTAATGATCGATCGGTTATACCACGTTATCGCTGTCATTATGATGTAACTATTACATAATATATCTTCTCAAATTAGAGGTGACATTCGAGGTTAGAAAAAAGCGCATCAATTCGTGTCCACACCTAGGCAACCCATTTTTAGGAATCCAATGACATAACGTAGACACAAAGAAGAAGTCGGATAGTAAAATTAAGCAATCAAGCCATGTACTAAGCCGTCACATGCTTCGTTTTTGCAACTTCTACATTGTTTTTACGAACAATCTTTGGTAAATCAATTTTCTCATTAGAAATTTATTTAGATGTCCAAAAAAAAAAACGGCCCACAATTCCAAAACATTATTTTTCTCTTATTATGTACAATCAAAGTACACCAAAAATGAAAATATGTTGGTTAATTAGTGCTTCGAAACGTTGGTTCACAAGGACTATTTCTTGTAAGTAGCCATAATCATTGGATCGATCATGTTTATGCAAAGGGACACTATTTTCGAACGAGTGTTCGGTTAAGATTTAAAACCTCATCACAAAAGATGAGTTGAAACTCCCACAAGAGCTTTCGCGGTTTATCTACTTGATATACAGTGATGACGGATTCCATGGACGCGTTCCTTACTTTAGCATGCTGGTGCTCGCATGTCTTCTATTCCTAATTCCTCATGTATCTTTGTCTTCTTTATAGAAGGAGAACACAATCTGGAAGTTTTATATTTCAGTAATCCCGATAGGATCGAGATTGAACCTTTTAAGGATATGCTCGGGCCCGAAATTCAAGTGTAAAATATGAAGTAGATAAACGGATCGGATCATGTTCATGCGGCTAAAGCTTTGAATGAAAAAGTTTTGGGAGGTCCTTTTTCACGCGTGTCCCATGGGTTTTAGCAGCTCATCTTCTTCACTCGGAAAGCAACGTTGCCCCGATGATCCTTCCGGGACACATCCCAAAGAAAGTTCACGACTTAGGTGAAAGAAAAAGACCATTCCTCACGCGCTAAAGGCATCGCACTTTTGACCAAAGTCGAAGAAATTTATGCACTTTTGCACACTTTAGTCCACCTAAAAGGAGGTATTTGACTTTCGAGGCCCCCTCGATCCAAATCGCTTCATCACCTCGCAAGAAAATCAAACCAACTCATCACCCCACTAGTAAAAACAATGGGCAAGAGTGATGCCGGTGTAGATTCCGCACTCAATCGCAGAAAATTACGAACTCGATCGATCGAGCGTGATAAATGGCCAGTGAGTCTGCCTCAAATCGATGCCACGATGCACTACATCTATTGCTGTGGTCTAGCATTTGTGAGTTCATTATGTTAAAACTAATCAGTTCTTGGTACGGTAAGAGATGGTATTTTCCGGCTTCTATCGGTTCTGGACACATTGGTCGCTTTGTAGAGAATAATTGTGTGATTTTGAGATCCCGAAGAAAAAATTTCTGCCCCCCGAGGAATTCATGATCTGGGGCCAATGTGGGAAAGAATGAAACTTTGGGAGGTGGATTGAGATAATCTCCAAATTCCAGGGAGGACTGTAATTAATTCTACTTCTTTCTGTTTTTCCCCGTGTATTAAGGAGTGAAATTGCACATGCCCGTTTCGATGCAGTGATCTAGAGTATAAAATATACAAAATCTCGGTGTCCTTTGACGTCAAAAAGTCGACCGAACCTTTTGTGTGTTTCTTCGAACGGATTTGTGAAGTTGCGGGTCCAATGGTTCTCTTGATTTGAACTTGCTGCTCGAGTAACTCACGAGGTAATCAATTTGTATTTGTGCACTGGTTTGAAATTAAAGTGGATCAATTCACAATTCCAATGCCCCCTTAAGGACGCCTAAGAAGGAGCCCCTTATCACTTCTATTGGTTCCATTGTCATATTAACCTTAGCCTAGTGTCAAGGCACGCGTGTACGTGAAGTCGGGCGGTTGTCTAAGCGATTCAAATGGATAATTCACGCGTAAGGAAGCGGACGAAATGAAAAGGTACGAGAGACCGTACCTATTATATCTTTTTTTTTGTCTTTTTATTATATAATATTCTAGTTGTTATTGGGCCGATATCGGTTGAAATGAAAATGTGAGATAAAGAGTGATTTTAGCTCTTTCTTTTTGGCTTAATATATAGGAGATTAGAAGATAGGTTGGTGGAAACCAACGAAGAAAGAAAAGACTTAAGGCCTATTTTTGTAACCTAATTAAGTGCTGAAAATATAAAAAAATTCGGCACTCAATGGAATGAAGCTTGTTTGATAAATCCATATAGATTGACTTAAATTATTCAATCGAGTCAAAAATCTACTTAATCTGATAAGGCGATAAGTGAGGTAGTGGTCATTCAATTCATTCGATATGCAAATAGGTGTCGGCAATCTTGATGGTTAACTAAATAATAAAGAAACTAGTTGCATTTATGGGGTGCGGATTTTTTAATTTACCCAAAATCGGAATATGTCCTTTAATATAAATTGTTCGTTGGATTGTATCCATTGATTCTATTCTATCAAACAAGATATGGACAAAAGTTTTAGTTGGTGTCATCCATCAATGCAAATTATAAGCTCAATAGAAAATTTCTAATTGTTGTTGTTTTATGACATAAGACACTCAGTTAGTACAATTATATTTAGGGATAATGGCACAAATAGTCTATGAACTTTGACCTAATGTGCAATATAGTTCATAAATTTTTTAATTTTTTCAATGTGGCTCATGAATTCAAGTCCAATGTGGAATGGGATTCAATAACTTTTAATTTGTTCAATATGATCTTTAAACTTTTGCTATGTATTCAAGTTCTTTCCCAAAGCATATGAAAATATACAATGTCATCATTTCGTTAGGTTCAGGAATAATATTGAGCATTTTCATATAATCTATGGACTAGATTGAACATGTATAAAAAGTTCAGAAACCGCATTGAATAAATTAAAAGTTCACGGGCGATATTACACATCGAATTAAAATTTAGGGACTACATCCAATAAATTAAAAGTTCAGGGGTAAAATTATATATCGAGTCAAAGTGCATGAATCAGTTTGTGTCGGAGGCCTGCAAAATTATAATTTCACTTCGAATTCACCTGGTGAAGAAATAAATTAAATTCATATACGTATTTTTTTTTTTGGTCGAAAAATTCATATATATTATATATAAGTATTAAGTAAAGCAAAAGCCCCCGCACTGGGACTGGACTGGGACTCGTCCAAAAATTCAACGCCCTGCCCGCTCAGATCCGCACGCGTGACGTCATCCCCCCGGCATCGATGGCACTCCCGTAATTCCGCTCCCCCAAAAGAGGGAAGAAAGAAAGAAAAAAGAAGAGAAGAAAGCGAGCAGCGCTCACGCGCTTCGTCAACTTTCCTTTCCCCTCGCCACCACTTCCCCTCTCTCTCTCTCTACCTGCGCCATTTGCAAACTCTCCCTCTCTCTCTCTCTCTCTACTGAAACTTCCGCAGCCGCAGCCAACTCCGGTGTTTCTCTCTCTAGACTCTCGGCGGAGCACCGCCCCCCCTCTCTCTCTCTCTCTCTCTTCCCGGCCCCGCGTCCTTCCCTCCTCGTCCTCCTTCTTCCCCTTCGCCGCCTTCGCCTCCTCCGCCGTACTTCACCAACCGTCGATTGGCTCTCCGATGCGTCGGTCCCGGAGTCAACTCTCGCCTCTCTAACCGTCTCCGGCGGCTTACCCTCTCTCTCTCTCTATCTCTTCCTTCTCCGGAACGTCGCTCGGGCTCGATTTCCCGGACCCTTTCTCGGGCTCCTCCCTCCGACGGGTTGATTCCCTCCGCTCCGGTTCGGAACCGGCCCGCGGAAAGTTTTCCTCCCGCCTTCCCCCGTCTGCCGCGCGCGTTATCCGAGGTTCTTTTAGGGTTTTGAGAGGGAAATGAGGGATGTTGTCGTGGCTGGGAAGGATAGCGTCTGCCTGCTGGAGACCGGTCAGTCGATATGTCCGTATGAGCAAGGATGATTGCGGCGGCGATGACGAGAAGGCCGACCCCACGCTCCAGGACTCTTTGGTCTGGTGCAAGGACCTGGAGAAGCACTCCTGCGGGGAGTTCTCCTTCGCGGTCGTCCAGGCCAATGAGGTGCTCGAGGACCAGAGCCAGGTGGAGACTGGCCGCCACGCCACTTTCGTGGGGGTCTACGACGGGCATGGTGGCCCCGACGCCTCTCGCTTCATCTGCGATCATCTCTTTCTCCACCTGATGAGTGAGTGTTTGTTTTCCTTCTTTTTTCGGTTTCTTGGTTGCGTGGCTTGGGGATTGAGTCTGCGCTCTTGACGAATTTGAGGTCTTTTTTAAGAAAAAAGATCAACCAATTACCTTCCGAGGACTTGCGGTGATTCGTTAGTTTTTAGGAATCAGTGCTTCGCAATATGCTGGTAATCTTGGAAGCTATTGGTTAGCTTCTTTTCGATTTGACAATTTTGAGTAGCAGCGGCTTTTCTGTGGCGTTGTTTTCATATTTCCTGTTTATATCTGGCAGTAATCTTGCTAGTGTGTTTCTTTTTATCAATCTATGTGATAGATAAAGAAATCTTGGCAAGTCAAGCTGGTAGTAAGACGATGCAGTTTCACCAGCTCGCAAATCCTAAAGTGTGTGTTTTGAGGGTAGGAAGGGGAAGCCTGTTCTCTAGGTTGGAGGAAAACCTGTTGTCATTGAAATCACTGGATTGTATGGTCTGATTCATTAGGTAGTCCAAAACCTAGATGGAGGTTAGTTTATCCTTTTTTATCACTAGCCTTCTTCTGGTTTAAAGTGGAATTCCATTTTTCTTTTTCCATTTAAAATGCGCTGTGGTGAAAACGACACCCATGTTGGACATGAGTGGAATTTAAACTGGGTATTTACGATGAATTGAGTCCATTCACCTTCATCTTGACCCTAGCATGACTGCACGATGTTCTGTTGATTGGAGTCTTGACTCTTTCCTTGGACAAATAGCTCCTGAAAACTTTTATTTGCATTCTAGTTTTTCTCGATTTATGATCGGAGTAGCTGACAATTAAAAGCAGAGTTTCAAGCTAGAAATTGACTTTGATCACGAATCCCAGGGTCGGGTATAAGTTTCTTGTAGGTTAGGGTCACTTTCTGGGATGAAAGTTGATAGCAATCGTGACACCAAAAGAGTTCAAAGAATAGCTATTCACTGGCTTAATATATTGGGCATTGAATTTCATTAGGCTAATGATCGTATTCTAGTGATTATGAGTCTATGCTAGCATCACATTGCATTCCACTTACTTACAGGACTTGCTCGTGAACGTGGATCTATGTCTGAAGATATGATTAGAAGTGCCTTTTCTGCCACCGAAGAAGGATTTCTTACTCTAGTGCGCAGGACATGTGGAATAAAACCTTTAATTGCAGCAACTGGGTCGTGCTGTCTTGTTGGAGTCATATGGCAGGGGATGTTATATGTTGCTAATGTCGGTGATTCTCGTGCAGTATTGGGTTCCTTGGTAAGGTCAAATAAGATAGTGGCTGAGCAATTGACTAAAGACCATAATGCTAGTATGGAGGAAGTTAGACAAGAACTCAGATCCTTGCATCCAGATGACTCCCACATTGTAGTCATGAAGCATGGGGTATGGCGTATCAAAGGCATTATTCAGGTTTGCTTATTGTGTTCTATAATAGTATATCGTGCAAAGTCATATCAAAGGCATTATTCAGGTTTGCTTATTCACATAGTGCAGTTTTGTACTTTAACATTCTTACATATCAGAATAGAGAAAAGCATTCTTTGACTGTTTCAACTGAAATAGCGGATATTCTCTCCTGAGGCATTTCTTTTGTGAGCGTGATTAATGTGATGTATAGTGATGGGGGAAGTACAGTGGGGGAAACTTGTGGTTAGTTTTTCTGAAGTGGTGGCAGATTGACAAAAATGATCGTGTTCATTTGCGGTTATTGGTTCGCATCGCATGGTAGCTGTGGTTTGGAATGGCATAGCAGCTAACGTACAAGACAAAGATTTGGCAATTGCATGAATGACTGTGATTCATTTGAAAAGAGTGATTGGCATGAGATTAGCAATTTATGTTCACCGTTGCCTGATGGCATTAAATATTTGGCTGCAAGATGTGATGAAGTATGCGTTGGTGATTGCGGTAGATAGGTTTATCTGCAAGACAAGTTTCTCTTTGGAATTTCTTGTTATACATTGAACATTTTCTCTTGAGGAGTTTTTGTAGGAAGAGGGCATTACAATACCATTTTTTTTTTATGATTTTCCCCCTTTGGCTAGAGAAACAGAGAGTTTGGTTGCATTCCTCAGTTTAGTTATTCACTTCTTTTTAATGTGTTGCTGAACTTGGTAGCAAAGGGCTAAGTGGAGGTTTTCAAATGAAGACAAATTTGACCTTTTCATATTTTAATATTGAAATCCCAACAAAGTTTCGAGTCTGAAACGGGATTAAACTTCTTAGCTAGTAGCCAGCCTGAAACAGCTTCAGAAAAGCTTTAATGATGCAGAAATTGCTCAATAGCTTCCTTCTCACCATATTTGTTGCCTGGCTGCCATAAAGTATTTCAATGATGATAATTATCCTCATCTATCAAGTGTAATTCTTGCTAGAAGTTTGTGGTTTTGTGTTCTGCATATTGTTTAAAAAAAAAAACTTACAATAGAAATATGAATAATGGCTGTCTTTGACTTAGTTAAATGAATTTTTGTCGATGTTCTCATGCTGCCGCTTCATCTTCTGGTAATGATGGAGTCTTGGGCTAAACTTTCTATAATAGAGACAATCCAAAGGTTGGGCAGGTAAATTCATCATTGCTTCTAAAATAGGTTTTCTTAATTCTTTTTTATTTTTTTAAGCGCATAATAGATTTATATAAATGAAATAGCATGGGTGTCCGTTTGGTCTTGTTCAAATAGACATACATCTCTTTTTTGTTTTTTTTTTTCGCCCCTCTCTCTTCCTCAGCACAACGGGCGAACTTTCTTGCAGTGGCATCTCGCTCGATGTTTTGTCTTTTTTTTTTACCAAAGGAATTCTGTTTATAGTATGCTCATTATGTATATGCACTTAATTAAGTGCTGATCATCACTTTGTTTTAAGAGTTCACATCTCTTATTTTCTGTGAAATTTTGTCAGGTATCCAGATCTATTGGAGATGCGTACTTGAAGAGGCCAGAGTTCTCTCTTGATCCTTCATTTCCACGGTTTCACCTTGCTGAGCCCCTTCGTAGGCCCGTGCTTACAGCAGAGCCGACCTTATGTTTGAGAACTCTAAGACCTAGTGACAAATTTCTCATATTTGCATCTGATGGTCTCTGGGAGCACCTTTCCAATCAGGAAGCTGTTGAGATTGTGCATAATAACCCTAGAGCAGTATGTTGATTATCTATTATGGTTCTTCATTTTGAGATTTACACCCATATCGATATTGCCATCTTCCTTTACTCTACTTGTGTGATAGGGAATTGCTCGAAGACTTTTAAAAGCCGCTTTAAATGAAGCAGCCAGGAAGAGGGAGATGAGATATGTTGATCTTAAGAAGGTTGAAAAGGGAATCAGACGCTTTTTTCACGATGACATTACTGTTGTTGTCATCTTCGTGGATCATGAGATGCTAGGGCAAAAGATATCCGTCCCAGAGCTGTCGGTCAGGGGCTTTCTCGACACGGTCGGACCATCAAATTTCAATATACTTCAAGGGATTGATGCAAATGCGAGGTCCATTATCTGAAGGTTTTATAAGTTAACTTGCATGGTCAAGCTGGTTGAAGGAATGTTCAGCTGCTTCATTTTGAATAAAATCCCATGTTCTTTCAACAATGAGACTGCTCTCTCTGTTTTACTCTTCCTTTTGAGCTTCCTTGAGCTGGATTCGGTCACTATGCATGTATGGGATGATGTTGATACTTGTGAACAAGCTACTTCTAAGTCCATTTTCATAAATTGATCTTTACATAACTGAAGTTCTTCAGTCTATATAGATTTAAATTGTCCTTTTCTTGTTATTGAAATCATACAAAAGTTGCATGTGATCACTATCAGTTCGTTCTCTCATATCTCATTTCAAGTTCTCTGCGGGCAATTTGTCTTTCCCAGTTTTAATAGTAGGTAGCCAAATGATCGCGCCTTGGGGTTTGACGACTCAGTCGTCTCATCCTATCTGCCAGTCAGTACTTGAAGTTTTTCTTTTTGTTTTTGGGTTAGAAAACAGTACTTCAAGTTAAGTTACGTTGCTTTTGCCTTTCGCTCGTCAAGTTAGAGCCGAGTTCTCATTTGATTCCTAGATCACGTGATTCCTAGATCACGTGTTTGCTTATATGCCATGCCTTGGTTGGCAATGCCCTGCTTCCTCTGTGCAAGGTCACTAAGCAAGTGGCCAGATTGGTCAGCACTGCGGCTAAGTTTGTGACCATCTCGATTGATTGAATACATCTTCTAGTAATAGGTGGCGACACCGGCTCTGATAATTTTCTTCTAACTTTTTCGGGTTTTGTCTGGTGGGTTGTTTCGTGAAGGATCGATGACACTGTTAGCTGCATCTAGGGGGGCTTGACTCGGACTTTTATACTTCAGCCACCTTTGGATCCATCCTCATATTGCACCAAGCGTGCCTTTTGGTCTTCTGGTTTGTGCCTGTACTACCATGCCGATGGCTAAAGATGGTTCGAATTCCAGCAAGTAGGATTGTGACTTTGTGCTTTGAGTTTGGGAGCTGGGTTCTGATGTGCATGGTAAAACTGATGTGATTCAACATGTAGACTATGAAACTGACAACTTGTCGAGGTTGATTTAGGATGCGTTTGTTTCGCTCGCAAAAAGCAAATGATTTGGAAAAAAATTTTCCTTAAAAATGATCACTTATAACTCTTATAAAAATAAAAATAAAAATAAAAATAAAAATAAAAATAAAATTTTTATTAATCATGAAAATATTCAAATATAAATTATTATCGATAATGAAAATATTTTTCATCGACTAATTATTTAAAGAGACATTGGTGATCATTTTTACGAAAATGAAGAAAGCCAATCCTAATTTCTCCAATTTTTACCCAAATTAAAAATCCAGTAATATATCGTTTTGGCTGACATGGAAATTCATTTCCAAAAGACATATTCTTGGATATAAAATTTGGATAAAAACTAGAGCAATGGCGTTGAAATGCCCCGAAAGATCACTAAGGACGATTTAAGATAGAAGGTTAATCAAACATAGCTGAAACTAAAGTAAAAGTTGATGATTTTTTATGAGATAAAAAAAATTTATGATAGAATTTGGAACTAGACCTAAAGTAAAAAGGTTTTTTATCAGATAAAAAAATTTAAAGTAGAATTAGGATTTTTTTTTAGGGTATTAGGCCCACCCACGTAAAAACGGAAGTTGCATTGTATGCTGTCAAAGATAACCATCCAATTCTACGGGAAAAATCAGTTCTTTTCCGGGAAAAAAGAAGAGACAAAAAAATTACCAAAGGGAGAAACGCAACCAAAACGAGGGAAAAAAAAACAGGAGAGAGGGAGGGAGGGAGGGAGGGAGCGAGCAGAGCAGAGCAGAGCGGGGCAGAGACCGTCGTTTACTTTGACTCGGACTCCCAGTCGTCCCTTCCGCCGAGCATGGCATAACTCCCGCACCGCCGAGCAGCTCCAGGGCATCGCTTCTACGCTCGCGGGGGGGAGGGCTCTCAGGTGTTTTCGTCCGGCTGCCTATGAAATCCGAACGCCTTTGAAAAGTCCGGGGAGGGGAATCGGGAATCCGCCGGTCCTCGGGGACGCCCCGATCTCTCGGGTGCTTTTCTTCGGCCGGTCGGAAAAGCTCCCCTTCCCCACCCGCGCCCCCCGCGCCACCCGGCCCGGCGACGCTTCCGCCGGATATGGAGGGAGGCAGGCGCGGGAGCCAGCGGGACGGCGAGTTCGGATTGGGCGCGAGCGATCGCAGGCTCGCCTACTCGTTCCGCCAGCCCTGGGAGCCCCGCACCCCGATCGCCGTCCACCGCGACGGTCCGGCGCAGCCCTTGCTGTCGCGGAGCTCCTCGAGCGTCGATACACCCGCGGGGTTTCGTCCGTTGGACTTGGGCGCGGGGGAGGGCGCGGGCGAGGTCGGAGGAGAGGGGAAGGGGTCGAGTCGGCGGGCGAGCGCGTGGCTTCTGGTGGCGTCCTTCTTCACCGTCGCGAGGTCTGGGAGTAGGTACATGAAGAGGCTGTTTTGGTTGATTTCGCTCAACGTGGCGTATTCGACAGCCGAATTGGCTATCGGACTCTTCACGGGCCGCGTAGGTAATGACATCGTCTCTTGTCGTCGTCGTCGTCAAGCTTTGTGTGTATGCCGAAATAATCGAGTGACTTGGCGATCGATGTGTTTGCTTTACTTTGATTGATGCTTAGAAATGATTTGGTCATTTTGCTTACTGCTTTCTTCTTTTCATCACTTGTCTTTTAACTATCTAGCCGTGTTCTTAGTTTGATCAATTCGAGTTTTGGTTCTTTGATTGAAGCGCCGCGCAACGTGTGTTAAGACTTTATGTTTCAGTGTCTTTCCATGTAAGCGTTGTATGTTTAGAACACCAATTTGATGATTTAGGGAGCTAATTTTGAGTATAGATTTTACTTCTTCAATTGTGTATTCGATATTTTCTCAGGTTTGGTTTCCGATGCATTTCATCTGACGTTTGGCTGTGGACTCTTAACCTTTTCGTTGTTTGCAATGGATGCATCTCGCAAGAAGCCCGACCGATATTACACTTACGGGTGAGTAATGTTGGACTTTACTCTTGCCGACTAGACGTATCTAAAACCCCTCAGAGCTAGCTGAATTCATGCCGCCTTTGTTATTAGTGGAGCGGGCCGAATTCACTTCCCATTGTGAAGGTCGCTTTGCCTTAATTCTGGATGAGTTGATGAAATGAATTTTTACAAAAAGTTCTTGAGCGGGAGGCCCTTTGGTTTCTTTCTCGGCCTTGTCTTTTTCTCCCCGATCGAGCAATCGATCAGATAAGCCTTTCATGTTTTTGAAACGATGCCGTGCTTGACTGATCATTGTTTTGCTTCTTGCAGGTACAAGAGGCTAGAAGTTTTGTCTGCATTTACTAATGCTGTAAGTTTGTCCCCATTTCCTTACTAAAGTGCATGTTGTGTAGCTAGTTTAGCCCTTCTTCTGGGAACCTATTTTGAGCTGAAGTTGCCAGCCAACCCTTCTCCCCTTCAATGAAGGAGAGACGATATCTGACACCATAACTTTGCTATCTGAACAGCCAGTTTTAGAGAACATGTGAGGGGACGTATTTCCTGTTAAGCGCCCTTAGGTGTAACCACTTGTCTATACTAGAAAATGCGGTCTTGTTCTGGTTTGCCCTTTTATGTGGTTGTTCCTCCCTTTCTTTCCCTGGTTTTACTGCACCGGTCTTCTATCTCATTCATCTACCATTTCCTGGAGTTGATTATGTTAGATAAACTAACATGTGATTTCTGCTGCTTGTTTAGACAGCTCTTTCTTTTGTTCATGTCATTTTCCCTTGCTGTGGAAGCCCTTCATGCCTTCATCCAAGATGAATCTGAGCACAAGTGAGTTATCTATCTTTATTTTTTTGGGGGAAAATCTGATAGCTCTATTGAACAGAACCTTCTTGTTGCAATTGCTGGATATTTAAATTGAAAAAATACAAAGGAAGAGAAGACAAAGAGAGGTCGTTTGAGTTTGATTTGGTGCTCGAGTGGCTTAACATGAGCAGTCAATGCTAGAAGGGACAACTGCTTAGTGAAGCCTCTTGCCTGTCCATGTGTTCTATAAAGATACTAGTACTAGAAAATAAGCGACAGGTTTTCGAAGAACTCTTACTTGGCAGTTGGCTTACTTCTCATAGAAAAAAGCATCCGACTCCCTGCCTTACTAATAGGTGAAACATCGTCTCAAATCCAGTCAGTGTCAGTTTTCAGTTAACCAGGACCATCTGACTTAGATGTTTTTGATATTAACGATGGATAATGTTTCATTGTTTTCCGAAGTTAGCAGTTGGGGCATTGAGTTGCACCTGCCTTGATGGGAATAATAAATGGCTTTTGTAGAAATTTCAGCGTCAAACTTAAATTGCTTAATTATGTCTGAGGTTTCTGGTGAAGTCTCCCTCATTCAAGTATTAACTAAGATAAATGGAGAAAGGCTGAAAGGTCATTTAGGTTCTATTTACCAATTGTGCTCAGTTTGTCTGTCTTGTGGGTGCATGACTGAAATTTGATTGCCTAGATTGGGTTCAGCTATTCCCTTGTTATATATCATGGTGGTATATATCATATGTGCATACATCCTTTTGTGATCTCTTCATGCTGTCTAAAGTGCAACTGAGATTATGATGCTATGCATACTCTTTTCTAATGGCATCATCTGTCTTCTGTCTTCCTTGTGGTTGTAGGCACTACTTGATAGTTTCAGCGGTTACCAACTTATCAGTGAATCTTATTGGCGTTTGGTTTTTCAGGAACTATGCTCGTATTAATATAGGTGAGTCTGCCTAGTTGCCACACTGGTTTTTTTCCCTTTTACTTTTGTAATTTGAATGGAAATGCATGAATATGCATCCACCTTGCGCCATTATTGTTAAAACTAAATCTCACTAGGCAATTGAACTAATTGACTGTGTAGTGGCTAAATAACAATGTCGTCCAGTTGTCTTTATACTATTTTCGGAAATTCATTATTGTCCCTGAACTTTTTTTTTTTGGTTCAAGATGGTCCTTGCACTTTTTAAAAAAAGTCACCGTGCATCCTCGACTGATTTGGTGACGGATTTTCTGATGTGGACTTAACAGTGTTAATTTTTTGCTGAAATGGACTAACTCTGTCATTTGAAAACATGATCCCCCCCTCTGACTTGAAAACAAGAACCTCCATGCTGTGGTCATGGCTGCTGAGCTCAAGCAACAGTGGTTGCCATTGCTCGTAAGCCTCAGACAACGGCAGCTACCACGTGATGGTTGTCGCCTCTCTCTCTCTCTCTCTCTCTCTCCAGCCCAATCTTAGATCTGGGCATCAGCAATAGGGAGGAATTTTCAGGCGGCTTAGGTGGATCTTTCACCAGCCCTAGAGTGTACTCCACTTTTTGACTGGTTTGCTTACACTCCTTTTCGGACTTGATGTTCGATTCAGTTCTCTGGACTTCATTCTAGCTCAACAGGTATCATCTTAAGACTGAACTGATTGGAATCTAATTAATTATCTCATTCAGTAATTTCTGCAAACACTTCATCTTCATTCTCTTCCTCTAGTCTCTTGTCGCATGATTCTCACCAAACAAACTTCTCTGACCAGATCACAAGGTCAATCATTCAAGTATATAGAGAAAGAGAGACACTCATAAATTGAATCAACATTGCATCTCATTCAACTAAAGTGAGATAGAACACCCCAGAAAACTGCTCATGTTAGCTTGAGGCGACAAAGGCCACCGCATGGTGGCCTCTCTCTTTTCTCCCCAAATACTAGATCTAGAAAAACACAAATAGCGGGAAGTGCTACTTGTGGCAGCCTAAGAGACAGTGGCCATAATGTGGTGGTCAGCATCTCAGGCCATGGTGATTACCGCTAGGCGGTTGACAATCTCAGCAGTCTCACGCTTTCTCTATCTGTTGTTTTTTCGATTTTTTTTAAATTCTGATGTGGTATCTTGTAAGCTATATGATCAATTGTATCGTGATGCATGTATTCTGGCATCCACCTCAGCACTCTGGCTAACCAAGTTAACAGAGGGACTAATGGTGACTCCCTTGAAAAATACGAGAAATATTTTGAATTAGAAAAATATGGGGATGATTTTGAATTGCCGACCATAATACAGGTACTACAGGTGACATTATTCAAGAAAAAATGGCTGATTGTCATGTGCACTACACCCGTACTATATGAAAAAGACCGTAAATCACAAGTATGATCCTTTACACCCGTAAAGTATAAGATAGGAAAATGCATCTACTGCTCATTCTTTCATCTTCCTTGTATGGAAATTTATGAAATGAAAACTGGAGCTGTTATGTCCGGTTTGAAGTCCGGTTTGAAGTCCATGGACATTGAAGCAAATTCAAGTAAGCTTAGGTCCCTTCATCATTCATATATCCTTTTTGTTCAACAAAATGAATCTTAAAATTTTAGACTTGAGCCTGCTTGACGTGGCAGCAACTAACACCATGTTGTTAGGAGGGATTAGGAGGTATTGTGTTTGGATGATAGGAAAGAGATGGAAGGATTAGAAGGGATTAGTAGGAGATTAGATGAGAGTGGTTCGGTCAATTTTATATACATTTTAAATTCCTCCGAATCCCTCTAAATATGGCAGGATTCAGAGAAATTGAGAGCAATTTATGTATTAATTAGACAATTTATTCTTCTTTCTCACTTATACCTTGATGCTACATCCATATATTATAGCGCAATGCATTCTTTTCCTTTTTTCTTCTGTCAATAGTATTTTGATAATATGATAACTCCATCCCTTCAAATCCTCTATTCTTTTCTCTCATAATTGTGTAAAAGAAAATTCCTTCTTTTCTTTTCTAATCACTCCATCCAAATTCAGTGTAAGGTTACCTGGAAGTCCTTGAGAATAGACGATTTTAGTTCCTCATTTGTTAAACACTTATCTCTGCTTTTTTTTTTTTTTGATAAGTAGATCAAGAAAATGTGCAAAAGGAAAGAGAGAGGGACACTGATTTTATTCTTTCAATGGTGAAAACTTTCTTAGATAGAGCCTTTACCTGCTTTTTAACCATAGACTGGCATGGGATTTTAAAATTAATAGTACAGTGCATTTATACTTGTTTGTCGCATTACATCTAGGTCCTTCTTTATTGCCTTGGTTTGGGGATATTTAATCAGGGCACTTTTTAGGAGGAATTGCACCAAGTACCTGACTTGGCAATCCTTCAATGAAATTAGCATTTACGTAGATTACAAAAATGAGGAGAATTTGGCATATATAATTTGCTCTTCGGTTTTGGGCTTGAGAATATTGTGAAGTAGCTTGCAGAGTTCCACAATCTTCCGTTACAGATGGAGTTTGTATTCATGATCCTCTCTATCCTCTCACTTCACATTCTAGGGAAGTCTAAGCAATAGGAAAATTTTGAAGAAGGGAGCTGATCAAAACTTTGGACTTGTGAAAATTTTCATTGATGTTCAAAGCATCTTACTTAGCATACCTTATTTGCTACTTATCTCTTGTTCTGTTTGTTTGCAGTGTATAGAAAAGCTGAAGACATGAATTACCACTCAGTTTGCCTGCACGTTCTTGCAGATTCCATTCGCAGGTATAAAACCACTCTTGCATCCTCTTTGGCCTTCTATGCATTTGTAATATAGGGATCCATCTTAAGCTTGTACTTATTTGTTTCTCAGTGCAGGTTTGATACTTGCATCCTGGTTACTGTCCATTGGGTAAGTACTAATTTCATTCTTGATTTATTTTGACAAGGAAGATTACCTGCTAGTTTTGCTTGCTTTTATCTTTCTCTAGTTTGCGCAAGATCACTTAATCCTTTTGCTCTGCAGGGTTCAGAATGCAGAGGTTCTTTGTTTGGGATTAGTTTCAGTGGCAGTCTTTATGCTTGTTATGCCACTCTTTAAAGCGAGTGGGGGTATATTGCTCCAAATGGCTCCACCTAGTATGCCAACTTCAGCATTGAGCAAATGCTGCAGACAGGTGATTATGCATTTCCTTATATTTTGCTTACGTAAATGTTTCAATTTATTAATGGCTACTGAAGTTTTGATACTGTGTGCAGATTACTGCTCGAGAAGATGTGAAAGAGATATCTCAGGCTCGTTTCTGGGAATTGGTTCCTGGTCATGTCATTGGCTCACTTTCGGTACAGGTAAGTTTGATATGTGTCATTTAATAGGCGTTGTCCTCCTTTCCTCCACACTTGATTGTTGTTCTCTTTTGATTTGATTTCTGGTAGCTTACTTTATTATGGTCTAATAATGATTAAGAAGCTTCGGGTGTTGTCTCATGGTAACAGGTGAAAAATGGCATGAGTGATCAATCATTAATCCAGTTTGTCCATGGTTTGTATCATGATTTGGGTATTCAAGACTTGACAGTGCAAGTAGATGATGTCTGAGCTGATCTTTTTGTTGCTTAATTCAACGGTTAGTATTTGAGACTGTCAATGTGTCTGCATTACATGGATCTGCTTTCGCGCTTGTCATCAATGACAGCTGGATAGTTGTATTGTTACAGTGGCGTTTAATTGTTTCCCGTTTAAGAGTGGCCCTTCCAGTCATCTGGGTCAAGCCTTTTATGCCCGAGCCTTAGGCAATGAAGTTATTGGGGGGAGTATTGCGAGAAACTTGCTTCTTTACTTGTGTTCTCTCGTTGCATGTGATGATTTGTGTAAGATGCAAATGTTTTCCTTGACGAGGTAGCCAATCCCTGGTCTGAGGTTTTTGATACGGGCTACAATGGACCGATATATTTTGAGAACAATATTGGACATATTTAGACAAGTCCGGTAAATTTGTTTACTAAGCAATGCGGCACATTCCTGTGGGCTGTCTAAATGAGCCTACTAACTTGAATAACAACACACAGAATGCGACATCACTTTTTATTACTATTTTAGTGGACAGTCTTATTATCTCTGCATTGTTCTTCTTGGTGAGTCCTATTCAAGATTTGGAGTAAGAGTTATAAGTGTGCTAAGCCGATGGTGGTGCAACTGCTAGGATTTAAGCATTCCAGGTCTTGAGCATGAAACCTGACTACTTGAATTCAGTTTGATTGTTCCGAGAAGATAGGGAATGCTAGCTACCCTTGCTTGAGGAAGCTTGGTACATGTGAATATACTGCACAAACGGATGAGTCATTCAAGCAGTTTTCCAGACTGAGTGAAGAAACCTTTCAGGTTGTCTGATTTAACCCCAATTTTAGGAGGCCAACCTTAGGCTTACGAATTGCATTCGCATTTTCATGGAAGAAGCGCAAGCATTTTCGTGAAGAAGTAGCGAATAACTTTTCGTCCCTTAAAATTTCTGATAGAAAATGAAAGTAATGACTGTAGAAAGGCAGAGGTTGGACATTCTCCTCTTGACTTGGCTAATTTAATGGCAGATTAGTAGCTCGTGTGATGCTCAGGACCGAAGGGATTTGTTTTGAAGCGATAAGCCAGTTGACACCAACATACTGCCTGATGATTACGTGACAAGCAAGAGCTTTAACGATTCCATCTATTGCTTGCTTCGTTTCTCGAGGTCCAAAATAAATTATTTTCGCGTTAGTGTAACGATGGGAATGGAAAATGGAAAAGGAAGGCTGAGCTGAGACTTTGACACCATCGAAAGAAGCTGTGTTGTCATTCGTGTTAGTAAATCCGTAGGAAGATGCACAGATACAAACAATATGATTAAAACATGCATATGATAATGATCTGAACATGAACAATAGATTCGACCAAAAAAAAAACATAAACAATAGATTCACACGGAACTCGCCGGGCAGGACAATCAACCGCGTGGGAACTTAAGCACCTTGTAGGACGATATTTCCAGGAATCCTCCTGTTATTTTTCTTTGCCTGTCTCACATCGACATTGTCCCAACATCCTAAGTTCCCTACGCTATAAATTAATGACAGATTCTAGTAACGTTCACTGCACCAAACAGACACTCATACACACCCATAGAGGGAAAAGAGAGAGCAAAGAAACATGAACTCTCTCAACAACGAGGCAATGCCAGTTTTCCGGCACTTCAGCCACGAGCACCCGTTGGAACTCACTAACTTCAGTGGGGCTGGCACTGCAGTATGCTCGGCCTGCAACATTCAGATAATAGCAGGCAGGGATTACTACGCTTGCCGAGCCTGTCCCTTCTCTCTTCACCGTCCTTGCTTCAACATGCCTGAGCGGGTCCAGCACCCGGCCGATCCCAGCCATGACTTGAACCTCCTCATCACTCCGTGCTTTCACTGCAGAGCTTGTGGACACCGAGGCGCCGGCTTCTCTTATCACTGCCACCTGTGCCAAGTCCAGTACCACCCCTTGTGCTTGCTCATGCCGCTCGCAAAGCAGAGTCATTGCCATCCCCACGAGTTGCATCTGAAGTTCTCTCCTCCTTATGGTGATTCCCAGGGCTTCCGCTGCGACATCTGCGGCAACCCGGGTTCCAACCACTGGCTGTACAGATGTGAGGCCTGCGAGCTTGATGTGCACCTCAGTTGCTCTTCTGCTGCTTCGGCACCAAACCCTCCCCTCCAACCTCCTGCAGTCCCTGCAAACAATCGGAATCCGCATGTCATCAATCACCAGCGCTCAGTTTAAATGATCATCGAATGAGTTATTGGAATGTAATTGTGGTGTCTTATCAGATTGTCTTTCGCCTGACAACTTAGTTTCACTACTTATAGGCAGAGTGTACTCAATAAGTGGGAGCAATGGAAGAAATCCAAGGCAGAACATACTGCTTCATCAGGCTCCTTTTCCCTGAGCGAGGCATGATATCCAGTGATCTGATCTCTTCCTTTCGTGCCTTTGGAGCCTGAATGTTCACATCTAGTACTTGATATCTCTTGCGCTTATCATCATTGAAGAAATTTGATTTCTCCTCATCAAATCAGAACAACTTCGGAGGTGCTGGAATGGGTGGTTTAGTAGTTCCCGGGGCTCTGAGCGGCATCGAAGGGAATAGGAGAAGAGTTACCCAGCGTGTCATCCATGGATTGGGTAAATGTCATACACATTACGCACGGTCTTGTAATGCTTAAAGGAGATGACAATTTCTCTTCGACAATAGACAAATCTTTGTGTGAACAAATGGGCCGCGAGCTCTCCATCTTCTAGCCATCTTTCTAATTTTCTCGTACACTTTGTGCTCGAGTTGTTAGCTTTTTTTTAGGCAAATTTTCATTGACAACGATGAACCACTCTCCATTACCCAAATGGAAGAAAACTGGCTTTAGAAAGTTCACAAGCCGCTCAGGAATTAGCAGAATTATATTATTCTCAACGATGAAGGTAAGAGCCTCTTACTACATGGTTCCAATTCTTCCTAATGCCGACCACGTTAGATGCCGTAGATTTAGGAACTGCGAGAACCTCAAAGTGTGGTCTGTCAATGTCCGAATGTACCAAAAGGAAAGTTTTCGAGATTGTTGCATGTCATTTGTCTTCTGGTAAAAGCTTCTCTGCACTTCTCTTGTTTTGATTGGCTTCTAGGATGAAGCTCCACATCTTGGGCTGAGCAGAGAACGAAAAGATATCCTATGCGAGACTTTGGAAGATTTCGGGTACCCCAACACAGGCCGGCCATTACAGTGTCGTCAACTTCGTCATCTTCAAGTTGGGATTTGGGGAGATGACAAAGTGCAACTTTGTAATCAAGAAAGACCGAGGCCGGCACAATTCTCCCACTATTCTATATTCCACATGGACTCAAGTCCATAATTTATTTAAAATGGTATGAACTTCATTTGCACAGCTCAAAGCATTGCACGTTGCTATCTTTCTTTTTCAGTCGCCATCTTTTCTTTGTACTTACTTAAAAACCGCATAGCCAGGACTCGTGGAACAGCCGCTAAATAGGTTTTCTGTGGAAAAAGATAAGAATCCAAGAGGAGCGAGCAGTGATGGAAGTACCGAGAAGAGAAGCTGTTTTTCATCACTTGAGCCATGACCATCCAATGGGGCTCACAAACTCGCCTCCTCCACAAAATGCTCGGTGTTTCGGATGCAAACTATGTCTTCTCCCAGGAACGGACTACTACCACTGCAAGAGCTGCCCTTTTTTCCTGCACCGGCTCTGCTTCAACATGCCTAGGAAGCTGCGACTTCCCGCCCATCCATATCACTGCTTGACCCTTCTTGCAACGTCCTCATCCTCCCAAGGCAACTCCACTTGCAAGGCCTGCGAACAGCTGGTTGACGGTTCTTTCCGCTACAGCTGCACCTCGTGTAGCGTTTCTTATCACGCATTATGCTCAGCCCTGCCTCCTTCAATTGCAATCACTTCTCACCCTCATGCGCTCAAGTTGGTGTTCTCACTCCCATATGAATTCAGGTGTGATCTGTGCAATAAACCCAGCTACAGAGGGTGGCTATACAGATGCAGCCTCTGCGAGTTTGATATTCACCTCAACTGTGGTATTTCTTGCCATCGAGCAGACCTAAATAGGGAAGAAGATGCGAACAAAGAAATAATGCAACTACTAGCTCAAAAAATTTCCAGGAGTGAAGTGGCAAAATGGGTTGAGAAACCTAGCTCTCTAAGAGAGAACATCAACATCAGGAGTGGCTGGACGGAAAGCCTAGATTTGAGTAGAGGAAAACTTGACACAGTTTCAACTCCGCCGACTGCAGAACAGACTCGTCCAGAGTATCAATCGCCTCTGCTTTCTGAAGGCCACGCGACTCCAAGTTATCAGTTCAGCGATGCGTACTTCTCGATCGATTTGGCAAAGTCTTACTCGAGCTATCTCGAGAAAAATCAGCCTGGAAGGGGAGCTGCTGATCAAGATGCTACATATGTTTCTGGAGCAAAAGAGAAGATGAATTCCAGTGGTAACACGGTGCCGGGCAAGAATGTGGGAGTGTCCAATCAAGAAAAGCAGCAATTGAATCATTGGAACATAGTTGGACACGGCTTAGCGTCACATCATAAGGTGCCAGATGCTAGGACGAACCAAGCATTTGTAACACGGGATGGGGCATATCCCGTGCAGCACTTCAGACTTCAAATGGAAAACAGATATGTCGATGGATCCATCAGCAAATCACAGAGTGAAGATAAGAGCGCCGGCTCAGCTGCAGTGAGTACACTATTACGGATAAGAACTCCAATTTGCCTTGCTTGTAGTGAACAGTGGACAGAAACGCTATAATGTTTGCCAGAAATGCTTCCTAAAACTTTCTGTATCGAATAGTGATATATGTCTATGCATGCAGGGAAGGTGTCCATATTGGAGGAAACTATTTTTCTGGTGCTGTCATTCTGGCTAAAAAAACACAAAAAGTTGGACAAGGCTACTCGGGAAGTTCCATAGAAGAGTTCTACGATGTGTTTAACGAAAGTTTTGCGAATTTGGGATTTTAACTTCCTTTCTAAGCTGTATAACTGGCAAGAATGGGTGAGGCTGGCCAACTCAAGCATGATATGGCCGAAAGCATGTACACAATATATATAGCAGCTGGCATATGCTCATAACAGCTGATTTTTAAGTTTGCAAGTTCATGCATTCCGATGGATCCATAATTTCCTAGATGCATTCTGCTATGTTGACCAAGATCCTATCTTCCTTCTGCACATTTTTGGGATTTTGAGACATGAACAGGCTGTAAAGTTAGAAGAGGAATGCGCGATCTCGACGCGGATCTTGTCATGCACCTCGTACATGATTCAATTGTCCCTAATATCCGTGTCAGATGTGCGTATGGGGAAAGGATTGTTATAATCGAAAATTGCGAAAAAAGCGGGGTTTTGCAAAGGGATCGAAAAACTGTAGTCGATTGTTCAGTATCCACTAGGAAACTTAAGAAGGATTTAGCATGGTGCTCGACTTAGGAAACTCGATAATTCTGAAGTGGTAATGCAGTGAGTATTTTAACACATAAACTAGTTATATAACAAACTACTCACATTTCAAGAAATAGAGACGATCACAGAAGACCCAATAAGAAATAACTTCCGATACATTTTTCATATTGTGATTGATTCTGTCTATCACATCATCCTTAAAATGAGTTTACACAATCATTTTCATATCACCAACCGATCCAGTATCTCGAGATCGTTTCTTACTACCTCGTGTGCATCCAAAAGTTACAATGGATGGACACCAAATTGCTCGATAATACGGCGCCTTGTTGTTCTCCCCCACATAGCAAATAAGCACAAAAAACCCTAATGCTTTTTCGAAGGAATATTAACAGAGATGTCCTACAAAAGTGGCAGCACTTCATCTATCTCGATCAGTGTCAACCCAATGACCATCGTTTAATAAGAAAGACTAGAGTTCATACAGATATAAATATACATGGAGCACGACATGCGAACTATTCAATAAGTGTACAAATGGTTCAATTCCGAGAATCGCCGGCTTCCCAAACAAATCTTTTTTTTAATGAGCAAGCTGTTATATATTATATAAAATATATACAGGTTAGAATAATATAATATACTGCGATTAAATTACTTGTGCTGTGTGCCAATAATCTAAGTTAATACCAAGTTTAACTTTACCGTCAGCTGGGTGATTATTAAAACCCCCGAAACCGGAAGCACAGGCGAGGAGCCAGATTGGTGACAAAGGAAAATGGGAGGGTGGTGTCCATCAACATCACCATACTAAATTCTAATAATGCGTCTGCTGTCCAACCAGCCTGGCTTGTCGTCACCTTTTTCCGCTCCCCTCCCTTTCCTTTTCTCCTCAGTTTTTTTTCGGTTTTTCCAATTAATCTTCCAATAGATCCCGCACAGCGCACACACAACACATCCTTTGTACACCTCATCCTTAATGAAGAGAGCGAGCGAGAGAGAGAGAGAGAGAGAGAGAGAGAGAGAGAGAGAGAGAGAGAGAGAGAATATTTTTCTTTGCTGTGGTGGGGTACGGTAGGAGATGAAATGTACACACAAGACGTCCCTATTTTCAACTTTGGAGCCCAGCCAGTTCATCTTTTGCGAAGAAAGAAGCGCACAGAGGAAGAAGAAGTAAGAAGACGTCGGGAAGAAGTCATTGCATAAGTTCGGTTTAGTAAAACTATGTTCCATCGTCCATCGCACCTAAGAAATAGCGAGACCCATATTTTAATGGGTTAATATCACGAAAAATTCTCAACTGATATACCTGTGATAATTTTATCCCGATCTAATTTTTTGACCATAAAAAATCTCAAACTGATACATCTATGATAAATTTACTCCAAATTAATTTTTTGATCACTAAAAACCCCATACCGGTACTCTTGTGATAATTTTACTCCGAACTAATTTTTTAACCACGAAAAACCTCGAACTGATATACCTGTGATAATTTTACCTAAAACTAATTTTTTGACCACTAAAAATCATAAACGAGTATATTTGTAACAAATTTATCCTCCGTTAGTATCCGTTAAATCGGATTAATATCACGAAAAATCACAAATTGGTAAACTTGTGACAAACAGAGGGATAAACCCCCAAACTGGTACATCCGTCAACTACCACGTGTTATCAAACTTAACAATTTTACAGTAAAATTTAATGGAAATTAACATAGGATAAATTTGTCATATATATACCAGTTTGAGATTTTTTGTGGTCAAAAAATTAGTTCGGGTGAAATTATTACAGGTGTACCGGTTTTGGGTTTTTTGTGATAAAAAAATTAGTTTGGGGTAAATTTATCACAGGTGTACTAATTTAGGGTTTTTTGTAGTATTAACCCTATTTTAATCCCATGGAAAAGAATAAATATTTGTATTGCTTCCGATTTAGCCCATCTCGTCATTAAAAGATAATTATGTTCATTGTTGGTTCGGAGGACGTGGATTTACATTGCTCTAGATATCAAATAAGAACAAAATATATGGGCTATCTTGGTTTTCTTATTAGATAAATCTAAAACGAAATGCTTTAAGTAGTTTTTTTTTTTTTTGGTAACCCAGGAACCCCCCGCACGGCCGACAGCCGGAGGAGTAAACCTGGGGTGACGCTAGCGCAGGACCCACCACCACGGCGCCACACTTAAGACTCCCTAACGACTACGCTGGGGTTTGAACTCTGGTCCCTTCGTGGGAGGACCAGAGCGCAAGCCAACGCAGCCGCTGCGGACGGTGGTAAATGCTTTAAGTAGTTCTTACCTCCAAAAAGGAAAAAACCCTAATAAGAATGAGAAAGCTAAGAAGAAGGGTTTGGATGATTTATACCGAAACTTCGGCAAATGAATAGTGATCATCGTTCGATAAAAAATGTGCCAAAAGTATAACGATTCTCAAAAGTATTGACATTACAAGAGATTGAACTAGATAAGCAAAGTTAAACAAGTTTGACATTGCCATACTCACGATGAACTTCTATTAAACGATGTTTATAGAGCTTTGCATCGTTTTGGGACACTATGATCCAAATAAGTTTTTCTTTACGGCCGGGCTACTGCGGTTTTTTAATTGCGCGGTTATATAATACATAAAAGTAACATCCCGAACGTAGTAATTTGTCAGCTTCAACCACGGCAGTTGAGAACCGCAAGGTAATATATATGTATATACATATTGCCATGGTTTTCTTCATATATGTACGGAAGTGTTCAGAAAACTCAGTTTGACTGTACAAAACTCATATTCTTACCAAACGCGAGAAATATATTTCCATGAAGAATCTTCGGTTCCTTCTCTCCGTATCAACTTCATTTCTTCAAAGTTAGCAAGATCGTGCCCTAATCTCTCTCTCTTTTACTGGCTTTTTTTTTTTGGTGAGGAATCTCTTTCTTTCATTGGCTTTTGTATCTCTTTTCTCAAGCATTCTTCCCTCGTTGTCGTAATATCGCAACTAATCGCCAATCTCTCCGTCATGCCGGCATCTTCGAGCTCTCTCACGTAAGTCACGATGTATCGTGATTCAGCTCTTTAGTTTCTGATTGTTGGAATGATTTGCCAAGACTGTGGTTTCTTCCTTCGGTTCTGTTGATCTTGCCTTTAATTTTTCTGTCTTTTTGGATATCGAAGGCCTCTTGATGAAATTCAATCAGCAAGTAT
Organism: Syzygium aqueum; assembly: GCA_031216185.1. Classification (NCBI taxonomy): domain Eukaryota; kingdom Viridiplantae; phylum Streptophyta; class Magnoliopsida; order Myrtales; family Myrtaceae; genus Syzygium; species Syzygium aqueum. The sequence continues at coordinate 24,446,068 of CM062231.1, forward strand.
CGAACTTGATGGCAAAATCGTAACCCCATTGGAAAAAAAAATTTACTTTGTCAATCGCATGAAGGAAATAGCGAGACCCATATTTCGAGGACATTTATTCATAATACTCTACATATGAATAAGAATAAAGAAGATGAACTCTCTTGATATTCTTGTAAGATATATAAAATCTTAAAAGCGAAATGCTTAAGTAGTTCTTATCTTTGGAAAAAACCCTAACGAAGATACAAAAAAGAAGGAGCTAGGAAGAAGGGTTAGGATGAGTAAAATCAAACATTTAAGCACATGGACAGTGATCATCGGTAAAAACTACGCCTAAAGTATAATCGATCTCAAAAGCATTGAAATACACAAGAGATTGAGCTAGAAAATGAAGTTAAAGAAGTTTGACATTACCGGACTCATGATGGACTTCCATTCAATGATGTCCGTAAAGATTCGTATCGCTTTGGAATGAATTAGATATGACATAGTATGCTAGTATGTACACATTCTTGTCACCTATCTGAGATTTTTTGAATGGAAAACTCCCCGGCTATGTATTACAAGCCCCATAATAAAAAATTTCGATCATCATTAATAAAGTCATCTTTTCCCATCATCGTTGGTTTAAGTCCCTTGCATTCTATCATATGGTTGGATAGTCTAATGTGCTGGTTCAAATTATATTTCATACACACAGAATCCACTCTGACAAAGTTCATCTAATAATATTCCTCCTTTTTCATCACTGCTCAATATATATATATATATATATATATATACGTGTAATTAGCCATTTTTATCATTGCTTCTCTTGTGCATGGGACCATGACCATCCACAAATGGATACAGCCATTAGGTCTGTAATAAAGAACAGATCTTGGCGAAATTGGGCAATGATTCCAGTTTTGATTACTGTCTCTAATTGGGCTGATCGCGATTGGATTTACAAAAATGTCTGCCGTTGACTTCACGCTTTCGCTTGCCTTAATTCTTCACGAAACATGATTATTACATGGTGTAAAAGAATCGTTTCCTCATTAGAAGCTAAATAATGTGTTTTTAACGACAAATTATGGACCCACGGGACATATGCTTTACGACACAGTGCGTCTTATATGCATCCGAGGTTACGGCACAAAGGAAAACCCCATTTATCAAATGGTGCACCATGTTGGGCAATCTTTATCGAAATTAGTCTCTTGTAAACTCCTGCTTAATCCATGGTAAAGATTGATTTACAAAATTAACAAACTAAGCGATGTGGAAGACTCTTATTATGTGTTGAATATCGATCAACACATATAATAGCTAATAGTTTGCGATCCATCGCCTCGTTTGGTATATCAATTTTGCATACGGATCTTCATGCACATGATGTTACTTATAAATGAAAAAGGGAATTGTAGAAGGCTTATGACGATAGGTTCACCTATAATGGTGACAACAGAGATGTTGTTTTGCGATGACTAAGAGACACATGTACTCTAAGCATTATATTTTCTCCTACTTTTGGTGGAATTATCGGCGAGGTGATATATCTAGTCAATATGACATTAGTCTACATAGGCATACCAAAAAAAAAGAGTATGACCATGATTCAAAATGAATTTCAAAAGGAGAGAGCATAAATTACATATATCCTAAAAAGAGTTGCACTAGCTACTAAACTCTAGTGCAATGTAATTAACACTTTGTTTACGGGAAAAAAATTGGATATATCCTGAGTCCAGCTATCAGTCAAAACAATCGAGATAGAATAATGTTATATATTCAACTGCATGCAACTTAGCATACTGCACTTTGAACGATCTTGTACAAATTCATGGTTTTCGTTGGAGGTAGAATAATGTTATATATTCATGCGAAAAGCTTTCCATGCACAATACAGTATGCACGTACGGATATAGGACAGTCGGCAATTGACTAGAACATGCCTGTCGCTTGGGAGCTTTTTGTCTGTTGAATGTACCAAACCAACTTCGATGAAGTCATCTGCATGAAATCGGTTCTGGGAATGCCAAGGATAATAATCGAACTCGCGAATACTTTATCATTCAATTAATCCCAACTTCGCCGAATTCGCATCCTCAACCCAAATCCAACTCTAATGTCTAAGATTAAGACTGTGAGACATTCTTGCGTAATGTAGACGCCAGGCGCATGTCACTCGTCGTGTTGCATCCTCAACGAAGAGACCCACTCGATCTAAAAAATGTATCAAAGTGCATCGGACATACTTAACGCGTGCCTCAATGGAATCAATCGGACGTTCATTTCTTAGACCTTTCTTGCATCATCGGTCATGGGGTGGAGATCGATGGCTCGAAAAGGGTCGAATTAGTGCTTTGAATTCATCGACACGGGGAAAAAGATCGACCGAAGCTTCTTCTTACCCGAAAAAATTTAGGGCTATAATAGATGTGAGGTTCCAAGATATCTCCGCTCCGCGACAGCTAAGCTAGTGTGGAAGCTTTCGAGCCCTTTGGCATGTCACGACACTTTAAATTTTCCTTGTACCCATATGGTCATACCTTACGAAATTGCGAATCTACCTAAGATTAGTTTAACTGGCTCGCATTATTCTATTTCGAGCTAACATGCCATCGCATAAATGTCTCCATGCTGTACATGTTCCTCCTCTTTTTCCCCTCCTGTTCCTGCTTTTTAATGAATTGGTCGAATGTTTATCCTACGTTAATGATTGATTTTCTGACCATACACACACACACACACTCTCTCTCTCCCTCTCTTTTTCGTGCTGTTTCACTTGCTAACTCCAAATTGCATGTGCAGCAGCCAAACGACAGATCATATTGCCCGTTCATCGCGAGTCAAATAATGATACAGTGATCATCAAAAAGCTTCGGTCGTCTGGGGTAGTTCCACACGCAGATCAATATTAACAATAATAATAACTTTCCTCGTCCCCCCAAAAAAGACAAAATAAATAAGTAAATAAATAGAGCACTGACCATCTAGGAATAATCCAATCTGAAGGAGAATTGAAAACCGAAACCCTTCCGTTTAGAAAAGGCCATATCACCCACAAAAACAAAGAAAACAAACCATCAGAGAACACACTTTTTTCTTTTATGTGATTCTTACATGAAACAATACAGCTCGATAGCATTAAAAACAGTTGACCTACTAGTTCAACACTCACACCTCCGTTCTCGTTCCTCCATCAGTTCTTTTCCCAACATTGTCGCAATGCTAGGTACGCTAATGTTCTTCCACAAAATAAACAGACTTAGCGACGTGCCAGACGGCGAGTTGATATTTCTGAGAAGTGGACGAAACCCCGATGAAAGTATGTCAAATCACTCGCTGCATACCGATACATGAACTAATCCTAGCATGGCTAGCATTGTTGCTAACCTAGACTTGGCGCTCGTACATGCGTCTCAATGCTCTCCCAACATCATCGCTGTGCATCCGCGGTTGCGGTTGCAGCTGCGGTTGCAGCTGCAGTTGCAGTTGCGCTGCTTGCTTGGCCGAGCAAGCTGCTCATGGAGCGAGCTTTCACTATCCCGAGCTTCACCTTCTTCTTCACTGCTGCCTTCTCCTCGATATCGCCATCATCTTCTTCATCTCCATCCTCGGCACCTTCCGCTTTCGCCAGTGAATCTAGAGCTCTCTTGTCTGGAAATAGTTCGTTGGCTCGCGACAACGATGACAAGTTGGGTCTCTTGCTTTTGCTCCGGACGCTCGTCATGCTCCTGAGCCTCCCCTTGCCCAAGTGATGCTCGCACAACGAATACCCCACCAGAGTCTGTTGGCAACACCGCCATCCTCTCCCATTGACGCGGCTGCACCTCGAACCCTCCATGAGCGCCCCACCTCTCCCTCTCTTCTTCGCACCAGAGCTCTCAATGCCCACCACAATCTTCTTCTCTTCCCCTCCTCCTTGGCCTTGCCCTTCTTCGAATTCGCTGCCATCGTCCTCGTCAATATTGTCTCGCCTCGCATCTTTCTTGCTCGTTCTCGCATTCCCCGACTTGGCCGACCTCATCTTCTTGCTGCCGCCACTGTCATTAACATCAAGCATCGCGGTTTCGCCCAAACTCCCTCTTCTCTTCTTCGGCGGAAACACTCTCTCCCCCTCGCACCATCTTTCAGCTGCTAACAATTACACAATGACGCACATTCGTCGAAACCGTTCCGTGCTCTATCAGTAACACACGTCTCCGAGCTTTTATGACTTTTCGAAATGGAAGACTCACCTCGATGGGAAGGAGATGAATTCGCAAGAGATCCGCGCGGATATTCCACGGCCAATGCACTGGGGGTGCAAAGATAGTCACACAAACACAACCAATGAGCATGTCGAGTCAAGAAAGAGAAGATCGACGACCACGCTTATGCGTAGAAACTTGAGGCACAAAAGGGTGGGACGAAGAGAAAGGAACGACCCAATAATAATAATAATGGAGTGAGTGCAAGTGCAACAATGAAGGGTGCAAAAATGTTTTATTGTGTCTTTCGTTGGATGGGGACCAGCATCCTATGCTAACGTGCACCGCATCAGCATTATACATATCTCCAGGACTCTATACATATATAGTAGTTGGTCAAACATATAACAAGGAAGATTAAAAAGAAAAAAAGAAGAAGAAAGAAAGAAAGAAAGAAAGAAGAGGGTGAGATTAGATTCAGATGCGAAGGTATACTGGTGGCTAGCCAAACCTGATCTATATATAAAAATATCCTAAAACAGTATTTTCCACTTTCATAATAATATATACTACACGTACAGGTATTTTTATCTCTCTTTTTTTTTACCTTAATCTTTTTTTCCTCCCTATTTTCTTCTTTATGTGTGGGTGTAACGTGAATCAAGAGAGTGGTCTACCTGATCTTTAAGCTCTTTCTTTTTTTCACCTTTTTTACTTCAAAGAATTTTCATGAAGTAGGAGAGAAACACAAATTGGGGTTTTTCTTAACTTTTTGTTGATTATCTTGATTTCCTGTCTTACCTGGAATCATTACCCTTCTTCTCTCCTCCATCTTCTTCCTCTTCTTGCAGCAACAGCACCTGCAAAACTTACGCATCACATGGAGGATCTATATTGAACAACAAAACTTACACCAATATATACTACCCCACCCAAGGGAAAAAGGGCGGATCAAATCAAAGACAGTACAACTCTCGCAAAAATCACATTGAACAGAAATCGCATTATTCCCAACAAAAAGCAAAAGAAAAATGAAAATCAAGAACACCCCCTTTCACAAAACAAAGGGAAAGTGCATAAAATGAACGTCTTTTCCTTCACTTACCGGAAAACCTCTCTTCCTTTCGTTCTCCTCCCGAGCAGCAGTGGAATCAGACGAATCCCGGCCTCCCGTCTCGGGTCCGACCGGCCGGGGAGGCCGATTGGGTCGATCAGACGGCCGAGAACTGGTGGGGCCGTCGGCTCCGTCGTCGTCATGGGCGGACCCGAGTTGCACCAGACAGGAGCGGCGGCTCGAGAGGGGATCTGAGAGAGGGACCGGAGAGAGGGCCGAGAGAGGGAGCGGGACTTGCCTTTTCCTGATCCTCATGCCTCCCCGTTTACTTGGGCGCAGCGGAGATATCGCGCGAGGGAAGAAAGGCGCGATTTTTTTTGTTCACCAAACACGAAGTACGGCCCGTAAGGGACACGACCCACCAGCTCAAACGGCGCCAAGCTCCGATCTTGCTTCGAGGCCTGGTCTGGTGGGGAGGAGGGGCGAAGCAGGTGAAGGAGATGGGCTGTCTAGAGCGAGAGAGAGAGAGAGAGAGTGCAAAGGCGAGACCGAGGAGGAGAATACTTGCTAATACAACACCGAGACCGAAGGGGAAAATGTCTTTTTTATATATTGAACTCATCCGAGTCACGCACAGCAGACGCACCACAAGCACACAAGAGAGAGAAAACACACACACAACATACTTTGGCTTGGCTTCCCTCTCTCTCTCTCTCTCTAACTTTTATCTGTTGCACCACAGGAACAAGAGATAGAGAAAGAGAGAGAAGAGAGAAAGAGAGAGAGAGAGAGAGAGAGGAGGGATGGCGTTGAGAGGGAGACGAGGTCGCACGTGGGAGGGTGGGGGCGGGCACTTGCGGGGACTGGCTGGGCCGGTAACCGGTGAATCACCCGCGAGAGTTGGGAGGCGGAGGAGGATGGCGGAGGGAGACAGGGCGAGGTGTGGATGGAGGAGAAGGGGGTGGGTGGGTGGATGTTGGCGATCATATATATGCTCCGAAGATGTATCCCCTATTGCATGTCTGATCAATCACGTGTCCAAGAAATAACTAGATAAAAACCTATCAATTACCGCTTTCCATCCCGACTTACCAATACCTCCTCACCATCCCATAATTTCCTAAATCGATTCGAAGTGTCAAGATTTTACGAAAATATTACCATCTTTTACAAGGCTTCAAGTTTTTTGTGCGAAAAAAAAAAAAAAAAAACTAGCATCCAAAGTGTCGTGGGATATCGAGATTCAAAAGTGGAAGAAATCGATTTTCCCAATCACCCCCGGTCATGAAATGATGTTCGTATTCGACTTTTCATTTATTTTTTTTTTTCGGGCGTGCGGGATTGGATGAGGATAATGCTTTCCTCCTCCTGGCTGGGTGGAGGGAGGGAGGGAGGGAGGGAGGGAATGCTACAAAATGATGGGTGTGGTGGGTAGTTTTATCGTTCGCACCACCCCGTCCTTTTCTTTTTAAAATCATAGGAACAACTCGAGCAAAGTAGGTCCCCTCCCTTTTGGGGTTAGCAGCGACCGAGATGCTCCTCTTCATGAGCCCCCTTCCTTGTCATTAAAGAAAAGCCCAAACGTTGTGACCAGCTCCCCTCCCCCTCCCCCCACGCCCGGTGCAATTCCTTTTTGCTAGGTCGCCGCCCGTCGATATAAGTTCCGGTCATAGCAGATGCGGCACCACTGGGATTCGGATTTGGGCAAGGTGTCGCCTTGAGAGTTGAGGGACGTTCGTGTGTTTCTCCTTTTGCGACCTCTATCCCGGGCTCGCGAGGGGCACCGGGCACGCTAGCCAAAGAGCCGTCGATTTGCTAGCCCGTCAAGCGGTCCCTCCATCGGAGCGAAATGACGTCTCTACACAGGTTGCTAACCCTGTTCTCAAGCCCCCCTCCCCCTCCCCCTTCCCCCTACACCCTTCTCATATTTCATTAGTCAACTTTTTTTCATATATATGTCTCGTGTGGTCTAATATGGGTTCGTGATGTCGGAGGAGAGAGGACTCCGGAATGGCGAGATGAACATGCAATGGGCGATGAGCTAGTGTGACTAGGCTAGCCAGCGATATGGACATAACAAGGAGGCATGTTGCGATATTTGCAGCAGTAGGGCGAGTGAGATAGAGATAGAGAAAATATTTAACTCAAGGGATATCCTCGCTATGTAATTATTTCGAGCGATCGTTATCCTTGTATAAACGAATCTAACCTAGATGGAAATATGAACGGTGTTTTGCATATCTAATGCTAATTTCAGCTTTGGTTAATCAAATTCTAAATTTAAAACTTATAGAGGAGATTATTAATGTAGATGCAGATTTGCTAATGTAATGTGAGAAAGTGGCATTAACATGTACGCCTACCATCTCCGGTGCCCTAATCACGTAGTAGATGCGCCAATGGAATCGCGTCACCGGCTTGATTTGACGTACATCACAACTTTTACCTTTCGTGCTCATGACATGAATTGCAATATATATATTATCTAGAAACACAGTCATAACATCTAAATTCATGGAAGGGCAAGTTGACTATTTTGTTCACCACAAATAAGGGGAAAGTAGCTTTCAGTGCCACTCTCGCCCACTTGCGTCCTGCCCATTTTCTATTTTCTCTCTCAATTTTTGCCTTGCTTTCCTACGGAATTTTCCCTTATTTTGTGCCAAAAATGTACTTTTTTAGATGTACTTGGCAATGATTGGCATAACAAGATACGGCGTATTACAATGCACCCTACGAGAGGTATTCTTGATCTCCACACATAAAAAAAACATGTTTAGATTCACATTACGGTGCACTTAATTCGATATTTTTCCAATGTGCATGGGGTGTTTATTCTTAACATGAATTAAACGGAGTGTATTTTTATAGAAACCTTATCGATATCAAAAACTCATCAGTCGATATTACGTTCATTTGGCGTATTTTACTATAAAGCTTATTAGGTAAGAAGGCAGCGAACTTTTATTTGTTTTTATTTTATTTTATGAAAAGTAGGTTATTAGCTACTTGCACCTAATATATGTAAATTATCAATGCCAAATATATTTTGAATTTATTATATAATTTTCTCACTTATAAATATTTATCAAAAGGTTGTTCTTGTTACATCTTTTAATCTTACAAAAAAATTCGATTAAAATAATTAGATGTACAACTATTTCCATCAATGGGTGAGATAAGTGAGGGGGAATATTGGCATCAAATACTAAAGACCTCAGGGATTTTATTAAGGATGAAAAATCACTAGGCTACAAATCCTTGTGTTTAACGTTTAATATTTACCAATTTGCATAAAAAGACATTAAAAATCTCTGAATTTTTTTTTGCTAATTAGGTCCTTAAATTATATATATATATATATATATATATATATATTCTTTTTCGAGTTGATCCTTTCCTCAAATAGATGATAATATTGGTGTAGCCGGTTTATTGCCGTTAAGTGCCAGGATGAAACATAATAAATTAGATAAAACAATGTTTTGAAAATCAGAACGAGGAACTTTGGAAAGAAGAGAAAAAAGTTAAAAGACAACAACGGGGAGGGGGAAGTGGCTGAGGCGGGGAGGAAGCGGCAGCAGCGATGGTGGCAGGTGCGGTGGCACTGGCGACGGCTCGGTGCCCTCGCCGAGCATGGGCGGTGCCTCCACTTCCGTCGCTGCACCATCTTGCCGCAGACTCTGGGCGAGATCACGACCCTCGCCGCAGACAGCTGTTGCGAGTTGAGCCAGCCCGACAAGATGAGTTCGGACATGAGGGCGCGCTTCTAGAGCCAGAACATGGCGCAGAAGCTGCTGGAGAAGGGCTCGACGTAGGCGATGGGGACGGGGATATGACGAGATCTTGCTCGTTTGACGACAATACCCCCTCGCTGGGTGAAGGGCTGAAAGCCGTCGACCCGGCGGAGGGACAGCTGGGCCTTGTGGGCGCAACAACGCATGCGGTGTAGGCGGCCCCTCGCCGACGCTTGGGCAGCAGCGAGGCCTTCCCTGTCGCCATCTCCTCCTTCGAACCCTCACCATCCCAACAAGCACAGCCATTTCCCTTGCATCAACGCCATCTTCCTTCTCTCGCCTAGAAGAACACGAAGTCAACGAAGAAAAAGAAGCATCAGATCTTCTGCTTAATCGGCCACGTTTCGAGCCGCAGCAAGAAATGAAATTTGGTCGAGTCGGAATCTGCCAGCCATCTTTCTCCATATCAAAACACTGGGGGCAACCCTCACCCAGATCTGCTCAATTCAAAGGCGCCGCGGCAGCCCTCGCCGGTGCTCTGTGGCTGTGGCAAAACATATTGACTCGCAAGCAAAGTCCCTACCGATTCTTGGTGAGTATTGCATAGGAAGATTCATTCATTTAGATACAAAGTACCATTGAACTTGAACACAGTACCATAAATTTGTCGCGTGATCTAACATATTCAACGGTTCAAATGAGTTCATCGGGTTATTCACATCCCCGCAAAATAAGGGCTTCCGAAATGGTGCCGGGGATCGAGCCAAAAATGGAGAGCATTTCTCGTGAAGCCTTTATCCAGTGTGGAATCTAAAATTCGCTCCACATCCAACTTGGCCTTTTGCTCAGGAGTGAATGCCATGTTCCTTTCTTCTCCATCTCTTTCATAGAGGGGGCTAAGCCATCTTTAGCTTTGCATTATCTAATTGCTTTCCATTGCCAAAGCGCATATGCTTTCAAAGTCCTCTTACATCTATCCATCTATCTATTTATTTAAATGTGTGTACACAGTCAAGAAAAGCGGAACACACTTCTGCAATTATTGGCAAATGAAAAGATGGGGAAAGCACATAAATGTTGAGAGAGATGGGATAACCAGCATAGGATCCATGCTCTTATGGAGTTTATACAAGTCCAATGGAGTTCATTTGACCTTAATTACTCTTTCTTTTTTGCTGTAATATGATAAGAGATTTGGATCTGCGCGATAATCCAAACCACTCGATTAATCATCAATCAAGATTCAAGAAAGATACACAACCCTCGATTGTGGTACACATTGATGATGTATTGAGATACATCTTCACAGAAAGCGAGACTTTAATCCCCTCTTTGATACTCGACAAATCATCTCATCTTCTTAGTGCGTCGGCGTGCTACCGAGGGCTTACAATGGACCCTAAAGAAAATTCTTAGAATGAAAGGACGTTTGCTTATTATGCACACCTCGGCTCTGCAACAAGAAAAGAAAAAGGAAAGAAATCCACAGCTAGGGCTGAGAAAGTGACGCGTGCATATGCCTTTTGTCTTAACTTTCTCCCCCCTCTCTCTATTATGCTTTTTAGCATAGGTTTTTGATATGCGATTGGCATAAACCCCATTGAACGTAGCACATGCAATAACTTTTTTTGGGCAACACATTGTGCAAATCCTAGTGTGAAGTCATACGAAGGTGTAGGGACATTCCCTATGCACCGAGCGTTGGCTTGCGTGGCTTCTCCTCAAAACCCGATCATTTAACTGGGTCACAATCGATTCTCTTTTTGATCAATTGACCATTATTTTCGTTCATGCTAGCTCTTGCCCGAGCATAAGTCGAGCATCACTCCGCAATGCTTTCGAGCAAAGAGCTAAAGATCATTTTACTCCAATCAGCAAGGCAGTTCATCATTCAGATTGCTTGCTGGAACTTACCATGACCTAAAGCGAAGATCGAACTTTCAAGGGACATTATTCACCCAGCTAAGACATCGGCCCAATAAAGCAAGGAAAGGAACGGTTGGGCCGAGGAAAGAGGAGTTGTCGGATCATGGCCGGAAATGAAAAGTCAATGTCTTATCTGTTGTTTCCTTCTTTCCTTCCTTCTCTCTCTCTCTCTTTTTAAACCTTTCTCTCAATCTACCACTGCTTTTGCCCTCCCTTGCAAGGCTGCTGAAGCCTCAGATTCCCTCGTTTCAGAGGATTCCCAAAGTGCATGGACCCACTTCATGCACTTACCATCGATGACCCATTTGATCTTTCAAAACAAAAAGATTCTTGATCAAACGAGTTATATGCATTTGGCTAATGTGATTTCGCTATAATCATGTCGACACATAGTCACGAATTATCATTTTTGCTTCGACCGATGTTACTAGAACCACTTTCTCGCATTGTCCAACCGCGCATCTCGGCTGCTCAACTCCCGCTCGCCCACCTGAAGCAGATGAACGGATACGGATGGCATAGAAGAGACTTAGATCTTAAGTAAATCGTGGTGAAGGAAGTTGCCGGTTGGCTTTCCGCGAACAGCATCCCTTACCTTGGAGGAAATCGATTGACAAGGAAAGAATCTCTTCTTTTACGAGATAAAAGGAGCTCCTATGTTTGAGAGATTGAATTTGTTTCCTAAATTAAATTCGTGTAGTGATGTCGCATCACCACTATGAAAAGGAAAACGTCAGACCAATCCCTGAAGCCTTCTTCCCCTTTGGCTTCTCCACGAGGTCTTAGGGCGACGAAGTTCTTGCACGTTGTCGATTTTTCAATGGAGATATTTTCCTAGCCTAAGCACATTGTCAATTCTTCTGGTGTCCAATCTGAGCATTTAATTGATGATTTGAAAGACATAAAAGCAACCAGCTCATCGCGTGATTATCGCCGAAGCTAGGCATAACGTGAGCTCTGCTTTTCTTCCCAGTTAAGCTGAGTTCTAGAGTTGCTACAGCCTTTTGAGAAACGGAAGCTAATTTGAAGACTTTTGTGGTGAAATAACGCGGAAGCCGCCGAATCTCGTGGACCGAGTTCATTGCTTAGGAAAAAAATGAGCTTCGCTAAGTCTATAGATGTATGTGATAGTTGAGCATCCGTCAGGGCATCAACAAAGCATGCATGAATGACGAGAACTATAACTTAGCTGTAATTACGAAGCTAAAGTAAAGAAAATGTTAACCTATGTCTTGACCTTGAGCCTATCATGGAAAGCCCGATGCGCAAAGTGCGGCCTATATTGTGTAGCTGCTCATGGTGTTGATTAAGAAAAGCCCACTTGGACTTTGTTGTCCAAGCAAATTCGGCGGATCTGATGTTGGAATTACAGGAAGAAGAACACTAGTGAAACTTCCGAGACGATGAATGTTAATTCTGCTCATGAATTGCATATTGAAACAAACAAGATGAGTGGTACAGATTAGCCCTCTGTAAATTTTCTTCATGAGAGATTATGAGTTGGTATTTTTGTGGGTTTTGTTTGGATGTAATCTAAGACTGTACATGTGAGCGATTTTATATACTCCGTATTTCTCCAAATTAATAAAGGATTTTTTTACCTCCTACTTTTCTATGGCAAAGATACCTAACATTTGGGCTGAACTACATAAATTTTTACATGTCCTTATTCATTGTTCTCTCACGTTTGATATTGAATTGCAAGATCTATTACCTTCAACATCGACTACTTCTCTAGTGAAAAGTTCTTGACTCCACATATCTAATTCAACGCTATATTACGTAAAAGCATATGTCCATATTAGAGAGTGAAATTTTCCTTCCCGAAGAATATATACTGCTATCTCAATTTGGATTTTGTTAACAAGTACCTCAATTACATTAGTTAAGCAACCAATAGGAAAACTTTACAGTTTTCAATGCACCGATTGTCTCGTGTCGTGCACAATCGGTACATTGGACATCTAATTATTCCAAGTAAGTATACTTAGTCCTCCACAAACATAGGATTCCAAGCACCTCACGTTATACATCGAAATCTGTTCCTAAATTTTCCAAAAAGAGTGTTTGAGGATTGCTGCATATAAAGGTCAGGTTCCCTCTGTATAGATAAGGAAGACGGGGCCTTTCTACGGTGCTACCGCAGCCTCCTTGAGGCCATCATAAACCGTCGCAAACATTTCATTTAATTGTTAATCATTACAAAATGTCGCATATTACTGCATATACTTGTACAAAAGAGCCCTTTGAATAACAAATCTACTTTAGCATAAATAAATATCAGGTGCTTTATCATTGACTATTTGGATATGATAACATCAGCTTATTTATGATAGCTTACCAAGGAATGTGATGCCCGGGGAAGACATGGCCTGCCAAAAGCAAAGTTGTTAGCTATACAGAATTGACTGTTTCAACTTAAGGCCGATATTTTTTTTGTACGGCCGGTTCACACAATGCTTATCTATTTATTTCGCGAAAAATGAATGATTTGAAAACTATTTTTCTAAAAATAATTACTTATATCAATTGAATTAATTAGTTAATGAAAAATATTTTCATTATCGACAATAATTTATGTCTAAACATTTTTCATGGACGATCAAAATATCTTTCATTCATTCATTTTTGTAAGAGATACAAGAGATCATTTTTAGGAAAATATTTTCAAAATCATTCATTTTTTGCGAAACAAACTCACCCTACTTTGTTTGGTTTGAGGATATTCGTACTAAGAATATTTCGGTCAACCCTTTTATACATGGATAAGGCCGTGTATCTTTGACATTTTTCATACGTTTATGTTGATTGATTAAGTGCTTAACTTGAATGTAACAGATCTTGTTTACAAATATTAGTGTTGTATGGAGCCCACGGATACCACCTTACGGGTGAAGCCTTATTTAAAACATGTATCTATTGAGGTTAATCGATTAAATTCGGATAATCAATATGTTAAAACATGTTATGTGATACATGAGTAGAGATTGTGTTACAAAGTTGTGACATGATTAACAAGAATGTCACGATCTAAATTTTACAGGATATATTTATGAAACTATATGAGCATGATGCAAAATCAAGGAATGACGGCCTTATCTCTCTCTCTCTCTCGATCTAATTGTACCTCGCATGTTGAAATTAAGTTTTTACGATCATTGTCCCCGGTTCGATTAGACAGCAAGCTTTGCAAATACGTATTCCTTTGGATACAAAATAAAAAATTACAACATTTTCCCTAGACCATTGTGCTAGAGTTCTGCACGTCAATCGCTTTGTCTATAGGATTTTACTAAGCCTTACATACATATAGACTCCGTCTTTTCATTAGGATTTTCTAGTCTGGTATAACAGTCAGATTCCGCCTAGGTTTATTACACGGGTGAGGCTTCGCATTTGTCTACTCCAACTATTATTCTCAATGTAGACTTTCCCAACACATCATAGCGGGGACCACCAACTCCAAGAAAATATTCAGTTTGAACCGTGTTATTTCGAAGTTAGGTATGTCCGAATCAACATCCCCAGAACGTTCTCTCATCGGAGGGAATATCTGGACTTGACATATCTGATGTAGTTTAATAATGGAAGTTGAAACTCTTTGATTGAAGATGTCATTTACTACACTCAAAAACTTGTTGATCGTCCACAAAAGATTTTGAGCGTCGATTAAAAATTTCATGTGGACCCAAAGTATGCCGTAGGCTACATGTGCGACGGAAAATTTTCGTTTAAAAGAAAGACACACCCAATGTAAGTTCCACTTTGCGATTTGAAAGCGTTAGGAATGAGAAACTTCAAAGACAGAAAAATTGGAACAGAAGACACACATTTTTTTTACGTTGAAAAAGTCTTTCAAATTAGAAAGGGAAAATCTAGGTGCCGCATTAAACAGTTTTTTCATTGTTAGTATCGGGTTATAACTACGAAAGAGATCGCCCCCATATATAACACAAGTTTAGATCGACCTATTACAAAAAGTTCACCGTGGTGACGCAGCCTTGGAATTTAACTCGTGTACTCACTCCAATTGGGAAGAAACGGTAAACGTCTAATTCTTTATTATGATAATGCATCGTGTTTTCGCTACATCTATTTGACCTAATTAAAATACAATGCTTAAGTATACAACTATCTTAGCAAGGATGAAGTTTTAGGTCAGAGATATGCGTTGCCTTCTCAAGTGCGCATGCTTTTTGCGTCTAATCAGATCTGACCAAGATTGCCATGTATTGAAAACTTCAACGCTAGAGGGCGGTGGGTGGAGGATGAACATTACCCGTAACGCTTTGTTTATTTCGATCCTCACTTCACTTCTCACCAAAATCTCTCCTAAGTTTCTCTCCAAACTTGTAGATGCACTCGGTCCTCGCACCTATTCCAACATGGTAAAGATGAGGTCAATTCATAAGGCCTTGACCATTAGAGTTGGCAAGCAATTAGTTTAATAAGTTTACTCGCTCATGACGATATTAGAGCCGTAGGAGCTTCAGCATATCCTAACTATATATAGGACCAAGAATGTGCTTCAGGATTCAAATTGCTCAACTTTTGAGAGGGATCCGATTAGTGCAAACAACATTGCTTAACGAGTCATGGCCCGTTCTTCTACTCCTTCCTCGCTAACGACGGTGGCCATTTTCACCGCTGCAATGTTGTTACTCCTCCATCCGTCGAACGCTCAACTAACTGCTGATTTTTATGAGAAGTCATGCCCGGGCGTGTCCAACATCATCCAAACCGTGATCCAGGAGGCCCTTCAATCCGACCCACGAATCACCGCCAGCCTCCTCCGTCTCCATTTCCACGATTGCTTCGTCCACGTGAGTCCCAAAGCTAGATCAATTCCCGTTAACGAAAGTATTTTATCTGATTATTGGGTAATGTTAGTCACGTAACCTAATGCTTGAGCATGACATATGCGTTAAAAGGGGTGCGACGGATCGCTGTTGCTGGACAATAGCCCAACCATACAGAGCGAGAAAGATGCAGCTCCAAATTTCCAGTCCTTGAGAGGTTTTGGTGTGGTGGACAAGATCAAAGCGGCTATTGAGAGCACTTGTCCTGGGACCGTGTCTTGCGCCGACATTCTCGCCCTCTCTGCTCAGGCTTCCGTCTATTTGGTATATGTAGCTATAGTAAAAGAAACGTGAACATAAATTTAAATTATATTTAGGGTTGGTTACTATTACTAGGCCTCCGCAAATCATAATTGTGTCTCTCTTGATTATTGCTCTTATGAAATTGCAGTCGGGAGGTCCATATTGGACGGTGCTCCTGGGAAGGAGGGACAGCTTGACAGCATACCAAGCGCTAGCAAACACATCGATACCGTCCCCTTTTGATAGCTTTTCCAACCTCATTTCTCAATTCTCTGCTGTTGGCTTGGACGTCACCGACCTTGTTGCTCTTTCAGGTAAAATAGAACAGTTGCACTTGCATTTTGAAACGAAATGTGCAACTGCAGATATTGATGCCCCAAATAGATTTACAGAGTGACGTGCTGGATTTTTGTCACGTAACTTACTCGGCACAAACATTTCTTCACTTCTGTTTAACACATTGGAACCTCCTAATATGATCATGGCCTCTTCTTAATTGAGATCGAATTCATAGCACCTCATAACTATAACTTTTCATCACGGATGTATGAATATCCGAAGGATGGTATCAAAATTTGCATGCCCCCTCATATACTTATTTGAGAAATGCCAAGTATACTTTGGTCATTTTACAGAATCAATACATTAAGTGAAGTCGCAAGTCGTTATTATTTATTCATATGTCCACTAACGAGTTTGTCGCATATATTTGGTATACAAATTCGTTGAGCAATCCTAGCATTGGTCCATCCATCCACCTTCATAATTGAGCTATCTGCAGATATTTTGTTCTCTTAGCTTACTTTTCATGCATATGATGATAAAACAGGAGCTCACACCTTTGGACGTGCACATTGCAAGGTATTCAGCCCTAGGCTCTACAACTTCACCGCAAGCGGTGGCCCCGATCCCACCATTAACCCGTGGTACTTGACCACTCTCCAGAAACTTTGCCCTCAGAATGGCAACAGCAGCGTCCTCTTCGACCTTGACCCGACGACCCCGAACTTGTTCGACAACCACTACTACTCCAACCTCCAGAAAAATGAAGGGCTTCTTCTGACTGATCAAGAGTTGTACTCAACGGCGGGCGCCGCGACAATCTCCTTCGTCAACAGCTTCAGTTTCAACCAGAGTGCCTTCTTCGAGACCTTCGCTCGGTCGATAATAAACATGGGAAACATTAGTCCTCTCACCGGGAGTAACGGGGAGATCAGGGGCAATTGCAGGAAGGTCAATGGGAGTTGAAAGTGTTTTTTGGGGGATTGTTGGAAATGTCAATTCTGTTGGAGAGAGAGCCAGATGTTTGTATTTCTACGTCGAGTGTGCAGTGTTAAAGAGTTTGTCTAATTAAAGTATTACAATGGATTGCGCATCTCTGTTAAGAGATCGCATTAAATAAATGAGATTTTCTTTTATTGATCATCCATGAAGAGTTTGTTAGAAATTCTTATAAACGTGGGTTAACATCGATCACCTGATATTTTAGTTTGTGGAAGACATGTGGTTATATAGTAAATAAAGTACATGAGACAATGCTTGATAGCCTGAATACAATCGTTTAATCAATTTATATTGGGCTTAAGCACATCTCGATACGGTAATAAAGTGGCGTTCAATGGTCTCTGTAGGGTGGTATTTTAACAATGACGATGATATTATTTCGTATTGATCAGTTCTGAGATGGTGGCCGCCTAAATCAAGTATACGTAATTTCGATTACAGATTGAGGTATTTCAAATTCTATCTTTTTACATCGGTCATTTTTATACACACTTACAAAGTTTCTTGAGATGAGGTTTTTACAAGATGCATTGAGAATTTGCACTTTTCTTCGCCTCGAGATTTTAAAAAAAAAAAGAAAAAAGGAAGATATGATGAACGATCTTGCTAAAACTTCAGTAAAGCATATAGAGTATCCAACAAGATTTCGCAGAAAGTGGAAGAATCTATTCAAGTCAGGTTTGAAGAAACTTAGCAACCCATAACCACTGTTGATGAGGATGAGGAGACACAAGAAGTAGAAGCACGCGCTTCTATCAATGAGAATACACAAAAACAAGAGGCAAGCATAGACAGCTCGGCTCTACTAAAGGATCGGAAGTACAGATCTAACCATCCCAAAGAGCAAGTTGTTGGTGATGTTAATGCTGGAATAAAAAACCAGATCCTCATTCAAACAAATGCTGAGCACTTTGGCGCTTATATGTGAAATAGAACCAAGAGGAACTGAAGAAGCCTTGGCTGACGAAAATTTGATAGAAGCAATGCAAGAAGAATGCCATCAATTCTGAATAAACGAAGTCTGGGAGCTTGTACCAAGATCGGAGGACTATCTGGTTTTTGAAACCAAATGGGTATTCAGATACAAGCTTGATGATAAGGGTAAAGTCAGAAGAAACAAAATCAGGTTGGTAGCCAAAGGTTATTCTCATGAAGAGGGCACATACTACGACGAAATCTATGCACCCGTGGCTAAATTAGAAACTATCAAGCCACTACTTGCTTAGTTAGGACTTTACAAACGTATGTGGTAGTCGAGCGCCTATCGGGGCATTGGCAAAGCTTGCATGAATTATGAGAATTATAACTTAGTTGCAAACATGGAGCTAAGGTAAAGAAAACGTCAACTTATGTCTTGAGCGCGAGCCGCCATAGAAAGTCCAACGCAATAGAAGTGTGGCCTATATTATGTAGCTGCTCCTGGTATTGATGAAGAAAAGGGGAAAATTGTCAAATCAGTCCTAAACCTATTGTGCGGCGGCCAATTCAGTCCTAAACCTTTTAATTTTGTCAATTCGGTCCTAAATCTTTTAAATTCTTGCCAATTGAGTCCTTCTGGCCAATTTTAGCCAATTGGCGCTGACGTGGCCGCCGGCCAGCGCCGGCTATCCGACGCTGACGTGGTAATTTTTAATTATTTTTTTTCAATTTTTTAATTTGTTTTTCTTTTTCTTCTTTTTTTTTCTGGTTTCTCCCCTCTGGGTGGTCCGGCGATCGGCGGCCAGCCAGAGGGGAGGGCCAACAAGGCCTTTGGCGAAGCTCGCCCTGCTGGCCACCGGCAAGGGCGAGCCTCGCCATTGCGACCCAAGCGACGGTGAGGCTCGACCTCGCCTCGCTTGGCCGTCGCCTGGGTCGCGACGGCTTGGCGAGGCTTGCCCTCGCCGGTGGCCGATGGGGCGAGCTTTGCCAGAGGCCTCGCCGGCCCTCCCCTTTGGCCGACCGCCGATCGCCAGACCAGCCAGAAAGGAGAAACCAGAAAAAAAAAAGAAGAAAATGAAAAAAAAAGATCAAAAAATTGAAAAAAAATAATTAAAAATTATCACGTCAGCGTTGACCGGACGGCCGATGCCGGCCGGTGGCCGTGTCAGCGCCAGCTGGCCAAAATTGATCGGAATGACTCAATTGGCAAGAATTTAAAAGGTTTAGGACTGAATTGGTAAAATTAAAAGGTTTAGGATTGAATTGGCCGCCGTACAATAGGTTTAGGACTGATTTGATAATTATCCCGAAGAAAGCCCACTTGGACTTTGTTGTCCAAGCAAATTTGGTGGAGCTGATCTTGGAATTAAAGGAAGAAAAAAACGGCTCTCATGTTTTTGAGCCTGGCAAAGCTACGACTTCGACTTTGGATTCTTGTTTTGACGGCCCATTCTTCTCGGATTCCACTAAAGCCGAGTTTTTGCATAAGAATAAACACACGTTAACCATCCGAGGAAGCAAATGTTAATTCTACTCGAAAGTTGCGTATTGAAACAAATAATATGAGTGATAGGATTATTCCTCTGTAAATTTTCTGGATAAGTTTTCCGTGAAAGATCTTGAGATAATATTTTTTTGAGTTTTCTTTGGATGTAAACTAGAAAATACACGAACAATTGAGCGTTCATGTACTCTGTAATTCTCCAGATTCATAAGGGATTTCCTTGCCGCCGACTCTTCTTGTGGCGTAGGTACCTAACATTCAGACCAAACCATGGAAATTTCTGAGTGTCCTTATTTCGTTGTTCTCTCACATTCGATATCGAATTGCATAATCCGTCACCTCCCGCGTTATTTCACAACAACTTCAACTACTTCTCTAATGATAAGTTGTTCGATTTACAATAATCTCGACTCGACAAATCTAATCGAACACTAGAATATGTAACAACATATATCCTTTTTTTTTTGGTTAGAAGCATATATCCATGTCAGAGAGTGAGATTTTATTCGCAAAGAATATAATGCTATTATCAATTTGGATTTTGTTAACAAGTGCCACAATTACAGTAGTTAAGCAATCAATTAAGAAAACTTTTCAGTTTTTAATACACCGATTGCCCTGTGTCATGCACAACCAATACATTAAATATTTAATTACAATAAAATAAGTATCCTTGACAAGTGCTTCGAGGTACTAATTAACAGCACCCAATCAATTTATCTGAACCTCCACGAGCACATGATTCCAAGCATCTTACGTCGTTATACATCGAGCCCTGTTCCTAAAATTTCCAAGTCATTGAGGATTTCACTGCGTATAAATGTCAGGTTCCGACCGTATAGATAAGGAAGGCGGGGCGGTTTCCAAGAGAAATTCAGTTTGAACCGTGTTATTTCGAAGTTAGGTATGACCCAAGCAACATCCCTAGAACAAAATGGAACGTGCTCTTCTCTCCTCGGAGGGAATATCTGGACTCGATTTATCTGTTGTAATTCAATAATCGAAGTGGAAACTTTTTCGACGAAGATGCCATTCAATATACTCAGAAACTGCCTAACCATCTATTAAACATTTTGAGCATTGATTGTGCCCTCTCAATTGTAATTGAGGACACATTGATTCAACTGTTACGAGCACATAAAATTTCTTGCGGACCCAAAGTTATGCCGCGGGCTACATGTTCAAGATCGTGCCTAGCAATGCCAAAATAATAAAAAGAAATCTCGGTTTCGAAAACCGCGATGTCAACCACCATCGCAGGTGCCTTTTAGGATGCATCCAATGGAAAAGTACTAGGAACCAGAAGCATAAAAACAGAAAAACAAATGGGTTGCACTAAAAATTCTAAAACTGAGTTCTAAAACTTAAAAAAAAAAAAGCAATAACGTCATAAAATTTGTTACGGAAGTATAATCAAGTCCTAAGATTTAAAAACAATCAAGTCGTAAAACTTGTCACGGAAATATAATCGAGTTCTAAGAGATTGGATTAATTTTATAAGTTTTAAAATTTGATTGAATTTTTTGAAAATTTTAGGACTCAATTGTATTTCGTGATAAATTTTAGAATTTAATTGTATTTTTTTGAAAGATTTAGGACTCAATTGCATTTTCATGACAAGTTTTAGTACTTACAATGCACCTATCCCCTCCCCCCCCCCCAAAAAAAAATAAGAGGAGAAGGCACACAAATTTTTTTCGTGAATAAATTCTTTAAATATAGAAAGGAAAAATTACAATGCCACGCTAGGTGATTTGGAATTACCTTAAGTTGACATCAAAAAAACCCTTTAAAATATATTGATAAGGACAAACTTCATGAGCCGTAGCTTGTTGTGAAACAACCTTTTCATTGGGGAAGAACAGTAATGGTGCCAAAACTTGAGTACGGAGGCCACTTTGGTGCCAAAACTTTCATTTGGATCATTTTAGTGCCAAAAAATTTGAAAAACGATATTTTAAGTGCCAACTCCGATTTGGTTGGTTGGAAATCTGACGTGGCAATTTTTTATTAGTATTTGAAGCCGACGTGGCTCGCCGGAGAGCACAGTCAGCTTGCAAAGAATAAAACGACGCCGTTTTATTCACCATACCTACACGGCGCCGTTTTATTGAGCTTCTTCTCCCCAAAATAAGAACCCTAATCCCCAAATTGAAAGATGGAAGGCGGAAGCTCGGCCGACATTCGGGATACCTAACCGCGAAAAGCAGAATCTTAAATCCCCAATCATCAGCTCGCGCTTGCAGATGGAGGGCGGCAGCTCGCGCTTGCAGATGGAGGGCGGAAGCTTCAGCAGCGGCTCACATTCGATTAAAAAAACCCAACTAGATGGTGAGTGTTACTATTTTTGCGGGTTACCGAGTCCGAGAAGAACATCTTGGACTAAGTTAAATCCCGGGAGAAGATTCCATGAATGCGGCAGGTATAGAGAAGGCTCAAAGTGCAAATATTTCAAATGGGTTGATGCCAAATTCTCCGGCCGAGCCACAGAAGTGATCTTGCAGCTACTTGAAGGACGACATCAACCTCCACCTACATTAATGGATGAGTTAGATGATATTGACTCAATGCAAGCTCAAATGAAGAGTTTAACATCTTTAATCGACCATTTGAAGAGGGAAGTTTCAAGGCTAAAAATTGAAAGAAACTTTTATTGAGCATTGATTGTGTTGTTGTTCTCTTGTGTAGTATATTCAAATTTGAAGTGACTAATGAGAAGAAGTTTGTATGTCTACCATAATCAAAGATGTGAAATATTTACTTGTATTGGGTCATTTGTAAGTAAAGTGTGTGTGTTACTGGTTTGCTGCAAATTGTATGGAACAAAAGGCTTTGTTCCAATCTATGATGGAAATGGAAGGTTGGAGTTGGAATTCATTAGTTGTGAGCACTTCAAATTTTTTTTGCCTGGTTCTGTATTGTATATATCGGTTTGGTTTGCTTGGTTTTTGCATCAGATGTAATGGTTTGCTGCAACCATTGCATCTGCAAACCATGAAGAAATTAAAGGGTGCTGACAATTCACGAGTAACTATTTCAGTGCCATAAGCTGTAAATAGCGATCGTTTCAGTGCCAAGTTTTTCTGAAAGTGATCATTTTAGTGTCAATCGCGATGAAAAAGTGATCACTCGTGTTGCAGGAGTTTCAAAAAAAGAACAAATTAGTTTCAACTATGTTTCCCTTGGCTTGCACCAATCGTGGTGCATGTTCTTGCACCAGTTGAGTTGCTGGTGCATCTTGTTCTTGTACCAGCTCATACAAGTGTTGGTGGAAGAAGGCACACCAGCACCCAGAGTTGCACCGAGAGCTGTGTTGGTGCAACATGATGCAGCAACAGCCACAATTGCACTAGTGTTGTGCTAGTGCAGCTTGTTCTTACACCAGTACTTGTATTTGCTAGTGCAGGAAGATCCAGCACCCACAATTCAACCAGCACGAAGATCCAGCACCCACAACTTCAACCAGCAACAATAATCAACCAACAACTTCCAAAAACAACATCAGCCTCATAACAAGGTGCAAGACAATAAAATAACAAAAACATTGTTGCCATTGACATTGCTTGGTTCTTTACAAAAATAAACATGTCCATATACAACATCAGCCCCCAATCAGTCAACAATCCCCTCCCACCTAACAACAATGGCAGCAATCCCCATCAGTCAAGATACCATGTCCAGCACCCTCCCATTAGTCAATATGCACAACACCCCCGGCTCCTTTTCCTTTTGCACTTTTGAATTGATTCATAATTCGGGCACTCTTTCGAACTGGACGCGTAGGTTCATTAACTGGCATTTCTGTCACATTCTTCTCAGTATCAACAATTTTTTTTGTAGCACGTGTCATGTGTCGGGACCTCTCCGTAGGAACATTGGCCCCATGATCAGTCGGTTGAGAAGGAACTAATACCGGTTCTGTTGGTTGAGATTGAACTGGTGTAACTTTATTTGTTGGTGGCTGTTTTGAAGCTATACTCGCTGTCTTCTTCTTCTTCTTCTTTGCGCTCTTCTATGGCTGCGCGTTTGACTCTTGAGTCCTACCTTGAGAGATAAGCACCTCCGAATTTCTTCCAGGCTACAAGAACATAATTATATTGTTAACCAAATTAATTGAAATATCATAAATTAAATACATGAGTCCTACAAATCTTACATTGAAAATAGTCATTCCAGTACGTTCATCTGTGTAAATCCCATAACCATGTTGCCTTATTCTTTTTCCAAAAACCCCTCTTGTTCGCTGTGGTGCATCACTTTGAGCAACTTGTGGGGGAGCAACCTGTGGGGTTCCCTGTCCTTGTGCAATTTGTGCAGTTGGTCGTCTTCTCACCTGAAACACACATAACAAAATTAAACTCAGCCTATAAAAGACAAACACAACAATGTATAGCTTACTGGATATTTTTTCCTCATTTGTTTGACAGTGGACTCAATTGTTGTTGTTGCTGTCCCGCCTGTAGTTGTCCCTGCACTTTGGCCTACAACAGGGCCTTCTGTTGGCCCTTCAGTAGGCCTAAGAGCAACCTCTTCAGTAGGTGTTGTTGTTGGCCCACGATCAACTCTTGCAACACCGTCTTGTGCACGTTGCCTTTTCAACTGACAACTTTTCTTATTGTGCCCTTCCTTGTGGCAATAGGAGCATTTCATCTTTACCCCGATCTTACTCATCCTCTGACTTGATGCCTTTCCCTCCTGTATTCTTCGTTTTTTCTTTGGCCTTCCTATTTGCTTCTTTAGTGGCAAAGGTAGAGGGCCTTCATGATTTGTTGGCTCCCAAAATTTGCTACTTCGGATAGGCTGCATCATGAATTGGTACGAATTAAGGTATGAGCTTTTTTTGTACCAATCATGTAGGTAATCCTCTGACCTTTCTTGCTTCATCAAAATGGCACAAATACCATGGGGACAAGGAATTTCACTTAGTTCCCAGGCTCGGCATGAACACTTTCTTCTATCTAGGTTGACCACATACTTATCATTATTGTGAATGATCTCATATCCATTTTCTCCATTCCAAACCGGATGGCAGAACCTACTAGCAGCAACGTTCGCATCCAATTTCTTTACAATTCTAGGACCGCATTCTCTGCTCCACTTGGTAGCCCCATCTCTTTGCATGTACAGTCTGGTCATGACCATAACTCGAATATCATCAAGCATGCTGATGATTGGCTTGCACCTGGCCTCTAAAATTCTGCCATTGAAAGCTTCACTGAGATTGTTGTCAATTATATTACATTTAAATTCTTCGCTGAAGAAGGCCCTACACCAGTGCTTAGCTTCTGTCTGGAATAGTGCATCAAAGCCTTCTTTTGTCAGCTGCAACAATCCCTCTTTGGCTAATCTGAAGTCAGCCATGTTGGTACTCTTTGCTATCTGCTAAAACAGCTTCTGCAGCATAGCTCCTTTGTAGATCTTTGCCCAATTTGCATATATGTGCCTCGCGCACATTCTATGCTCAGCATATGGCATCAACTCAGCCAATGCAGGAACAAGTCCCTACAAAAATTCAAATCAACAAATACAAGTCAGAAAATACTCAACTAATTAATATTAAAAGGAAATTAATTGACAATGGTATTACCTTCTGTTGGGCGCTCATGAATGCCCATCCTCCCCCATCGTTTATGTCAAGGTCAACTATTAAATTCTTGAGGAACTAGGACCAAGTATCCTTGTTCTCAATCTTGACAACTGCCCAAGCTATTAGAAACATTTGATTGTTGGCATCTCTCCCCACAGCAGCCAACAACTCCCCCTTGCATATACCCTTAAGAAAACATCCATCCAATCCTACAACTCTTCTACAACCAGCCAAAAAGCCCCGTTTGCATGCATCAAAACAAACATAAAATCTATCAAATCTAGGCCCACAATCAGGCAGTGGCCTCTCTACAACCTCAGCATTTACCCTACTAGATGGGTTTTGAACCACGCATTCGTGGGCATAATTCCATACCTGCGCAAATTCTTCCTTGTACCGACCCATCAATATTTGCATCACCCTCTGCTTAGCTCTCTTGCACTGATTCCTCGACACATTAACTCCCACCTCCTCCTTCACTAACTGCTTAAACTGAGGGCATTTGATCTCGGGCATTGCTTTGATTGTATTAAAAAAATGTTTCGCCAACCACACACTTATTACTCTTTTGTTATCAAAATGAATTAAACAAGTATGTTCCTCCTGGAAGGACCTAATTTGAAATGACCCCTTCCTACTCATAGCGCCGTACAGCTTCCAATGACAATTGGGTTGTGAGCACTTAGCTCTCACAAATTCCTTCGTATTTCTAATGAATTCTACGCTCCTCTGTTCAACAATAGAACTCTCCACAATAGCTTCTTTTAATTGTCTTGCATTATCAAATTTCATGCCGACACACAAAACAGGTTTATCAACATTTAGATCATAGCAAGGGTACTTACTTTTCCTTCGACGAACAGGTTCTTCATTATCATTCTCCGAACCAGCAGTTTCATTGCCGCAACTTGCTGTATCTTCACTTCCATTACCTCCATCCAGCTCAAGCCTTTCTCCTAAAGCTGGGAGTTTTTTTTTGAAAAATTCTCTTTGTTTTTGTCTTGATTGTTGGAGTTCATCATCGTCTTCATCACTTAGGAAATTGACAATTGGCAAAGCTTCATCTTCTGACACACTATGTTGAGCAACTTCCCATTCTAATCCAACTAAGTCTTCATCAGCGACAGCTTCAACTGAGACTTCACCCACATTTCTATCAAAATCTGTCTCCCTCTCCTCCCTCCCTTGACTCTCATGTTGCCCTCCATCTAACGTAGACTCATCCCCAACCTGATTACTATTATTTCCATCATCTTCATCAGCCTCATCATCACTATAATATTCAACATAGACCTTAGCTTCATCGCCGTGAAGATAATGGTAAATGATATCCTTAATACCATTATCGTCACTAAAAAATCTCAAGCCATCCTTCAATTCCTTCCCAGGAACACAATAGTGCAATTGTTGCACTTTACTTCGAAAAAAATACAACAAATCCTTCACAAAATCAATATATGATGGCTTCCCAACATTGACGTAAATAGTACCTTCGTTCCCACCACAATATTCCCAGTCGTCAGGGCCAATAACAAACTCTCCACCATAGCAAA
The DNA here is from genome assembly GCA_031216185.1 of Syzygium aqueum. Taxonomy (NCBI): domain Eukaryota; kingdom Viridiplantae; phylum Streptophyta; class Magnoliopsida; order Myrtales; family Myrtaceae; genus Syzygium; species Syzygium aqueum. The sequence continues at coordinate 24,472,893 of CM062231.1, forward strand.
CAATGGCGCCTACATGATTCCCCTCCATTTCAATGCTGCACCCAAAGAATAAAAATAAAAAGTTATTCATTGAGACTACATAGCATAATCATCAACAACTTTACATTTAATTGATTAAACAATTATCGAAAGAAACAAAGGAAGCCGATTTATTCAATTCAATTGATTAAATAACGTAATGTCCCCAACACCCATTTTTCAATTCGACCCCATTCGGTCCCCACAGCAACACTAACCACTGTCCCCAGCACTCCAACCCATTTTTCAATTCGACCCCAACACCCATTTTTCAATTCGACCCAATTCGGTCCCCACAGCAACACTAACCACTGTCCCCAGCACTCCAACCCATTTTTCAATTCGACCCCAACACCCATTTTTCAATTTGACCCCATTCGGTTCCCACAGAAACACTAATCACTATCCCCAGCACTCCAACCACTGTCCCCAGTACTCCAATCCATTTTTCAATTCGACCCCAACACCCATTTTTCAATTCGACCCCATTCGGTCCCCACAGAAACACTCCATTTTTCAATTCGACTCCAACCATTGTCCCCAGCACTCCAACCCATTTTTCAATTTGACCTCAACCCATTTTTCAATTCGACCCCATTCGGTCCCCACCATTGTCCCCAGCACTCCCACCAGTTTCCCCAGTTTCCCTCTGCGCCGAGCCCTCATTTTCCCCTCCACGCCCTATTTTTCAATTCAGTCACAGTCCGTCCCCACAAGTTTGCCCTCCCGACAAAAGTGATTAAACAAAAGTGAGGTCCCCATTATTTTTCCCTCCCCATAAAAGCAGGTAGTCTAAGCCGAGCCCTCATTTTGCCCTCCGTGCCCCAATTTGCCTGTCGGAACCCTAAATTCTCCACCAAATTGACCAACGGCGAGAACATGACAAACCTGAGTGAAGCGGCTGAGCGACGGTGGGCCAGCAAACAATGGCGCAGCTACGACGACGGCAGACAGACGGCGGTGGACGACGGCCGAGCGACGGAGGGTGAGCGGCGGTGCGCGAGCGACGGCGGGTGAGCGACGGTGCGCGAGCGACGGAAGGCGATTGAGGGAGGTGCCCGAGCGACGGAAGGCGATCGAGGGAGCTAGGTCGAGCGAGGGAGAACTCAAGCCCCAATTTTAGCCCCCTTCTTCAGCGACGTCGTTTGTTAAACGCATTCCACGTAAGAAAATAAAACGACGTCGTTTCTTGTGGAGGATGGAAAACGACGTCATTTATGACATTCCACGTGGACTGCGATTTAAAATATTTGCCACGTCAACTTATTTTTCTTTAATATAAATGCCACGTATTTTTTTGGCCGGAATCTCTCGCCGTTGGCACCAAAATGATCATTTTTCCTCTGATTTGGCACTAAAGTAATCCAAATGGAAGTTTTGGCACCAAAGTGGCCTCCGTACACAAGTTTTGGCACCATTACTGTTCTTACCCCACCTTTTCATTTTATGTCACATTCAAACGGTTTGAAATGATTGATAAAGAGTTATGGTCTTTAGCTAATACTTCAATTAATCTCAGTAATCGTTCAAGATGAAACCTTTTAGTATATATTAATTCCTTTTTTGTGTGTAAAAACAGAAGTGAAAAAACCTTCCATATTCATCCGCCTCTCTTTTATACGATTTTCGCATTTGGTGGGCTTGCTTTTGCATAGAGATCGTGCATGCAATAGATTTGAAAGACGGAACTTGAGCCAAAAAATTCGAAGTAAATTCATAAACGATGAAAAACGTTGTAGATTTTAATTTCCTGGATTTTAATCTATTGCTATTTTCGTTGCATTCTTAGGTTAATATTATCTAGAAAAAAAAATTCATTTGGAATTCATGTTATATATCTATGATTTACGTGTTAGCATCCGGTGCACAATCATAAGTCGATAGAGAGTAAAAGTAAGAAAAACAAATCGAGATACTGATTTTTATTTTGATTTATCATTAAATTAGGATTACGTCTAGCAGATATAATTAGTACCCCATACTTTCATGTTACACCGAGAAAAAAGATTATATATATAATACAGTAACTATTCATGAGCTCAAGCCCAAACTATCCATTAAAATACATGCCCAAACTATAGCATTATATTGCGACATTTTTCTTCCATCAATCTTTGACCTCCTAAAATTATGATTTTTTACTAAGGCATGAATATTACGTTTCACCAACCCTCAGCACCTTTTGTCACATCTCCTTTGACAAACATTATTAGCTATAAACAGAAGATACGACCGGGAGAAGCGCTGCCCAAATAGCTAGTCTCGAAAATGCTCGGACAAGAATAAAATTACAAAACCTAATAAAAAAAAAACATAAAGATGACAAATGAGCTGAGATAGTGCAATTTGGAGGGACGAATTCAAAGAACGTGCCCGAAAACCCACCTAAAAAGTGGATGTTGAGGTAAAAACAGACACTTCAAATAAGCTTTCCTCTTTTCCTTGTGTAATCCTTATAATAAACTCCAGTTTGGTCAAAAGTTAGGTCGTGTTCAAACGAATTTTTATTTTTTGGGCCCACGGTCTGCGTTTTCCACTTGTACGAAGCTTCTTCGATCTTGACTCATTGCATCCTTGTCAATTATTATAAGTTTAGGCATTTAAATTCCTGTAGGCAAAATGAGTAGATTATTGTAACCTAGAGAAAAAATTATGTAAAATCGGCATGTATCGAGGAGAAACATTCATTGCTAGATAGATGGATCCATCGAACTTAACTTATGCACTTCCTTTGAGAAAATTATCCAATCAATCTTAAACCTATCGTATGGATACCAACTCATTCCTAAATTTTTCAATTTCTTCGATTAAGTCATCTACCTTTCTGCGAAATTTCACTGTAATCCTTTTGGTCAATTTTCGCCGAACATTGCTAAAGTGACAATGTGCCACGTACAACGGCAGATGACAATTGGACTGTCATCTCAATGATTTCAAGCAAAAAAAACTACATTGGAATTGTGGGCAAAAATTTAGCGCTTAATTTATAAAATTGAAAAGTTTAGAATTGAATTGGTGGGCGAAAAATAGGTTTAGAATTGATTGAATAATTTTCCCACTCCCTTTGGTTGCGAAAGGAACACTAAATGTCTAATATTGGATTATGCTAATGCAAACTAGTTTCTCTACAGTACAAAAAGGGGTAGAGCCCAAAAATTATATCGTTACTCTCCTAATTAAATATTATCTAATCCGATCACCCAACAAAAAAGGAAGCAAACCTATTGGTGGCCTATCTAATACATAATTATCATTCACATTGTTCAGTTGGATAATCAAATTTGCAAGTTAATCTGCACAATGCATCCTAGTTTTGCTATATCTCATCGTTTCAATTTAAATAGATAAATGACCAAACACAATGCTTAATTATACATATATCCTAGCAGGGGATAAAGTTATCTGGTCCGATATATGTGTCGACCCTTGCCTTCTCAATTTCGCATGCCTTTTTGCTTCCCGTTGGATCTGACCAAAGTTGCCATGTATTGAAATCTTCAAAGCTTAGAGGGTGGGTGTGGGTGTGGGTGTGTGGAGGATGAGTATTACCCTTAACCCTTGATTATCTCGATCTTCACTTCTTGCGAAATCATCTCCCAAGTTTCTCTCTAAACTTGCATCTGTAATCGATCCTTGCACCCAATCCAACATTAATATTTTCACCTTGAGACGTCGGAAAACAGTCTTGGATCATTAGAGCTGGCAAGCAATTATTCTAATAATTTTACGCGCTCATGATAATGTTAGAGCCGTAGGAGCTTCAACATATCCTTACTATATATGTAGGACCAAGAATGTGTGCTGTAGCATTCAAATTGCCCAACTTTTGAGAGGGATCCGATTAGACCAAACCACGTTACTTAAACGAGTCATGGCCCGTTCTTCTACTCCTTGCTTGCTGACGGCAGTGACCCTTTTCGCCGCCACATTGTTGTTTTCCCTCCATCCGTCGAACAGTCAACTAACCGCTAATTTTTATGCGAAGACAGGCCCAGGCGTGTCTAGCATTGTCCAAACCATGATCCAGGAGGCCCTTCAATACGACGCACGCATCACCGCTAGCCTCCTCCGTCTCCATTTCCATGATTGCTTTGTCCACGTGAGTCCCTATGCTCAACTCCTGTTAACAAGAAGTCCCAAATGACCGCATTCTTGATTTGATTATTGGATAGGGTTAGTCACGTAACCTAATGCTTGAGCATGACATATGTGTTAAAAGGGCTGTGATGGATCGCTCTTGCTGGACAATAGCCCAACCATAAAGAGAGAGAAAGATGCAGCTCCGAGTTTAAGTTTGCAAGAGGATTCATTGTGGTGGACAAGATCATGTCGTCACATAATAGTGCTTGTATATGTAAAACAAAGTTGTTCGACAAACCTGAAGTCACGTTTTGACGAGTAATCCGAATATCAACAAATGATTCGAGCCCAACGAATTCACGTTGTGTCCTTAAGACAATTTATCCCCTCTACCGATATCCAAGGTTGTTAAATAATTGTCTCCCAGGATAGAACAGATCGCCTTTCCAAAGAAGCGGTACTTCTTCAAAGAAAATGTTCGAATGCAATTTCGTAAAATAATCGCACAAATGACAATAATGAAGAAAATGCAGCAGAATGCCGTACGGGAAAAATGAAAATGTATAGAGTATGTCGGGAAAAAAGTCTCGCGGGAATAAGATTGCCACGAAAAGACACTTGACTGAACAGAACAGTTTGATTATATATATAGCGAAAATGAAGAGTCGCGAGCAATAAAGACTCGCTTGAACCGAAGCGATTTTTGTTCGATTCATGAACAATTGCGAGCAATGAAGGCTCGCTTGAACTGAAGCGGTTTTTGTTTGGGCGAACTGAACCTCACGAACAGACATGTTTGTTTGTCCAAAATAAATAAATAATTTTTAACAAAATGTGTTTGTTCGAGAAAAAATAAAAAACCGATGGAATGGACCCGGCCGGACGGACGTTGGTGGCGGCACACGTGGGGGGACCGACCTAGCTTGGCGTAGGTCCTCTCCCTTCCACAAAAGCAGGGTATTCCTTGGGGCCCAAGTCCATTTGAGAGACTCATCTAAATAAACCATCTCCCATCACAACTTCTATCCAATCTGGGACTATTTCCATCTATACTTCTTATTCTCAATTTATGGATTTTGGATACTAAAATCCCAACAATCCCTCACATGAATGAAAAGTTTAGATATCATGACTCTTCATGTATGCATGAGATGCGATGTACAATTATTCCATGAGAGAACGTTGCATTGGGATAAGTAGTTTGAGGCTTTGAACTTTCTCTAGTGAGATCTATCGGACTTACTCGGTCAATCAGTAGACTTGATTTCTTTGAACTGTCAACCTCCGGTGTAAGTCAAGACATTAAAAATCACACAATTATCTCTCAAACAAAGTTGGTTCTCACTGTTGTGTTTGTTTTGGCCATGACACCGTCTGGTTTCATGAGTGCTTTGAAGAATTTGACCTTTCAAATTCTTCATAGAAGCGGCCCCCATTACACACTCACATAGGTGATTTCTGATTGTGTGGTATATTACATATCCGAATCAAAATCATTAAAAGCTTACACTTAACCTCCACATGTTAGTATTGTCTCCATACAGGAATGAGTAAGAGTTGACAGTATACTACTCCGCCTGCATAACTTGGTTGTTCCTTTGAACATAAATCTTGGGATCTCCAGTCAACTAGGTAAGGTTTCCGCTATGATGACTTATTTTATAGGCCTTAAACCCATTCCCTTGATGTTTTTACAACCAACTCTCTAGTTAGGCCTTTTGTTAACGGATCTGCAACATTATATTTTGACTTCACATAGTCAATTGTGATAATTTCACTAGAAAATAGTTGTCTTACAGTATTATGTCTTTGATGTATATGTCGGGACTTTCCATTATTCATGACATTCATTGCTCTGCCTATTGCCGCTTGACTATTACAATGAATACACATAGCTGGCATTGGTTTAGACCAATTAGGAATGTTTTCTAGGAAATTTCGAAGCCACTCAGCTTCTTCACCGGCCTTATCCAAAGTAATAAATTCTGCTTCCATAGTAGACCTTGCAATACAAGTTTATTTGGATGACTTCCAAGACACTGCTCCCCCACCAAAGTATAAACGCATGCCCACTTGTGGATTTTGTGTCTCTTGTGCCAGTTATCCAATTTGCATCACAGTATCCTTCAAGTACCGCTAGATACTCCGTGTAGTGCAAAGCATAATTTTGAGTGTGCTTCAAATGGCCCAATACACATTTCATAGCTTTCCAGTGATTTTCATTTGGATTAATTGTAAATCGACTTAGCTTACTCACAACACAAGTTATGTCTGGCCTAGTACAGTTCATGACATACATTAGACTACCTAGTATACTAGTATACTTATTTTGCTTTGCTTTCACCAGTATTCGTTGAAATATGTGAATTAACATTTATCAGAATCTTTACTGATACAATGTCTAGATTCTTGCACTTTCCAAGAATCGTTTCAATATAATGGGATTGTGATAGAGCTAATCCTCCAGATGTCTTATGGATTTAAATTCCTAAAATAACATCTGCAACTTCCATATCTTTCATATCAAATTTACTTATGAGCATTCATTTGATCGTATTGACAACCTCACTATTGTTACCCATTATAAGTATGTCATCTACAAACAAGCACAAAATAGTAAAACTATTATGAGTATTCTTAACATATACACATTTATCACACTCATTAATCTTAAAACCGTTCGACAACATGACTTGGTCAAATTTAGCATAACATTATTTTGGTGCTTGTTTTAATCTATAGAGTGACTTGATAAGCCAACATACTTCTTCTCTTGTCTTGGAACAATGAACCCTTCAGGTTGTTCCAAATATATTTCTTCTTCCAAATCCCCATTTAAGAAAACCGTTTTAACATCCATTTGACGGATTTCAAGCCTATACACCGCTGTTAGGGCAATTAGAATCCTTATAGATGTAATTCTAGTAACAAGTGAATAAGTGTCAAAATAATCAAGGCATTCTCGTTGCTTGTATCCTTTTACCACAAGTCTAGTTTTATACTTATCAATAATATCATCCACTTTCATTTTCCTCTTGAAAATCCACTTACATTGTAGTAGTTTATTACCAGGAGGAAGGTCAACCAATTTCCATGTATGATTTGACAAAATGGATTCAACTTCACTATTGATAGCTTTTTTTCAGAACGGGGCTTCTGGGGATGTCACGGCCTCTTTAAAGGTCTGAGGCTCATTCTCTAATAAATATATTAGAAAATCATTTCCAAAGGACTTAGAAGTTCTTTGTCTTTTACTACGTTTAGGTTTATCCTTTATAGGGTCGCTTTTAGGTGTAGTATCCCGAGACCTCCTATCATTGTTAATTGGCTCATATACTATGTTATACGGAAATATATTTTCAAAGAACGAAGCGTCCCTTGACTCAATAATCATATTAACATGTATATCGGGGACCTCAGACTTATGAACAAGAAATCGATATGCATTACTATTAATAGCATATCCAATAAAGACACAATTAACGGTTTTCGATCCTATTTTAACATTTTTAAGTTTAGGAATCGCAACCTTATCTAAGCACCCCCACACTTTGAGATATTTCAAATTAGGCATTCTACCTTTCCACTTCTTATAGGGAGTTTGTTGTGTCTTTCTGTGGGGTACTCTATTCAAAATAAAATTCGCCGTCAACACAGTCTCCTCCCACAAATTCTGTGATAAACCGAAACTATTTAACAATGCATTCATTGTTTCCTTTAAAGATCGATTTTTCCTTTCCGCCACTTTATTAGCTTATGGTGCATAAGGAGAAGTAATTTGGTGAATAATACCAAACTCTAAACAAATTTCTTCAAAAGGAAATTCATATTCACCTCCTCTGTTACATCTTATCATCTTAATTTTCTTATTTAACTGAGTTTCAACTTTGTAATTATAAGTTCTAAAAGCATTCACAGCCCCATCTTTGCTACTAAGCAAATAAACATAACAATACCTCAAGTAGTCATCTATAAACGTTATAAAATACTTCTTACCACCTCTTGACAATATTGCTTTCAAATCACAAATGTTTGTGTGTATTAAATCTAAAGGTTCTGTGATTCTATTATCTATAGAATGAAAAGGAGACTTAGAAAATTTTGATTCAACACACACTTGGCATTTTTCACTTGGATAGTTGAATTTTGGCAATAACTCCATATTCATTAATTTCTTTATCGACTTATAATTAACATGTTCTAGTCTCACATGTCATAAATTACGAGACTCAAGCACATAAGCAGAAACAACTTTATTCACAACATCATTAAGTACAATAGTTATTGCATTCAACTTGAATAAACCATCACTAAGGTAACCCTTTCCTACATACATCTCATTTTTTGAGAGTACAAACTTATCAGATACAAATACCAACTTCAAACCATTCTTGCTAAGAAGAGATCCAGACACTAAATTCTTGCGTATGTCTGGCACGTGTAGCACATTATTTAATGTCATAACTTTCCCAGATATCATCTTCAAAGCAGCCTTTCCAACACCTTCAATCTTAGAGGTTGATGAATTACCCATGTAGAGTTTTTCATCACCTTCCATAGGCGTGTATGATGAGAACATAGATTTATTGATGCATATGGGACGAGTTGCTCCATTATCAATCCACCATTATTTGGGGTTTCCTACCATGTTGCACTCGGATATCATAGCAATAAGATTGATATCATTAACACTATTGAAAATCTGTTCCACCATATTTACCTGAGTCATTTTTCTTTTCTTGGCTCTACAGTTTTTAGCACGATGTCCAGACTTTCCACAATTGTAGCATTTGCCAATGAATTTTTTCAGGCCTTGGGTGAATCCCTGTCCATAGTTTTTCCTCTTCTTGTTGGTTTTTTATCCTTCTTCAACAACGTTGGCCCTTGAGATAGCCAGATTTTTGCAAACTTTCTTCTTGGAATTCCTATTGTCTTCCTCTATTCTCAATTGAACAATTAGGTCTTCAAGTGATAATTCCTTTCTCTTCTGTTTGAGATAATTTTTGAAATCTTTCCAAGATGGTGGTAACTTTTCAATGAAAGCAGCCACTTGAAATGATTCACTAATCGTCATACCTTCAGCATGAATGTCATGCATGATCACTTGAAGTTCTTGAACTTGACTTAAGACGGTTTTAGAATCTACCATCTTTAAGTCCAAAAATTTGTCGATGATGAATTTCTTCAACCCAGCATCTTCCATTTTGTATTTCTTGTCCAAACTTTTCCACAACTCCTTAACCGTTTTTAGCGGACTATAAACGTTGTAGAGGGAATTGTTCAGACCATTGAGGATATAGTTACGACACAGGAAGTCAGAATGCTTCCATGCATCTACAGCAGTAATCTTTTCCTTGTTTGTCTCTCCTTCATCCAACTTCAGAGCATCCTCCATGAGGAACCTTGCCAAGTTCAAAGTGGTGAGATAGAACAACATCTTTTATTGCCATCTCTTGAAGTCAGCCCCATTGAACTTTTTTGGCTTTTCTCTATGAGTCGGAACAGACGCAATAGACGTCATTTATGTTGTAGCCATTTCTAACACGAAGACAGAAATGATTGAGAAATGCAATTATACAAACACGATACAACTTGTCTTAAGATTGTTAAGATTGTTGTCATGTAATAGTGCTTGTATATGCAAAACCAAGTTGTTCGACAGACCTGAAGTCACGTTATGACGAGTAATCCGAATGTCGACGAATGATCCAAGCCTAACGAATTCATATTGTGTCCTTAAGACAATTTGTCCCCTCTACCGGTACCCGAGGTTGTTAAACAATTGTCTTTCAGGATAGAACGGATCGCCTTTCCAAAGAAGCGGTATTTCTTCAAAGGAAATATTCGAACACAACTTCGCAGAATAATTGCACAAATGACAATGATGAAGAAAATGTAGCAGAATGCCATACGGAAAAAATGAAAATGTGTAGAGTATGTCGGGAAAAAAGTCTCGCGAGAATAAAAATGCCACGAAGAGACACTTGACCAAACAGAATAGTTCGGTTATATATATAGCGAAAATGAAGAGTCGCGAGCAATGAAGACTTGCTTGAACCGAAGTGGTTTTCGTTCGGTTCGTGAACAGTCGCGAGCAATGAAGGCTCGCTTGAATCAAAGCGGTTTTCGTTCGAACAGACATGTTTGTTTGTCCAAAATAAATAAATAATTTCTAACATAACAAAACGTGTCTATTCGGGAAAAAAAATAAAAAACCGATGGAATGGACCCGGTCGGACGGACAATGGTGGCGGCGTGCGCAGGGGGACCGACCTAGCTTGGCGTAGGTCCTCTGCCTTCCACAAAAGTGGGGTACCCCTTGAGGCCCAAACCCATTTGAGAGGCTCATCTAAATAAATCATCTCTCATCACATCTTCTATCCAATGTGAGACTATTTCCATCCACACTTCTCATTCTCAATTTATGGATTTTGGATACTAAAATTCCAACAGATCAAAGCGGCTATTGAGAGCGCTTGTCTTGGGACCGTTTCTTGCGTCGACATTCTCGCCCTCACTGCTAAGGCTTCCGTCCATTCGGTATATGTAGTTATAGTCTTTTTTTTTTTTGGTAAAAAAATATGTAGTTATAGTCAAAGAAACATAAATACAAATTTAAAGTATACTTAGGATTTGTTATTGTTACTTGGCCTACACGAATCATACTTGTGTTTCTCTTGATTATCACTCTTCTGAAATTGCAGTCAGGATGTCCACATTGGACGGTGCTCTTGGGGAGGAGGGACAGCTTGATGGCGTGTCAAGCACTAGCGAACATATCGATACCCTCCCCTGTTGATAGCTATGCCAACCTCACTTCCAATTTCTCTGCTATTGGCTTGGACATCACCAACCTTGTCGCTCTTTCCGGTAAAATAGACTAGTTGGACTTGCATTTTGATATGAAACGTGAAACTGCTGCAAGTATTGATGCACAAAATAGATATACAGGGTGAGATGCTGGATTTTTGTCACATAACATATGGGCACAACATCTCTTCACTTTTGTTTAACACATTCGAACCTCCTAATATGATCATGGACATATTATCTGCGAAATGCTAAGTATGCTAAGGTCGTTTTACAAATCAATATATCAAGTGATATCGTGGACGTTATTATTTATTCATATGTCCAGTAAGGAGTTTGTCGCACATGTTTGGTGCACAAATTCTTTGAGCATTCCTAGCATTGTCTTTTCATCCGCCTTCACAATCGAGCATCTGCAGATATTTTGTTCTCTTAGCTGTGTTGACACCTATTTTTAAATTAGCCCAAAATTAATTATATAAAAATTTAGGAATTAATTTCTTTAATTCCTAAAACAAAAAATTTTAATTTCACATGCATTGCATTTAGAAATTAGGCATATTTGTTTTTGATAGGCTTTATTAAAATGTTTTAAAATTAAAAAAAAAAAAAAAAAATCGCGCTGGGCCGGGTCGGAGCCGGGCCGACCCGGCCCGTTTTTCCTTTTCTTTCCCCCCCTCGCCGCGGGCCCTCGGCCCTTTTTCTTTTTCTTCTTCTTCTCTTTCCCTTGCGCGGGCCCAGGCCCGCCCACCTCGCCTCGCCTCTCCCCCTTTCGCGCGGATCCGGCCCAGCCCGCCTCGCCTTCTTCCCCTTCCGCGCGACCCAGCCCGATCTCTTCTTTCCTTCTCCCTCGCGCGGGCCCAGGCCCGGCCCAGCCCAGCTTCTTCCTCCTTCCACCTTCCCCGGTCGAAGACTCCCCCTGTTCTCCCCTGTTCGCGCGTCACGCCGACGCACGGCGGCGCCGCTCGTCATCGTCGTCATCTGGCCTGAACGAGACCGGGACTACACGCCACAAGGACTGGCCATTAATGGCCAGTCCCGTCCTCCCCTATTTCCCGGACGCCCCTTATCCATTCCTCCCTCACCTCTCCCTGTTTTGTTATTTTTTTACCCCCTGCAGTTCTGGGCTGACGCCCCTGCACCGGCCTATGGCCGCGGAATTCGCGCGGCATAGGCTAGTGCAGGACGTCGTCAGCCGACGTGAGGGAGCACAGGTCGCCGTCGCCGCCTATAAAAGGCCAGAGAGAGAAAGAGAGCTCCGGTCGGCAGTTTTGATGGTCGGCCGGCGAAACAGTGAAACCGAGAGAGATAGAGAGAGAAACAGAGCAGAGAGAGGAGCCCCGGAGGACCTTGAGGTCCCAGCCAGCCTCACCGTCCCCGAGCAAGCCGACCGGCAACCCCCGGAAGTACCTCGGTCGGCATTTTAGAGAGAGAAACAGAGGTCCGGTCGGTGAAACTGAGAGAGATAGAGAGAAACCAGAGTGAAGCAGAGAGGAGAGAGGAGCCTGAGAGTGTCTCGCAGGTCCCAGTCGGTCTCGCCGTCTTGAGCAAGCCGACCGGCAATCCCCGGAAGTACCTCGGTCAGCAGTTTTGAGAATCGGCCGGTGAAACAGAGAGACAGAGACCGAGAGAGAGAGTGAACCAAAGAGAGAGAGTAGAGAGAGAAGGAGAGGAAGCCGAGAGCCCGCCGGAGTCAAAAGGACACCCCCGCAGCCTCGTCGTCGCCCCTGCAGCCGCCGGAGGGCCGTCCCGAACGCCGTCGACGGTGAGCCCCCCTCGGTCAAGACACGCCCCTGTTCTGCTCTGTTTTTGGGCACGGTTTGGCCGGGACTCGCGCCGGCCGTTTCGCGCGAATCCCGGCCCATACCGTCGCCGGTCCCGGTCTCCAGCCTCAGTCGGAAATGAGACACAGCCGCCGGAGCCGATCTGTTCGTCGGATGAGATCAAACCACCCCTGATTTTGGCGCGTCCCCCACCTGTTTGATGAAATGCCTCAATGAGGCCGGTTTTTGTTTTGTTCGTCGGCCGGCGAGCGGCGGTCCGACGACGCCCAGGTAAGTGACACGGCTTCGTGGTGGTTCTATAGAACCGGTTTGGGGGCGGCGCCGCCATGGGTCGGCCGGTGGATGGCCAATTCTGGCCTCGCCGGCGTCCTCCCACGCGGGTCTGTGGATTCGGGTCGGAGGCGACCCGGATCAACAGATCCGACCCGGTCAACGACCGGGTCGGATCCGTTGACCCGGGTCAACGCCCGGGTCGGGTCCGACCCGGATCCGCCCGACCCGGGTCGGGTACGACCCGGATCCGCCCGACCCGGGTCGGGTACGACCCGGATCCGCCCGACCCGGCTCTTTTTTAATTTTTTTTTTATTTTATTTTAAAAAATAATAATAAATAAATAAATTTTTTTAAAAAAAAAATTTTTTAAAAAAAATATGTTTTCAGATTTTCGTCTTTTTTTTTTTTTAAAAAAATTTTAAAAAAATTTAAAAAATTTAAAAAATAATAAAAAAAATTTTCCGTCTTTTATTCTTTTGTTTTTTTAAAAATAAAATTAAAAAAAATAGTTTCCAGATTTTCGTTTTTATCTTATTATATTATTTTTTTTTATTTTTTTTTAAAAATTAATTTTAAAAAAAAAACCTTTTTTTTATATGGTATGTTTGAGTGTTTTTATTTTATCATGCATGTTTTATTTAATCGCATAGGTTGCATGTTTAATTAGATAAGCATGTTATTACGTTATGCATGTTTTTAGTACAATTGCATGAGTTGTCGTGTTTTCGAATGTCATCTGACTTAGTTAGAGTCTTAGGTTGCATGCCTGCATTGACTGCTAATCGCTTCTGATTATGCACTCGCTCGATCACCTCACATGTTAGGAGAAAGGTCCTAAAATCAATCCAAATTGCCTGACAAATGTTTTCAAAAAATTGAACAGGGTAGAAAGGTACCGAAAGGGCATTAGTTATTTAACTAGTGTAACCAAGTCCCCGAATCTAGTTAATCTCTGGTTCGTAGGAATAGGGTGATTCTCCCATCACCCTATTTGGGTTTCTAATCGGCCTACCCCAAATCGATTAGTGGCGACTCCTGCATGTAAACTACTAGCATGTTAAGAACTTAAACCCTAAGTCGTGATACGGTATGGGCTTGGGAGAGCCCGAGTTAAGTCCTGAACCTAGACTTAGCACGTACCGGTCGAGACCTCTCCCGAGGAGAGGTCGGGTCGCGACAGACTGGCGACTCCGCTGGGGACGTGTAAAAGCGGACTTAGGCCAAAAATTTTATCCTGTTCAAAACATTTTTTTGTTTGTTTGGCAGCAAGGACTTCAGGTACGAGCCTGACATTAAGGTGTTATTTGTTTTGCAGGTTCGAATTGATTGTTTATAAATTGTTGTGCATGCTTTAATGGCTTAGCACTACACTATTGCACACACAACCATGCTGCCGGACCTGGGCCGCAATAGGACACCTTAGGATGGTGTTAAGAAAGATACGACCTCGAACGCGAGCCCGCGATGTAGAGGTTGCCTTTCTTTTCCCCGAAATTCATTTCTAAAAATTGTAAAGAAATATTTTTAGCCGCTATTTGCGTGACTATAAAATATTTCTTTCGATTTGACCGAGGTTAAAAGGACTTGACACCAACGCGAGATTGCGACGGTCAGGCCCCCTTTTAATTTCATTTTGCTGAGCCAGTCTAGATAGAAATCGAACCTCACTCCCCATATGCATGTCGTTGTGATTGACATGGTTCAAAGAAAGGTATATATTCTATCCCTTCTTATTCCATTATGCTGCCTACTTGTTCAATGGATTTGTTATTGTTAGGCCACTCATTGATTGCGAAATTAAGCAGCTCCGAGAGATTTTGGCCTCCCCATCGTCCATAAAATGGGTATTCGGGGATGACATCATTTTTTTTATCAAAAAAAATCCCATTATACTCCCTTTTCGTGTTTAGGGGTTTTGGTTTTCCTCTTTAAAAATGTTTATAGGTTGTACTAATGTTATTTTAGTTCGGGCCGTTTTTATACCTTATATGAATTTTTTGGGGCGAAGAGGACACCACGGCGGCCTTTGGCCCAGTGGTACCCGGGATGTAAGCCGTACGGTCCGAGGCGTCCGGGGTTCGAACCCCGGAAACGCCACCTGTAATGTTGATATTAATAAAAACCCCTTTTTGCTTTATTTTTCTTTACAAATAAAGTAAATACACGATAATATTATGATTAGGTCATGAAATGATTATTTCTTGGACATTATAATCATTTATTTCGACGTTTTGTCAGGTGGTTACAAAATGGCTGAAGAAAACGTCCGCCTCAATAACATGGAAAGCGAAATGAAGATGGTTTTCAATGCACTTGAAAACATCACCAAGCAGATTGAAGCCATCAACAGCAAGCTCGCACCTACGCCTGCAACAATAGAAGTGGTGTCACCACCTCCGTCTACTGGAAAAGACGAAGCCTCCGCCAGTGATAGCAAAATGCCCCTGCTAGAGGACGATCCGCTTCCCCTTGCCGTCAGGAAGCCTGAACTCGAGGCTGCGCCAATGACGGACCAGGACAAACGCCTCGCAAAGGTCGAGGAGATGCTAAAGCAACTGCAGGGCCCACAAAATACTGCCCCGCTTGACCTGTCTATATACAAACGGATCAAAATACCAGAAAAGTTCAAGATGCCCAAATTTGAGAAATATGATGGCACCTCTTGTCCCAGACATCATCTGCACATGTATCACGTGCGGATGACTCAATATGTCGACAACAAACCCCTCATGATTCAGACTTTTCAAGCAAGCCTGACAGGACCTGCCCTGACCTGGTACATGTCAAAGGATGTGGACGCTTTTAAATCATGGGATGATGTCGCTGATGCATTCCTCAAGCAGTACCAATTCAATCTCGATGTCACCTTCACTCGTGACGACTTGGAACGCGCTGAGAAGAAGAAGAGTGAGTCTTTCAAGGAGTATGCCACCAGGTGGAGAAACTTGGCTGCCCAGGTTACTCCACAACTCACGGATCAGGAACAAGTGAAGTTATTCATTAAGTCCCTTCCGTATGAATACCGACACCGCCTGGTTGGTGCCGCTGCTGAATCCCTTAATCGTCTTGTTCCTGTTGGCGAACGAATTGAGACGGGATTGCGTGAGGGGTGGTTCATGGACCCCACTTTCACAAGCAAGAAGCTTGATATGGAGAAAGAAAAAGAACCCCTGACAGATACGAATGTTGCATACACTTGAACCATTCGTCTTTCCCCAATGATTCAAATGAATAGTGAACAGCAACCGGCCTCAGGCCGCTGGCTGCCCCAAAGGCGAAATAACAAAAAGCGGTTCACACCACTCCCTTTGCCTATGTCTCAGATCCTGCCTATTCTTCTGGAAAAGGGGTTGCTTGCTAAGGAGCCAAAGCGTGAAAATCCTGAGCATTTCCCCAACTATGATCCTTCCAAGGCATGTGACTATCATTTGGGCGAAATGGGACATTCCGTCAATGACTGTGTCGTCTTGAAAAGCAAGATCCAGAAATTGCTGGATACAAAGATGCTTGCATTCCGCGATGCACCACCCAATCAAGCAGGAGGCGCAGATGTCGTCATTGAGTAAACTGAAGACTCAATTTTCCTCCCTTTAGAATAGAGGCATATTTAATAAGTTTGAATCTTCCCCTATGTGGGAGCTTTTCTTGCTTTTTAAAAGTCTTAGCTGTTTTTTAAGATTCCCAGTTTTCTGGATCTGTAATTATGCATGGAATTTTGGTTTTGCAATTTCCATTCCAACAAATGTAATTCGCCTGAATCGTTCAAAAGAATTACAAATGTTTTGTTTTGAGGGCCTGAGGAAGTATCCCAAACCGGCCCGTTGATGATATCCAGCCATGTAAAGGAAAGTGTTCTGAGGCCCGGGTTTCCTCATGCTTCCTCGTTTCTAAGTTTTTGAAAATAAAACAAACGTTTTATTATTAATCGAATCAAAAATAAAAAAGAATGATGGTTGAAAAGCATGCATGTTCATAACCCTGTTTGTTTTTCTAACCCGTTCATTTCTTGTCTCAGAACATATTCCTTTTGATCTGTTGCTACAAAAGGGACATTTGGAAATGGCACAAATTGGAAAGCGCATCCGACCCTGGTGATATTGGCGAACCGATTCATCTAATAGGGCCGATCCAAGCGAAGATTATCCAATCTTCAAAGGAAACAGGGGACAAATCTCATAACCACCAGTGGAGAATATCAGTCCTAGGGAGTCAAAGAGAATGTTGGGCATCCCTTGACTCCATGATGAGCGAAACATCATTTCGTACAAAAATCAGGAGCAGATCAAGAAAAAAATTACCCCTTCTGAAAGAAAAGGTATGTCTTATTCCTTAACAAATTTTGGAAATGACATCCTATCCTTTTTCTTTTGCAGATAATGAACTGGGGAGCATGCTAGACTCTGACGTGCTAGCAAGCCCGATAGAACACCAATGTTAGGACTTCTCGAATGAAACAAGACGAAGAAGTGCTTAATTGGAAGAGTAGACTAGGGGGCACGCAATCCCCCAGTCCATCAAAAAGGGTGTATTTCGTTCCTAAAGTTCATCCACTTTAGCATTGAAATGATACATTTTGTTCCCTTTTACATAGGACGGAACACTCATGGTGCAAGCAGCTGGAAAGAACTTCGCACATGACGAAATTGCGGCAAGACCAATCTTGGAAGCCACGAAGTGTTGACAGTGGCCAGACCCACATCTGTCGAAGACCTTCAAAGTAGATATTAGCTTTGCTGCGAAAATTCCCATGCAAGCAATTGCCAAATGTCTTATGCATTCAGGAATCAGAGAACAGGCCGGGACCGCATCGACGTAGCATGCGCCGGCGGCGGGACTTCCCAGCCAGGAGTGCCCTCTTATTATAGAGGATTTCATTCAAGCTTCGCGCTCACTCATGGAAAGAGAAAAGACTCTGCTAGCTTTGAAGGCAAGGTAGAAGAAAAGCAGCCTGCATCGGGCCCACCTCTATCGAAGACCTTCAAAGTAGAAATTAGCTTTGCTGCGAAGCTTCCCACGCAGACAATCGCCAAATGTCTTGTGCATTCAGGAAGCAAAGAACAGGCTGAGACCGCATCAACATAGCATGCGCCGACAGTAGGATTTTCCAGCCAAGAGTACCTCTAATTATAGAGGATTTCATTCGAGCTTCGTGCCCAATCATGAGAAGAGAAAGAGCTCTCCCAGTTTTGAAGACAAAGTGGAAGAAGGGTAACCTGTATCGTTCTCATTATACCCTCCATCGTTTTGTTTCTAAATGTGTGTTCTTGCTTTTGTCAGAAAGAAATCATTGACAGAGAAGGCTGAACAAAGTAAAGAGGAGAAAAGACTCTGCTAGCTTTGAAGGCAAAATGGAAAAGGGTAATTTGTATCGTTTCCAATTTCTATCCCTCAAAGAGCCGTTCATTAACACAGTTTCTCTTGTTATTTTGCAGGATTACCTTGCCATTGCAGCATAGGTAGGTATTTCTTTTCTTAAAGACATCCCTCGAAATAATGCAAGACAACAAGAGGAAGAGGAAGCATGTTAAACAAAATAAATAACTAACCATCCTCAAGTGCATTACTTGAAAAGTGAGTTTGCATGGTAATTTTGCCTGTTTAATTCACCAAATCCCCGTGAGAATTTTGACAATCCGACGAAAGGTGTCGAACTACTCTAAAGTGTTGAACGAGGTGAGTCAGAATGATGAAAGGCAATCCTTGGCCCATACACATCCTCACATACCAAATTCCCGCAGAATGAGCGATAAGGTTTCATTTCTACAAGGTAAAGGGATTTCTCGCGTGAGGTACGGTGGCCAAAATGACGAGGGGCAATTCATTTCTCTCCCCTATACACTACCATTAATCCTTTGCTTGACCATTTTCGAGCCCCTACACTCAGAGGTTTCTTCTAAGTCACCCCTGTAAAAATCACCCCACATTGGGGCAGCTTGAGATGAATCAACATCACAGGATGGATTCAGACTCAGAGGAAACAAGAAAAACATCCTTTCTTCCAATCACCCTTCCCATGTTGGCTCCAGCTCCAGCCTCTTCACGAACCCAACGGTCCCCGATAGGGTCTTCCAAAACAAGCACACCATCGACGACAAAAATCAGTTGAGGCTAAGAGGGCTTTGTCAAGAGAGGAGCAGCAAACTAAAGTCTGCTCACCATGTTAATATCTTATTGATAACAGCGATGTTTTCACCTAGAAAGAGAAGTTTGTAATATCTAAAATTCTCTTTGATCATCAGCTGCAACAGCTCGAACAAGGTGAAAAAGATGAATAAAAGTTTTCTTGCTCTCACTCGCATTAATCTTTGAGTGTTTTTATTGCAGATGAACTCTCACGATGATTTAAGTGCCTTAGGATGACGAAGAGCAGTTCTTCTTCTATCCCACACACTTATATCCCTTGCTAGCCCACTTGAGCCAGCGATTTCATTTCATATAAACCCAGTTGGTGATCATCCCCCACACTGGGGCAAGGCAAAAGTCACCACAATTCATGTGTCAGGTTCCAGGATGTTGAATCAAGATGAAGACTCCAACAGCCTAATAACATTGTTCTGTTCAACCTTGTTTAGGCTAGTCCTGACAACATCAGAAAAGCAGCAAAAAAAATGCTGAAAACGAGGGGGCATGAAAAAGCAGTGTGCCTGGTAAAAGCAAGGCCAATGCCCATGAAAAAACAAAGAGAAGAAAAAGAAGAAGAAGAAAAACGACGAAAGATGAGGAGACAGGAGTCCCTAATTCCTGGCTAACTGCTGTGAAGAGCGATGAGGTTTCAACTAAGGAGTTCTTTGAACATGATGAAAGTGCTCTCAAATACCTCAAAGTTGTTAAACAGGTGTAGAATAGATAACCCCAAAAGGGTTCAAACTTGAGTTCTTCTTTGATACAAATTTCCATTTTGAGAACATAGTCTTGACAAAGATCTGTCACATGACAGACAAAGACAAACCTATGGAAGTTTGACAGAGATAGAATGGTATCCAGGAAAATGCTTGACACAGAAACTTCTCAAGAAAGAAGTTGTCAAAGAAGCTAAATACGTGATTACCCAGGGAGTTTGCCAGAAAGATGCAGACGGCGAAGAAGAAGACTGGTGACAATGCTAGATGATCACCAATTCTCGCCCTTACACACATTTTTGAGCCTAACGATCATTTCGTTCCTCAACCTGTGAACCAAACCCACGTTACATCCCTCATGAAGTCTCTTCTGACCAGGGCACTTGAATCAACGTGGAATTTCAAATGTTTATAAACAACGCTCGAGGAAGTGCGAGCAAGATTATTTTTATCTCGTTTTGCAGGATCCTTGACTTGTAAACCTGAAGATAATTGCAGAATATTTTCCTTCATGGCCTTGACTTGAACAGTCACCTTTGTTAAGCCATTGACCAAGCCAGCATTACGACCCTGAAGAAGACCTCTCAGATTGGCAGCGTCGTACCGCTTGCGAGAAAACTTAAACCCTTGCAGATGTGACAACGGCCAGTTTGAGTGTTTTTAATGATTCCCGCATTAATGGACGGGACAAATAGCCCCTTTCAATGAGAACGAGCGGAAAGTCCTTTCTGACTGAAAGTCCCTCGTTCAACATCTCGAGAAGTCCACCTTACGAGTGGAAGTCGTCTTAATTGACCCTCAGTGGATGTTTGATGATGTAAATATGGCGAAATCATCATGCATGAACTTGCATAAATACGCATTCTGGGATATTCTAGCTTGTTTATCCTTGATGAAGGCATGCGTGCTTGTGCTAATCATCTTTGAAAGCTCAAATTTTTAATCCCCAGTGATAGGATACAAAAGTTCAGGTGCTGTAGAAGCCCTCCTTATCACTCCAAGGGAGACGCCTTGAAAAAGGTCGGTTATTCAGCAGATGATGCATTAAACCTCCAGGTAAGAAACCCGGGGCATTTCATCAGATTTCTTTTCAAACTACCCGGAAGGTAAACCAGGTTCCTTTGAAAAAGAAATGCACCTTGACTTGCAGTCAAGAAATTTCATATGATGTTCTGGAATAGCTTTAGTTGTCTATTTCTCCCATGAACTCGTATGTTTTTGTACAAGAAAATTTGTCTGATAGGAGACATGCCTTTAAGAGGCCAAACCATCAAATCCTCGGGCGAGGACCCCCAGGTGCTCATTATTTGAGCCTTTCAAGACCTGCTGGCGAGGACCCACCAGGCAAACCACTAAATCCTCGAGCGAGGATCCCCAGGTACTTTGTCAAGACAATCGAAGAAAGGTTCGGTTACCTACACAAGCGAAATCCAGCTGGCGACCGAAGATAAGTTCGGGTCCTGTGCAAGTGATTTCCCTCAGTCAAGGTGATCGAAGAAAGGTTCGGTTACCTACACAAGCGAAATCCAGCTGGCGACTGAAGATAAGTTCGGGCCTGTGCAAGCGATTTCCTCAATCAAGGTGATCGAAGAAAAGTTCGATTACCGAGCAAATGGAAATCCAGCTGGCGACCGAAGATAAGTTCGGGCCTGTGCAAGTGATTTCCCCAGTCGAGGCGACCGAAGAAAGGTTCGGGTCCCAGGGCAAATGAAATCCAGTCAGGCGACCGAAGATAGGTTCGGGTCCTAGACCAGTGATTTCCCCCAATCAAGGCGACCGAAGAAAGGTTCGGGTCCTAGACAGACGAAATCTAGTCAAGGCGACCGAAGATAAGTTCGGGTCCTGGGCGAGCGATTTCCCCCGTCGAGACGACCGAAGATAGGTTCAAGTCCTCGACACACAATACCAACTATCTGGAATTACTCTACCCTTAGGCAAGGTAAGTAACCCCAGGTATGTTTTTATTTGCTTTAGCATGCATCATCTTTCATCACATCAAAAATGGGACTACTGTCTCGCCAAAAATAGCATTCATTGATCATGCATGGGCCAAATTTAGGTGTCGTTTTGTCTTTGAACGTAACCTCTGCGAGCTCAATCTCTGCGAGCTCAATCTCTGCGAGCTCACCTTCAAAGAGGGGCAACTGTTGACACCTATTTTTAAATTAGCCCAAAATTAATTATATAAAAATTTAGGAATTAATTTCTTTAATTCCTAAAACAAAAAATTTTAATTTCACATGCATTGCATTTAGAAATTAGGCATATTTGTTTTTGATAGGCTTTATTAAAATGTTTTAAAATTAAAAAAAAAAAAAAAAAATCGCGCTGGGCCGGGTCGGAGCCGGGCCGACCCGGCCCGTTTTTCCTTTTCTTTCCCCCCCTCGCCGCGGGCCCTCGGCCCTTTTTCTTTTTCTTCTTCTTCTCTTTCCCTTGCGCGGGCCCAGGCCCGCCCACCTCGCCTCGCCTCTCCCCCTTTCGCGCGGATCCGGCCCAGCCCGCCTCGCCTTCTTCCCCTTCCGCGCGACCCAGCCCGATCTCTTCTTTCCTTCTCCCTCGCGCGGGCCCAGGCCCGGCCCAGCCCAGCTTCTTCCTCCTTCCACCTTCCCCGGTCGAAGACTCCCCCTGTTCTCCCCTGTTCGCGCGTCACGCCGACGCACGGCGACGCCGCTCGTCATCGTCGTCATCTGGCCTGAACGAGACCGGGACTACACGCCACAAGGACTGGCCATTAATGGCCAGTCCCGTCCTCCCCTATTTCCCGGACGCCCCTTATCCATTCCTCCCTCACCTCTCCCTGTTTTGTTATTTTTTTACCCCCTGCAGTTCTGGGCTGACGCCCCTGCACCGGCCTATGGCCGCGGAATTCGCGCGGCATAGGCTAGTGCAGGACGTCGTCAGCCGACGTGAGGGAGCACAGGTCGCCGTCGCCGCCTATAAAAGGCCAGAGAGAGAAAGAGAGCTCCGGTCGGCAGTTTTGATGGTCGGCCGGCGAAACAGTGAAACCGAGAGAGATAGAGAGAGAAACAGAGCAGAGAGAGGAGCCCCGGAGGACCTTGAGGTCCCAGCCAGCCTCACCGTCCCCGAGCAAGCCGACCGGCAACCCCCGGAAGTACCTCGGTCGGCATTTTAGAGAGAGAAACAGAGGTCCGGTCGGTGAAACTGAGAGAGATAGAGAGAAACCAGAGTGAAGCAGAGAGGAGAGAGGAGCCTGAGAGTGTCTCGCAGGTCCCAGTCGGTCTCGCCGTCTTGAGCAAGCCGACCGGCAATCCCCGGAAGTACCTCGGTCAGCAGTTTTGAGAATCGGCCGGTGAAACAGAGAGACAGAGACCGAGAGAGAGAGAGTGAACCAAAGAGAGAGAGTAGAGAGAGAAGGAGAGGAAGCCGAGAGCCCGCCGGAGTCAAAAGGACACCCCCGCAGCCTCGTCGTCGCCCCTGCAGCCGCCGGAGGGCCGTCCCGAACGCCGTCGACGGTGAGCCCCCCTCGGTCAAGACACGCCCCTGTTCTGCTCTGTTTTTGGGCACGGTTTGGCCGGGACTCGCGCCGGCCGTTTCGCGCGAATCCCGGCCCATACCGTCGCCGGTCCCGGTCTCCAGCCTCAGTCGGAAATGAGACACAGCCGCCGGAGCCGATCTGTTCGTCGGATGAGATCAAACCACCCCTGATTTTGGCGCGTCCCCCACCTGTTTGATGAAATGCCTCAATGAGGCCGGTTTTTGTTTTGTTCGTCGGCCGGCGAGCGGCGGTCCGACGACGCCCAGGTAAGTGACACGGCTTCGTGGTGGTTCTATAGAACCGGTTTGGGGGCGGCGCCGCCATGGGTCGGCCGGTGGATGGCCAATTCTGGCCTCGCCGGCGTCCTCCCACGCGGGTCTGTGGATTCGGGTCGGAGGCGACCCGGATCAACAGATCCGACCCGGTCAACGACCGGGTCGGATCCGTTGACCCGGGTCGGTCCCGACCCGGCTCTTTTTTAATTTTTATTTTATTTTATTTTAAAAAATAATAATAATAAATAAATAAATAACTTTTTTAAAAAAAAAATTTAAAAAAAAAATGTGTTTTCAGATTTTCGTCTTTTTTTTTAAAAAAAAATTTAAAAAATAATAAAAAAATTTTCCGTCTTTTATTCTTTTTTTTTTAAAAAAAATAAAATTAAAAAAAATAGTTTCCAGATTTTCGTTTTTATCTTATTATATTATTTTTTTATTTTTTTATTTTTTTTAAAAAATTAATTTTTTTTAAAAAAAAACCTTTTTTTTATATGGTATGTTTGAGTGTTTTTATTTTATCATGCATGTTTTATTTAATCGCATAGGTTGCATGTTTAATTAGATAAGCATGTTATTACGTTATGCATGTTTTTAGTACAATTGCATGAGTTGTCGTGTTTTCGAATGTCATCTGACTTAGTTAGAGTCTTAGGTTGCATGCCTGCATTGACTGCTAATCGCTTCTGATTATGCACTCGCTCGATCACCTCACATGTTAGGAGAAAGGTCCTAAAATCAATCCAAATTGCCTGACAAATGTTTTCAAAAAATTGAACAGGGTAGAAAGGTACCGAAAGGGCATTAGTTATTTAACTAGTGTAACCAAGTCCCCGAATCTAGTTAATCTCTGGTTCGTAGGAATAGGGTGATTCTCCCATCACCCTATTTGGGTTTCTAATCGGCCTACCCCAAATCGATTAGTGGCGACTCCTGCATGTAAACTACTAGCATGTTAAGAACTTAAACCCTAAGTCGTGATACGGTATGGGCTTGGGAGAGCCCGAGTTAAGTCCTGAACCTAGACTTAGCACGTACCGGTCGAGACCTCTCCCGAGGAGAGGTCGGGTCGCGACAAGCTGACTTTTGGAGCATATGATAACAAAACAGGAGCTGACACCTTTGGATGTGCACAGTGCAAGTCATTCAGCCCTAGGCTGTACAACTTCACCACAAATGGTGGCCCCGATCCCACCATAAGCCTGTGGTACTTGACCGCTCTGCGGAAACTATGCTGAATGATCACAGCAGCATCCTCGCCAATCTCGACCCATGACTCGAACTTGTTCAACAACCACTACTACTCCAACCTCCAAAAAATTGATGGGCTTCTTCTATCCGACCAAGAGCTCTACTCAACGGCCGGCACCGCGACAATCTCCCTCGTCAACAGCTTCAGCTTTGACCAGAGTGCCTTCTTCGAGAGCTTTGCTCGGTCAATAGTAAACACGGGAAACATTAGCCCTCTCACCGGAAGTATCGAGGAGATCAGGTTCAATTGCAGGAAGGTCAACTAGAGTTGAGAGTGTTTTTTGGGGGGGTTTTGGGTGCATGTCTGCATCCGTGAATAAATAGTAGCGTGGAAAATAAAGTATTTCTACGTCAAGTGTGTAGTGCTAAGAGTTGATTTGATTAAAGTATTACAAAGGATTGCGCAACTCTGTTAAGAAATCACATTAAACAAATGAGATTTTATTATATAAATCATCCATGAAGAGTTTGTTAGAAATTCTTATAAATGTGGGCTAACATTGATCACGTAATAATTTAGTTTACGAAAGACATGTGGTTATATAGTAAATAAAGTGCATGAGACAATGCTTGATAGGCTAAATACAATTGTTTAATCAATTTATATCGGGCTTAAGCACATCTTGGTATAATAATAAAAGGGAAAATGACACAAACAGTCCATGAACTTTGAATCAAAATGCAATTTGATCTTTGAACTTTTAATTTGTTTAATGTAGTCCTTAAACTTTAACCCAATGTTCAATGTGATTCTTGAACTTTTGGTACATGTTCAATATAGTCCCTAAACTTTATAAAAATGTAAATGTAGTCTCTTCATTAATTCAAGTTCAGGAACTATATTGTTCATTTTCATGTAGTTTAGGGACTAAATTGAACATGTGCCAAAAGTTCAGGGACCACATTGAACAAATTAAAAGTTCATGGATCACATTAAACATTAGGCTAAAGTTTAGGGACTACATTAAACAAATTAAAAGTTCAGGGACGAAATTGCACATTGAGTCAAAGTTCTGTTTGTGTCATTAGCCCATAATAAAATGGCGCTCAATGGTCGATATAGGGTAGTATTGTAACAATGACAATGGTGTTCTTCAAGTCTATCCTTAGGGGGAGAATGGAAAAAAAAAAAATCAAGCCTTCTTTCGTATTCATCAGTTCCGAGATGGTGGATGCCTAAATCAAGTATACGTAATTTCGATTCTAGATTGAGATATTTCAAATTCATGTCATAACTAGATATACAATTTGCATTATTCATTTTCTCCGGTAATAACTAAGTTAAGGTCATCAAGTTACGCATTACAAATTTATCTATCGTTAACTGTCAACCGATAACTACTATTTTCTTGGTGAGGGGTCACTTTTCTTCCATGGTTCCCTACATTCGGCCCTAGATCTTCAAAGGTAGTTGAAAATTTATATTTCAACATGTACGCACTAATTGCTTTTATCTTTTTGAGATGAAGATCGGCCAACTCTGTTTCCTTTTCTTGCCTAAATTAATTTTCAAGCCAACAGTTATACGTCTGTATAGCTAAAGAATTGGTGGGTGGGGCTGGAGAGTACCAGGTCTGGGGTTCAATTCCCGTGAATAATACACACACTTGTATAGAGAATAGAGGAGGTTCAAGATTTTTGTTTTGGTTGGAAATTTTCAAGGTTAGTTAAAGCCTTATTTGAACCAATATGAAAAATACGTGTGAATTTATGCCAAAATTACAGTCTTATGGAATTTTAATTTCTGGTCACCCTCGTTTTAGCTTTTCATACTCGAATAACCAACTGGCCTTGTACAGTTGACATTGTTCATACATTTAGGACATGCTTTCATACATCTAATTAAACATGAAAACATGTTGGGCGAGTTAATATGACATGTTTGGATGTATCTAAAAATATATTTTTGCAAGATTATAAATGAGATTTCATAACTTAAACGTGTTAAAAACAACATGAGATAGATAGATTATAAATGACGTTCTTCTTTCTCTCTTGCGGGTGTGGTGAAACTCCAATGTGAGAGACAAGCTTCAATATTGGATGAATGGAACTTGTGATGAGGCAACACATTGATATAGGGATCTACCCATTCAAGGAAAAATACATCGAAATTAAGTTTTTTCTTGTTATTTTTCCGGGTTCGATTAGATAACAAACTTTGCAAATACATGCAACTTTGAATACTAAATGAAAATTTGTAACATTTTCCGTAGAACATTATGTTAGAGTATTGCACATCGCTTGTCTATAGGATTTTTAATGACCCTTATATTCATGTAGATTCCCTCCTCTCACCTTTAATCTTTTGGCTAACCTGATTCGAGAGTCAAGTTCTAGGTAAATCTATTTCGTAGATGAGGCTTCTCGTTTGTCCATTCCATGCACTATCTCAACTTAGACTTTCCAACACATCATAGCTAGGCCACCAACTCTAAACAATATTCAGTTTGAACTTTGTTATTTGAAGTTAGGTATGCACTAAGTAATATCCCCAGAGCAAAATGGATCGTGCTCTTCTTTCCTCGGAGGTAATATCTGGACTCAATTTATCTGTTGTAATTCAATAATCGAAGACGAAACTCTTTCAACGAAGACATCATTTAATACACTCAGAAACTGCCTAACCATCTATAAAATATTTTGAGTGTTGATTATGGCCTTTTTATTCAAGATACATTGAATCAACTGCTACGAACATAAAGTTTCTTGGGGACCCAAATTAGGTAGCAGCTTACATGTTTAAGATGGCATCTGGAAAATTTTGGTTCAAAAGGTCCAACCATGATCTCAACCACCATTGCGGGGTCCCTCTAAGAGGGCACTCAATGGGAACTTTACTTTGTAATCTGAAAGTGTTAGGGACGAGAAATGCAAAAGGGAAAAAAATCGGAGAAGAGGACATGATTCTTTTACTAGGAAAACTCTTTGAAATTAGAAAGGAAAAATTGCAGTGCCGCGCTGGGCAACTTTTTGTTATCAGTATTGAGTTATAATTATAAGAGAAATCGCCACAACATATAATGGGAGTTTAAAATTAACCGGAAAGACTGCATTGAAAAATCATCAAAAGATTTAGGGCTAAATCTGCCAAAATGAAAAGTTTAGGATTGATTATGACCATATACTGGTTTTGTTACATCTATTTGACCTAATTTATATAGATGACCTAGTACAATGCTTAATTATTCCTATCATAGCAGGGAATAAAATTAGAAGTATGAGATATGCTTTGACCCTTGCCTTCTCGATTGCGCATGCTTCTTGCTTATGATAAGATCCGACAGAAAAGGTTAATACCATAAAAAAAATTTAAAATTATTCTCATTGTGATACAAATATATCAAATGTTTTTTTGTATCATTAAAAACCCTAAATTTATTCATTGTGACACATACCCAAAAAAATTGTGTCATAAAAACCTCGAACTTATACATGTGTGACAAATGTACCCTTGATGGAATTGTAATAGAGGGTATATATGTGATACATATATAAGTTTGGATTTTTTTGTGACACAAAAAAAAGTTGAGGGTATTTGTATCACGGTAAGCAAGTTTAGGGTTTTTGGTGACAAAAAAAAATTAAGAGTATTTGTGTTACAGTGAGTATAGTTTAAAGTGGTATTTGCCTAACAGAAATTGCCGCCTGTTGAGAATTTCAAAGCTAGAGGGTGATGGGCGGAGGATGATTATTACCCTTAACCCTTGGATATCTCGCTCGTCACTTCTCACGAAGTTTCTATCCCAACTTTCATATATAATCAACCCTTACACCTCATCCAACATTAATAATTTTACCTTGAGACGACGGAATGAAAATGAAACAGTCTTTTATCATCAGAGCTCGCAAGCAATTACTTTAATGATTTATAGAGCCGCAAGAGCTTCGACATATCCTAACTATGTACATAGGACCAAGAATGTGCTTTAGGAGACAAGTTCCCATACTTTTGAGAGAGAGATCGGATTAGTCCGATCTACGTTACTTAACAGTCATGGGCCGCTATTATAATCCTTCCTTGCTTACGGCGGTGACCGTTTTTGCCACATTGTTGTTTCTCCTCAATCCATCAAACGCTCAACTAACCGCTGATTTTTATGCAAAGACATGCCTAGGCATGTCCAGCATTGTCCAAACCGTGATCCAAGAGGCCCTTCAATCTGACCCACGCATCACCGCCAGCCTCCTCCATCTCCATTTCCATGATTGCTTTGTCGACGTGAGTCCCTGAGCTACATCAATTCCCATTAACATGGTACTTTCAATCTAGTTATCGGGTAGTTAGTCACATAACGTAATGCTTGAGCATGATATACGTGTTCAAAGGGGTGTGATGTATCGTTGTTGCTGGACAATAGCCCAACCATAAAGAGCGAGAAAGATGCAGCTTTGAGTTTTAAGTCCGCAAGAGGGTTCGGCGTGGTAGACAAGATCAAAGTGGCTATTGAGAGCGATTGTCCTAGGACCGTGTCTTGCACCGACATTCTTGCCCTCGCCCTCGCTGCTCGAGCTTCTGTCTATTTGGTAGGGCTAATTCTCTAAAAAACCCTCAATTTTAGATCGAGTCCCACTTCTGTCCCAAACTATTTTGTCTAAAAAAAAATCCCAAACTTTAGACCTAGTTTCAATTTTACCCCAAACTTTTTTTTGGTCTCACGGAAAACCCCAAATTTTAGGTCCAATCCAAAATCTATCCCTAATTTTGTTTTGTCCAAAAAAAATTACCAACTTTCAATCTATTCTTAGATATACCCCATGGTCCAGTCCCAATATGATATGACATTTCCACATCAACAACAAATTCACATCAACAAGGTGACATGAAAAATTATCTCCAAAATGAAATCGTTCTATGATATGAAAATGAGGGTCGACTAACGGCAATTTTTTAACAAAGGGCTAACGGGGGTACATTTGGGACTAGAGTTAAAATTTGTGATTTTTCTTTTAGACAAAAAAGAAAAAGTTCATAGATTTGAGACTGTACCTAAAGTTGGGGCTTTTCTTTTGACGGAGAAAAGTTCAAGGTAGATTTGGACTCGATCTAAAGTTTAAGGTTTTTTTCTAGAGAAAAAAAAAAGTCCGGGGCAAAATTGGGACTAAACTTAAAGTTTGGAGGTTTTTAGGGAATTAGGCAATATTTGATATACGTAGTTATAGTCAGATAAGCACAAATAAATCCAAAGTATATTTAGGGTTCGTTACTATTGTGTTTCTCTTGATTATCACTTCTATGTAGTTGTAGTCAGGAGGTCCATATTGGACGGTTCTCTTGGGGAGGAGGGACAACTTGACGGCAAACCAAGCTTGGACATCTTTGACCTTGTCACACTTTCCAGTAAAATAGAACAGTTGGACTTGCATTTTCAAACAAAAGGTGCAATTGCATATTTAGGGATTTTTCTAAAATAATTTACTATAACAGAGAAATTTTGATAATTCTCAAGATTGCACGTTTGTTGCACATGGATTGCACATATATTGCACGTAGATCTCCCTTTGACTGTGCGTATCTTGATTGACATATTGTCTTATAATAGTTATTTATTAAAACTTATAAATAAGCTTATGTAATCTTTATTATGATATATTGAAATAGAAGCTAACTTTTCATGCATATGATAATAAAACAAGGCTCACACCTTTGGACATGCACAGTGCAATTCATTTAGCCCTAGGTTCTACGACTTCACTATGAAGAGCGGCCCCGATCCCACCATAAGCCCGTGGTACTTGACCTCTCTTTGGCAACTTTGTCCACAGAACAGCAACTGTCCTTGTCGACTTTGACCCCACGACCCCGAACTTGTTCGACAACCACTACTACTCCAATCTCCATAAAAACCAAGGGCTTCTTCTGTCTGATCAAGAGCTGTATTCGACAGCCGGTGCTGCAACAATCTCCATCGTCGACAGCTTCAGCAACAACCACAGTGCCTTCTTTGAGAGCTTCATTCGGTCAATAATAAACATGGGAAACATTACTCTCTCACAGGAGATCAGGTTCAATTGCAGGAAGGTCAATGGGAGTTAAAAGTTTCTTTTGGGGGGTTTTGGGTGTGTGTACATGAATAAATAGCAGCTTGTGAAATAAAGTTCAGGCTTGGTTGGAAATCTCAATTCTATTGGACAGAGAGCCAGAGGGTTGAATTTCTACAATGAGTGTGTTAAGAGCTGATCTGATTAACGTATTACAAATACCTCTGATTACCTCATGTAAATCTGCTTCTCGAACTCACCACGAAAAAATGTTGTTTTCACATTTAGCTATTTTGGCTCGAGATCTTGTATAACAACTAAGGCAAATAATACACGAATAAAAGTATGTCTTACCACATAAGAGAACAACTCATTATAATCAATGCCCTCCAGCTATGTATACCATTTGCAACAAGTCTTGCCTTATAATGATAAGGACAAAGTTCATGAGCTTCAGTTTGTTGTGTTACAACTTTATTCACTTTATCTGAAAATTCAAATATGTTTAATGTAATCGACAAAGAGTTGTGGTCTTTAGCTGATACTTTAAATGAACTAAGTAATGGCTCAAGATCAAACCTTTTAGTATACATAGTAATTCCCTTTTAGCGTATAAATATAATAATGAAAGACTTTTGGTATTCATCCTCCTTTCCTTAATATAGCTTTAGCATAGATTAGTAGGCTTGCTTTTGTTTAGAGATCCTGCATGTAACAAATTTGAAAGACAGAACATGAGCCAAAAGATTCCAAGAAAATTCACAAATAGTGAAGAAATGTTCTAAAATTTAATTCATGCATTTATTATGGTGTTCACCAAGATCAGCTGTAAAAATTTATTTACACACATTAACTCCCAAAACAAATCCGGAGAGAAATGACAAGACAATCAAAATAGAGAAAAATTAAGAAAACCAAAGACTAACTACAATTACCACTCACCTGGGTGGCGCTGCTGGCGCAGGCACTTTTCCTCTCGCAAAAGGTTCGAATCCCGGGTGCCGCAGGGTGACTTAACCGGTGGCACGTGTGTGGTGGCTAGCACGTGAAGCCCCTAGGATTTACCTCCGGCTGTCAGCCATGCAGGGGTTCCCTGGGTTACCAAAAAAAAAAAACTACAGGAGAGCTTCAAAAGAGGGAAGAGTTTTTGGGAGATGAGGGGGTTTGTCGACGGAGAGTTTTTGTGACTTTTTTTTTTCTTCCTCTTATCAATCATTGATCTCCTACAATTATGATATGTTACGTATTTATGAATATTATATTTCACTAACCATCAGTTTCTACCATCACATCTCTTTTGACTAACGTTACTAGTGATTCAAAACCATGGACAAAGCACTGGCCATGTAGCTGGAGTTTAAAAGGCATGGACAAGAATAAAATTGCCAAACTAATAAAAAAAGAATGGAAAAATAACAAATGAGCTGGGATAGTACACTTTACAGGGATGAATCCAGAAAACTTCCCCAAAAACCCGTCTAAAAAAGTGCATCTTGAGGTTAAAAAATGAGCTCGAAGGCACTTCAAGTAAGATTTCGACTTCTACTTACAATCCTCATAATAAATTCCAGTTTGATCAGAAGTTATATCATGCTCAAGGGAATTCTTGTTTTCGGCCCGCCTCTTGCATTTGTCACTGATACGAAGCTTCTTCAATATTTCACTAATTGCATCCGCGTCATTTATTCAATGGGCGTAACGATAATGACATTTGTTGATATGCCATCGCCTTTAGGCATTTAAAATTTCTCTAGACAAAACGAGTAGATTATCCAAGTCCCAAGCAATAACTATTTGTCAAACCGTTGAAAATAGAGTGCATCATTACTATATTCATATCACAACCTACTTTGGCTAGTAAAACTATAGTTGATTCACAAAAACTGCAATAGTAAGCACATCGCTATCATTAGGAAGCCGGTATTATATTTAAAGCAGAAGCACCGTTGAAAATTGGCGTGCATGGTCGTAGATTCGAAGACAAACGTCCGTTATTGGATAGATGTACATATCAAAAAATGTGACTCACACACTCCCCTATGATTGCGGAAGAAACACTAAACATCTAATTCTTGATTGTGATAATGCACACTGGTTTTGCTACATCTCTTTACCTAACCTAAGTTCAATGCATGACCCAATGCAATACTTAATCATAGATCGAGCAGGGAGTAAGGCTTTGGGCGTGGGATATGCTTTGACCATTGCCTTCTCGATTTCGCCTTCTGCTTGCTTATGATTGGATCTGGCAAAGGTCGGCATGCGTAGAAAATTTCCAAAGCTGGAGAGGGTGGTGGGTGGAGGATGAATATTACCCTAAACCGTTGATTATTTGATTGTCACTTCTCACGGAATCATCCCCGAAGTTTCGCTCCGAAGTTTTATATTATGTACGATCCTTGCACCTAATTCAACGTTAATGATTTCACCTCGTGACGACGGAGTAAGGATGGAAAGAGGCTTCGATCGTTAGAGCTGGCGAGCACTTATTTCAATGATTTTTACGCGCTCATGGTGACTTTGAGCCCTAGGAGCGTCGACGTAACCTTACTATATATATGGGACCAACAATGTGCTTTGAGGATTCAGATTCCAGCGTTTTGGAGAGGATCCCATCAGTCCGAACGACGTTGATTTACTACTAGTCATGGTCCGTTCTCCGGCTCCTTCCTCAGTGACGGCGGTGACAGCTTTCGCCTTGCTGTTGTTTCTCCTCCACCCATCGAACGCTCAGTTAAGCGCGAACTTCTATGCCACGACATGCCCGAATGCGTCCAGCATTGTCCAAACCGTGATCCAGCAAGCCCTTCAGTCCGACCCACGCATCACCGCCAGCCTCCTCCGTCTCCATTTCCACGATTGCTTCGTCAACGTGAGTACCTTAGCTAGGCCGCCTCCCGTTAACAGCGAGTCCGGAAGGATCGCATTTTCTCTTATCGTACTTTCAGCCTGTTTATCGGGTAGTTAGTCGTGTGAACTGATGTTTGAGCATAACATGTGTTAAAAGGGGTGTGATGGATCGCTGTTGCTGGACAACAGTGCAACCATTAAGAGCGAGAAAGACGCGGCTCCTAATACGAATTCCACGAGAGGGTTCAATGTGGTGGACAACATAAAAACGGCAATTGAGAGCTCTTGTCCTGGGACTGTGTCTTGTGCCGACATCCTCGCCCTCGGTGCCCAAGCTTCCGTCTCCCTGGTATACATGGTTATGGTCCAGGAAACATTAAGAATAAATTGGAAGTATACTTAGGTTCGTTACTAATACTTATCCTTCACGAATCATAATCGCGTTTCTCTTGATTGTCACTCTTACGAAATTGCAGTCAGGAGGTCCATCCTGGACAGTGCTCTTGGGAAGGAGGGACAGCTTGACAGCGAACCAGGCGGGAGCGAACACATCGATACCTTCCCCTTTTGATACCGTGGCCAACCTCACTTCCAAATTCTCCGCTGTTGGCTTGGACACCACCGACCTTGTCACTCTTTCCGGTAAAATAACAAAGACAAAAGGAAAAACATAAGTGTATTGTTGGACTTGCATATGAAGATCCAAAGGTGGTGTCAAAACTTGCATGCCAACTCATAGATTTATCTGATAAATGCTAAGTATACTGAGGTCGGTTTATAAAACTAATATATCGAGTGATGTCGCCAACCGTAATTATTTGGCATTCAATATGACCCATTTATATAGATCAGCCCTACGAATATTTCACATATATTTGGTAAACAAATTCTGCTGAGCATACCTAGCATTGCTCTATTCGTCCACCTTCATAACAGACCATTTGTGGATTCTTTGTTCTGTCTTAGCTAACTTGTCGTGCATATGATCATGAAACAGGAGCTCACACCTTTGGACGTGCACAGTGCAGGACATTCAGCCCTAGGCTCTACAATTTCACTAACGGCAGCCCTGATTCCACCATAAGCCCTTCGTACTTGACCACTCTCCGGCAACGTTGCCCGCAAAATGGAGACGGCACCGTGCTCGCCAACCTCGACCCGGCGACCCCGAACACGTTCGATAACAACTACTACGCCAACCTCCAGAACAACCAAGGGCTTCTTCTGTCCGATCAAGAGCTGTTTTCAACGACCGGCGCCGCGACAATCTCCATCGTCAACAGCTTCAGCGGCAACCAGAGCGCCTTCTTCCAGAGCTTTGCTCAGTCGATGATAAACATGGGAAACATTAGTCCTCTCACTGGAAGTAACGGGCAGATCAGGTCGAATTGCAGGAAGGTTAATGGAAGTTGAAAGTTCTTCCTTCTTTTTTTCTTTGGTGTCTTCCGTGCGAGCACGTGAATTTAAAGCAGCGTGTGAAATAAAGATCAGGAATTATTGGACACGTCAATTCTATTGGGGAGCGAGCCAGAGGTTTGCATTAATGAGTCAAGTGTGCAGTGTTAAGAGTTTGATTAGATTAAAATACTATTTACAAAGGTTTACGCATCTCTGTTAAGAGATCACATTAATTAATGAGATCTTCCTTATACTAATCATCCATGAAGAGTTCTTTAGGAACTCTTATAAACATGGACTAACGTCAATCGCGTCATATTTTATTTTCTGAAAGACAGGTGAGAGTACATGAGACAATAATTAATAGTTCAAATACTATGTGTGATAAAATTACATTGGGCTTAAACACATCTCGATTCAATAATAAATGTGGTTGAACGGACAATATGGGCCGGTGTTTTAATAGTGATTTACAGTAATATCTTTCTAGGTTGTCTAAGGAAGGAGAACGAGGAAAAGGCACAGCTTCCTTCCTATGGATTAGTTCGAAGATTAAACCTTCATTTACTTAAAAATAGGCAGGATCGTCATATATGGTATTAAAGCAGGATCATCTACAAGCACAACAGATGCATGGTTCATGGATGAACTAGGCCCATGCCTAATCCAACGATGGTAGAAAGCGATTGTCAGAGTGAACAAAGTCCGACTCCTAGAAAGGTTTCTAAAATGGTAAGGGAGGCAAGAATGCACCTGGCCACACATAACATAGGAGGATTATCGCTAGACTATAGTACGGACCAACATCACTAGCTAGCCTCACAATAGATGGCAAGTCCTTATGATGTTACTCATGAGTAAGATTAACCGTCAAATGGTCACCATCTTTTTTAACCATAGGAAGTTAGGAACAATATAATTTTGCAATAATGCAAAGAAGCGGAGGGCCTTATCTTCCAGATGAACCTGGAAAAATAAGGCATGCAATGTCAGCATTTTGGTTCGCAGTCGATGGTGGATGCGGATGGATAGTGATGTGTGTTAAATGACCAAATTTCTAGCCTCTAGAGGTCTAAATGAGCGGGCCAGATCGGGCTTCTAGCCTATTTTTCCCCAGCCCAAACTTTCGGGCCTAAAATTTCCAGGCCCAGAAAACAACTTGAACCCGAAATAAACTTCATACACCGCCCATTTTTCATTTTGGGCTTTCGGGATACTAGGCTATGCCCGAGACATAATGAACTTTAAAAAATCGCGAATGGTCTATTCACTGGTAAAGTTTTAATTTTTTCAAATTTGCCAGCATAATTTATTTTGTTCACTTGTAAAATCCACTTCTTTTCCCATTTAAGAGTAAATTTATCAATGAAATACTGCATACATAAATATTTCTATGAAAAAGTAAAAGAATTCGGGCGGGCCAAGCCATTTCGGCCTACACGGTGCGAAGCACAAGAACCCGGGCAGCCTGAAATAAAAATATGATTAAGCTTGAAAACTAGACCGATCTATTTGGGCTAAAGAAATTTGGGGCCGGACTAAGTTTCAGGTTCTCACACTTTTATTCTCACCCCTATGAATCTCATCATAAGTCAGGCTATAGCAAGTGCCAAAAGAACTTTATGCAAATGTCATATGAATAACGACTTTCAAACGGTTAAAATCGTACTTTTCTTAGAGTGCCCTTGAACCCTCTCTCTAAATAAAGAACCTTTTTGTCCTTTTCCAGTCTTAATCTATTTAATAGGGTTAAAACACCGTTTTTTTATTTATTGGCAAAAATTGAAACGACAATCGTATTCCCACTGGAATGCGTTTGAAACTTATCAATCCATTTCGTCTATGGTTGAGAAAAATTTAATCATAAGATCCAGTTTTTTTTTTCATCTTCCGTAATCATGCACAAAAAACATAATTAGGTAGTGTAAGTGTTTGTCTGTTAAATGAGCAAGATCCACGAGTAGTAACTTAGGCCCATAGCGTTGTAGCGTGACTATCTACAAGATAGCTTCTTACTAGTCATAAAGTTCGGTCGAGCAAAAATTAGAAAAGACGTAAGAGCAATAAAAAGCACACGAATGAAAAGAGAGAAAGATAAGTCAAAGTTTTGTACACATTCGAGATTGCATTGCATTCAAATTGAAGAAAGAGTTCGTTGTATTCCTACAAGTTTGTATCAAGGTTCAAATAAGTTTGTGTTTGCTCTTAGAGAGTGGTAGCACATGTTTTGTAATTCAGAATTTGTGATGCAGTGTTTTGTAGAAGGATAGTATCTTTGTATTCTTAATATGACTAACTGAAAGCTGAACCAAACGCACCCCAAATCTCTTTGTGCTTTTGCCATCACCCCTGTTTCTTCGCTTGTCACGTAGAAGGGGGTTTCACAAAAATGTCCGTGTCACTATTCTCTTTGAATCCTCCCTTATTGTTTCCATCGTGTTACTGTGATTGTCCTTGATTTGGCTCGGTAACTGCCTTCATATTTCAGTTAAATGTAAGTTTCTTACTTCCTAACAAGCGCAGATAAGGCGAAGAGACCTTCTGCCGTCAGTATTAATCTCTATATATAGATATTAAGCCTATACTACTTGATTTTGTGTGATTGTCGGTTTTTGATTCTGCTAATTATCTGGCATTGAAATAGGAGTTAGTGTATGAACTGCACCCACAAGAGAGACTGTTCCGGAGCTGAACCGTGCTCATCCAATTTTTGTCGTCATTGGAATCTTTTGTTTCTTTCCCTTGTTCAAGATTTTCATTGTCTTCATCTTTGTCTTGGGAATTGATTTACTTGACATCATTTGTACTCGGCTAGCTGTCCAAAAGCTCTAAAAGAATATCTTAATTTGCCTGGAGACAAAATTACGCGCCTTTTTAATCCTTTTAAAAGTAGGATAAAGGAGTAGACCGTTCTAGTACACTAGAATATTGGGTGAAAAGTAAGGATAAAGGAGGAGAAGACCCCTCTAGTAGACTAGAAAATTGGGTGAAAAGTGAGGAGTGTTGGGTTGGCCCA
Source organism: Syzygium aqueum (assembly GCA_031216185.1). NCBI lineage: Eukaryota > Viridiplantae > Streptophyta > Magnoliopsida > Myrtales > Myrtaceae > Syzygium > Syzygium aqueum. Next base: position 24,510,966 of record CM062231.1, read on the forward strand.
AGTCTCTTTTGGAGGATGAAGGAGCTAGCCCTCGCCAAATCCAAGCGAGGGCGGCGATACCCTCACTCATAGAAGTATGATTATTCTCTTTGAATATCTATTATCCTCATTTAATGTATTTAATCCCTTTCTAAGTTAGATTGTTAGCCCCAACACACTGGCGTGCCCACTGTCTACATATAAATAGGTGTTGTAGCCATGATCATAAGTTGTTTTGCCATTTCATAATAATGGTAACTTCTTTTTCGATTTTTTTTTATCTGTCATTCTCTAACTCTCAACTCGCTTTTAAATTTTTGCCCTACCTTTTCGCAGAGTGTACGAGTCGAAACCAACATCTGAAACTATACGTCCTCATCTCTTAATCCCTCCTGAAATGTTGAAAAATCGAACTCCCTCACTTCCTCCTTCCAAGTAAGAAGAATGGCCACTAGAGGCAAAACCCGGTGATTAACTTCTTGTTGGTTACACTCTTCATTTCTATGAGATTTTTCAATTCTGGACTTTGGCTTCTTGTACTCACGTTTTCCTTTGCCTTTCCAATTAATGTCAATTGTCTTCAACATGAAACGGGATACAATTCCAAGAAGATTTGCTATTTGTTCATCTTCTTTTTGGGCCTTGAGGTATTCTTCCATCTTTAAACGTATATAAACATCAACATTTTATATCATTTGGAATTGTTGCCTATTGGCTTGCTCATAATTCGGCCTTCCTGTTGTCAATAGGGACGGCTCTCAATCTTTACGACAGTTTTGGGTATCCATAGCATTGCGATTATCGTCGGGAGTTTGGTTTTAGGTGCTGCTTTAGGGTTTTTCGTGATTCCTTTTACCATGGAGCATTCCCTTTCGATGTTTTCACCTCTCAAACTTCTTGCAATAGGAAAAGTATCAGGAAAAGAGTGTACTGCAAGAAGTTTTAGAGCCTATAAGCCGAGTCTTGTGTCCATCTCTATTTTCTATGTACTAGAACGACGTCAAAATGTCATCTTTTTTCTTCTAGTTCCTTTGATGCCATTGAAAACCTTCAATTTCCGCTCGATTACCCATTTCCTTTTAACTTAAGGATGCCTTTTTGGCAGTTCTAAAATCCATGTAGAATAAAAAATATTAATTATCTAAAAAAGTTACTAGAGCGACGTATGGCAAGACTGCGAATTTTTGTGCATCGACTTGCCTTTCGACCCACCCCAAATTATTCTTACGCCGGACTTAACGAGCATGAAGCTTCTTGGACTTGAGACCGAATGCATGAGATATCATTTGAGTCTATTTGCCATCAACGAAACAAACCCCAAATATCATTGACACAGGTTTCTCAATTTCCAAGAAAGTCCCTGTTTTGTTTGAGATTCCTCACCCATCTTGGAGGTGGGATGGAATGGAAGGTTCTTGGACTTGATTAGACGCTATGCTGTTTATATATGCATGCGTGTCCATACACGGAGATGTTAGGCAGATCCATGTTGAATTTGAGTGAAATAAAGTCATCATCGTGCTAGATTTGCTGGTCGCAACTTTGATTTTGTCTGACTTCCCATGATGGGTAATAGCAAGAGAGATGATAATTAACGGACGGGATATTATCCGTGTGACAATATATGTATAGTGAAATCAACGGTTGGTGAACTGCCACGTGTCACAAGGACACAAGCTAATGATGGTCAGCCAGTTGACAAGTGCCACGGGCATCCGGGTCAAACATGAATCTCCACTCGGGGCGGAGTGGAGCATTCCCTGACGAGCTCTATTCCAAATTTTGCCATGTCACGACATTTTCGATAGAGGTATTATAAAATCAGTCATAAATGCCAAGCTATTCATACATAAAGCAACACTCCAAGAGGCATATTTTCCAAATAGAAACGCTGATTACATGAATTTGTTTCTAGAATTTTTACTGGAAATAGTATATTTATTTGTCATAGATACAAAAGACATGAATTAGACACTCACAAAAGCATGTCAATAGATATATAGATCTCGAGTTTTAGTACGTTGGTCGGTTTAATTTTATGAATAAAAACCCCAACTTCATATCTAGTCGTAATTCTACCTCAAAATTTTTTCTGTCTAAAAAAAGTAGGGTTAATACCATGAAAAACTCAAAACTGATACACTTGTGATAAATTTACTCAAAACTATTTTTTTATCACAAAAAATTCTAAACTGGTACACCTGTGACAATTTTACCCCGAACTATTTTTTTGACCATAAAAAACTCCAAACTGGTATACTTGTGACAATTTTACCCCTGAACTAATTTTTTGGCCATAAAAAACACCAAACTGATACACCTGTAACAAATTTACTCTTTGTTAGTTTTCGTTAAATTTTACTATCAAATTGCGAAATTTAATGACACGTGGTAATTACATGTATACCGGTTTTCAGTTTTATCCCTCTGTTTATCACAAATTTATCAATTTGTGATTTTTTGTAATATTAATATAATTTAACGGACGCTAATAAATGGTAAATTTGTCACAAATGTACCAGTTTGGGATTTTTAGTGGTCAAAAAATTAGTTCGGGGGTAAAATTGTCACAGATGTACTAATATAGTGTTTTTTGTAGTCAAAAAAATAGTTCGGGGTAAAATTGTCACAAGTATACCAGTTTGAGGTTTTTTATGGTAAAAAAAATAGTTCGGGGTAGGTCCTGCTAAGGCTTTTGACCCCATTTTGACAAGTTGTCCATATTGGATCGATGGGTGCCTCTAGCTTTAGGTTGTAATTAGCTCATTGAATAGTTATAAAATCTTTACCTTACCAAATATATATATATATATATATATATATATATATAGTTCGGGGTAAATTTGTCACAAGTGTGCCAGTTTGAGGTTTTTTGTGGTAAAAAAATAGTTTATGGTAAAATTGTCACAAGTGTACCAGTTTAGAGTTTTTCGTGGTATTAACCCAAAAAAGTATCTCGAACTTTAGGTTCAATCCCAATTATGTCCCAAACTTTGTTTATCTAAAAAAACCCAAACATTAGGCTCAATACGTGATGTAACGAGTCACATATTTTAACTTTAGTCCCAAATTTGCTCTGAACATTTTTTGTTTAAGAAAAATCATCGACTTTAATTTATTCTCAAGTTCGCCCCCGTCAAAAAGCCGTCATTAATCGTTTGACGTGGCATTTTAACGCCAGTAACAAATCCACATCTGCTGACTTGGAAAATAATCTCCAAAATGGCACGGTTCTTTGATACGAAAATTAAGGAAACTAGTGGCAATTAACAACAATCTTTTATGGAGAGCTTATAAGTACAAATTTGGGAAGAGAGTTAATATTTTTATTTCTTTCAAACAAAAAAGGTTTGGGGTAGAATTAGGACTGAACTCAAAGTTGGGAACTTTCGGGGCAAATTCGTACTGGACCTAAAGTTATGATTTTTTTTTAAAACAAAACAAAAGTTCGTGACAGAATTAAGATCAACCCTGAACTTTGGTGTTCTTTTTTTAGAGAATGGAGATTTAGAAACCACGTTTTTTGATTCCTCATAAATTCGTAGGTGATGTTTACATGTCGTGTCCGAGAGCCGTGTGTTTTGTTTAGCTACGCGCCCCGCGTAGGATTGATTTTGGAGCAGGGGCAGTGGATGCAGAAGAAGCTCTCTCTCTCTCTCTCTCTCTCGCGATGAAAGCTTGCGCAATTCATTTCACACACTCTCGCCTCTTCTGCAAACCCTCTCCCGCTTCTCATCTGCTCATTCCATAGGATCCCCTAGCTCGAGTCAACTACAGCTGAATCTGCTCCAATCTCGGCGCCGTTCCAAGGATATGGGCACCTCCGAGGTTCGAAAGCTCGTCGAACTGGCCATCTAATTCAGGTTTTCCAGCTCCTGGTTATCGATTTTTTTTCCCTCTTCTTGTGTCATTCGGGCTTTCCTCTATTTGGGCGCCGATTCTTGTCGCAATCGGTTTCTCTCCGGAGCCAGAATCGCTGCGGCTTCCAGAACCCTTTTGGGCGAGGGTCGTCCGTTCCTGATTTTTTGGGTTTGCGGTGTTCGACATTCGTGGGATTGGGAAGTTCGATCTGGGTTCTCGAATTGGGATGGAGAAAAGTTGTTCTCGGAGGTGGGTTTTTCTGTACAGGTGATAAAGGTGCAATCTTTCGTCTGGGTTTGCTGAGTTTGAGATGGGGGAAGAGCCATCGAATCTGGGTTTTGGAGCTGATTTTGATAAATTTGAAATCTTGGTTGTCTGAATAATTATACGCTAGAATAATTCGTCGCTTTGCGTTTTTAGCTGGATTTTGACGTGTTTTGTATATATAGAGAGAGTTCTTGATCAGACATTGGTCGATTCCTAAAGTAAAGGGTTGTGATGGCGGACGAGACATCTGGTGTGATGAACCTTGATTTGAATTTGGGTCCTATTCCCGAGCCGGGCTCAGGATCTGTAACTGGTGAAGCTGTGAATTTGGATGATTGGATTGACGAACCTATTCGCGGGCACAGGGAAGCTGCTCGGATAAGGGCGTGGCCACGGTGGAGATGGCGACAGGCACCTGAGGCGCAAAATATTTCAATGGAGTTGAGTGAATTGATAGATAATACCGTTGATGGGACTTCGCTGCAAGCGGGTGAGGGTAGTGTCGCTGCTGAGGAGAGAGTGACTGATATCCCCAAAGTTTGTGAAAATAATACCAACTTCTTAGAAGATGGTGCGACAGATAAGGACAATGTTGCAAAGAATAACGGGACTGATGGGAGTTTCTTTGATTGCAACATATGCTTGGAGTTGGCTAGAGACCCGGTTGTTACTTGTTGTGGTCACTTGTTCTGCTGGCCATGCCTTTATCGATGGTTACAACTTCATGCGGATATCAAGGAATGTCCGGTTTGCAAAGGAGAAGTCACATTTAAGAACGTGACTCCTATATATGGCCGTGGGAACAACATTCACGAGCCTGAGGAAGATCCAACTCTTAAAATTCCTGTGCGGCCCCATGCTCGTCGTGTTGAGAGTTTGAGGCAGACCATTCATAGAAATGTTCTCAATTTCCCTATGGAAGAGATGATCCGGCGCCTTGGAAATAGATATGATTTGGGTAGAGATATTTTTCAGCTACGAGACTCTGATGGTACTCGTGAAACAGGTGGGAGAACCGCTTCCTTGATAGATAGGTTTCTAACTTCTCGGAGGATGCGCAGAGAGCAGAACACGGTCGTTCCTCCAGATGATATAGTGGACTTAACACAAAATGAGACCGCAGGCATTGAGAGTGGTGAAAGCCGCCGGCTTCACTCACTTTTACTTAGAAGATCACAATCTCACAGAAATGCAGACATTTCTTCTCTTCCAACTACACTTGTTCCGGCTCCGACCTTAGTGGAATATTTCCGCAATCATACTTTAGGAAGAAACCAGGAGGAGCCGCCTCCAGTTGACGATAGAGATTCTTTCTCAAGCATTGCTGCTGTTATAAACTCAGAAAGTCAGGTGGACACTGCAGTGGAGATTGATTCCATGGTCTCTCTTTCAACTTCAACTTCCAGAAGGAGAACTGATGTTGCTCGACTTTCAGATTTGGACAGTGGGGATTCTCGTGCACCCAGAAGAAGACGCATAAACTGAAGATGGACTTACCTTGTTGCAACAGTTTCCTCAAAAGTTTGACTTTGTTTGTACTCCCGAACCAGGTAAGTGCTATTTGTCGGTACTTAAATTTGTTTCTTTTGGTATGTAACCTTTTTTCAGAATAAGTCTGCACTGACCTGTTACATCACTTGTTACTTCATTGATTGGAGGAGCAGCATAAAAAATCTTTCCTCTTAGCTTCCTTTCTTCCTTAAATTTTGGACTGATTTTTTAATACGAATTAGCAGTTTTTATAAGAATTTGATTCTTTCAATTCAAATGATGGATAAGCAAGCATGGTAGTCATTATGGATACCATTAGCTATGCAGATTATCAGATAGCTTGTGTAGCTTTCTGGCTTGTAACTGCAGTGGGAATGAGGTGAAGGCTAATTGCTATATGAGTGAAGATGTAAGAGATGTCACTTGGGATGGCTGGGAAGATTTTGAAAGATGACGAAATTGGCAGTCAGCATAAATGACTGGGAAGTTGAAATATTGCAAAATGATTGAGTGTAGATAAATGTTTATGGCCTAGTTGAGTGCAAAACAGAGAAACTAGAATATTTTCTTAGGAGAACATCTACAATATGGAATGACTTAGCCTTTGTCTTGCAAAATGCAGGCTAAGATCTTAGATGATCTTAGATTAATTTTTGAAACTTGTCAGTGATGCTGCAACCCAAATATCTCAAACGTGCAAATTATATAATATCTCAACCACCACCCCATGCGAAATAAGAGATCTAAAAAAGTTGATTTGAGATCTCTTATTCTGGTGCTTGGTGCAGAACTTTCCATGGTTAAGCTCTTTTCTTTCTTGAGTTATGTTTGGGCATGAATCATCTTGCTCTGTGGGCAATACATGTCATTAGTTGCTGGGGATGAGCACATATATGAGCTTCAACTTGACTTAGTTCATGCCCGCACGATAACTTCTTTCCAAAGAAGGCATATAAATTTGTCGTTCCTGCTTAGGCATTATCATGCCTTCTGATTCATTTTTCTGTTTAGAGATTGTAACATTTCTAACTTGTTATACTTACTTTTTTCAGGAGATGTTGGCGAGCTACAAAGTTTGACGGAATGTCGGTTCCGAGATCCTGTAGATTCTCACGAAAGTCCAGTCCCTGTTGTTATGTCCGAGGATAGATATGTCATCGCTGTTCTTTTGCCCATCCATTATCATAAAATGTTGTTTATATCATGTATTCTCTGGCTAGAAAGCTATTGGTGTGCCAATAAGGACCAGTTGACATCCTATCATTAGATGTATTACCTGCTAAGTTGTGCAAAATAATGAATGTTCAGATCAGTTTTCCCCTCTCCCTCTCTCTGGTTACTTCGACTCTATTCTGTATTTGCTTTGTTTGTTTGATCCACAGGGGATGCAAACTTGTAACGTCCCTAACGTTCTCATGGAAGGGGCTTACCGTTGCGGATAGCGACGTGTACTTTCTTAACCTTCCTGCGAGCCTTGGAGATAAGGCTGAGTTCTGGTTTATAGGGTGAGCGGTGTTTGTGTATGTGCACGAACAGATGGGGAGTGTCTGGTAATTGGAGAACGTGTGGTAGTGCTACTTGAAGCAAAGCGTCATGCGGATATTCAGTTAGCGAGCACTCAAATGTTTGGTCTCGAGCAGAGATGGGAAAAGGCAGCGAACCAAACCGGTTGTCTTGCTGATTTTAGTGAATGTCAACTTGCCCGAATGGGCAGGCCTGGGCACGAGGACCTCAAGAGGTTTGGGCCCGACAGGCCCGGCCCGAGCCCACCTGGCCAGCGTATCTTCACATTTGGACATTTTTTCTTCCTCTAATGCCCATGCACATGACCTTAGTCAACTGTTATGATCATATGAACACATTTTTCTGCCTTTCGACAGATACTAAACGTGGAAAGGGGGGGATGATAATCGCGACCAAGCTGCTACGGGCAAATTGAAGCTTTCTAGTAAAGAATCACGAAATATAAATCTCGATCGACGATGATGGCGCAAAGCAAGATCAATTTGAAGCTTTCTAGTAAAGAATCGCCATGGCCATCACCCAAAAGAGTCGAAAAAGCAGCAAAATGAGCGGTCAACTTTTTGGCCGCCCTTAGTAATGAATAGTCAACGTTTTCAACCTACGTAATTTGCGCAACACCCGCGCGGTTTTCCAAGTCGCACCATCACGTGATTTAGTGTTTTATTTGGAACGGCAAATGGGATGCTGCGAAAAAAAAAGAAGAAGACTTTTCGGGTGCGTTTTATTTCGCGGAAAATTCAAGATTTAAAAAATATTTCTCGAAAAACGATTGCTTATAGCGTTTATAAAAATAAATAAATGAAAAATATTTTCATCACTCATGAAAGTAATTGGGCATAAATTATTGTCGATAATGAAAACATTTTGTATTGACAAATTTTTGTAAGTAATATAACCAATCATTTTTTGAAAAATATTTTTCAAATCTTGAGTTTTCCGATAAACAAACTCATCCTCTATCTAGTATTCATTCTAGATCAGTCATTTTACTGTAAGATTGAATGTGTTTATTGAGATTTATATGAGTAAAGGTCAAAAAAGTACCTAACACATGTCCTCTCATATTATGCATTCTTGTTAGATTGTGAGTTATCAATGCCTCACACTGAAATAATAATTTTGTTTTATCACGAAATATAAATTTTAACCTTTCCGAGTTACTCGAGGATAGAATCGAAGTCCATCTACTAGAAATGTATATTTGATAACAAAGATACATCGAATTACCCATAGTTTGGATTCAATTACAACAACAAAAGATAGATGGATACTATATTGAAATACATCTTTATGAATAACAAACCGATCCTACTCCAGCAAAGCCAACTACTCCTTTTTGTGTGTGTGCGTATATAAATAATACCCGATGGGCTAACTACAAAACGGCACGTTAGCGTTCTTAAAGACGAGGCAAAAGATTGTATATCGAGTCATTCTAGATATATTGTGGGAGATCTCATGAAAATGAGGTTAATTTGCTCAAACAAAACGGAGTTCGAGTCATTAACTTGGAAGCCAATGTGATTACGGTTCAAAGCAGCGTGTGCTCGCTTGGTCTTCGCATACAACACACACACAAACGTAAATATGCTCCCATATGATATCGATTTCTCATGATTGCTCATGATTCACATCATTGCATGAGGAAATGATGGATCCTGTACTTTGACTAGCCCAATGCAACAGCATCAGCGTCAACAGAAGCGCAACATCATCTTGCTTTTTTCCCCTTCGAAATCGAAACCTCCAACTTGTGTTTTTTTTAAGGGTCTCGTGTCCCTCCTTTCCCGAGCACTCGCGCAGCATCCCAGGGCAAAAGAAGATGGGGGAGGGATGATGATTGATGATGACCGTGATGATGGCCGACGATGATGCAGATCATTGCGAGCCATTGCAATTGATAATGAAGAAATAAAGCATGACATGTCCTCAATAATGATGTTCCCCGGAGGGAACAAGATGATCCCTCTTGATTCCCAAGTTGCGTGCCTACGGTAATCGAACGTGTCTTTTCTTGCCCTAATCTTGGCAATCGTAAAATAATCATCGGAGTTGTCTTGCTTCATTCATATTATTTATTTGCTTTTTTTTTCCATAAAATGAAGTATCAGGTTCAACTAACTTATTCGGTACACACAAACCATCCTGTCCACGTGCATCTGGTAAGACTTCACCCACAAGATTGCCGGCTCTACCCCCAAACTAAAGAAAAATGGGTGATGTTGTACTTTGGACACGAGACCCGTCGAATCTAAATCAAGCACTTAACCACTCAGCTAACCCGTTAAGGTAATAAATCTACACTTAGCAAAGTATTGGATTCGACTAACCTATTTGATGCATGCAAATTGTCCTGTCTACATGCGTCGGGTAAAACTCCACTCACAAGATTGCCGGCTCGGCCCTCAAATTAATGAAAAACGGGCGATGTTGTACTATGGATATAAGATCCGCTGGATCTAAATCAAGCACTTAACCACTTGACCAATCCGTTAAGGTCATTGATCTACCCTTAGAAATGTTCATTACTTTCGACGTTAAATGAGATGATGTTGGTCGACGATAAAATGGAGGTTGGATGAGTATCGATCTCTTCTTCGAATAGGATGCGATGCCATCTCTCTCTCCCCCCCGGCCTACGAGGAAATCCTCCGTGACTTCAATAATTGCGAATGATCCCAAAAGCAATGGCATATCTCTGACCATTGCGGGTCATATGATATGACTCGTAGCCTTTGGTCCATATGTGTGATTTCATTCACGACTTTCCTATAAAGAAAAGCTAAGCCACGCGCATGGGACCACCAACACATGCCTACTTTTCTCTCCCCCATTTTCAGTCTTAGTTGCCTAATCTACTAAATAAAGTAGGCCGGTCCTATAAATAAGACATTGAAAAATCTTAGGTTAAACAATTGACAGAAACGTTTTATGCATTTTAAACATTTTAAAGTAAGCAAAGTTATAGTAAGAGCTTTTCATCTATGTTATACATGTTGAAACAGTTTATCGATCTTTATTTATGATTTTGCCTGCTTGCTAGAGAACTGAACATGACAGAATATAATATTTAGATAAAACGCTTTTGTTTTCATTTGGCATGATAGGGATATAAATTCATCACCTGTTCAAATTTAATTAGTAATATTCGTGGATGAGGAGTGAGGATGAGGCATCGGATGCTACCATTTGGTAATTTTATGGATCCTGCGAAGTTGCCGCCATGGAGAAAAATAAAAGGGAGATGCATTGATGGATAGCTGCTCAAAAGAGCCATCAAAAGAAGTTCACCGTTTCATTTCAGGTGAAAAACAAATTGTCAAATTACGAACATATCATGTAGTAAGCTGGCAATGGTATCAAAAGACAAGTTTTTCTTGTAATCTTAGGTAAGAAGGTACGTTAGAGAGTCAAGAACCGATAAATCGATTCGGTTTATGATGTCATTTTAGCAACTATCAATAAGGTGACGACGCAGAAAATAATGGAACTTGTCGCTTTTTTTATGATATTAGATTCAAGCCTTGTTAGAAACACTGAACCAATGTATAGGAAAGGCGATTTAATACCGTGCGGGAGATGGATTAATCGACATGCAACAAAGCTGGCCTAAAGACCATGCTGAACGGCATGATTTGATTACAGCCCCGAAAAAGGACAACGTTTTTCATTGGGTCTTGTAAAATTACTCACTTTTGCTTGGCATCTAAAACTTTCCTTGGAATAGCAAAAGTTGCCCGCTTTGTCTGCCCAGATAAAAAGCCCACCATAAAGGAAAAACAGTGAGTCAGCTTTTGGTCAACTAGTACGCACGTTGCTGGTTAGTCTTTGGGTTTGAGCATCCACAATTATTCCATCCCAATCGAGTCAAAGGAATGAACATGAATGATTCTAAGTATACCGAAAAAACAAAGTTTACAAAAGATTGATTTGTTAAATAAGGTGACGAGTTCTGTTAAACATAGTTAACTCAATGAAATAATCATTTATGATATGTCATATTCATGAGTACATTCAAATTCACACAAAAGATCTACCTAAACAAGAAAAAAAGGAGGCCTCGTCGTCGTCCTCGTCGTCAAGGGGAGACTGGTCAAATTAGTTCTGGCTGTTTGATTGTTTGATTGGTACTTTTTATACTCAATATTCATTATCCTCTATCTATCATCTAGGTTATTTATTTTATATGTAGCTCATAAAAAAATTTCAGCAATTTGATTAATTATCGTCTTGTAGATTCTAAATCTACTTGCCAATATGATGATGATGCGGCTCTTATTTTGGCGACACGCAATAATGCAGTTAGCAACATTGCAAATGATTCAAGATCATAAGCCCATCAACCCATCTATCAGCAAGAAATCAATAGATAGACAAGTCTCCTCACCACTCTCTTAAAGAAGAAAAAAGACTATTGGCTTTTAATCATGAAAAGTAGTCATGTCCATGCCCCTTGTGTTCGTTTCCATTAGGCATTCATAAGCACAACACCATATATTATTAATTCGCTAATCGATAAATACATTAACAATTTATTCTACGCCTAGCACATTAAATAATAACATATGTCTTGTATCGTTATCTAACCATTTAAATTTGAAACAACTTACTCGTGCACTCGACTTTACTTAGTTCGACTTCTTTCATCCAATTAACTAGCCTTCACTCGAAAACAAAAGTCTCAAAATAGAAAAAAACTACATTTTCATCATTCTCTTCAAATTATATGTTGCTCTTCAATGTAACACAATACTTGGGTGGAACTTAATTAGGAGAGAATTTCATATTATATAGATCTTCGGACAAAATACGCCGTCGCTCAGGCTTAGCGGTTCCTGGACCTGATACAAAAGAAAAATCGCACTTGCATTTAGAACTTGTCATGTTTCGGTCCCACCAAGTCGAATCTCTCTCTCTCTCTAGTGTACAAAACGTGGTCGTGTATAATCATGTAGATTCACGTGTGTTGGCCAATATAGACAGCCTCGGACCATCTCTATCCTTGCTCACTAGGACTAGGCAATTAATATGAATATAAAGGCACTCGCGTGAAGGTGTGTGGGTGGGGGTTGGAATGAACTACTGCGATTAGGTTTCTGCTTCCAAAGCCTGAAGTCTTCATCATATTTGCTGGGTTCTTCTCTCTGGCATCAATCAAATGGAACTGAATTTGAGCTTGGGAGATACGTCGTTTCTTGAAATGGAAGACTTAGGGTTTCATCTGGGGCTGGGAAGCAGCTTCTGCGGACGGCCGAAGGAAACAGGAGATCACAGCCGAGGGGATCGCGAAGATAAGGGTAAGCGATCAAGAGACGTCGTAGCCCTTCAGCTTCATCTCTTTCCGTCTCGAAGCCTGTCTTTGCTTCCTCAGCTCAACGATAATAATGGTAAGCTACGAGGTCCCGTTTTCGCTGAATTTCTACTTCGTGATGCTTTGAGGTTTGAGCTTTTGTGAGAGATAGATAAAAACTAGAAACTCAAAAAAGGGAGTTTCGACGTCGTCTGTGTAGCCTAGTGATAACATAGAACCTTGTTTATTTCGTTTCTTTCTTACTGACTTTCGCTGGCCTTTTCGATAGTCGTGTTGAGGAAAGCAAATTACAGAAGGGATCGATCACTTGATTCGATATGAAAGAATATGGAAAGGGCTTCACCAGATGATCATATGATCCGTTTCCGACTCATCTTCAAGTGACTGACGATCTTTTTGTCCGTTGCTTTCCTTACTAACTACTTTTCTGCTGCTAGTATGACTATTTCAGTGTTTGTGACCATAACATCCAATTCCTTTCATTAATTCTTTTACTGATGATTGGAGTTTCTATCTTTTCCACATCCCTCAACTTTTCACATTTGATACAGAAAATTCTTACGGCCATATAATTTGTTGAGAATGCTTCTCTCAACGCATTCAAGCGAAGCACGACTAAAAAAGGTCATGGTACATTTACAGGTAATTCTTCAGATGGGCTAGCCGAAGGGAAGTTGTTATCGAGCCGGTTGCTGGCGACCGCGTCGGTGGCAAAGGCCGAGGTGGTGGATGCTGGGGCGGTGCATCTGTCTTCTCCAAACAGTGGCACGTCTTCATTTCATCAGTTGGAGTTCAGATCAGGTTTGGGTGGAAGGAGCAAGACGGTAGACGCCTTGTCATTTGAAGGCGACAACGAAAGAGCGTGTTCCAAAGGCAGTGATGAATATGATGAAGACAACGGCTTGGCTCGGAAGAAACTCAGGCTCTCCAAGGAACAGTCTGCTTTTCTTGAAGAGAGCTTCAAGGAACACCATACCCTTAATCCTGTGAGTGTAATAATACGCAAAATGGCTATTAAAGTTTTGTAGAACTATATAGTTCTCGGATTACGCATAACTTCTTTTGGCACGCACGTAATGTTGATCTCATGACCAATAAGTTTTACTGCAACTAACCTATGTTTAAACCCATCAATCAGGTGGGCCGGATCGGGTTTGAGTCGGGTCGAATATGATCCGACCCATATAGAACCTTTTAACATGTTTTAACCCATTTTCATGCAATGCAAATCTAGTGAACTATGCCCGACCTGGCTAATATTCAACACATACCCAACCGACCCATATTATTAAAACACTTTCATATTCAACCTAATTTAAGAAAACTCATATCCAAACTTAGGCGAAAGTGCGGGGTAGGTGAGTGTAAGATCCAGTGAGGGTGAGAGAGCACGAGAAGAGAGACATAGAGGCGAATTGGGTCATTTCCAATAATGACCCATTTGAGACCCATTTTGACCCATTGAACAATCATATTATGTTTAAACCTATTTATGACCCATTAACTAAATATAATTTACTCATATAACAACTCAACCCATCATATATGGGTTTAAAATGGGTCTATGACACATTTTGACAAGTCTACCTATATTATATGTATATAGTGAGGTTAATTTTACTTGTGTAAATGAAAACTTTCACTAATCATGACGTAAATACTGCATTAATATGTTCTTAGAATGAATGGTTGATATAAAATATTGGCAAACATGCACATGCATTGCATGTGTATAAGAATTTGGTAACTCCAAAATTGAATTTGTCACGAAACTTTGAGTCATCAAATAATTACAAGAATCATAGATGAAAAAAATACTTTGCAAAGAAATTGTATTTACGGAAAGAAAAAAAATTCCACATTTAAAGTATTTTTTAGAAGGTTGTTGTAGGATAGAAAGTATCCAAACTATAATATGGAAAACATGAGAGATAAAATGATGTAATCATTCAATCGTCCATCGACTCAATATTTGTTGAATCAGAAATTAAGTTTACTTAGGGAAAAAAAATCCCTTAAAAGTAGGAGGCTCTATTTTGTTTTGTATAATAGAATAGATAATTACGACTAGCTAGTTTTACGTTGAAGACTTGCGAAAGATCCTATTCATAGTTAAAATACTTGGGGTATACTAAGACTTTGCCCAAAAAGATTGCGGCAAGCTCGTGTTATGAACGTAGCTCAACTGTTTAATTGTTCACATACGTTTTATCTCATCATCGATGAACCAATCTCGTAAATAGGTGTTAATGTACATAGCAGTACTCTATGATAATATTCTTCGAAACTTAGTAACCAAAAGATGAGAATATACAGTGGTAAAACGGCTAGCTTACTGCTAAGATGAAATGTAATTCAGACTCTTGATGACTGTGCTCCTTGTGGCTTCACAAAATGCGCGACGACGAATCAACCCGTAAATGCAAAGAGAGAGCAGTGTGCACTCGACCCATTGCTTTGAGCTTCCTCCCAAATATAAGGCACAGACAAAACACATTTTCAACGTCTATACAATCACGATTTTCGCCATACTTGCACTAATGTTCTTGTTTCTTTTCTGGCTTAACCTTGTTCTCTGTAAACATGCAGAAAGAAAAGACTGCATTGGCAAAACAGTTGCATCTGCGCCCTCGCCAAGTAGAAGTGTGGTTTCAGAACAGAAGAGCTAGGTGAAAATTTTCTGCAATTCTATAGCACAGGACATGTCTGATTCTATATATCTCGCGCTGGAGCTGAAACAATAGGCATGCATTATCCATATATAGAGAGCTTATTAAAACGCTCACCACATAATTCACGATGATCCAATTTGATACCTGCGCCGTATATTACTTTATGGTTTATGTTAACAAGTTCGATTTTCAAACGCTGATAAAATTGCAACCTCAACAAGAAAAGTCTAATATTTCTTCATTTGGTTGCTTAAAAGGTATCACAAAGCACACGTTAACATATTTTATGTATTCACGTATATTGTCAGGACGAAGCTGAAGCAAACGGAGGTGGATTGCGAGCACTTGAAGAGATGCTGCGAGAGGCTGACAGAAGAGAACAAGAGGCTGCACAAGGAGCTGCAAGAACTCAGAGCTCTCAAGTCCTCCCACCATTATGTCAATCCGTTCATGACACATCCCGTTCCGGCCACCACTCTCACCATGTGCCCATCCTGCGAGCGCGTCTCCACCTCCACCGCCACTAACACAAATAAAATGTCTGCTCCATCATCATCATTAATATCAGCTAATCCTAGAACAACCTTAATCCACCGGCCTCTCTCGAATAATACACAGGCTCAAGCTGCTTCCTGATGCATTAATAATGGGCACGCTGTTGTCTTCTCCCTTCTTGTAAATGATATTTGGCTTTTCTTCACCATTTTAACTTTGGTTTTGTTTAATCAGCTCTCTCTTTTTCTCAGATTTAAGTTGCTCCTTTTTACCTCATTTTCCTACATAGACATATTGATTTCAACATGGCCACACACCAATGTCTGATGATATCTCTAGGGAAGATTGATGTATTATAATCTGTTGATTGATTGATTGTTCACGGGGTTTTTGCGAATCTAGTATATATGGAGGAAGCTAAACATCATGAGCGAGTGGCAGTTTTGCACTCGAGATCTTCTTCTTCGTTGTTGTTTTACGTGAATTGCAACGTATTTTCAGAGAAAATAAATATTGGATAGTCATATATTAATTATATGTCCAACAGTACCCATTACAGTACATAAACTACATGGTAATTGAGACCCGGTATTTTTTGCGAGAACCAATATGAATAACACATACATTATAAAGGTAGGTCAGATGGATATAATAAAATAAGTCCTTACAAATATTCTCAATTCCTCCTTAACGCGGTGCGTTCATGGTGGTTTAGGGTGCTAATCCACAATGTCCTTGCGCTAATATTGCAGTTAGCTGGACTAACCTTCGTCCTCTTACCCGCATGTTGTTCTTGCACATACTTTCCCTATATTCCCGCTTATAATAAGAATTTCCAGCTTTATTTACTGTTACAGAGAAAAAAGAAAAATCTTGAGCTGACATAGGAACTTGACATTTGACCGCTACAACCCTCTACATCATAACGGTCTTGAATGGTTCTTGAATATCGCCGTGAGGATTGAATTATTGGACTTAATCTTATCTTATCCTTAACTGGGCTTGGATTGCCAAGCAGACTTTAAGAACCCTAGACCAGCATCGTAAATTCTTCTTTCTCCCTTGAACATGAGCGAGCTTTGCTCTCATCAGCGATAGATTTAAAAGGTCCGTATGATTGAAGCAACTCACAGTCGCCGATCCTACGGTTGCGCTAAACTTATGTGCATTGCTTGGGACTAATAAACTGAGAAGGTTTTTTGAACATTGGTCTCTTTTCCTTTGGCTAACAATTAGCTATTTTGGAACTCTTCGATCATCTCGCTGTATTGTCATTGGGGAGAACAGTCCACCCTCACTCCTCTAAACACCGAACAACTATAAGAGTGACGACATGACTGTCAAGTTGCTGTTTAATATCATGCCGGCATCCAATATGACTATGGAACGACCTCGACAATTTAAAGATGTCTCCCGAAAGTTCGAAAAAGAAGGTGAGGAGACAGCTGGACCTCGTTGGTAATAAGGCTACAGAGGCGCCGCTAGCCGACCTCCTCTCTCCCTCTCTGTAGGGCTTGTAATCTGAACTTTTCTTGGTGATTTTCTCCCATTCTACGTCCGACAATTAGCCCGATTGGAAGGACACGAGTAACACATCAACATCTCTATTTACACATCCCACGAAAGGACCAACCTAGATAAACAACAATGTCGATGGACGACAGTGGAACCATTTTTCACTGTCAGTTCAAGAACTCGCGGCGGCAGTACCAGCCTCTATTGCAGTCAAACCTAATCCTAAGAGAACCGTCAATTGTGCCGAAGATTTCATGCGAACAGCAGACATTTCGCAGGGTGTGCAGATGCCAGGGGATGGTGACATGAACTGGGAACGCTTTTTGCCTCTGCACGTGAGAGAGACCCACCACCGTGCAATGGCCTGCGGCTCAGTAGGCACCAGCTAATAACGTGTGGGACTGTCAAACTGACTTGTTGGAGAACTATTCTTGCTTGCGAAGATTCGAAACGAGAGGAGAGGGGAGAGAGGAGTTAGAATAAGGTTAGCTGCTCATCAGAAAGAAAAACTGCTAGTGCTAAAGCGTCTATCATTTCCACCTTTTTCCACTTTCCAGACACAAGTATGCGAATCTCTCTTTCGATTCATGTGTTAGTCATGTGTATGAAATTTGTGCTTTTAGGAGAAAATTATTGTCGTACGCCCAAAGGTCAAGCGAACGCGAGGAACTTTGGAGCAACACAGCCATATTCAGTCTCAACCGTTGAATTACGCAGTACAAAAAGAGTCGTGCCAAGACAACGGCCGCCATTCTGTTTATAGTAACAGTGCTCTCGTTGTGTAATAAGCGACCGCAAGTAGTCACAGAAATTCAGTGAAATTATCAATTGAACCACTATACTTTGATTTCAGTAATAAATTTTTGCATTTGATGGGCTTTGAACGGAATCCGATCAATTTGTTTCCCACAAAATGTTAACGTAGCGGACACGCGATCAAATTTCTACATGTCGGATCATCGCCAAGTGGGCATCGTGATTTTCATTTGATCCGATCCCCTGTCAAAATGCTTCAATTGGAAAAGAAGCTGAAGTTTTGCATTGTGCTATTGGAATAAATATCCGTGACTTGATGGCAAATTGGAACCCCGAGGACGACCTTTATTTTTATCTTCGCATTCATTAATCTTTTTTTATGTTATTAACCCTGTTACTTGAACAGCACAGACAATGAAAAGATTTGGACCGGCTAAACAAGTCTCCCGATTCCCAAAACAACTCATGTGGTCAAAGGCGGGCCATCAAGTTAGATGCTCGACATATAAATCCATCTAAGTTTCTAATTTTTATTGAAAGCACTTTTGAGGAAAAATGTCTAGTTTAGCATTGCAGAACATGAAGCATAACACTTGTCATTCTTGAGATAAAAAAGCCAACGCTGCAACAGGAAAACTAACCGATACAATCACCGCTGACAATTAAGTGTCGGAAATGACGGAAAAAAATCCCCGTGCGATGCCGTGACAAGCGTACAACTTTAACTTAAACAAAAACGAAATCTCATTGTTTAATAAAAACATCATGAAAAGCAGCACCAGTCGGTCATCTTCACCACACAAAAGAGTCGGACCCTTTTGACTAGGAGTTCGCTTCAAGAGGAAGAATACGCATGGCATGCAGGAAAAGTCGAAAGATCATAGTTTATATTGCCGGCGTGAGAAGGAAACTCTATAACAAAAAATATTATGCGTTGCATGTACGGGGCAGCTTTCACGTACATTACGATCAGATCTTGAACCAGGAGCTGATTATTAGTCCAGTTAATAATAACATTACGCAAAGACATGGGGCCGCAGTATTGCAAGCCGAGGATGATGCAGAATGATGAGAATGTACGTTCTCAATATAACGTGCGATGAAAACAACATCAAAGTTAACAAAACCAAGTAAAAGGACTTGAATCATGTTCGCTGACTTTGAGACGGCTGCAAAGCGCAAATGAAGCAGATACAGATACTGCAAAAACCCAAAAACTCTTATCGTTTACTTATCTTTCCACATGAATCATCTCTACTACAAGGCTGGAGAAAAAGAATTTTCGGTCCCAGCAAGTTTTTCGTATATTGATGAATCTGATCGACATTAAGATGGAGTGACAAAAGAGAGGGTATGCTCATGGAGGACCCAGTTTCATCTTTCTTACAGTATTATCCTTCATAAGTTCTCTCCCCAAAACAGGTAACATAAAGAGTAACATTGCTATAGAGCGACCAATGCATCCACAGACACCATGACCTGCGGCTTGCAAGGCAACGCCGACTGAAATATTGCTCAGCACCGAACATATATAGGTTTTTTCGTCCGCTAAATCTATGAAACCTTTCATAGGCATATAACTTATGATATGAACAGAATAGGACTTTGTTACATCACCCTCCACTCTCTTAACGGGAGGGAATAGAAAGGGGGGAAAAAAGGAAAACATGCTTTCATGTATTCTCATCCTCGCCCTCTCATCGGTCATCTTTTGCACGTGTATACCAAGACCGAACAGAGTATTCATCTGAGCGCGACTCGATTTAGCCTCAGCGGCTGGTAGTAATAAAAGAATTTAATTTCACCTCTGTAATATGTGCAGTTTCGAGACTGATCAGGGTCTCCTTTGCGGTTGCTACTTCTGGTTCAACTTCACAAGGAGTTCTGCGTATAGGATCTCATTCCACGCATCGGGCACGCCAGGGAGGCACCAGTGGCTGCAATCTTGGAATCTTAGAGGCGATCTCCTCTCAGCATCAGTAAGATGTTGCTTCCGATAAATCGACGGGTGGCCGTCTTTCCTATAATCCGTCATTTTGGTGACGTTTAGGTAATTGACGTGGGTTTTCATCCCTCTAAGCACCTTCTCCAACACAATCATCTTCGGAGGATATTCTCGAAGGTAAGTTTCATTCTTGATGGGTTGAGTCTCACTGTCACATTGACCGCCCGAATTCCACTGTCCACCACTGCACGGAGAGAAGAGGACTAAGTTTAAGATTGAGATTTTAGGCCAACAAGATAAAAAAAAAAACAGCAAGAAAGCTCCAAATGAAGCAGCTTCGTGGAAAATGAAACATGCTATAGAGTTTAAGTATTGCGAGGAGAGCGGACGATTAGATAACCGATGAATGAGCTTTGGAGCTTCGAAATACAAGTTTAGTTTTCAATTGATGCGATTGGATGTTATTTAGTAATGCTAGAGATACTAAAATTGGTTTCAAAATTAGTTCACTAAATGATGGGATAGCCTGTACTATGTTATTTAAACTAGTCATATTCAAACAACAAAGAAAAAACCAGTAACATACATTAGCAAACTAATTTTTGAGAATCAATCTCGGTATCTCTAGCATTATTCGAATATTAGACAAACATTAGATAGTTAAAAACCCCTAATGCTACAGTTCAGTTTCATTGTACAGGTAGCCTTTTTTTTTTTGGCCAACATTATAGAAGTAGCTATTGACCCTTACGAATTAGCAACAAACTTTATATAAAAAGAAGCGGATTGAGAATGATCTTTGACATGAAAAAAACAAAAGCATTGGCAACATCAAAATTTTTAACACTACATAATTTTTAACAATTTTACGATCAGATGACAAATCCTATTAGCATATGCATTCAACTATGTTGCTCCTTCAGCACTTATTCATATAAAATCGTGGATAGAATGTTCGGGGGATTGCGAAAACACAATTGTCCCACAGATCAACAATCCCAAATCATTTGAACAACATTTTCCACAGGAACTTAGCAAATGATATCACACAAATGATGCACGCCCGCGAGCGCGCCCACAAGAGAGAGCAATAGAAGAGCAATCTTAGCATACCTAAAATGGGAGTCGGAGTATCCTCTGAAGAATACAATAGACTTTGTGGGGTTTATATTGGCATCGACCCATCTCCCCCACGTTGTAAGAGCTTTCCGAAATGCCTCTAGGACATTTAATTCACCATACACATGGCTACCTTCTTGATAATAGTCTTTCCTGAAACATTTAATCATTCATTCAGATTATCTGAACAACGGTAAAAATGATTTCCTCATCTCCATGTTTTATAAAACTTCACCAATGCAATGAGATCTATCAACCACATTCATGATCAAACAAATGGCATACCCTTTGGAAGTTTTATCGTGAGTCCACCAGTGCCCAGTGTTGAAGATAATAATGTCTGCACCTTTATACTGATCAGATGACCTCCCTACCAAATCTAACCTAAGTGTTTCCTTTGTAGATCCATTCTTGTCGGACACTTCCCATTCTCGAACCAAAAAGGGGGACACAAAGAACTCCACCGTGAAACTGTAGTCCTACCAAATACCACCACCAAAGCATTAGCGAATAGACTAAAACAACAAAAATCGATGCGTATTTGAGCAAGAGGGATGTGAAATTCAGGTGATATGAATAAGAGAGCAATTCAACAACCTACTTTGAATATGAAGGAGTAGGACGCTTCACCGCGGAAATGCTGTCTGCCATTGGCTTCATAGACTTTCTTTTGATCTTTCACAGCGCCTCGCAGGATGCAGACCAGAGATTCCCACATATTCCTGTTCAAGGAATCGCCGACAAAAACCAGCCGCTTCCCTCTCAACAATTCGATCATGTGGCTCGCATTCAACCTGGCCATTCACAACCTTCTTACATCAACATAGAATCCCCCAATCTCCAACGACACAGAACAATGTAAGTTGCAGAACATCGAAAAAGGAAAGGCGGTGTTTGGAAGAAGGAAAGTTTAAAAACGATTGAAGAAAAAAAAATAGAAAAGCTTGATCTTCAGTTAGTTACCTATTTGCATGGCCAAGCAAATCTTAGATTTTGAAAACTCCTAGATGGAGATAAAAGGATCGAGCCCAATCACAACAGAAAGGAGTTGTAGAACACAATAAAAAATATATAAAAAAAAACGAACTTTTCTTCTTGGTATCAGATTTGACCTTACAAAGAAAGAAAAGGCAATAACAAAAACAACACAGATGAGGAAACAGAGTGAACTCGACACTCCCCAGAAGCACACACATAATTGGAAAAACAATACCCACGCTCCAAAAAGAGCAGATCCACGATCAATTCTTTAGTTTCTAACTTAAGCAAGAGGAACAACGAAATCACCTGAACAATCACGGTAAAAATCAAAGCAATCTCGAGCGCAAACATACCTTGGCAGATTGCAACCCTTAGGCCTCCATCTGAACTTGTGATAATCCTTATCAGGCCTCCCATTGAGTATGCAATTGAATTGCTCGTCGATTAGCGAGCACGAGCCCGGCTTGTAAAGTGGGTACGAATCGTCCTTCACCCACTGCCCGTCGAAGAAATCGCACTTCTTCAACGACTCGATCCAATCACTCATCCCCGAAACAGTGTCGTTGCTCTGTTTCTTCAACAGCGAGGTCGTGTAGTTCGGCTTGATTTGCTTCTCCCCGACAACCTCCACTGCCTTCGCAGTATCGTTCTTCGCTGGAGGAGCGAGTAGCTTCGCCGGACCCTGGGTGCGATTAGCGGACGAACTCGGCACGGCAACAGTCGTCTGATTCTGCTTCGGAACTTGAGGCGCCGTCGGTGCTGGCGTTTCCACGTTTGCTGTGCTCTGCGTCGCGTCCTTCACTTCGCCTTGCTTCGGCGCTTGAGGGGCAGCCGAACTCGGCGAACTCTGAGTAGCGTTTCGCGCGGGCGGTGAAGCCGCCCTCGCGGAGGAAGCATTCGCGGTCTGATCCGGCTTAAAAATTGGATCTTTATCAGAATTCACCGGGACTTGAGTACCGTTGCGCTCTTCCGGAGGACGAGGAGCCGTGGCATTCGATCCGGTCCGGACATTACCCGAGGAGGAAGGAGGGGACGACGCAGCACTGCCGTCGTCGTTGGGGAAGAAGTAAGAGAGGAGGGAAGCGGACTGAGATCTGTACGAATCCGAGGAGGTGGTCGCGGCGGGGGCGGAGGCGGTGAGGAAGACGTTGGAAAAGAACCAGGGGGAGGAGGAGTCGGCGGAGGAGGAGGAGGAGGAGGGGTTGAGGAGGAGGAAGAAGGTGAAGGCGACGAAGGCGAAGGTGAGGGCGTAGGCGAGGGCGGCGGTGCGCTTGGTGCGGAGGAGGGACCTGAGGTCGGAGTAGAAGAAGAAGAGGTTGCCCCCGCCTCCCCCGCCGGCGCCGATGGGGAGGTGGTGCTTCGTGGGGTCGGCCATGGAGATCGACAGTGCCCTCTCCGCCTCTCTGCCTCTCTCTCTCTCTCTACTCTCTCTCTCTCTCTCTGCTTTTTGCGTGGAGGCGAGAAAGGAGAGACACCCAGAAGTGAAAATGCGTTTCTTGGTGTGACACTGGAGAGAGAGAGAGAGAATGGTGGGATGGTTGAGCAGGGGAGAGAGCGACAGGAGTACTGTGAGGACTCCAGGAGAGAGAGAGAGTGTGTGTGTGGGGAGATCGCTGCGATGCGAACGGAGGAGGAGGAGGAAGAAGAAGACTTTCGTCAATGGAGTTGGAAAGATTTGTCGAGTTTTAAAAAAAAAAAAAAAAAGAGAGAGAGAGAGGGATAACACTATACTGTCTCTCTACCGTCTTCCGATTTCTTTTTTTTTTTTTCAGCCAAAAACAAACCCTTCCAATTTCTGTAAAAAGACAAAATTGCCCTCCATCGTTCGGTCGCATTTAAATCGGTTTAATTCCAAATTTATTTACTTCCCTTCTTTTCCGGTTTTTCTATATCTATGTTATAATTTGCTTGCCACGATTAAGAATTTCCTATCTTTAATTTTCGTTTATGGTAGATTTTCTATGTCTATTAACACTATATATATTTTTTCCTTTTTAATTTGTTTTGTTCAAAAGAGAATTTTCCAAGAAACTTAGTTCTTTCATGCATTGTCGATCAATTTCATGGATAGATTGTTACGTCAATTAAATTTAATTAAATCAAAACATTGCATTGAGTAAGCTTTTTTTTTTTTGGAAAATGGCGGTCAAATATCATTAATTTGGATTGACAGAAATTAATACTATCCGCGAACTGTTTACAAAAATATATCGAGATGTGATGTTTTCGGTGTATAAAAAAGTATCTAGCCGTCATAGTGACGAAAAAATATAATTTCTCTAATGTAATAAATAAAGGGACTTGTACGTGTTTTAGACTAATGAAATTTTTAAAAAGTTCACCAAGAAAATGAGCTTTCGAGATAAGAGAGATAAAAAAAAATACATAAGTTGTCATAAGTTCAATGATGAAGAGCGGACTTTTTAATTTTATGCCGTATCAAAAAATGTCTAATTTCCATACAATTGATGAGATAATTTCACACGGAGCGTGTAAAACGTTATGGAATATTTGAGAGTGCACTTGTCCTTAATGCACTGAAAAAAAACAAAACATGCGAAATGCTTAATTACGTAATCATCTTAAATAATAAAAAAGAAAGGAAAAATTGAAAAAAAAAAAGAAGTAGGAATTGAGCCATCACTTTAAATTGCAATCGCAACATTAAGGGCATTGTTGTCTTTTGAGTGTAAACGGTACGAAAATAGCGCCGCTCTGATGAGGGGGTCGATGTCTTCGGCCTTGATGTTTGGTAATAATACCAGGAATGCCACTGGTTTCACGTGAGTTCTTTCAAGTTCACGTGGATCCCCCAGATGATTTTTTGGCTTTATCCCCGGGGGGGTGGGGTTTCTTGTACTTCGAAGTAACCCCCTCCGAAATGTGAAATTTCGAATTGCAAAATAAAATTAAATTCAGCAAAATTTGAAAAACGGGTAATAAAAATGAATATCGAAGTATTTTCACGTATTTTTCTACTTCTCAATTTAAGATTTTTTGCCATATTTTCAAACAAATCGAGCGAGCACGAATCCATTCGCTGCCTACACCATATTAGTTTGACACTGATTGACATCCAACTTCTCTAAACAGATCGTGAGAGATGATCCAAGCAAGATATTATCGGGTATTCGATAAGATCACGTAAGTGTTATTTTTAT
The DNA here is from genome assembly GCA_031216185.1 of Syzygium aqueum. NCBI lineage: Eukaryota > Viridiplantae > Streptophyta > Magnoliopsida > Myrtales > Myrtaceae > Syzygium > Syzygium aqueum. Next base: position 24,536,043 of record CM062231.1, read on the forward strand.
TTTTAAAGCGCGAGACCGATTGGCCATATCTATATTGTTTTGAGTAAAACGAAAGATTAAACAATAGAATAAGAGATAAGGGGGGAGCAGATAGTCGCTCCAGCTTTGATTCGAGAATTTGACTTCTATTAATCCACGACTTAATCGATGGACCATGTCTCAAAATGGAAAATCAACGCCGCTCTCCACTGTCTAATAAGCACTTCAAAAAATTCGCATAGTTTCTAGCAAAGCAAATCGTTTATACCTTCGAATTTACCGGGCGCGGCTAATTACGCGAGAGAAGAAGTTTTAAGGGGGTGATGATTCTTTCGGCCGGGTGATGTACGGAATTAGTAATTTTTTCAAGAAATGAGTGTAAAAAATATATAAAAAAAAAAAAAGGCGGAACACGGAGCAAAAATAGCGACAGTGGTAAAACTTAGGGTGGGCCCACGCGCTCACGCGCTTTTATTTTTCTTTTTATTTTATTTTATTTTTTGCCCCGCACTTTCGAAAAAGTCCAACCGGAGTCTCCTTCCTGCATCACGCCGCTCAACAGAGAAAGTGTCGCTTTACTCTCGGCTGAATGAATTAGCTTTCAGCGCGTGGGTGGGGGGGGGGGGGTCCACGTGGGCCCCTCCCCACTGGTACTCCCCGCGTACGTACGTACGCACACGCTGTTGCTTTTCGCGACGGACAACGCCCACCACCACCACCACCACCGCAAAAGCATGGGGGCAAGCATGGGCGTGACCTCACCTGATCACTCCCCCCGCTCCTCGGCAACCCCCACGCGCCGCGATTGGACGGCCCCTCCCCCCACGGCAGCCGATTGGCCGTGGCGGCGGCGGCGGGATCCATCGCCGATTGGAGCAGATGAAGACGAATATCGCAAAGGAACTCTCAACTAATATGTTTGTAATAAATTTTGCCGTTAAATTAATTTTTTAATTATAAAAAATTCAAAATCGATATATTTATAATAAATTTACCTAAAATTAATTTTTTGATCATAAAATCCCTCCAAACTAATATACTTGGAACTAATTTATACTAAATAAATATTTTGACAATCAGAAATCCCAAACTTGTATGTATATGATAAATTTTTGAATTAATATCACGAAAAATCACAAACCAGTATACTGTGATAAAATGAAGGTAAACTTCTAAACTGATATACCCATCAAACCGTCACGTGTCATCCTATTAAAAAATTTGACTGTAAAATTTAATGAAAACTAATTGAGAGTATAATTATCACAGTTCTATCAGCTTAGGATTTTTTTTTTGTGGTAAAAAAATTAAGCATCGGATGGGGTTACATCTTGCATAAACACATACTCCATAATCCGTTGATATTATGTAATCTGGCTTGGTTACCTCTTCTGCTGTAGATTGATATTTTAATTTGATGTAATTTCTCGTTTGAGTACCGTGCTCTTTGGGATTAAATTTATGTAATGTCATACTAATCATTCTTTGGAAAAGCTCCACGCATTTCAAACCCCCCCTCCCCCCTCCAAACCCCAAATGAATCGATAGGTTTGGAATGTTTCGACTCTTAAAGAGGTCAAAAACAATTGTTTTACCCTCTTTCGAAAATTCAAAAGAGATAATACAAAACATCGTACGCGAATTTACGTACAACCGTTCGTAGATCAAAGAAGCTTTGGTTGGTTGGGATTTAAAAGAAAAAATGTCTAAGATAACGTGCACCGGGAGATTTAAGAAGAAACAAAAAAAAGTGAGAAAAGCAAGATCCCCACTCTAAACATTCGAGAATAAGCTCGAGCACAAATCCATTTCTAATTTATCCAAGCGCAAATCGAAACTCTTTCCAGATGAGATCAAATATAACCTGCACAAATGAAATACCGAATACCGCTGTCCCAAATTCGATACGCAGGCGCGAAATTCTTGCCGGACGTTCTTGCGACGAGGATCCCCCTCCCCTGGGTCGTTGACCGTTGACGGGGATCGACGCCGTGAGGGGATGTGAAAAATCAGGAGGAAAAGCGATGGGGTCCCGTCCCAAATACGCGCCTCTGCCTTACATTACATTAACCTTAATTCCTCCGAACAATAATAATAATAATAAATAATTAGTTAAAAAGGAAATGACCGCGCACCGCTCCATCCGGTAAATCTCAAAACCCAACGTCCTTTTTTTGTCAAACGGAAAGTCCGTACGATTTGGCAGGTGGGGACTACTTTCGTGCGGCACGTGTCGAACCAACCGCACGGATCCAGGGGGCGTTGGTCTGTCGGTGATCCGTTCCCACATGTTCATTTAATTTTTAAAAATAAAAAATGAAACAATCAAATTGGGATTTGAAATTTGGTGGGGCCCCCGAACCGACGCAGACAAAGGTCGTGATAATGCACCGCCACCCCACCCCAACCCACCCATCGAGCCGGTGGGACCCGCCGTCGAGGTGTACGGCTGGGGGGAGAATTACGTGCACTTTGTCAATTCTTCTCACCTTTTGGTCGTTGATGCACGAGTCAATTTTGGTCCGATTCAGATCCATGATATAGTTTTTAAGTGGGTGCGTTTTTGGGCTTCTCGAGCCGAGCTGAAAGATTTTCCCTCTTGAAAGAAAAATTTCCGGCCAAAATCAAGAGATCCGGTTTGTTCTGTTTTTTGGGCAGAGTAAGTAATGGTGGGGCTACCAAAAGGAAAAAAGGAAGAAGGAAAATCGCCGAGGAACGGATACGGCCCTGTGGCGGCGCGACCGCTCGCTCCGCCGTGGAGGGCAGGCCGCTCCTCGGTGACTTTGTTGCTTAGTTATGAAACGCGGTTCGATGTAAAAATGGGAAGCTGTCTGATTCGGCAAAGTCAAACGGACCCTAAGAGTCGGTCCATAATGACGAATCTGCCTCCAAGTTTAATGAGATAAATGATGTGCTTTCGTAAAATGGGTGGCGAGACTTCACTTTCACATTGAATGCAATGCAAGGGGAAAAGCTGGCCATGATTGATGAGAATCGATCCACGCCTTGCGAGATGTCGTCAGAGCGCTAATGGGAAATTAATTGAAGATTGGTATTAGTTTTGGACCGTCAATTGAATTGCCCCAACCGAGTATCGTTTCAATGACGGTCATCTTTAGGGACCAACGGGTGAGCGTTTCATGTAAAATCTCCACTTCCATTCACCTAATGCTCGTCGATGACGTTCTCCTACCAGAGGCACCAACGAATGAGTGAATGATAACGTTTTTTTGGTTTTGTTTTTGTCGGCCAATTGTATTTCTGTACTTTAAAACTCATTTACAAAAAGCTTGGCGAGGCCCTAATGGACTAACCCGAAAAAACCTCATAAATCCCCTTTTGGAGAATGAGAATTTCGACTCCCCGTCTTCCCGTTTTTCATGTGGAAATAGTATCCCCTAGGGGATTAAACTGATGAAGTTTCTAATATGAATGGCTGAGAATCGGGTCTTATCGAGTACCCATTTTGTCGAATGTTGTCCGGTCTAGTATCCCAATAGGACTTAAATAGGATGCGATTTAGGGCTGCGAGATGGATGGGCTCGTGGACTTGATTTTCCTTCCAATTTGGGGGACGAAGAATGGAGAGAGATCCGCGCCACCGACGGTGGTCTTCGGAAATCCACCGCCGGTGCTGTCTTTTTGTCGTCGGGCAAAATTTGAAACGACCGGAGCGAAATCACTGTTCAGAGGGGGAAAACGACAACGGAAAAGGGGGAAAACGACATCGTGGGTCCGAGGCCCATCCAAATCACGAACTACTACTGCTACTACTCCTCTTCTTCCCACTCAGTTCCGATCTTGTCCTTGTCCTAAAAGAAATTGGGGGGTTGGATTCAATAAATTCGCGACAGACATAATGACAAACGCTGTGCAATCTCATTCTCACCAACTAATGACGAACTAATTGTATCTATTTAGTGTATATGGTAACACAAGGGTGATTAAATGGTCAAATTTAATGGTCAGGGGACTGTTTGTTGGAGCTAAAAGTAAAAGTAAGAAAAAATATATATATTTTCCTGTCAATTTTTTTTTGCTCAAATTTAAAATATTACGAAACATCTAAACGATCGTGAAAAAATCTTATGGGAATGTACGTGTCAACAATTGCGTTTTCGCTAAACTTTTGGATGTTTCGGATTTGAACAACTCAAGATGTGCGCAAATAAAAAATATTGATTAAGCAAATATTAAATGGTAAAAGTCAATCCCAGCAAGCTATTGATAAATTGGTGAAAGTTTACTTTAGGAACAAATGATTCTCTAAACTTTTCAATTCGTTTAATAGGGCCTCTGAGTATTGTTTGGCCACTTGGATCCTGGAACTATGAACATTTTCTTTTGTTCCGAGTCGATCCTTTCGTTAAATAGTGAACTCGGATACTATGTAATCCTTAAATCGTTGTTAAGTGCTCTCATCTTGCGTGCAATTAAAGACCCTTAACAAATGCGAAATAAGACAAATATTTTTCAAAAATTTCGAAAGATGGAAATCCTAAGAGAAGAATATGGAATGAGGAGAATAGAGAGTAAAAGAGGGAAGGAAAGTTGTTGCGGCGGTGGCGGTGCCATGCTTGCCTTTGCATTAACAAGGGCCTGGCGTCCCTTGCTCGCCCCAGACAAATTTGGTGCCGACATCATCGCCATGTCCACCGACAAACACGGAGAGAGGTAGAGAGAGATCGAGATGGCTTGCCCACCCGTGGGCAAGCCAAGTGAGGCCATGGGCCTCATCGACCTCGCCACTTGCTGGTTAGCACCCGGTCGACAAGGATTGTGGCCCTCAATTTGGAGGGCGAGGGCATTCATCGCTTCGGTTCTGTGCTTCAGCTACGAATTTGAACCTACTAGATTTGTGGCAAGAGTCACGATCCTCGGAGCCGGAGTAGCGAGGTCAATGGCACCCTTGCCGACACATGTCGGGTCGGCCCACCTAAGGGTCACTGGACACTCGTGGTGGCTAGGAGCTGGCATTTCCGCCGTTCATCCGCCGACTCTATCTCCATCCCTTACACTAGTTCTCTCTTTCTATTTTCTCTTTTCTTTTAATTTTTTTTATATATCTTTATTAACCCTGAACAATGAGTTCGAAGAGCATTCTAATATGACGCGGACGCGGTCTACCAAATTCCCATCACTATACTTGACTGAAATATTAATATGAAGAGAGAGATATATAGTCAAGGGCTCAAGTGGCCAAAGTAAAATTTAAGGACCAAATAAATTATCAAAATAGTTCGAGTACAACCTTGTTCTTAATCCATTTGTTTTATGAACAGGTTTAGATGGCTTGGTGGATAAATTGTGAGACTGCACAAATATAGAGGGATATTAGACAGCGGGATAAATGTTCAAAAATTTTTAAACTTACTGTACAATGATCAATTAAACTCTAAACCTTCTGATTGTGCCAAATTAGTCATTTTGGCCGATTTTTACTGCAAATTGCTCATGTGGACGCCGGCCGATCTCTGACTTTAACAAATCATCAAAAGGTCTAATAGGTTTATGACTAAATTTGCCGCCGTATAATAAGTTTATGATTTTGTTGGACAATTTTCCTTGGAGTAAGGCGTGCAAAAGCATAAAAATGTGTTTGAGAGTTTCTGTATTTTTTTTGGTCGGAAGTTTGAGAGTCTCTTTATACGGGCTAGTTCGGCAAAGCTTAGTTTGTGATTAAAGTTGAAAGGACATGTCTCGCTGGGATTTGAGCACAAAACAATCTTCATAATGGACCAAGGCCTCTCATCCATTTTGAACAGCCAGCAATACCCAACACACAATGCCTTGTGTCACCCACTGGGCTATGAGCAATGACGGCAACCTTTTCCTCGCTTTTAAAACAATCTACCTATGGACATGGGACCATTCGCCCCCCGACATTGGAAGGAAACCAGCAAACAGGCGAGTGCAACACATGTTCTCAGCGCTTGTAGTTCAATCGCGATTTCCAACATTCACTCAGGGAAATTGAGATTTCTCGTGCAAAGACAAAGGCATAATACCTTGTTCAAACAGCAAGCTCATCAGCCTGCATCTTCGAACCGAGGAGATGCTGCCAACTGTGCTGCTGAAGCATAAAAAAATCAGAACAGAATGTTATCGATCATCCTGTATAGTCGATTGATTAACACCCAGCATTAACCCGGAAGAGGAATTTGTTAACCTGTAGAGGAGTTTCACTCAAACTCTGACTACAATGTTGTGTGGGAATTGGGACGTTATTGTCCCGTGAAAGTGTTTGCAGGGCTTGCAGCATAGGCTGCTACTCACAAAACGTCCGTGCTGATGAAGATTTACTTAAAAATAATAACCTACAGCTACTTTCACTGTACAATGTTGCATTTACTGCATCAGAGATGCACATATGAGAGAGAGAGAGAGAGAGAGAGAGAGAGAGAGAGAGAGAGAGAGAGAGGAGTATTCCATAGCACATTTAAACGAACTTTTGGATCATTTGTCTAACTTCTTCAATCACAAGCCATGCCTTGTGTCCTCCAATTACTTCTTCTTTCATCTCTCCATCTTTCCATACCTGCAAATTAGTGTCCGGTCAATTTGCAAACCTATCGATAACCGGAGGCATGGCGAAAAGTTCTCTAAACTATTGATATACTGCGTACCTGAATAGTCGGCATTTTCTGCAAGCGAGAAAATTGAAACAAAATACAGTCAGTGGAGCAGAGTACATGCTTGTAGGAGAGAAATCGAAATGAAAGCTTGAAAAGATCGGGTAGCTTGACATACAGAGATATTTCCACGCTTCACAAGGGTCTGAGGAACTTTGTTGACGTCTACACAATAGAATCTGATTCTACCAGTACCATGAGAAGAAGCAAAGGCAAAAATGAAATCAATACGGTGCAAATTTGTCCCCAAGAAGGGCATCTAGGTTCAGATGAAGCGTGTTTGCACTTTTAGAATTGCTGGAAATATAGACACAACCATTACAGGTTTTCACCTCTTTTGTTTGAAGGAGCAACAGCAAACTGTGAAGGTCTGAAGCTCAAGTGACATTGCTCAGTAGCAAAAGAATACTTAGTGCAGAAAACCTCAACAACATCGCGACAGACACGACTCTCCATAAGTATTTCTGTACATGACGCATCAATGAGCTCTTGGAGTAGCGGTAACCGAAATGGCAGTTTTATTATCACGATCCACCCAATTATTAGTCGAACAAACTTCGCTCCAACTAAAATTGTTAAACCCACATTGCAGATTTCCAGAGCCTCGGTGCTTGAGATTACATGGAAGTGATCATAAAGTGGAATTCTACCATGCCAACTGGCGAGGTGTTTGGTGCATATATGATCTCTGAAGAAGGAGAGAGAGAGAGAGAAATTACTTGCTTTCGTACTCGGCAGCCAGCTTCTCCAGCTTGGGCTTCAAATAAATGCATTTCCGACACCAAGCAGCCATCCTATTAGGACAAACAACTTGACACAAAAGAATCAGTAAAAACACAGGCTCCGCGAATAAGCTATGTCTATGCAATTTTTGATCCAGACAACGGAATTTGAATTATGCGATCGCGATAAACATAAGAAAGCACTTCTCCCTATTCCTTGCCAATCAACATTCACGCTTATAATTTTGAGCAGGCGCTGCATATTGGTAAGGGGGGAAGCCGAATTTAACTGAAAAGAAGACACCGAAATTTCCATTGAATCTCCCCGAGCTATCGCTACAAAACTCGCGAAGCCAATATCTAAGTCTGGAAACACAGATTCCATAGACAGAAGTAGTCGTTAACACACAGCAAAGCCGTATCTCACGGGTCTCGCCTAAAAACGACAGAGCTCGATGCATCTATAGCGCTCATTAATGCCGCAGAAGCAGCGACAGCCGAAAGGGGAGGAAATGGGAGCACACAAAACGAAGTCCAGTTCGAAGACGAACATCGATTTCAGTAGAGAGAAAAGGGCGTGCGGACAAGCACAGCTAGGAATTGAAAAAGGTTTTGCGTGGAGAGAGAGAGAGAGAGAGAGAGAGAGAGAGAGAGAGAGAGAGAGAGAGAGAGATACCAATCGATGAGAATGGGTTGGGAGAGCTCGCGAGCGCGCTGAAGAATCTGGTCCAGCTGATCGGAGTCCTCGATCGGCTCCATCTCGGCGACGGCGTGGCTGGAGGAGTCGGGCCAGGACGCACCCGCCCTCGCGTCCCGCCTCGCGGCCCTCGGGCAATCCGAGCTCCTGCCACGATCGCCGGTGGGGAAGTGACCGGGCGGCCTGTGCAGAGACAGAAAGCTGACGCCGCTCAGCCACTGCTGGTGGTGGTGGTGGTCTCGGGGACAGGCTTCTCTGAGGAGGACGTGAGGGTTCGGCGCTAGAACAGACATCTTCTCCCGGTCTTCCGGCAGCAGAGCGAGAAGAAGAAGAAGAAAGAGACGAGCGCAGACGAACGAGAAGGAATAGAGATGTTTGGGAGGGAAAGCCTTATCCGCATGGATGGGGGGCGGCGACCATTGATTGAGTCAAGAGCGCCACAGGCGAAGGGCAAATTCGTAAAAAAGGAGAAAAAGAGAGAGAGAGAGAGGCCTTCCCCTCCAGTCTGTTTTGAGGATAGAAACGAAATGAACAAAAACCACCTCCATCTCTTCTTTTATCTTCGGCTCACACGGCCGGAGCGCAAAGCAATCTCTTTTCCAGTCTTCAATAATATAAGGCAAACATGGTTTTCAGTTCCATTTCTCGATCATTATTAAACATCCTAGGGCCCATCGGTCTGTTTCGCGCGAATTCCGTTGCTCGGTCGACAGTGAGGTTCTTACTGCACCTGGCCGCCTCCTGGTGATTTCCGTGCAAAAAACGCAGGCCTGCATCACTGAGATGCGCGGAAAGTGAACCCATCTCACAAGAATATGCGTGCCGATTCTCGATTCTGGCTCCTCACTTAATTCAATCAGTCTTAAGAAGAGACGTGCTCTTCCAGCATCGCCTCAGGAGACAGCTGAAACCCAATTATATGAAACGGGCTGCGCGCAATAGGGACACTTTCGGAACGCAGCAGACAGCAGAGCTATGCGAACATAAAGAGGTTCCTAGCCGTATGTCGTTTCTCCCCTCAGAAAAGCCACACTCTGCACTCACAAGTTCAAATTGTCCCAACGAAATTTCCATCGCACTCTCTCATTTTTCCTTCATAAATTCTTTCACATAGTCACACTAACCCCGTAGTCCTGAGCAACAAAAGGGAAACAACTAACTACGCCACATAAACCTTACAACTACGAACTGCATAAAAGGTGACCTTTTCAAATCGATCAGAACCGTAAAAAAGGATCCAAACTACAGAATTTTAAGTTTTTAATCCACATAGTGAGTCCAACTTCAAGCACACAATCTTAGGACTAATGTCTTCCTATCTTATGTTTCACTTTCTAACAGTGTCTCCATTACAACCCATTTACTAGCTATGAGTTGCTCTGAGAATATGGTCATTGTTCTTCAGCAGGCACAACATTAAAGGCCACACGCTACTCACCTACATGAAAATCAAAACAACAGTTTGCATTGATTCCCAGTCGAGTTCATGAATGCAATGAAATCGACTGTGTCAGCATCAGTTATGTTTTTTCAAACTTCATCTATTTTTAAAAATCACCGTGGTTCCCACCTCTAAATTCCCCACCCTGCCTCGAATAATATGGCATAACTAGTCCATAAATACCTCGTCTCCTCCCAAACTTTTTTTTTTTTATAGGCAATAAAGAATTTTTGCTAAAACATACAATTCAGGTACATTGGAAATGTCCGGGAAATAAAGAAGGAAAGAAATAAAATATAAAAAACAAAGGAAAACAACACAAGACTATGAGAAGTCGGAGCAAGATGTCCAAAGCCTAATAAAAGTAGAAGACTACAAGAAAGAAGCAGCCTCGTCCAGTCTACATGTACTTCGTGAACCAATTGCATTCCCCTCCCGATAAATTCCAAGTATTTTACAAACTTTGAGAAGATCGAACACAATACCAAAATTGCCTATTCACTTATCGCTTGTTGCCCTGCCATGCCATCAAGATGCATGCTACTAACAAGACATTATCTCTAGCACAGAACAAGCCACAACACTTGATTACCGAATCCAAGATTAAACCGTCGAAGTTATTCCAAGAACATACATAAAACCACGACAAGTTCTCTGTTTTTAGTCGGTGTAACATACAGTATGATGAACTATGGCCCCAATGCTGTTACAAGAAAGATAAAATGCAAAGTGCGGCCACAAATAAAGAACCACCCCAACCATGACCTAATGAACGAGGAATAGATAATCAGTTCAAGTACATCCAATTGGGCAGGCAGCTCCACCTTCAGTACGCCAAATCCCTTGACACCAAGAGTCTAATAAATTTTGAACAAGTTTGAACCTCCCTTGTATTCATATTGGTAGTCTAAGCCAGTAATTCAAACCATGCCCTTATAAGCGTCAGGCTAATACAACTATCATATACAAGGCTCAGATCCGGCTACAATCTTACAAGTCCCAGTAGTTCATGGCACCGCTTTATTAGCCTAACAAGGAAATCAGGGCACACCCACAGTTACCAACCTATCAACCCGGAACTCACAGGAAAACAAGACTAACATATAACTAGAATACTCGTGGCATGGAAACTGACAGATACACAAGGCAATCAACAATAACAATTTCAGCCGCTCAAAAGGATGAGGGTCAAAGTGCAATACGTAAAGAAGATTGCACGACATGAAAGACTTTATAGATGTACAGACATGTACTAGGAACAAATTATCTCGTTATTGGGCCTATCCCAACCAACTCATGACCTGAGTGCAGGATCAAAGTATTTCATTATTGGAACAGATAATTAGGCATGACATCCAGGTTCTTCAAGAAGTTTGAGTCGCATGGACCAGTTTATCAGATTAAAAGATCAAACATTCAATTACGTCAATACAATCTCATCCAATCTAATATCATTGCTGGAAAAGACACATCCTGGTAAACATTCTACACTTGAGGAGGAAAAATCATTCAAGTGTTATATCCCAAAACCAAAAACTGCTCGTATTTTGTGAAAGATCAAGTCTCGCCACCCTCTCTCAGTGTTCTCCACCACAGTTGCATTCCCATACCTACAATCCAAGGAACCAGAAAGGAAAATGCGCAATCAATAAGCGGTAAAAAGTTCAGCGCTGGCAATTCATTTTAACTGTCAAACTCAAGTTATGAATTCATCTCAATGCAAGTCATGGCAAAACGTAGGTTCTGTTAAACAATTGATGTATCTTTAATTCGTGTCCTCGATCCTCCATTCACATATCAATCCAAATCTATTCATTTAGCAGATCGCCGGCCTCTAGTGAAAGTTCAACTTAAATCAAATGTTCAAACTCTACTCTTCAATGCAAAGTAATAGCAAACTTGCTCCAAAACTAACCTGTCTTCTTGAGGGACGTCAGCGTGCGTGAGCTTGACAACAGTCAGGCCAGGTTCTGGCTCATCCAAAGTAAGTTTTACCTGCAAATAGCCCATGAACAAGAACACATGAGCGTATATATCACAGAGACTAACAACACCAATGCAGACAATCATAAAGGCGAAAACTTTAGAGAACTTACTGTGGAGTGAATACCATCGGGCCAGCTCCCAAACCTCCATTTCTGCACGATCAACTTCCCCTCCTGCAACTCCACGTTCGTCCCCGTCACGGAACCATCGAAAATGCTGAACTCTCCACCGACCTCTTTGCTAATCCTCGCATTGCTCTGCGTGAACCCTTTCCACCTATTCTCATCCATCAATATCTCGTACATGTCTCTCGCTCTGCAGCTGAACTTCTCCGTCATGCTTATCGTCTTGAAACCTTCCTTCTTCTTCTTCTTCGCCTCCTTCTTCTCGGCGGCTGCCACCGCCGCCTCCTTCTTCTCAGCAGCAGCATCAACCGCCACAGCTGCCGCGGCTGGTGAGGACGCCTGGCTCTTCGGGGCCACCTTCTTCGTCTCCAAATCCTCCCTCGCCGGGCCTCCCCTCGCCATGCTCTCCACGTAAACCCTAACCTTCTCCAAGATGACCGGTTTCCCCCTGCTCAACATCGCCTCCTTCAGCCTCCTCCCGATCGGCCCGTCGTCCTTGACGAGGACCCTGACCTCGGGGTCCTCGTCGGCGTTCTCGTCGGCAATGTACGGGATCTCCACGGTGCCGTCGACCTTGAGCAGGGACTTCCCATCGGAGTCCCTGGCCTCGCCCTCCCAGGGCAGTACGACGCTGATCTCGTAGCCCGGGATGATCTTGCCCTTGCGGATGTTGACGTAGGCCTCCCCCTCGACCTTTTCGACCTTCCTGGTCCGGACGAAGAGGTCGCCCTCGCCGTCGAGGAGGCGGAGGTCGGAGAGGAGCGCGGTGAGGAGGTTGCGGGACCACTCGAGGCAGTTGGTCTCGGACCAGTGCCAGTTGTGGACGTTGGTGCCGTCGGGCCGCTCCTCCACGATCCAACGCTTGTCGCCCTCGCCGTACTTCGCCATCGGCCCGGCGGCGGCGGTAGCGGCGGCGGCGGCGGCGGCGGCGGCGTTCGGGTGCCTTGTGAAGGCGGAATTCGCGGGAGGAGAGGATCGGGAAAGCTCGGAGCTTTTCGTGAGATTGGGGAGGAGGCGGAAATGGAGGAGGCGAGGTTTGGTTAAAAGAGGAAGAGGGAGGAAGGAAGGAGAGAGAAAGGTCCAGAGGGTTCGGAGCGTGGAAGAGTCTAGAACATGATTGCCTCGACCCGCCTCCCCTTTAGGGAAATTGAGAAGGTTGCTTCGTTCACTTTTTAGGGAGTGTCGGACTTTGGAAAGGACTAGAATCTCGAATGTGTCAAATCTCTAATTTTTTGAGTGGATTAATACACATCCATAACTTTAAAAATGGGGCTAATTCAAAAATAATAATAATACTAACTTTATCTAGTTAACTTAAATGACAATTTCGATCTGAATTTTTTTTATCTCAATAAAAGAACGTCAATTTTTGCTCGAGTCTCAATCTGGCCTCCCTTAATATAAAATTTTCAAATTGTCCACGCTAAGGTTGGGATTTAAATGAAGTTGGTGATTTTTTGTGAGACAAAAAAATGTTCGGGTCAGATTGTCACTCAAAGTAAAATTGATACTTTTTTTTTAAGGGATAAGTACACCGGCAAGGGTTGCCAGGCTTCGGGAAGGCTTAGGCAACCCTCGTTGGCCCCGGGCGATTGCCCGGCGAGGGTCGCCGAGCACTCGCCCGAAGCAGGCTTCGGGAAGGCTCGTGCAACCTCCGCCGGTCCTTCTCGGTGGCTGTGGCGCTGGCCACCGGCGGTGGTCGCTGGGCTTGGCCACCACTGGTTCTGTTTTCTTTTTTTCCTTTTTTTGGTTTTTTTACAGCTTTTTGTATTTGTATTTTTATTTTTGCTGACATGGCGCCACGTGTCTCAAGAAAAATAATTAAAAATGACACGTCAGCGCCACATCAGCATTTTCCATTAGTAAATCTAACGGTGTTAACTTTATGACTCGGACTCAAATGAACTTTTTGTAAGTTTTCGGACTCAAATGCATTTTTGTGACAAGTTTTAGGACTTGTGGTGCACATATCCCTCTTTTTAATCAGGCCAATATTTTTATGAAAAAATCCACTAAAAATCTCAAACTATATCTACCGCAATATATTTGCCTTGAAGTTTTTCTTGTGATAGCAAAAACTGCACATTATGCCCATTACGACACATTTACTTTTAAAAAAATTGTGACATAAAAAACCCAAAAATTATATTCATGTAACACATTTATCTCTATCAAGATTTTTCCTATGATTTTTCAGTCAAAACATCATCGTTTTTATTTCATTTAAGTCATGTGAGCGCTATATCAATACAATTTGCTTTCCCAACACATACAAGTTTAGGATTTTTGGCATGAGTCACAGTGATCTTAATTTGAAATTCTTGGTGACTTTTTCCCATATTTTTATTAAGGATTAATATCATGAAAAATTACAAACTGGTACATCCATGATAATTTTACCTAAAACTATATTTTTGACCTTTAAAAAACCCCAAACTGGTACACTTATGACAAATTCACCCAGAACTAATTTTTTGACCACTAAAAACTCTAAACTGATACATTTGTGACAAATTTACGCTTCGTTAGTTTCCGTTAAATTATATTAATATCACAAAAAATCATAAAATAATACACATGTAACAAACGAAGGGTAAAACATAAAACCGGCACATCAGTCAACTGTCGCGTGTCATTTACCAAAATAATTTGACTGTAAAATGGAAATAAATTGAGGGTAAATTTGTGATAATCGTACAAGTTTAGGATTTTTTATGGTCAAAAAATTAGTTTGTGATAAATTTTTCATAAATGCACCAGTTTAAGGTTTTTCATGGTATTAATTCTTTTATTAATGAATGTCTTCAATACCTATATTAAACACACTTGAGATTTCGACAAAAAAAATATTCTTGATGTAAAATATTCTAATTTTTTAAGTATCAATTACGCATCACATGAGAAAAGTAGCGTATGGAATATTGCAAACTTGCTTTAAAATAACTTTCTCACAAATGTAGGTGACGTTTTCTAACAAAATTTTTTTTAAAAAAATTCAAGATTGTTCGGCAAACGAAAAGGGCAAAGATGATTTTTCTTTGAAAAATAAAATAATGTATGTTGCTAGGATCATTTGGTCCAGCAATTGCCTTGCTTGGACTCCAGTAGCACAAGGACCGGCTCAATCATTACCGTCAATAAGATTAGAGTCAAGTCGATGCATAGCATGGAAATTTCTGAAAGCCCGGGATTAATCAATAATTCGCGTTCGAGAAACTCATAATTTGTTTTCATTTTGCAGTCATATAAGATACAAAGTACCCTTAAGTGTAGAGTTTAGAATAACGGCATTAATGTGCTTCTTATGCTATTTTCTTAGAGATTACCATCTCTTTTGATATGTTACTTAAAAAAACCATGAAATCATTCTTATGCCGATAACGTATATTATATAGTAAACTTAAACAATATAAACACAATCACATATCCAAATAAGTGATCCGCGATATAAAAGTACACAATTTAAGAGTTCTATTACATAAAAGTACCTTGGCAATAACTTGGGCATTACCTAGCTTTCTTCTTGCTAATGTCGATCATCCTTCTTATCTTCAAGAAAGATGTGCATTTACTTCTGCTGTCTTGACAAACTAGTACGACTAATCATACCACAGATCAAGTGAGGCTCAATTAATCTCCAACTCTATCCAAATAAGTGATCTGCGAAACGAATTTTACCCGAGAACCTGCATAAATCACACGGGAAAAATGAGAAGTCCTCTTGATTTGGAACAAACAAAATAAGCCAAAGAAATTCATGGATGAACAGAAACAACATTTCCAGAAAACAGAAAATAACATTGTTCTTGCCATAATACCTTGGCAATAAACTGTGAGGATCGATGCCGTTGCTACAGGCCAAACATGTACAATCAACCAACATATAATAATCCTGTGATTATAGTACCACAACAATTGTCTTGATCAATTATGTAGTTGTCAAGGATTGCCGTTATACAAACAAAATGTTGAAGAACATAGGACAAGAGAAAAATAATTGCATTTTATGAGGAGAGACCTGTAGAGACTCTCTCCAAAGGAAACAACCCATTCACCTACTACCATACATTGGCTATCAAGATGCTCGGCATAAACATGAATGAGCACGACAAACCACTATCTCGAAGAATCTAGAACTGTATGGTTCACTCTGATTGCCCATTTACTCAATTTCTATTCTCTGAACTCATTCCTCCAGCAATAATGCCATTTCTCACAGTTGCCCTTGTCTGCATGGAACAGCTCCATACTGGAAAAGGAAAAACAGAGGCTTTTTCTCATGCTGAAACCGAATATCTTGAACATTTTATGGTGATATTACTGTCATGCACTTACCCCCTCCACCTTCTTGAGATATAAAACAGCTGATGGGTGAATGAATGGAGGAGCCGGGTCTATATGCATCTGCAGTACAAGGTTTCACATGGTTGATCTGTAATTAAAGTCTCGTAAGTGACGTACTAGAATTGATTCACCTCAAATAAGAAGCTAAGGAACACTAGTAAAAGAACATAAACTAAAGTGCTACCTCTGTCTTCCTCTTATTTTGCATGGCTTAGTTAATTTGCTCACTCTTTTTGCCGTCATTTCCCTGCAGTCCTGCAAAGCTGCTAACTTTTGAAATTAGTGGCATTGACTCAAGAAGACAAAGTACAAGAAGAAGAAAAATAAATAGATCCCTACCGTTTTTAACTATCTTAGATTCCTTTTGGATGGCAGGCAACCTTACTTTGAACTCGCAAAGGAGTTGGTAGTTTGCTAGTTGATAGGGCATCACTGTTTTTGACTGAAATGACAATTATAGAAACAAAATCATCTTTGAGCCTTCTCTTTCCCTCATCTATGTATCTCATTAAAAACTCATACTTTTCGCTGGAATTTGCCGCAATCTCCGCAGCTTCGAAGAAGTTGGTGCATAACCTATCAAACTGCAGGTTATGCTCATTCGCCTGCCGGTCTTCATAACAGTTTATGACATAACGGTAGTGTCTTTTCAAATCCTTCCTCCAACGAGCTAAACTATAACGTGATGGAATCTCTTTGACATCTTTCTCAATGAGAATCTTCACTATATATCGTTAAACTCAAACAGGTTACATGAGCATTGAACGTCAAATTCAGCTTCGTTATAACACACATTGTACACAACTCTTCTTTTAGATTTGCCTTCCTTCCCCCTTAGAATGTCTGTCACATTATAGGGAGACATCAGACCATCAACCTTGTCCAACTCACAATTACAGTAAAGCAATCCCCCCAATTCATCTTGGGACAATCTAAATATATTATTAGTGTAGCTCTCATAAAATTGCTTCTCAAAGTGGAAATCAGTAACCGACTTGTAGGTCGAGTTGGAAGAACAATAATCTGCCTTATTCTCCTTCTCCTCTTTGCTTTTCAAGGCATTATCATATTGGTCAACAAATTGCTTCAATGAAGTTTTCGAGCTTACATAATCGTCAAAAAACGCATTCACACTTTCATTTCTTTGCATTGTACACAAGCCTGCCCAAAATACCTTCTTGACATATGTAGGAACCCAACAATGACGATTCACAAATAAGGAACTTAACCATTCATTCTTTTCAACATTAAATTCTTCAATCATTTTGGACCCACTTTCTTCAAATTCTTGAGGATCCAAAGATTCATGAACGGCACCTTTTAGAATCTTTTCTATTGCCTTGTATTGAGCTAGACCTCCTAATTTTTCAGGAAGCTTGTTCATTATGTGCCAAAGGCAAAGCCGATGATTAGAACTTGGAAACACTTCTGCAACTGCAGCTTGGATCATTTTACATCGGTCAGTAATAATAGCATTAGGAGGACGCCCATGCATGCATTCTAGCATCGATTTAAACAGCCAAACATATGCGCCTAGATCCTCTCCTGATAACAAACCACATCCAAATAGAATAGACTGACCATGGTGGTTAACTCCAACGAAAGTAGTAAGTGTCATATCATACTTATTCATAAGATAGGTTGTATCAAAGAATAACACATCTCCGAATGACTCATAAGCGGCTCTAGACCTTGCATCAGCCCAAAATATATTCTGCAGCCGTCCTTCCTCATCCATGTCAATCACATAAAAGAAACTTGAGCTCCTTCTTTGCATTCGAACAAAGTAATTACAAAGTGCCTCTGCATCTCCAATCCTAAGTTTTAACTGTCCCACCTCAGCAATGTAGTTTCCACAATCTTTCTCACCAAATGCGAAGTTCTCAGATTCTCCAACTTCACTAGCTACAGAGTGAGAATTTTTATCTAAAGGAATGCTTGCTAGATCATTCAACTCAACTCTCCTCTTTGAATAAGAATCCAACTTCCTACGAGATCTTTGAAATCGTGAAATTTTGGGGCTAAGAGCATAATTATGGTCCAAAAGAACCCAAGATATAGTGCATTGTCCATCACCATCCACGATCACATTGATTTTTGCCTTACAATCAGTTTTGATTGATGGCCTTGTGATAAATCTACTCTTTGCTGTGGATTTTTGTTTACCTCCTTTAACACATGCTAGTGAATAATAACTCGATTGTCCATCAATGTTACGCTTCGCGCTAATTTTTCTAACACCAAATCCCTTTTGATAAGCATTTTTCTCATAATAGCAACGGGTTTCCTGTTGTGAAGCAAAATTCATCCCAATGCATGGAAACCTATACTTCTACATCCGTTGAAGGTTCCTTAAATTCATTCTTTTCAGCATTCTCATCATCGCCGGCATCATCATTTCTTTTCCCACACAAAATTAGTTCTTCTTCCACTCTTGCTGCATTTGAATCATGCTCCATAACTAGTGTTCCAGCAACAGAAAAAGAAAATAGTATCAAAAATTGTAACTTGGTAAACAACATAAGTTTTTCTAAATTGTAGAATGGCAGAAAATGTTTCAATAATCCATTCACAGCCACAATAAAAAAAATGACAATAGCAAATAGTAAAGGAGACTTGAAGGGAAGGGAAAAGGCTTTGGCCATGAACTACCTGCTACAGTGAAGTCTTCAAATTACTTTTCAACATACAAAATTATGCAAGCGATATCTGGACACAAGCACTAGCAGTTTTAGATAAAACCACTTCCATGGAGTTCCTTTCAGGCGATGACCTCGTGTGATAACGGTGCACGAGAATGGATTAATTTGATAGTGGCACACTCTAAACCAGATTTCTAGATGAATGATTGTGTAAAGCTGAGGAAGATTTGAGCGGAAGTGACTTCTTGTGTTGTTGGCATACAACATTTTCAGTTTCAGGCTTACTTTAAAAGTCAAAACCCTCACTCATGTGGCACTTTCCACCTCAGTCAATGTCACAGTTTGGAACATTTATATGGATCCTCTATCATGAATCTTTTTCTTTGCATGAGTTGTTGATTTACTGAAATAGAAATCTTTGCTTGACATTTATATGTTAAGGAAAATGACATAAATAGTCTCTGAACTTTGGTCCAATGTGCAATGTAGTCCTTGAAATTTTAATTTATTCAACGTGGCTTTTGAACTTTAACCCAATGTACAATATAATTCCTGAACTTTTAATTTGTTCAATGTCGTCCCTAAACTTTTGGTACATAATTTAGTCCTTTAACTATAATGTAGTCATTCCATTAATTTAAGATCAAGGATTACATTACATATGTTCCATATAGTTCAAGGACTACATTGAACGTGTACCAAAAGTCTAGAAATCACATTGACCAAATTAAAATTAAGGGAATACATTGCACATTGGGACAAAGTTTAGGAATCACATTGAACAAATTCAAAGTTTAGGGATCACATCACGCATTGGGCCAAAGTTCAGGGACTGTTTGTGTCATTATCCCTATAAGTTACAAACAATCTCCAGATTTAAGATAAGTATTCTTTTTTCTAGTTAGATATACGAAAAGAAACACAAAACTTGAAACTGGATGTTGTGGTATGCAAAAAGTCAGGATAATGCACATTCTCAGAGGTACAGATGTAAACAAAATGAGGTTCTCGTTGCCCATTCCCAAAATCTGTCTATTTAAAGGACAAATCAGCAAATAGCCCAAAAAGGGTAGAGTACCGTAAAAATAAAAGATGAATCACCCTAAAGACTAATTATATTTTTCGAGAAGTTGCTAGGACACAAAGAATAGCTTTAAATAAATAGAAATGAAAGTTAGAGGTTATTAATTAATTTTTGCACATCTTACTACAGAATATTACATGGAAACTTTATATCTACTTATAACTCGAGCTTTTTCAAAAGAGGAAAGTAAGCTGAGATTTTCTAAATGTGACAACACCAAAATACTTGTACATTAAAAATCAAATGGAAGGATCAATCACGTGCACAGCGTCTGCTCTTTCCTAGTAATTGGAATAAAGAATGAGTTTTTAAAAGTGTTTAAGGCCAGTTCAAGCTATGACGCTTAAGAGACTTGGTAGTTTGGAAGTGTTTCTAAAAAGCATCTCATAAGTACTTTTGCAAGATGTGATTCTAGGGGCTTTTGCAATAGTAAATAAACATTGGCCGAGATGACGCCATGATTCATAACACACTCATTCCATACTTAAGATTTATAAAGATAACCCCATAATTTAAAGCAGACTTGACCACGACAAATTTTAAAAATTATAATGGATTGAGCCATTTGGAATGAAAAGCTGATTTTTTATTCCTTTTTATAAGGAAATAAACCATTTTGGTGATCACAGACCAAAAAAAAGAGAAATTATTTTGGTGATCTCAATGCTATGAAAGTTATTTCATCAATTTGAGCAGAATCTCATCAAAAGATTTAAAGACACAGAGGTATTTCCACAAATCGTAAATTTTCCAATTTTTTTTTTTCATAACTATGGTATCTGCGGTGTCGATAGAACAATCGACTCATGCAAAAGAGAGGAGACACATCAAACTTCAGATTAATAGATGGTAACAAAACAATTGACACAGTGACGCCGGTGAAATTCGATTCTTTGAGAAGTTGTCGCAAACATCTGGTGGGCGAACTACAAGTCTCATAGATATAGCTGCACGACTACCAATATCCGATAGAGGACTGACTAAACATAGCCATTAGCCACCACAGCTACTTGAAGATCATGCCGAAGGCATCAGGCTTGCACGCAACAGTTTCTCCCAAGTGATGTACTAATTCTATGCAAATCGAAAGACAGCTTCATCTTCCAATACCAGTCATCTTCACAAAAAAACCCACGCCACGAAGCAAATCCCCAGACCCAAGAACAGAACAATGCGGAAAAAGCCATCACAGATTGCAAAGGCTTCAAACTAGAACCAATATTTCTCAGTAGCTTTCATTAGTAAAAAATGGAAGACATGAGCGGAGAAATCATCATCGTTAGGGAGAGACCTCCGATCTGGCGAGCGGAGAGGAAACAAAACACCGGCGCGAGGAGGGTTGCCGGAGAAGCATCGCTGCCGGGCGAGCATCGTTTGTGGGTGTACGGAAGAGCAGTGGCAGACGGTCCGAATTAACAGGCCGACTATTTGAGCTGAATGAGTTTTTTATATTGTTTTTATTTGATAAATGCATGTCAATCAAACTCGTGATCTCGTGAAAATACTAAATCAACCATCTTGATGATATTTAAGCTAAACTTCGTTCAATTATGATTTTAGATTGGAAAAGCCAATTGAAATGCCAAATTGATCGTGTTACTTTGTCATAAAGTGGCACCCTGGCATCCTAAGAAACATCAACCGCCGGCGCCCATTGCAGCGGCTCCACTTAGGCACTAACAAAGGCTCGACATACTTCATCGGCTTTAGGCGAAGAATTCGTCGTTCCATCACACGAAGGCAGACAGAGAGAGACGGTGGCTAATCGTTCCGCGATCGCCTGAGCTTAGCTAGGGATAATTGGATCGCGGCGCCTAGCCAGGGGACGTCGGATGCCGGCTGGCACCTCGATAGCTGCTCGATTTTCACCTCCTCCTCCCTCCCCCTCCTTTGCTCTTCGCCAGAGCGAACATTTTCCGTGGAAAATGTAAGGAACTTGTGTTTTGTATGTGAATAGATAGAGACAAAGCAAACGACGTGAATATTGGTATGCCCTGAATGTGCCTTATTTCATTAATTACATGGGCCCTAGCCATGACAACATATAATATGCAGTGACATGGAACTATGGTCCATCTATATGAAACAAGTTTACGCTTGAATTCAATAAAATGACATTAGACAATCGGTCCGAGTGTTGTAAAGGTGCGGCTAGGTAAATGATATGTACTATTTCTCGAGGCGATGCCGCCTTTTAGCTAACGAATGTTTGGCCAATAGATGGAGAGATGACACTAATATAACCTCATAAGTGTATGTAGATTATCTACCGTGTCGTATGTGTGCATCACTATGGACATGTCCATATGTAGTTTGCATCGGGTTGTGTTATTTAATGTTATATCGATGTTGTTGTGTTTATGTATCTCTTGCGGCGAAGTTGACATTTTCAATAGATTCATTGGTATTAACGACGTGAGTTTGAACAATTTTAAATGAAGAAATTAGTAAATTGGATAAGCTAAATCAAATTAGTATTTATGAAAATAATTTAAAAAAAGAGTACTTGTTCTTAATTGAAAGAGAATCTGATAATTTAAAACAGACAAATCGGGAGGAGTAACAAGAATTCAAGGTTCCGTTTGTTTCGTGGAAAAATTTGACATTTTCTTAAAAATACTTTTCAAGAAGTCATTTATTAAGAAAATGAAATTATTTTTCGGTGTTTGGTTGAAATCTAAGAATAGATTGAATATTGTTTTCGTAATTTGGAAAGGAAAACCTACTTTTATTTTTGGGTGCTAGTGACTCGAGCATCAGCAATAGCGTTCTGAGTTCGGCCTCAATGGATCCAGGTCGGACACGGGCATCCTTCCTGAGTCCATAAAAATCGAGCTTGAGACCTTAGTGCCTATTCTCGGTACTCTGGCACCGGAGCCCACGTCCCTGGTGCTTGCGCCCTAGATCATGAAGGCCGGACCCATGGCCCTTGGCACTAGGGCTTGACCTTAATGGATTCTGGCAAGGGCACCAATGTCTCGGGGGCAAGCCTCCAATGGGCATTCGGGCTTCGCCTCAATGGACCCGACCCCAATAGCATCAAATCATATACGCGAGTTTTTCATTTCATCTCGTGTCGTGTATAGACGGATCGGGTCGACCGCGGCACCGCCATGGTCGGAAAAAATGCAAGCGATTCATCCGATTCGATTCCATTTCTAGAAAGTAAACGTCAACGATCCGGGAGAGAGGTTCGAATTTTCAAACGTAGCGTGCGGGGGCTTTAGAAGAGTACCAGACAACGTCGTCTTACCGCGGCCTGACAGAGACCTTCCTCACCGAAGTTGCAAGCCCAAGAAAGTCAAATGTCTGTACGAATCGAAATGAATGATTTTTGCAGCACACGGTAATCGAAGAGAGATAAAGAGAGAGAGAGAGAGAGAGAGAAGGAGCCGCAGAAGGAGGAGGAGGAGGAGAAAGGAAGACACGGGGAAGTGAGGAAACGAGAAAAACCGAACCTTTATAAATCGTCGCTCGCCAGACACGTTCACAACAGCGAACGAACGAACGATCGTTCACGGGCTCAACGGACAAAGGGACGACGACCCTCTCTTCTTGATTCCCGTTTCCGGGTAATGCGCGCGACATCGGGGGTGCTCCCGGCATTTTCTTGATTTTTTTTCCTTTTTTTTTCTTGTTCTGACTGAAAGTTCTTGTTGTTTTTCGGAGATTTCTTGTCTGGTTTTCTTTTTTCCTCGCGCGGTCGTGGATCGCGTTAACCCACTTGAATCTTTTTGAGTTTGATCGTGGATAGGCTTCGAAATCTCAACTGGGTAGATGCGCTTGATTTGATTTCGGCTCTTTCTCCGTTCCTGTTTCTGTCTGCTTGTTTCTGTGGCGATGACTCTGCTGAAAGAATTCACCCACGATGCTTTCGGCAAATCCAGTCCGACTGTTATCTCGTTGAAAAATGGGAACTTGGGCTGGAATTCCGAATTGATTTGGTTAAATTTCATTCGAGCAAATTGCATCGCCACCCGTGGTGAAAATTAGATTTTTTTTATTTTACTTCCCCAGTGGTTCTCCGGATGATTTCGTCGTAAAAGACATGTTTATCTTGGTATGAAGTATTGAAGTGTCATTTTCAGTTCGAATTTGTTGTTGCTGGGTAATTTGAGAGGAATACTTTCGGCTTAGTGTCCGATTCCTGTCGGTTTGCTTGGATCACAGCGAAAGAACACAGTTTCGACCCGTTCATCATCCTAGTTTTGCTCCATTTGCTGAAAACTGCTAATTTACACGGATAAGAATCCCCCCTCCTTTGATGGCGCTTCACGGTTTAAGTTAGGTTTGCTGATTTCGCCATTTTGAACTGTTAGATAAAGTTTTCACAGTGGTTATGTCGCATCTGTTTACTTGCTCCTTCACTAAAATTGTTGATTCATAAAAGCGTTCAGTGGAAAATGTTAGTGAAGTTACAACATATCCTTCTTGGAGAGTGAAATATCAACATGGTCTAGTTTGATTTCCAATAAATAGGTTTCTCTGTGAACAGATAAAAATGCAAAAATGTAACAAAACCTTTTTCTTATGAGGGAGATTAATTCTGAAAAGTTGTTGAAAATAGCTTTCCCCATCTTTAGGATTGATGTGCTTACATGCTGTTGATGTTATTGCAGGACAAGGTAATGAAAACTCAGCAATAGCCTCAGCGAAATAGAACATTGTGAAATTCAATTGTTAAAGCAAGATAATTCTTTTTCGATTGGACAATGGCTCCTGCTGGAGGCACTTGCAAAGAAGTTCATGAACCTTACACTGCTGTCGCTGATTACAGCATAGTAATCAGCAAGCAGGAGACCAATTCTACACCAGCAAAATCTTCCATTGTCTCACTAGGACAGCGTGGAATTCGTTCGAATGCTGGCGTAGATGCTCTGCTTGAGTGCCCTGTCTGCACAAACTTAATGTATTCTCCAATTTACCAGGTATCCTTGCCGTTGGTGTTTCCATAGTTTTGCTGCGATTGCTTCCATATATTTTCACTGCCTGCAGGTGTATAAATAGCTCCACGTGCATTTTTCAAGCGTCCCAGCTAACGTGTCGTTTTTCTTTAAGACATGGTGCTCTAGATGTGTAAGAGAAGAATTAGAACATTTTGCAGTTGCACATTGAAATTCAAGCGTAGATTTAGCAGTTCTACGATATAGTTATGCATTCTCTTGCAGAATATCTGCTACTAATTTCAATCCTGTTGACCTGTCATCTGGTTGAATTTTCTTTTTCAATTTTTATGCTTGAACTAAGTGCATTGCTTCAAGTGCCTTTAGAAATTTATCCATTGTGCTTTGTAAGTGCCTGGGTTAGCAATCTGATTGAGTTGCATGCCTAATTTATATTTCACTCACTCGAAAGCTCTCGCATAGCATTTTTCACTCGTAGCACTCTTCAGCTAGTAATTTTGACTTTTGGGTATGAAAGCATGCCACTTCCATTGTTTGCTGACTCTTCTTTCTTACTGCTTCAACTTTAGTGCCTAAACGGCCACACTTTATGCTCAACCTGCAAGATTAGAGTCCACAATGTTTGCCCGATTTGTCGGAGTGAACTTGGAGATATAAGGTGTCTGGCATTGGAGAAAGTTGCCGAGTCACTGGAACTCCCTTGCCGATACAAGAATTTAGGTTGTCATGAAATCTTCCAATATTTCAGCAAGCCTGGCCACGAGCAGCAGTGTCAGTTCCGTCCATATAATTGTCCTTATGCTGGATCTGAGTGCTCCATCACGGGCGACATTCCAACCCTTGTTGCTCATCTTGGAGAAGACCATAAAGTCGACATGCATAATGGCTGCAGTTTCCAGCATCGATATGTCAAGTCCAACCCACAAGAAGTTGAGAATGCCACGTGGATGTTAACAGTAAGTTATTTTATGCATTAGCCAATGATTATTTTGGCCAAGAAACTTGATGCTCGGGGAGTTCAACAGCTAATAATGTCCCTTTTGAAACTTGTCACTGGCTTTCATGTGGCTAGTCTTTATGTGCATGTTCCTTTATCGTAGTTGATTTCCAATTTGCAGTAGTTCAAATTTACTGCTTTGAGTTTCTTGATGACCTTTCTGCAGATGGTACGTCCCCAAACTGTATATTTCTGTTTGGTGAAATAGAATATTATTGCAAAATAACAGTGAGTGCCCTACAGATTATCGTGATATGTAAGTTACATTAATTGATCAACCAAGTGTTTATGTTGTTGAGTAAGCTGTTTCTGATGAAGGAAGTTTTCTTCTATATTACTATAGTGCGTATTTGTAGAATTTCCAAGGTGCACTCTGCCCCTTGCAAAACTTTTGGTTTTTATAATATCTTGACTGGTGACTTGAGGGCACTTGTCAACAGAACCCTTCCTATCGTTTAGCAGACTTAATAATACAGTTAGCGATCAATAGGATGCAATGTGCTCGCATAGATACTTTCATTAGCCTCGGTGCTTGTTTAGACTTTTTCTTGCACGCATTTTACCTGGAATCACATCGTTTTTTTTTACACGCAGGTATTTAATTGTTTCGGGAGGCAGTTCTGTTTACACTTTGAGGCATTCCAATTAGGCATGGCTCCAGTTTACATGGCCTTCCTACGTTTTATGGGTGAAGAAACTGAGGCAAGGAAATTTAGCTACAGTTTAGAAGTTGGCGGGAATGGCCGTAAGCTGACATGGGTAGGGAAACCAAGAAGCATCCGAGATGGGCACCGGAAGGTTCGTGACAGTCACGACGGTCTCATGATTCCAAGAAGTCTGGCTCTTTATTTCTCCGGCGGTGACCGGCAAGAGCTTAAGTTGAGGGTCGCTGGCCGCATATGGAAGGAAGAATGAGCAATTGAAAGAATATAATTGTCGAGGTCTGAATCTGTGCTCATAGCGGTATGAGCAGGGGGCAAGGCACTTCTTCTTGCGGGCTGTGGAGGGGCTTCTTCTGGCTGATTTTTCAGCTCGTGGCTCGACTCGCTTGTGTGTCTACGAAGAAGTTATTTATCCACTCGAGTCATTATTCTTGTAAATATATTGGTACTTGCCATTGAAGCAATCTAATATTATGAAAGGCAAAAATTATGATGGGAGAAAGTGTTGAGTCACATTACGGCGAGGTGATGATCTTGGTGAACCGGCATTCAGTTTATTGTCGAATATTGCAGGTGTTTCTTGTGCCTCAAAAGTTGGAGGCAATACTAGCCATCGCTGCTATATGTGCCGGCGATATTACACCAGATAATGTTCGTAGATGATGTTCTTTTCCACAAGTATCGTCGGATCAGTGGAATTTGTGTTAATCCCACCTTAAATTATGCAGAAAAAAGTACATTTTCCACTAATCCAACACTGTCCGCGGTGATAATTTGTACACCATGGGTGTGTCGAGAGAGAATTTCTATCTGCAAATGTGTGTGCCTGTGCATTTTCGAAACTCAGACATGTGAAATCATGCCGAAGAATTTCTCCGTCTGTCGAGTGGGAAAGTAATTCTCTGTTCAAGCTACCGACCCACCAAACTAATTAGGATTGAGATAATCTATAAGAGTCAAATGCTAATTTTGTTTTTCTCATTTCTAATAAACAAGCACGTCGTTGATAAAGTGATTGAGCAGGTGAGAAATTATCGTATAAACTCATTTGATCATCGCGAACATGTTAACTACAAGGACAAAGGATTGCGGGGTATCTTTTTTCTTAACGAGCAGTGTCACGGGAGGTTGATGTATGCGGTATGTATCATGTATATTACATGAATTTAAGAGACTCTGGCAATCATTTGTGAGATCTGGACCGGTCCGATCTGCCCAATGTCCACGAGATGATGAAGTCGTGAATCAAACGTGAGACGTGGGATGTGGGAGGCACGTAGGTAAGGAGACGACCAATGCAAAATGGCTCTTCTGTTATTGCGGTTGGACCCGAGACAGCGAATTTCCCGCGAAATAAAACAGAAGAAAGCTTTCTCGTTCTTCTTCTCTGTTCATCTCGATCATAACCCCGTTTTTCTTCTCCTCTCTTCTGCCTCCAAGAACTAACTCTCTCTCTCTCTCTCTCTCTCTCTCTCTCTCTCTCATGCACGGTCGTTTTCGAATGGAATCTGCCCATCAAATCTTTTGAGAGGTAAAACTAAGTTTGCATTGTTGTTCTTGTCTTTTATCCAGGCTTGAAAGCATGATGTGTTATTTTCTTGTTGTGCTTAATCGATGCATTTGATCACTAGTTTCAAATCGAATCAGTGTGCTCCTCTGTTTATTGTCCGACTATAGCTAGGGGAATGACATCATTAAGTTCTCGCCTTTTATAGTCGCCTGCTGTAGCAGATTAAAGCGAAAGGAATCCTGATTTTCACTGGGATCATTGCATAATATCACAGTGCCTATTTTTCGCAGTTTATTGTCCATCTGGAGCCTTCGTTCTGATCTGTCTTTTGCTTCCTTTTCCATTATTTTGGCTATAGCAGGAGGATGTTTCCTTGACATTGAATAATTCGAATTTTCAGATTGCTGCGAGTAACCCGCTGTAAATCATCGTTACAGCAATTTGTTTGAGATGGCTTGTTGAGAACATTGTCAAGGCCTGAATCATGTGGTGCTGCCGAGGCGCGGAAGAGGAAAGCTATCGGCCTCCCGCTCAACAGTATACTGCCCCACCCAGAGGAGGCAATCCCTATGGTAACCACACTATTCGATCTTGTTTTCTTTAAGAAAATTTCAGTGTGCAACTTTAATAATGAAAAAGAAAGAAAAGCTGCTTTAATAGCCATTGACCACGATCTCAAGCGAGAAGTAGTGTACTTGTTGCTCTCATTTGCATATTTCTCTTCCGTGTTTTTCTAATGGTTAGTCATTGCCCTTGCCACTTTTAGGGTTCTTAAGTTAAAGCATGAGAGTTCTATGTTTATCGAGGGCAATTTTACTTGTTGATGCTCTCATTCTTTTGTCTTCAACTTTTTTTTTCCTCTACAGCATTTAAGGATGTCAGGTCACAGCCTCAAGAACACCAAGTTTCGATGTCTATATACTGTTATATCCTGTTCTTAAGAAATAAATACGTAGAAAATACAGAAATGTCAACTTCAGTTTTTCATTGGCGACTTGGATGTGATTATCAAATATCCATGTTATGCATCTTCTCTTTTTTCTTTTGCATATATTTGGTTGGTGTTCTGGAGAAGGGGATCAGTTTGAGTGTTATTTGAATTCGGTTCTGACCCAGTGGTATCTATTTTCTTTTCCTTTCCTTTTCCTTGTTCAGTAGGTGGTGAGAGAGGGGAGACGAAGAGCTCCAATGTCGTCAGAAGTGCGGCTCCGCAAAAGGTTTTGCCCATTGAAACGCCGGCTTTGCCATTAAACGAACTGAATAGGTTGACAGGGAACTTCGGTTCAAAAGCTTTGATTGGGGAAGGTTCTTATGGCCGTGTGTTCTACGCGAGGTTAAGTACCGGTCAGGAAGCAGCAGTAAAGAAATTAGATACCAGCACTTCACAAGAACCTGACTCAGAATTCGCAGCGCAGGTAATTCTCCTGTGTCCGAAGTTACATTTAATTGACTGCAGTATTTTGACCCGATAAGTTGATTATATGACGTGTCTTGTCTCACAGCTGTCGAATGTTTCGAGGCTCAAGAATGAACATTTCGTTGAATTGATTGGATACTGCTTGGAGGCGAATAACAGAATCTTGGTACTTCAGTTTGCTACCAAGGGTTCTCTACACGATGTCTTACATGGTATGACCAAATAAACTTGGGGGGTTTTCCAGACTTGTTGTGAGAAAATGCCAGTGTAATGTGTCCGTGTTGTTGCAGGAAGGAAGGGTGTGCAGGGTGCCGAGCCTGGTCCAGTCCTTACTTGGAATCAGAGAGTCAAAATTGCTTATGGTGCAGCAAAAGGCCTTGAGTATCTGCACGAAAAGGTTCAGCCTTCTATTGTTCATAGGGATGTCAGATCCAGCAATGTCCTGCTCTTCGACGATTTTGTCACCAAGATTGCCGACTTTAACTTGTCAAATCAGTCTTCGGACACGGCTGCTCGACTGCATTCCACTAGAGTCTTGGGAACTTTTGGATACCATGCTCCAGAGTAAGCTTAGTTTGTACAAATGATCAGCATTTTTATGTTTTGTCTTTTGGATGGGGTCCAAATTGTTGCATGCTTAGTGGAAAAGCTAGCATGTTATTAGATCGTCTAAAATTAACGGAAAGGAGAATATGAGTAGTAGCAAGGGTATCAACAATGTTGGAAATTAAAGGAAGCAGGAAAATATTAGTAATTTTACATATCGGCATGCTCCCTGTTGACAGTTCCATCCTCAAATGAAGTCGGTCCTTTTCGCCGGGTAGTTTATGAGAGGATTAATCTATGCTGATCCTCTTTTTCATCCCAAAATTTTGCGGACAACGTGAATAAAGAAGCACAGACATGCAGCCACCGACGTTGCATAGTGCAAGCACTTAATTGAGGTGGAGGCATACTTAGATACAAAGACAATGTTTCTTCCCCTTGGTTATGGTATTCAACATGGTCTCTCATAGGGAAAAGATAGCATGGTATATATACAAAAACTTGCGAAGCTTAAACAGAATTTCTGGACTTGTAAAAGGTTTTGAAGAAATCTATAAATATCAGAACCATAACATAAGATTTTGCAATTATGAACACTGGGAGCAACAGTCAAACAGCAAATGGTCTATTAGTTGGGATTTGTACGCTGAAAAGGTGCGTGAACTGAGATTATGAAAGTCACTCTTCCACATCTTGGAAATGGAAAGTGTACTAGTATTGCAGAGTTTTCTACCCTTGAATGCATTCAATAGAACAAGTGTTTGTAGAAATGCGGCCATTAACAGAACAGAAGGGTTCAAAAACTCCTTTACATCTAAGGCTCATCAAAGCCCTATAAGTTCTGTAAATTTGGGAACAGGGCTATCAAATGGTCAACTGCGAAATCCCGTGAACGGTTAAGGTCAGTAGTTTTTACTTGAAGTAGTCACTAAGAGAAAGAAATAGGTATCTTTATAGTATTTGAAAGTAGTAGTCGTCCTATCAATAGGAATTTTGGGGGAAAGCAATTGTCTAGTTATTCATCAAAACATCATCAAATAGCTTCCTGATGGAGCTCATCTCTCTTTGTGACAAAAACCTTAAGGAGGTTAGCCATTTGGTTTGGTTTCAGTTTACTGTAAAATCTTCCCTCAATTGATTAGTGAATGACTACTGCCCAGCCTAAGAGTCAGATTGTTATTCTCAGTCACAGTATGTAATAAACTCTTGCTCTCTTTTGCAGATATGCAATGACGGGGCAGATAACTCAGAAAAGTGATGTCTACAGTTTTGGAGTTGTTCTACTAGAGCTTTTGACGGGAAGAAAGCCTGTAGACCATACAATGCCCAAAGGACAGCAGAGTCTTGTTACTTGGGTCTGTTTTTACCCTCCATAACAATGGTTTTAGACTTTCAATGCTTTCTGGTCACCTGTGTTTAACTGAAGTTTAGTGTCTTGGTAATACTGCAGGCTACGCCAAGACTGAGTGAAGACAAAGTGAAACAATGTGTCGACCCAAAGCTTAATGATGACTACCCACCTAAGGCAATCGCAAAGGTGATGACAACATTTCAGTCTTTGCTACTATTTTCTTTGACAAGATGAATAAAAAAATGGTGGAATAAAGTCCTTGAATGAACTTTCAGGAAAATGAGTTAAGTGTAATTTCAGATTGCCCTCGGCATTGACATCCATCAAGATTTAAGTTCGGTAGGAAAATTTTACTTGAGCAGGAATGATACTACAAAGCTAGTCCCATTGACGAAATGTTTTTGGTTAGAGGGCAGGAAGGAGAACGAAAATTGAAACTTGGCTAAATTTGTGAACTTGTCCATCTTTTGTGCGATCGATATGCCAAAGATAACAATGAAACATATACAAACATATTGCCTGAAATCATAGTCTTGAGAACATCAACATAGAAAAATAATGTGACTTTTGGTTGTAGATGGCATGATATGATTGCCATCTAATTAACTCATTGTTTTGCTTTAATGTTTCAGCTAGCAGCAGTTGCAGCTTTGTGTGTGCAGTATGAGGCGGATTTCCGGCCGAACATGACCATCGTTGTCAAGGCGCTGCAGCCGCTGCTTAATTCTAAGCCAGCAGGCCCGGACTGTCATTTGTAGAATCACTAATTTAAGTTGAAATTTGGAATTTAGAATTCTGTCTTTTTTTTTTAAACTATTATCAGTTCCTTTTGATAAACTCTTATCTTCCACATTTGACATCACTGAGTATCTAAACTATGCAATTTACATTCCTGAGAACTGCTTTAGGAGTTCATGGTGGTAGCAGCAATGAGATTTATCCGTTAAGGTCACTTCAACTTACTGATCTTTTTGTAAATCTGCTATATAGAAGCCAATCATTCATCGTCTAGAGTTATGTTTGAGAAGAAACAGCTAGGAATTATTTCCTGACTTAATTTCTGTCTCTGAAAATGATTGTTTGATTTAAACAGTGATACAGTTGGTTATAATAAAGAATGAGGTTTCCTCCATGGACCCTCCTGCTAGTGAAGCTCCTGAAAATTTGCTTCGAATGATTAAGGAAAACTAAAAGGTTAAACAAAAGCTTGAATTCTGAGCTCATGAAGCTGAATTTACTTTACTTGATCAAATTTCAGTTGTTGTATTACACTGAGAGGTCCCTCTAACATAATAGAAGTCGTATTCATGCCCCATTGAACTTCAAAACAGTCAGATAAAATCCAGGCTCATCTACGAAATCTGATATTTCAAAGGAATGGGCAACTGCCACCTTCTCTAAGGTCATCTTATCAGGCAAATCAGAGACTATGCAGTCGGGGAATTCTTGCCGCTGCTGCTCCAGGACTTGCCTCCCTAGAGGATGACCAATAATGATTCTGGAACCTGACACAAACGCAGATTCTGAGAAGGTCAACCTAAGAAAAATGGAGAATAACTACATCTAAACTACCATAACTATTCCTAATATGGAGCCCGTCAATACTAGCAAATACCACAATCAAACACAATAATGTGATGGTAACCAAATGTTTATGTAACAATCAATCAGCAGTACTGTTCACATATAGCAATAATTCTACTAGGGATGGAAACAACATTAAGCTTATTTTGTAATAAATGACAGAAGGATTTGCAGACATGAGGATAGCAAAAGATAAAACAGAGATGAGCTCGGAACAGCATATAAGAATAGAACAAGAACACAAAGTACCTGGGAGGCATTGCTTGGCTAGTGCTTCAAAAACCTGGTCAAGGGTGAACGGTAAAGCTGGCAGATAATAAATGTACACCACATCAAAAGGTGCCCACTTATCTGGAACATATATTAGTTCACCTTGCCAGCACTTAACCTTGTCATATTTTTCCTTTATACAAGCCAACACTAAGAGTGAATCATGGACAACAAGCAGAAGCTGGCAATTTGACATATCAACCAACCTATCTACAAAACCTTCAGAACCAAAAGTAACCAAAATCTTGGAGGTGCTCTCTAGTTCTCCTGCAGATATTATGCGTCTGACATTGTTGCCAGCTTGAGGATCGTCATCCATCTCAAGAAAGGACCAATCTTTCTCTACAAGTTCCTCAAAGTTCATAACAGGTATTGCCCCCTCATTTGACAGAGCGTTTGTACTCATATGCAACAAACGGAAATTTGATAAGTCAAAGGATAAAGCAGAATGAGAGAGATGGTGTTTGCGTTGACGGTGGTCACTAGAATCAAAATAACAACACCGGGGTGCGATATAAGGTAGGGGACGACCGGAAAGTGATGGGAACAGAGGTAGGGAAGAAGAGAAATGTAGGGAATTCATCACGAACTTTAAGTCAGCTGCAAATTCTTCTCTGGTAAATGTGACTGAACCCAAAAAGTTATTTAGCTTGATGCAAAGAACCGAATTAAGCTCCCTCCTCCCCTTCTGAAAAAAATCGGTCAATCCATCATACTTTCTCTATTTCCTTCTCATTTGTGCACTGTAACAAAGAGACATTGATGTCACTTTCATTCAATAACCAAATAAAGAAAGGGAAATTAAAAGCTAAATGCTTCGTCTATTTGAAAAAAGCCACTACAAAAGAAATTCTCTCAACTAAACAACATGACAACTAGGGTTTGCTCTCGCAATATAAATAGTGAACATCCACTGAGCAACTTCTAACCAAAGTATCTAACGCGCATTGCAGTAAATGACTTCATCTCTATATGTAATCAACGTACATATTGATGGTACCAGTATGAAGTTCAAACGAAAAACAGAGACCATGTTGCCGCATTTGAAGTACCCGTTATTCTTTCCTCCTCCCATTCTCCTAATGGATCGATTCTAGTCTAATAGCAGCATCAAACCCAAAAGTACAAGGATCATACTTTTACACCGGAATATATGAGAAATGACCATAAACTTCTACTCAAAAGATTTGATTTTCTTCCTTCTCAATCTACAGTTCATTTGCATCATTAAGTTGAGGGCTCTATCCATTCTATAGCATGAATCTGATCACAGCAAGTACTTCTGAAGCTCTATCACACGGCATAATACAAGCTTCACTCATCTAGCAAATCTAACAATGGCCAAGAGAGTACGATAGCAGGATTGTCCAGGGATACGCTGCTCCAAACCCACTAGTCAGCAGCCCCGCCCGCGCCACGCATGTTGATCCCCCATTCCTGCCCCCCACAGTGGCCATGAATCCCCGCATCCCAACCCCATTTACCCCATTTTTCCGCATACAACAACAGTCCTTCAACACATCTCTTGCAAAACCACGAGACTCTTCTTTGCACACCGGATCATAGTTTGCAGTAACTGCGTCCACTAACAATACTTCAACATCAATGGAAAAAAAAATCAGTCAACCACCCAAATGATTCCAAACCCAGAGACTGACCCATATAAAATCTCTACAAGAAATAACAAAATCCGTAACAATTTCATCAGGCGCCAGCAGCAAAATTAGGCCAATCAACCCAACAAAAAGATCGAATCTTGCGAGTACTCATTCGCCCTGCATCGAAATGCAGCAACACTTGCAAGCACACAGAGAGAGAGAGAGAGCATGAGTGATTCGAAGGTGCAACCTGCGGGCACAGAGCGAGCATCCCGCCGCTTGATGAAGCTGCAAACGGCGTCGGGCGAAGATGGCGGTGATCCACCGCCGGAGTTTCAGTCGACGGAGGATATCAGCTGGCTAGTGGCTAATGGCTATGGCTATCCAACCGCAAACTGGTAAGGGCACGCCCGTTAGGCTTCGAGCCTAGAAAGATAAATTAAACCTATTTTCATTTTTTTTCTTTTTGCCCTTTTCGATTTATGGTACTCAAAAACTCATTTTAGTAAATATCATATCTAATTATATAGCCCTAATGCAACGACTCGATTCCGTATAAAATGCCAATAAAGAAACATATTACATACGCCAACTAAATTACAAAATTATTCGTCAAAACTGGAAAAAAATTAGGGAAAAAGCCATAAAAAACTCCAAACTTTGCTCCGTGTGACACATTTACCACGAACTTTTTTTATGACACCAAAAATCCCAAACTTTGCTTTTTGTGACACATTTACCCCAATGTATTTAGTCTATAGGCATTTTCGTCTTTTTTTCTTTTTTCTTTTTTTTTTCCTTTCCGGCGAGGGGGGCCCTCGCCGGCGTCGAGGGGGGCCCTCGCCGGCGTCGAGTGAGGTTTTTGGTGTCACAAAAAAAAGTTCGGGATAAATATGTTTTTTTTTTGGACAAAGGGGTAAATATGTTAAAGGGGATAAAATTTGAGATTTTTTGTGGCTTTTTCCCAAAAAATTAAAACTCTATAGATCCGTTTACTTTTTCCGATCTAAATAAACCTGCAAATACTATTAAGAATTTGTCCCGTAATGATCCGTGTAAAATCACGATGCTTACGATTCCCAAGATGCGAATACTAACTATATGCTCAATATTTCACAGCCAACTTCTCAACATCTCAAATGCGCATGTTACAGTTTTGAAATTCGATTATAAACCCAAATTACGTCCTTGACTTTTTAGTTTTTGTTACTCCTTGTGCCCGAACTGACAATTGAGAAGAATCCATCTTTTATTAGGCCTCAACTTGGGTCAATTCAAGGCCCCGAAGCCTATATTTCAGCACGTGGGTTCCTTTGCATGGCGACGAAAGTGTCCGAGCAAAACCGAAGCGACTGTTGTAACCATTGCATTGCAGCACGAACTCGAGAAAGAGGATCAACGGACACTCGTCCTTTCAGCACGTGGGTTCCTTTGCATGGCGACGAAAATGTCCGAGCAAAACCGAAACGACTGTTGTAACCATTGCATTGCAGCACGAACTCGAGAAAGAGGATCAACGGACACTCGTCCAGTCATCTCTCTCTCTGTTTGCATGCATGCTTTCGAAGGCAGATGCGGTTTCAGTGGGGCTCGTAACGATCCGATTTGCATTTACTGCAGATCTTGCTTTTCAAGGCTCCTGAAGGAGGAGGAGGTCACGTAATCTGTCTCCGTTATGCACATCACTTATGGAAGCACAGTGTTTGACTCGCCCTTGAATCCACCGTACACTTGGGTCGGGCGGTGGGAGTACGTGGCCACGACAATCTTGCATGAAGAAGAGAATGCCGTTGACATGTTAAATGGATCTTAAAATCCATATATGACCAATTTATTTTTTAAATGGATCATAAATGGGTTAATACAACTTTGAAAAGCATATTTTAAATGGGTTTTGAAGTTTTAAGCTTATCATAAATGGATCTTAATAGATTAAGTGTGGAACTCATTTCCAATCTACCCATTAAGCCCACCCCTTTTTATAAAAAAAATCAAAAATTTTTTTATTTATATATATTTTTTAATTTTCGGTCGGTGGCCGATCACAGCGACGGCCAGTGATCGGCTACTAGCCACAGGGGAGGAACAACCTCGTCAGAGGCCGGCGAGGCCTCGGGCTCAGTGAGCTTGAGGTTTGCCAAATCGCTGAGACTAAAGCCTCGCCCAAGGTCAATGAGGTTGAGCCCACCAAATTCCAACAAGCCCAAGGTCTCATTGATTTGGCAAGACTCGAGCTCTCCGACCTCAGGTGATCTTGACCTTACCAGATCTAGCGAGGTGGAGCCTCACTTGAGGCTGGTGAGGCTCAGCTCGGCTTGGCTCGCCGGAATCAAGCGAGCTTGAGGCTCACCTGAGGCCGGCAAGGCCGAGGCCTTGCCATATCGGCGAGCTCATCCTCGCCTGTGGCCGCTGGCCAGCCATCGGCCAAAAATAAAGGAAACAGAAAAAATTAAAAAATTGATTTTTTTAAATAAATAAAATGAAAAATTATTAAAATGCATGCATGAAGTAAAATCAAATCATATTTTATATACCAAACGTCAGAAGATATTTTCTAATTCATTTTCAAGTTTCAACTAGACACTGGAAATTTTTTTATTTTCTTGGAAAATGAATTCATGGAAAATATTTTATAAAAATGTTGCATTTTTCACGAAACAAAAAAAACCTCAATTTAAAAAAAAATTGTAAAAATTGTTTACTAGTTTTGTATTGTATGAAAATGTTTTAGTAGTATACTTTTTAAAAAGAGCCATAAGAAACAAGTTATCCTATATTTAGTTAAATATATAAGTATTTTACTAATATGAGTCGGGTCGGGATATTTATGTTACAAATAAATGAGTTAATGGATCAATTTACGTCAGACCATTTATGACTCGATCCAAACTCTACCCCGACCCACCTATTTAACAGGTCTACCTTAAAGTAATAATGTCATCCACCCGTCGTTCTGTTAAATTAAACCGTTCGCTCGGGAAAGGTATAAGATTGCGGCGAACTCTACTTGAAAAGTTTTCACGACCATCATGCATTAGATTGGCTCGGTCCATTATATCAAATGCGAAGTAAGTATATAAAGTACTTTTCAGCTCCCCCTAACATGTAATACAAATACTCTCTCTCTCTCTCTCTCTCTCTCTCTCTCTCTCTCTCTCTCTCTCTCTCTCTCTCTCAACACACATTATAGCTGTGAGAGTATTTAAATTTATTATTTAGTAGTTATATTTATTACATATTTTTGGTATATTAGTATAGTTTATACTATAGTTTATTATTTAATTTAATATTTAATAAAATTTGGATTAGTTAATATTTTAATTACTTAATATAAATAGAATTAATCAATAGAATTTCTATAATTTAATAGAATTTTAGAATGGAATAGAATTCCAAATTCGAATTCTTTTGAATTCTATTTTCTTTCTATTTCATTTTCCTTCAAAAATAACGATAGAAAGAAAATATTTAATAATAAATAAATAGCATCGAGAAAATTCGAGTGTTACTACTAGTTGCTTGACCCACGCTTCGGATCCGTTGTTCTTGTAAAATATACTTGATAGCACAAAGTTTAAAAGGATTAAATGAGAAAAACTAAGTAAATTGAGGTAAGAGATAGGAAATTCACATAGAAGCAAAAAGTACAGGTAATTATGATCTACATGACTCAATATGTGTAACTTTTACCTTATTTATTCAATACATATTATAGAACTGGTGTTTGAGAAAATTAGAATTTGTTTTTCTTGAAATTTGATAAAAGATACGTCAGAGTAAAGATATACACATTGTAGGATTAATGGAAAAAATCATATACAATACCAACGAGAAGCTAAGTTTCTTTCCATCGTATTGGGAAGCATGCATAAAAAGAAAAAAACTTTTACAATATCTTTCATCATCTCATTGGCCGACCTTGACCTTATTATCTGAAGATCATATGTAGTATTCAGAGTTTGCCTAGATTTGGTACCGCTCTCGCAGCTCGTATTGAAACAGTGCTTTACATGTAAATGTCCAATCAACCGTTGCTCTCAATGCATTTTAGGGAGAACTAGCTAACTCTGTGTCCGAATGGCATTTCGCCCTTACCGCAACTCAGCCACCGATTCTTCAATATCAATCGATACGAACCTCCACTTAGTTTCATTTGAACTTCATCCTAGTCATGGATAGATCACCTAGGTTTGGGTTCATAAGAAATGGCGATTGCCCTGTGAAGAGTTGCTTTTGCTACGGCTTCAGTAGGTTAAGAGTCATCACATTGAAAATTCAATACATAATCAAAGTATGTAATTGTACTCCATAGGTACTGATAATAAGTAGTAACTCATCTCCCAATAAAAGCTTGAAAATTTCGTCACTGTTAATCTATGCAATAATACATTCAAGTACGACTCAATGAACATCTTTTTGATATTCTTCACTAGTAGTTTTACTCTAGTTTGAATTATGTAGGTTTTTGTAATTTTTGAGAATACTAATGTTATTGAGCATACTAAATTTTCGAAGAGAGATAACAACATAAATACATATATGTGATACTAAATTGGTATTTGCACGTGTAGTGCATTTAATGTGGACATATGTTTTCTAATGAAAGAATAATTGCCTCTTATGAAGAAAACCTACGAGAAAACTTTTTAGAAGCTAAATCCAAACAAAATTGTCTAAATCTATCACATGAAGTAATATTGACTCTATCACGATCTATACATTACATAGTGTTAGGATGTTCTCAAGTATCTAAAAACCACAGAAATTATCCCATCAGTCATAAATCCATTATACAAATGCCAATTCAGTCATGAACTTTTTCACAAGATTTTCTTGTAGTTCTTTCAGTCAATTTTAATCGAAAATCACTGACATGGCGATGTGCCACGTAGGATAGCGATGATTAAATCATCACGTTAGCGACTTTTTGCGAAAATTAACCGAAATGAGTACATTGAAATTTCATGCAAAAAAAAAGGATTAAATTGACAAAATTAAAAAGTTTGGGATTGAATTGATATCCGTACACTGGGTTTAGAACTAATTAGGCAATTTTTTCATTATATATGCATATTGTGTATAGAGTAATAGCGACTCTATTATACACAGAGGTACTATCATGTTTTATCCACGTTAACTATGCAAGAATATGGAAGAAAATTTGGGTTGACAACCAGATATGTATCTACCTTTGAAGGGAAGAAGAGAACTAGTTGACAACATAAAATGCATACTGTAAAGGTGAACTGTATTTATGACCGTTGACCTTAACTTTATTCATCAGCTAATTAATTGATCAATATTTTCTACTAGGCAATAACTACACACTGTTAATGACCACTATCTCCATTTAACATCAAGAGAGGGGCTTTAAAGTGGGGGACTACTATGG
Organism: Syzygium aqueum; assembly: GCA_031216185.1. Lineage (NCBI taxonomy): Eukaryota > Viridiplantae > Streptophyta > Magnoliopsida > Myrtales > Myrtaceae > Syzygium > Syzygium aqueum. The sequence goes on from CM062231.1 coordinate 24,575,926, forward strand.
TGAACAAAGAAAATTTGCTTCACTAAGAATAGCATATTCGAACCAAGTAGATTAGAAACTATTTAATAGGATTCTATGTTGAATACAAAATAATTATGCAAACGGATTCCAAGATATATATATAGAGAGAGATCTCTACAAGCAAATAATGTTGCAATAGTATATCTTTAATTGTTTCAATCATTAGCTTATGTCATTATCACCAAATATACTGAAAGAACTCGATAGCAATTGTAGCAACGAAAAATAACCACCTGTTAAAATTTTGTTTTTAAAGAGGAAGCAAAGATGGCAAAATAGATATTTGACGAATAAGGAGACTCTTTTTATCATACGCTTATACTCATTAACGTCGGAAAACCCCCGAACACGACGTGCATGTTTTCTTAACTTGTTGCATGTGTGTAGATATAATGTAGGGAAGTACTGACGTTTAGGTCCATGCTTATACATGGGGATGGCCAATATGTAGCAACAATATAAAAGTTTTATCTTCGTGCATCCGCTATTCCATTTACATGATTGATTCGATGATAATCTGCGACTTTCTATGAACAAATGAATCCTTTCAGCTAGGATATATAGTTAAAAATATTTGGCCGCCTGCTGCTATACAAAGGAAAATGACATGTATGGCCATTCTTATGTAAGCGATGGTTACACAATCATGCAGCTCATTTCTTCTATAAAGACTAAACCAGATTATTCTAACGTTGGCATTTGCAGAAAATACTAAGATTTATCCAGACATTGCTCATAACGCTCGGATGAAGACGAATTTAACCCTAATTCTCTCCTTTTCCCTTTAACACCAGGTGTCTAGTCCTTTGCTTCACTTCTGCATCATGCTCCTCACCAGGATTTAATAAGAACCCTAAACATAACCCCGCCTTTTGATGCTAGCTTTCTTTACTGCAAATCCATCGCTTCTCATTCTGATTGATTGCTCTAAAACTCATTTAAAATTGAATTAAAAGCTTTATCGTGTGACGAAGATACATGATCAACAACACACATGTATGCAGTCCCATATTTTCCTGAAATGTCATGCTTGTCATGCAGGCACATAGACAAGCCTTACAAACAGGTTCAAAGGAAAGTTTTTCTTAAGTACAGTCGAGGCAAAACGTGTTGTGTCCTTCCTCATACTTAACCTCCCTTTTTCCTCTATAAAAAGCTTAACGACCTTGATACTCTAACGCCACACAACCCTTTCTCTTACAAAAAATCTCTCTCTCTTTATGGCAAAAGCAAACTCTTCAGAGAGCTCAACAGCTAATTCAAACCCATCGGCTGAATCTTTGAGCCTGGATTCACCCAGATCCTACAATTGCACATTTTGTTCCAGATCTTTCATTTCTTCACAAGCCCTAGGCGGTCACCAGAATGCGCACCGCAAAGAGAAGAGAGAAGCCAAGAGACTCTACATTGAAAAACGCCTCTCTTTCATGAAAAACTCTGCCACCGCAAGCCAACCGCCTCCTCTCAGGGTTGATCGTTTTGCAGCTGCCCCAGTGTTCAACCCTGCAGCGGCCCACGGTGGTGGCTCTGGCATGGGCTTGCCATTCAAGCCGGAGCAAGGTAATGGTCCTCAATGTGCCCTATGGTTACCTTTGATGACGCCTGAGATCAGATGCTGGAATGTTGCGAGCTCCGCAGCAAACCAAGAGACCAGCCCTGGTTGTGACTTCTTGAGGTTGTCAAAGAGGGGGAGTGGCTCAGATCCTAACAAGAGCAAGGACTCAAAAGAAGAGGGAGGTCTGGACTTGACTTTGAAGCTGTGATACAGTGAACCTTTTTGTGCGCTCTTTACACCGTGTTTTATAAGACAAGATGCACATGTAACTAAAAACCAGAAAAAATGTATGAACTTTACTAGATCGAAGAACAAATAGTGCAAAACATATGTCCATATGTGTCTACAAAACTACTAATTTGCTCAAGCATAAAAATGATCGGACTCTGAATTGTTATCGCCGTTAGAACGAAACCCTGGGAATTAAATGATGAAGAAGCTTGTGGACTAAAAGGAAAGTAGAAAATGCACAGCATAAATCAGAGAAGATGAAGAGAGAGAAAGCTGAATTAATGGTTCTTTGGTTTCTTCTGTAAACCTTGCTCAATTAGTTGCCTAATAATGTGCAAGACCTCGCTGATCTGTCGGTGCATTCTGTCATCCATCTTGGGTTTACCTTTCCGATTTCCTGCTAAGTTCTAGCAACTGCATACTTTATGCATCACTCATGGTCATATCTGAGGCTTACAAACAACAAAGTGGTCTTGGCTTCATTAAATAATCAGAATTGCTATCGTTTTCTCCAATTTCGATTAATTGCTCTATGTGGCCTAGCATTAATTTGCCTGAAATGCAGATTTGAGATGATAAACATCATCTAGTGATGCTTTAACTCGGTTGAAAACAACACTAATGGCTTCTATAGAGAAAATTTCATCATGATGACATTCGATTGTCATCTTCTTCTTTTTCATTTTGTTGCTTTAGCGGTCATGTGGTGTCTGGGCTAACTTTCGTGCATTTCGACTCATCGGCCTCCCTAAATGGTCTTAAGGGTTCACATTGCCATCCTTCAAAATCCAAACCTATTATTACATGTGAGTTCGTTAATGAAAAGCGTTTAAACTTATCAAGTGTTGAGTATGTCTTGAATTCTGTTTCGGATATAATCCAAGCCCGTGGCCCAACACTAATCCTCGGCAAGGGTGTGGGGGCTGTACCCTCACGGTATAAGGTAATATAAATATTGATTTTATCAAGTTATTAGATTTTGAGTAGAGATAGAAAGAGTTCTAAGGTTTTTTATTTTTTTCGAGCCACCCTTTGTAATTCTTGAATTTTCCTATCGAATTTTGGTTCTCCTCTCCCCATAGTTTTTCCCGCAAGGGTTTTTCATGTAAATCTGTGTCTTCTTTTATTCTTCTAAGTTTTAATTTCGTTATTGATCCGCATTAGTCATAACATCTAGAGAAAATCACCAAAAGCATGAATTGATAAGATGGATTGGGCATTATACCGAGAAAGTTGCAGCATTGTATAAGTAGAAACTTCTAGTAATTGGTTAAGGAAAAAAATCAATTGGGAAGTTAAGGATACGACACAGTCGTTGCTAGGATGTAATTACATACTGTTAGCCTCAAGCTTACACTAAGCTTTAATTCTGAGCTTCACCGTCTACAAGTTCACCATTTCTTTAGCTTGAAGTGCAAACTAGCTCACTCTAAGGTGTCATCAAGGTTGAAATGGTTCAAACCTGTCTTAGCAACTCAATATGGTAATGGGTCGTGATCGTCCTCACGATTGTGGGTGCAAAGTGAAAAGAAATTGAATTGATGGAAAGAGAGCAACAAAGCAAGTATATAACAATTATCACTGAGTTCAATAAATACGTGCAAATTCGAGGAGTACTTTCTCCATATTCTATCTTGTGACATGACATGTCCAACTTGAACAGCATACAAATCGAAGGATATGCTACCGCATATCAAGAAGTTACAGGTGAATTGACTTCCTAGTTTGAGAATGAATAAGGCGATATGGCGAGCGTCGATTCTAGTGTTTGTTATCTCAGTTTAGCAGCTTGAGATCATGGCACCCAGCTTATCTGTTTCTCAACAACACGTGTCGCGATCTCAATATGGGAATTTGTCAAACCAATGTCCAGGTAGTAGTACTCAATACTCACCAGAGAAGCTCAAATTACTCCTGGGGCTTCAGAAAACAAATTACATACACGTGATTGGAGCGCGTCCACACGAAGAGACACCCTCCTGTATTTACAAAACATCAGGCTCTATCATTCACTTAACAGAACAATCCTGTACAAAGCCGCATCTTCCCAAACCAATCCCTAAACAAAGCAAAAAGCCAGCGTACAGTCCACATCTCAAACCATCACATCCTTACCCTATGCGGATTTTAAAGACCACTTCATCGTTGATTTTCTTTCGCCAAATCAGGAATGTCAGTTTCCGGTCCATGCGATTTTTTCAGCTTTGCAACAAGAACCCACATGTTAGCAAGCTCGTTCTCCAAGTAAGCTTCTCTATGCTTGGACTCCTCCACTTTCTTTTGCAGCTCAGACTCCCTTTGGTCCTTCTCCTGAAGAATGGCTTCATAAGCTACCTCTCTTTCTCGGATTATTGTCAGTTCTCTTTTCATATCAGCAGCAGGCGAGACACTTTGGTCTTGACGCTTCATGTGGCTCTCCCTCCGTCCATTACGGATCGTACTACTGTTCCTGCGTGGTGTTTGGGAGTTCCTAGAAGCTGCCAGCTCAGCAGTGAGCCTCTCGTTATGATTCATGAGTTTCGCGACTTCTTCTGACAAGGCCTTGAGCTCGACAGCAGCGGCTGAGGCAAGGCCTTTGGCATACGAACTGTCGTCAGCCAGTTTCTGATTCCGAACTTCTAACTGTTGGTTGGACTCAGTTAACTCAGTCACCTTTCGGTTCAATTCTTCAATCTTGGTAGCCTAAGGAAGTACAGGAGTTGGTCAAGATGTTCACGGAACAGTGTTGTATCAAATGAAAAGCATAAATAAGTTATGACTTATGATCATTATTTATTTGCTCCTCATTAAAATGTCATAACTAAAGCAATTTAATTACAAGACACTTTGACTGCACAAACAAATTAAAGTTTTAGAAAAATATATGAGCTGTCAGGAATGTTCTCATAATCACACCCTTATACTCAGAATGCACAAGCAGGTGCAAACAAGTTTCTGGAAGTGTCAGGATTTGAACATAGACAGGTGTTTTGAGATCATGCTATACAAACCTTTTTCCCAAAAACTTAAATTGTCATAGAACAGACCAAAAATGCATATAACAAATTTCTTAACAATCACAAAAAAGCAAATAATCTAATTTCCAGGAGACCTTTACTTTGGTGGTTGGCTGAAGGCAGGTAGTAAGCTACTATCAATGTCAACCAGAAAGAGATCAATGCACCAAAACCTGGAAGCTTCCCTATAACTGAGTGACAGAGTATACATGAAAATGTTACCTATGATGACTATTGCACAGCTTTCATAAGCAGTATCCATCAATTGGCTATGACTCCATTAAATACTCTCCTAGACCAGAGACTAAGATCAAAAGAGATGGTTAAAAGTCCAAGAGGAAACCTGTCTTTGTACAAGCGAGCCTTCACTTTTGTCAGTAGCCAAATTATCTTCTTTTTGCAAGCCAAGTTCTCCAAGAAAAATCTTCACTCCAGCAAGTCTCTGAGAGTAGCCAACTGATGGACTAAGCTTTCTCAAATCCAAACCATCCGAGAGCTGTTGCCTCAAGGATGTTATTGTTTCTTGCAATCCTTCACACTCACGAGTCTGTACCAAAACCAGTGCAAGTCCAAAATGGGTTTTAAAACTTTGACAATTGTCATGAACCAAACTATGGTATAACAGAAATGCATGAATTTAAAAGCTTGGGGTACCTTTTCGTTGAGCTGCTCTTGAATGACACGGTTATCTGCAGTTTTAACCTGACGATTCAACAAGCCAAATAGATTAATTATAAGCAGAGACTTGTAGATACAAATAACAAATGGCCCATATCTCTCTGTTTATGCCCTTGAAATTAAACTTCCGCGTATCAGATGAGGCAGTAGCCAAGTAGTCAGGTGAAGTTGCCAACTCAGCAAGCAACTCAGATTGATTACAATAAAGGTAAGGAAATATACAACCCACATTTTTATTCTGTTGGCATTGCATGTGAGGCTTGAGGCAGGAATCTAATGTGGATAGACATGACGACTAGGGGTGTCAATGGGTCATCATGTCTATCATATGACAGCATAAAAAGGAATAAAAATGTGGGTATAGTGTTTGCTCTTGACACCCCTAATGATGACAGCATAAAAACGAAATGAGCTTAAATGCTTTAACAGACGCCAAGAAATCAACTACCACTATCGGGTAATCATGCATATATCTTCATGTTTTTTAACACTTTTTCAGCAGAAAGGACGTCATAGATGGCAAACATCACAATTCCATCTTCAAAGATAACTCCAGTGCTGCTCATTACGCATCTATAGATTATCAGGAGCACTTCTGTATAAAATAATTATATAAATCTGCCAATCCACCGTGGCAATTTTCCTTAAGTACTCTAAAGACAGATAAGAACGTATAATAGCATCAACACATGCATTAATAAACTACCTCAAGTTCGAAGGACTTCTCATTCAGTTGAGCCATCAGGTCAGCAATATGCTGCAACATTTGGAGATACAGAGCATAATGTTGTCTGCGAACCCATAAAACAGCCAAAACATTTGAAGAAACGTGCAACTTACTTGAGATACTTCATGTTTACCCATCTTGTCATGAGAAGCAACGATGGAATCAGCAATTTGCTTCTCAAGCAAAGCTATTTGTTCATTCTTGACCTTAATTTCATCATGTAACTTCTTCATCTCCACCTTAAATACCAGCAAACTGTTAAGATAGTACTTGATTACATTATACAAGATTTAAGATCCAAGGGAAGAAAAAATTACATGAATCTGTTCCTTCTGGGGGTTTCTTGCAGCCTCCTCTGATAACCGCTTTAAAGCACTCGAATGTAGTGCCAACTCCCCCGACAATATCTTTTGTTGCTCCCTTAGGAGTTCGATCTGATCGATTGATTTTAGGCTACTCTGTACCCCATAGAATACAAGTACAAGCAAATGGTTAAAAATGTAACTCACCACAAATTTGGACTTGCACATTTAGACAAACATACATAAGTACATTGATACATGCAAACCTAACCTACAATATATGTGCATGTTCATATGTACGGTGCATCATGTTTGCATGCCTTCATGTGCATGTGTGTGGACTGAGAAAGGAGAGAGATCTCATATGAATCATGACACACTCATGCATGCATGCATCTCCGACTTTATAACCCAAAGAGAGCAACCAAACATTCTGCTTTTGATAAAACTTAGAATAGCACATGACTATGATGTGCAGATTCATGTTGTGACTGGACATTCGACAGACTAGACGAATGATTTTGGAGCAGTCTTAGAACACTCATGAACAATACAAGTATATCTTCGGCATAAACCCAGAAAACCGCATGCAGTTCCTAGGCACTGTTCAGTAATAGTGTTTTCTACAAGTGAGTTCATCGCCAAGATAAGAGAAATAATTCTGGATCAAAAAATCAACCAACTGCCAGATCTTGGCAAGTTTCCTGCTTGACACTTGCCATAGAAAACTTAAATGGCTTACCAGAGGTGTCGCTTGTCCCAAAAAGTTATCTTCGCGAACATCTTGGTCCTCTCTACTCTCACAAAGAATATCTGCTAAAGGAGAACTTTCTGTGACTAAAGATTGGGATAGTCTGGATTCTGTAAGAAAGTTGCCACTTTCTGCTTGGGGCGTTGAAGGTGTGCTAACAGATTTTACTCCACTTGATTTATCACTAGTACTTGCCAGCGTACCCAAGCCACTATCTCGTTTCTGTAAACAGAAGAAACGGAAAACAGACAACATGAGATTCAACTGAAAAATAATATGCTGATGAAGTCTAGTTGAAAGCATATGGCTACATATAGGCGCACCAGTTTACTGGGGCAACTAGAAAATAAAAGCTAAAGCTAACATGGTCAAAGCAAAAAAAATTTTAAGAAAAAAGAGGAAAATGTATACAGGAAAAATTGAAGAATGATGCACCCAACCCCCCCCCCCACCCCCCAATTTTTTTGTTTCCAAGAAGTATGGAAATCCTGAGAAAATCTTCAGCATTTTAATTGACAAGCTCTCCAAATATTTAAAAGATGATGAAGCTGTTGATTGGTACATCCATATTCAAACTAACAAAAAAGTGGACCTAATATATTCATCATGAACTTCCCTTAAATACTTGGCAAAGAAAAATACCCATGGGCCTTATGCTGCAACAGGGTGTGAGTTCTTTATTGTATGTCATCTACTAGGAAACTGGGAACAGCTAATGAACTACAGATGCCTCATGAAGGATGTCCACTGGTACAGGCGAAGACCCCCCAGTTAGAGATCCTTAGGTATGATTTCGGCACAGTTTACCAGCAGCTTGCATCTAAAATTGAAGCTTTTACTAGAATATAAAAAAAAATGACTTGTTCAATTCAGTACCACAGATTTTGTGTCAAATTAAAAGAAGAAGAACAAGAAAAGTCCAATTAGGCCCATACACATGAGAGGAAATGCTAAGCTTCTGATGCTTAAATGTTTCTCCTGTTATCATCTAATGAAACAAAAGTATAAAGACATGCATACGGCACAGGTTACAGCAACAATGATGGGAATTCCTAATAAGCATATCAAGAACCCCTTAAACACAGAAAGAACAGTAAAATTGCTATATTAATGACCTCCCCCAAAAAAACTGCTATGTGAGAATTTATAAAAATATGCAATATCTAGAAAGGAACAGAAGATTTGTCATTCATACACGTGGCTTTAACCAGTTCAGCAATCCATGCTTCTTGCTCTTCTTTTGCTCCTTCACTGGGTCATCTGCTGTTTCACAGTTGGCCTCTAGAGAAACATACAACTCTATATTTTCATCATCTAAAATCAAGTCCCGTCTTTTGTAGGGTAGATATGCAAGCTGTATAAGTTGAATGAATTAGCATTAGTCATGAAACACTTTACGTTGAGTAGGTAAACCAAAATCCAATATGCTTTTAAAGTAAATTACTGTGCACAGTTGTAATACAACAAGAAATTATAGAAACAGACTCTTGTATATTCTTTTCTTAATGTTATAGAAACAAGCTATTATGAAAACCAACCACACCTCTTCTTCACCAAAGGAATGTCTCCTCCTATGACCAGGGCGATGCGGAAGTTTGGACGATGGTGAATCTTTAGTGGATACCAAGATTAATTTCGTCAACCGCTGAATTCGGCCCAATAAAGCAGCTTTCGCTTCCTCTTCTTGTTCCAATCTGGACTGAAGCTTAACTTGACCATCTTCTAGCTTTACATATAAAGTTGCAAATTAAAAATGGAATGGAACAGGTCATACAAACATTCTTCACTTTATGAAGAAACAAAGTCACAGAGGCACTTTACCAAAAAAAAAAAAAATGTCACAGAGGCAAATATATGAAGAAAGTTATGAAACTTGACTACTAGTCTCTACCGTGATGAATTAACCACCTAATGTAGGCAAAGGCAAGCATAACTGTTGATTACAAGGATATCATGATCGAGGTACACAATATTTAAAAACATTCTTGCTGCGCTCCTGCAATTTGCAACATTTTATACAACTTAGGCACTTCTTTCAGCAGTGTCTGTGCATTGCCAATCAAATCCACCACAGGATTCAATTGAGGTTGAATCCTTTGGAAGGAAATGGTAATTGAAAAGTTAAAAAGCAATTTCTAGCGGGAAAACACAATGATTATTTTATCTTGATTGAAAAAATAGATGAGAAGAGGCTTTAGTATTCCTAACTGACAATCCTACTTATACAATTTTCAAATAACTTGCTTTCGGGCCTTTCAAAGTGTCCATGAAGAGAGAGAGAGAGAGAGAGAGAGAGAGAAGCAATAGTGACCATGCTGACTCACTATTGGAGTACCTTTTGTTTCAGGAGCAGAATGTCATCTTTTCCAGCAGCATCTTTCATCTGAGGAATGGTGACGATACCCTTCTTCAATTGTTCTAATTCTTCTTTTAGGCGTCGTATCTCATTTTGGTACTTTTTAATCAGCGACTTCTCATCAATGATCTGCATATAGATAAATCAGGTATAAGTATCCTGAATATGGGGAATCAACAGATCATGTGTGCTCACCTTGTTTTGTGCTGCTTGAATTTCAATATGTTTTGCACGATGAGCAAACTTCAATGTGTTGTGTGTCTCCTCAGAATTGCTTGACGAAGGAGTGACAGTGCAAATAAGCTGGAAGCTCCAGAACAAAAATAATTACAGTCTGTGAATTTTTTCCAGAAATGATATCTATGATTTGACATAAGTAACTTGAAGGCTTACAGATACTCGTCCATGACCACTTAGAGAAGACTGGAGCAGCCTTGTCAACTTGGAGTCTCGGTATGGTACATGAGTAGCCCTTCCATCAGTTAATTTTGATATCACCTAAAAGTCACAATACTCAGTTAAAACTAAACCTTTCAAAAGAAAATAAGGACCATGACATTAAACCATTTCCCAGAGATAAAATTTGAAATTGACACCTTCATGAATGGATCAATATTGTCGTTGGTTAGGGTATGAGATGAATGCCATGTAGTTCAAGAACTTAGAACCCATTTGGCATTTAGTTGATTGAGTGAAAATATTGCCTCACTGCACAAACTATGATTCTGTGCAACTTAATTTAATTGCTTAACATCTCATTTCAAAAAGAGGAAAATTGCTTGCAATTTATCTGAACTGATTCAAAAAATGCAGTTATAATACCAGAGCACGAGACATAAAGTCAAGGGAAAATAGACATTGCTCTATCTCATAATATTTGCTGTCATCAACAGTTTTGTCTTCTTCTGCTTCTCTTCCAAAAACCAGAAAAAAAATGTATATTCACAAAAGTATGCAGGGAGAAATTTTCTTGTCTTTTTTTTTGCATAATCTTCCAGAGACAGAGCTTAAGAACACAAACTAAGCCTCAAATGGAGGTTCATTGAGGCCAAAGAACATTACAGCAAACCACGCAAGGATCTCTTCAGCTCAAGAGAAGTAACTGAGAACCATATATTACAAGTTGTCTTCCTCAACCTACATCATAAGATTTCCCTCAACTTAGACATGGACTCAAAAAGCTCAGTAATGTCTGCATCCCTTCAACGTGAAAGCATATCCTTGCTGTTCTAAGACTAGCTCACTTATTTTCCTTCTCTTGGCTACACAAGTATAACACTAATTGACTAACCATCGCCCATTGTCTAAACAAAATTTTACGCACATGCACAGAGAGAGAGAGAGAGAGAGAGAGAGAGAGAGAGAGAGAGAGAGAGAGAGAGGACCAGGAGCCAAGAATAGACTGAACTAGTTTTGTTATGGCAAAATGAAAATAATATCTGCACTAAGTCAAGCAACGGACTATCATCTCTAAAAGGTCAGATAAAACCAAATCGATCCATACTAACAACTCGGTTTGATAAAGAAACATATGAGGCCTCACAGTTCCCAGAGTTAGCAAACTTTTGTTGATGTAGGATCCTTCTTTCCTCCTTACACCAGTTGCTTCAACCTTTGAACTTTCAGAACCTGCCAGATCGATGAGGTTCTGCAGGTATAAGTAAAACATGAAAGGTTACAGGCTGCAGACTTTTCCATGGAGAACAAAGTCATTCAAAACAATCAATGCTCAAGTAAAAGTTTAATCTAATTGTCCAGAAATTTTTTTTTGAAAAAGCTTAAACTTCATGGAAGCAATGATCTAGATAGAGGCAGTGGTTGCAAAAGCAATCGCATTGCAATGACTGTGGAAACAGTTACAGTGGGTATAATGTTGTGTCGTGACATTACACTATAATGATTGCAGTCTGAGTTCTTTTCTATCAGACAGTAGAAACAGTAAGATGCTAATTCTTCAGCTTCAGTTTTAACCTTTAAAAAATTTCAGATAACCTAGGTCTGCAACTTTGAACATTCAATCTGCGACAAGACAGTCAGACTTTTAAGTTTGTGTTTGGTAAACGTACCAAAGCAAACATAAAATAATCAAGATATATAAGATGTCAACATTTTTTCTGAATGAAATGTCAAAATGTTTTGTTGACAAGTTAAATTAAAAACCTTGTTTGATCAGGTTGCTCTAGTTGCTATTATAAAGGACAAAGCTGCAGTCAGTTGCCTGAGCAATCATCCAAACTTTTGACTGATTAAAAAAATGTCAGTTGGGAAAAACAGGACAGTTTTCTTAGCAAGAGTGGTCCACAATAACCTCTGCTTACAACAGTAAGCATAAATTTCTTTCACACCACGCTAGCAGCCAACAGCAGTGGCGATACCCACCTTGACCACAATATAATTATGGCTACAATTGCTATCTGCTGCTATTTGAAACTACAATAGACAATCGAACAACTTGAAACAAACTTATCAAATGAAAGATTTTGGATTTTACCAGTTGCGACAGGGTTACTGCTTCCCCCTCTGAGTTTTCACCACACGGGCTACTCTCTATTGTCTGTAAACAGTTGGAGCAGATGTAACGTTGTAAGAGGAAAGCACAGTGAAAGGAATGCACATGCCCAATGCTTATCAAGATGAATACAGTATTGTCATTGGCAGTTTATATATGTCACTCATTTGCTGGGGTAATTCTTATAGTATCCGTTGTAGAATTACTTTCTGCTCGTGGATATGGAGTCTGTTATTTTCCTGGGGTTTCAAATTATTAAAGCTAGTCGATTTGGCATATTTAATCAGATTTAAGTTTGCAGTTCATATTATGCAATTATATCCGCAATCAATCACTGATCATTGACTCCTCCGGCAGGACCATTCGAGTTATATGTCTGATTGAGCTAATGATACCTGGTCGCTCAATAAGGCAAAAAGGTCTACAGTTTCTACTTCCTTATAAAACAGGTGAGATATCTCTGCCGATTTCTCTGATAAAAACCATCTAAACAATCATGTCGCTATGGAGAGGTGACACAGTGCATAGTTAAGCTAAACATCATATGTGATAGCTTTTTTCTTTGAGTCTTCATGGGTGAAAAGAATTTTTTTTCCTTTCCTTCTTTATCTTTGACTCGTCTCTTGTTTTCCTCTCAATCTCTGGAGACATAATATGGCTTTCTAATTGTTTAATTTACAAAAATTGTACTGCAAAGAACTTCAATGTTTGAATCAACACATTAGTCAACACATTAGTCGTAATTATAACAGCAAGTCAATCTTGGTTTTTTCAGAATATGAGCAACATACCAGAGTAAATATTGTATGGCTCCGGCTGCTCAGCAAATTGAAATTGGTGGATCCAACATGTCTATGCTCTGTGGTTAATAAAAATCATATCAATGACATTATCAACATAAAACTATCACAAGATTCAATAAAAGTTAGGTTACCAAATAAAACCAGTACATTGTCAATAAGATGATGAAATAGCAATTAATGCAAAAACAGCCAATTCAACAGCAACAATTTTTTACCAAAAAAAAACAAACAGTAACAATCATGTTTCTAATCCTCCAGTCTACTAATAATACAAAGGAATTATACCATCCGATCCCTTTATCAGCCAAAATATTTGTGAGAAAAATAATAATACCATGGAGGAATTTTTCCATGAATCCATTGATTCTATATGGCTTATTTACACCTTTTATTATATTCTTACTTTATTTGGACATGAAGCCGCGTGTCATTTTTTTACTTCACCTTGCATGACAGATCATGCATCTATCTTTATATGTACATAGATTCAGACCTAACGCCTTTCTCTAGATAGCAATATCACCAACTTATATGCATTAGAATGGACAATTATACTTCAAACGACCAATCATTTTCTTTCCAGAGTAACATAATTTCACATCATTTACCTTCTCCGGCTGCTATCAAGGAGAGGGCATGAGCAGGAGACAGTACAACTTCCTCCTTTATTCCCTCAACGAAGGTCCCCTGCAAGACCATCCTTATTAGCCATGCAAGCCCCAGACTTAACGTTTGCCAAGAAGATGTGTCAGGCTCAACAATTTGGGCTCTTTACAAGCGTAGCAGATTTGGCAAAAAATAAGATGAAAAAAAATAAATGACAGCTTAGCATAGAGTAGGGTAGACTGTATTTAATTCCCCTTGAAGAAATGATGAGATAGATAATGGAATTCCATAGGTTAGAAGTTGAAAAAGCAATTAAGGTAGATCATATTTCTTTACAAGGACATGGTGTTGCACCTCAAATCATCTTGAATGTGAGGTAACCCTCATCACATTTTTCAAATGTCCAGGGGTAGTTTCCAAACTCTGAGGTCCATTACAATCGTTTCTCTAGTCAGTGCTATTAATTATTCAGGTACAAACAATATTTCCGATAAAAAAAACTCGAGCAAGGATGAAGTAATTTCCAAGAAGAAAGTAGCAATTGTTAAGTGGTTACCTGAGCATCCTCTCGAATTCTTAAATTTTGCCCTGCTGGGTTTAGCAAATCATTTACAACCTGCAATTCATGAAGTACCAAAACCATTGGTTTCACAGACTAGTTTGTAAGAGCAACCAAACTGCTTCATGTTAAGTGCAAATACCAGAATCACCAAAGAAACAAAGTTAATGTAAAAAGCCACAAGGAACCAAGCACTTAGAAATCATGAGAAGAAACTTACCTCGTTATAAATCTCTAAGTATGACACACGCAGTAGAAATTCCCTGTTCGGAGTCTGAATTGCAAGAAAACATGTTATTTTGTAACAAGAAGCTCAAGGTAGAAGATACGCCGCTGGCTGACAACTATAGCGATTACCTCTTGAATAATACTAAAAGCATCCTTAACAGCTAGTGGTATAATTCCAGGCGACCTCTGATCACCCTGCAAAGAGCCATCATAGTGATTGCAAGTTCAGATGCATAGCTTGACATCACATCAAATTACTACGTTCAGTATCAGAAGTCACTGCAGATAGTATCCTCTAGCTAAGTTTACCAATGTACGACAAGGAATAGGACAAAGCAGTGGATAAAGCAGCACAATACGAAATACTTGACCTCATAGTTCAGAAAACAACCCACAGTTATAGTGTGAGCTTAGGAGTAAAGCATCTTCTTAACACATCATTGTCGCACGAACTATATCCTTATAGATGAATTTACCCTTTCAATTCAGTAGGATGCTAAAACAATAAGAAGACGGAAATAGGGTCAACTCCGAACAAAACCAGTCCGAATATTTAAGTTCTTATTTAGATGCGCTCAGTATGGAATTCTCTCTTTCATCAAACTGACAATTACCGCTCTGAAGAAAGAGGCTAAAACACGCTCAGGTTGAATAAACAAAGACTGAGAATTGCTTGTTAATGAAGCAGAAAAAACATGTACGCTGACCATACTTGATGAACCTCAAAACAAAAGTGTAACAAAGCTTAGAATATGTCATGCTGCAGTGGTTAAGAAAATGGAGTTTATTCCTTTTCATGGATAAAAATCATCTTGCATCTATGTCACTCCACTAATTCACATAAGCAAAAAAAAAAACCATATTTTTTATCTTTTAACAGTTCATTCCGAGGTATCCCAAGCCAAAAGAGGGCCAAATCTCTCTCAGACTATGTTGTAATGATTGTTAAGATAAAGTCAAAGTTAATTGATGCAACTGGACCCCACAATACAAATTTGAGAACCGAATGTCACCAAATAGTATAAACACAATACCCAAGAAAGATCTACTTATTTTGGAACTCCGTGTATGCGCAATGTGATTGTGTTAGTTTCATCCAGGTACATATAAAAACATATAACATCACGGAAAAATACTGAACAAATAGACTATCAGAAAAACTATGACTGAGGAAAATGTATGAATGACTCCTCAAGGATGCAATAGCACGTTTCAGATCATAGTAAAGTGATCAAATTTATATTCCAATATGAGGCAACATAAGATTTACAGAGTAGATGAACTCACATGCATGGTGTGAGTCTTCCCACTGCTTGTCACACCATATGCAAAAATAGTTCCTGCATTGGGAGGTAAAGATAGACAACAAAAGGCAAAATGTACAATGCAGACACTCTGCAATTAGAGACAGAAGGAATTTAAAAAAAAAAAATTAGAGACGGAAGAGTGTGAACAGCCAACAGCATACGGACCATTGATTCCTTCCATAGCGCCACTAATAACATGTTGCGCAGCAACATCATAGACATGACGCGTCGTGGTTGTGGGACCAAATACGCGATCTAGAAGGATAAAAGAGGAAAAAGTTAAAGCTAATAAAGTATAGATCATAACTACAAAGAGAAAGTCCACCGTCGGTGCAGGATGAGAACATTTAAAGCCTGTGATAAATAAGGAATATTTTTTAGAAACAAAAGTTTAGGTTTCTGAGCACATAGGAAGATAATACATAGCATCGATTTGAACTGCTAACACCTTCCGCCAATGGTGAGTATTTTATAAGTATTACTAATTCGCAAATGCAATCTCCCTGCATTCTTGCATTACCATAAAAACTTCAGTTTGTACTGGCAATAGAGCTACTGATTGGTAAATCCCAGAAAAAAACATTAAAGGAAGCATCTTTTATTACTAAGGGATCATTGTTTGGCAGTAAGGACTGACGAGGGAGCTGTCTAGAGTCTAGAGTCAGCTAGGAAACGCGGAATGGACGGTAATTTTTGTGAAAACCAAGCAAGAATGTCGAGCGGAAAGGAAGCAGAGAGTTATTGGATGAGCTCAACTAGGTAACGATCAAATTGCTGAAGCTAATTGGAATTATTTATTCGACAGTCCGTCGTACTTAAAACCCTAACTAACCACTCTTAGCTTTTGTTGGACGGAAAAAGTACATGTAGCCTTCCAGGCACTACATATTTTTCAGTCGATCTTCTTAGAAATCTAAAGCCAATGCCAAAAGAAAATTTAGTACGCATGTTAATATACCTGCCCACTTCACTTCAGTAATTACTACAGGAATTAGCTAAAAGAGATTGAGATCACACATATCACCGTGGCCATACGCTTTATAAAAACTTACCGTATGCATACGCAATCGATGGATTATGCTCGTTGCGCACGATCGTTTCTCCATCAGCGTACCAAGCAATCTCTTCACCGTGGCGAATTTCCCTGGGGCTGTTTCAAAAACAAAACCAACAAAACCGCATCGGCAGGTGTTCCGCACAAATTCCACCAGCAAATTCACCGCTCAAAGAAGGCCAATGCACCTGAGCGGCCGAAACCGGACGGTCACCGTGACGTTCTCTTTGGATCTCTCCGAATCCACAGGGAAACTCTCGGAGTAGAAATACTGAGGCTTGCTGCGAGCCGAAGACGACGCGGGAGAGCTCTGACCGTCGGCGGAAGTCTCCAGATTCTGTTTCGAAGACGAGGTGGTGGAGGACACAGGAGAATTGGCGGCTCTGGAACTGCTCAGGCTCAATCTATTCGATTTCGATACGCGCCTCGACGCCATCGTCCTTTCCACACCTCAACGGCCGCACGAAAACTGACAGAGCGAAAAAAAGAAAAGAAAAAAACAGGATTCAACAATCAAATCAACTTCGAAAGAATCTCCAACTCCAAGTCCAAGCTCGCGCATAACGCGAATCAGAAATGCGATCTCTCGCACGGTCCAGTACCACATTCTCTCAGAGGATTACGCCCGTCGAGCATCTCGCCGCACTACCTCCCCCTCGATTATTCACCGGCAAAACGAGAAAGGAAGAAAACCGCGAAAAAACCGCATTCGGATCGGATTACTCGGTCGTAGCCTCTCGTACACTGAGCCCGAGGAACCGAACCGCAAAAGCGACGGCACGCACAGCACACGGAGCCAGCAATCTCGACTCGACCGAGAGAGACTTCATTTTTTTTTCTTTTGGAAGTCAAAGAAGACCTCCTCGGAAGCAGTCAAGAACAGAGAGGCGGATGACGGCAGACGGACGCGCGCGCGCGCGCGGGGGGGCGAAGACGAAGTACCTGCGACAGGATCAGGCGAGCATTGCGCGCACGTCACTCGGAGGGGGGAGAGGAAGCTTCGCGAACGGAGACGGAGATCTCCCCGGCGGCGGCGGCGGCGGAGCGAGGTCTAGATCTAGGGACGCAGGAGGAGGAGGACATCATCATCATCCTCAGCAGCCATCACTCCCGGTGAACCAGCCGCCTCTCTCTCTCTCTCTCTCTCTCTCTCTAGCTTTCTCTCTCCTCGGGGCTTAGCTCTTCCTGGTGTTTTTTTGCCTCGGAAGGGATGCCCCCTGCATCAAAGGCAAATCGCATTTCCAATCCCACACCACTTTTCTCTCTATCTCTGTCTGTGCGTGCGTGTGTGTGTGCTGTAGAGATAGAGAGAGAGTAGGAGAGAGAGAGAGAGAGAGAGGGAGTCGGGGTACGTTAACTCGCGAGGCGCGGTTAATTAAGCTTAATTTGGCGAGTACAGTACAGACACACGCAGATAACAGAGCGAACAGAGAGAGATGGGGGGAGGAAGCTGCCTTTTTCCTCCTTTTTCTTTTTCTTTTTCTTTTTTATTTATTCTGCATGGAATTGGGTTGAATTGTGATATTTTTTATTGTTTATTTAGTTTTTAATTTAGAGAGAGAGAGAGAGAGAAATACGGTGGCGGTGATGAATTGGACTATTTGGAGGGGGGGGGGGACCAGCGCAGACTTTGCAGCTTTGCAGTGCGCTGTTGTGCAATAAAACGCACGGTCACAGGAGTCGCGGGCCAATCAGATTTCGATTATTTTCTCCTCATTTTTTTCCTTTTCTTTTTTCTTTTTCTTTCTTCTTTTTCTTCGTTTACTTCTTTTTTCTTTGTCCGGACAAGCGTCTATTTTGGAGCGACGTGTCTTTGTCCAAGAGTTTTTTTTTTCCCTTCCTTTTTATTAATTTCCCGTCTTAATTATCTCGAGCAGGGAATAATTTCTGTTGCCAAAAATAATCTCTTGCATATTAGCGAAAAATTAATAGATAAGAGAGTTCCCAACATGTAATGTTACTTTTTCTTCGTTAAATTGCTCCATGGAGTTCCATTAAAACTTGATCAAGCGCTCCGGTGATTTCAAATCGAAAATGAGAAATTACACGTTAAAGACGGTATCTTTTGGCATAATAATCGTTGCAGGGCGCTTACAAGAAAAATCTTTATAGGACGGTGCTTTTCTATGGCGCAAAATGTTGGGAGCTGGAACATTGACATATTGACATCATAAGTATAGCGGAAATATGCTTTACGGATGTCTATTTGATCTCGATGCAGCAATCCAATTTAAAAGTAGCAGAAAGGGAGAACGAGACATTCAAGATGTTAAAAAACCGTGGAGGGACACTTAAAAAAGGAACATTTTGTAGGACAGACAATAAAAGCAATGCCTTTTTCTTTATATTAAGCCAGATTATCAACATGGAGTACCTTTTGAAATCCTTTTAACGGTTAGTGACTTAGGATCTTTCGTAATTACATCAGTAAACAACCAAACCTGCCGAGTTGATTAAGTGTTCAACTTCATATGTTGTCTCTAGAGGTAAACATGGTAATGTTTTTGAATCCTAATGAACACAATTCTCTTGGAAAACACTTCCGCGGGGATAAAATAGTTGCCCGAATCTGATCCACGATGGATTGGTTCAATCGCAATAGTTAATCATGTGGGTCTCACAAAATTTAACAATTGTGATCACACTCGATGCATGAACTCTTTAGCATGGTTGCACAAAAACCCTCAAACTTGGAAAGTTATAGACTACTCGAGGAGGTTTGATATTTATTTGAAATCTCTGTATTGTCTGTTTGCATAGCGTTCAAGTATAATTCTTTTAGAGACATGAGTATGTAGGCGCCATGCGTCGATTTGTCGTGGCCGACTCAATGGACGGAAAATTGAATTTAAATTTCTCAGTCGTTGTCAGGGTTAAGTCGATCAGGGTACTTAATAGTAACAAAACATAATACGGGGACCAAAACTGAATTCGCACAATAGCACAAGCACAATTCCATAAATCCTCCTTACGATTCTTGTTTTCCATCGAATAATTTTCACATACATTGCATGCACTTGGTTCTAAATTCCGAGCAAACATCAAACATCACCCTTCTTAAATTGATTTTTGCAAAATTAATCAATTTGCCCCGCGATCTATATGTTTAATATACAACGACAGTGGACTCCACGGACGCGTTCTTTATTTTTACGCGTCGATGCTTGCACACCTAATATCCACTATATCTTTATCTTTTCCAAAAAGAGAGAACATAGAAGTATTTCGAAATCGAAACATAAACCAAAATGAAATCTTTTTAGGACGTGCTCAAATCCGGCTTTTAATTTCTTGTGGCATGGTCATGGGGAGTTGCTCTCTTTTCTGCACCCCCGGACAAATTCCCTCCTCGTTTGTTTTTTTTTTCTTTTTTTCTTTCCTGACCGTAAAAAGAAAAGCAAGAAATTGATTATTCTATGAATATAAAATACAATGTCTAATCCCACAAATTCATTTTTTATTAAAAAAAAAAAAAAGAAAAAAAAAGGGGGGGAAAGTCATCATGCCATTTACCAACCACTCATTGCAACCGAAGGGATGCTGTCTCTCTCGGATACTTATTCTTCGACCCTCTTGTCTTTCTTCGTGTCATCCGGAATCCTTAGCCCACCTAAACATATGGCCACTTTGCCCTTTCGCTTGACCGATCTCTACCACTCAACCAGTCGTCAACCCAAAAAAAAGCAAAAAGAGGAAAGAGAGGAAGAAAAGCATCGTCTTTCCATCCTAGCACTCTTTTTCTCCTTTCCTCGACCTAAGCAAATCCTTACAAGAATTTATCTCGATCGCAATCAGAAATTGGGATTACCGGAATGTAAAATTTCTGAAGGACATTCCCTTTTCCTAGATTCAGGGGAAATTTAGAGTGTAGGATGTGCACATGCACGTTAAAATAAAAAACACACCATGAGACGGACGGATTGTGAAGGCCCCCGTGGAAGCTTCGGCTCCTCTGCTGTAGTGAGATTACCTCTTAACCGAACATCAACGATCCACGTATTACCCCTCAACTAGTTGTCAGCCAAAAAGAAAAAAAAACAGAGAGGAAGAACCAAAAAGAAAGAAAATGAAGAAAGGAAGAAAAGCATCCCGTTTCGATTCTAGCACTCTTTTCTCCTTTCGCATTCTCTACTTTCGTGCCCTTCTTCTTCTCCGTGCGGTCTTGCGTGATTTGGGGCACTATGGTTAATGCCTTAAGATAAGAAATTACCTGGAAATTGTCATTTTTCGAGAATTCTCTTTTTCATCCCCGTGAATTGGTGACGGATTGTTGGGTTTTGACGAGAGGATTTTCGATGCGTGTCTTGGAGATGGAGATAGGGGCCCGAACTCGAAATGAGGCCGGAAAGGTTTGTTCACTTTCCTACATATCGTCTCCCTCCTTCCGTATGCGTCGTGCAGCGGTCCCGTGGGAGCAACGACCACCACCGCACGATGCAATGGCCATTAGCAGCATCAATGATGGCATTATTGCTAGTCATGATAGAGAAAGAAGAGTGAGATATTCGTTCCATAATTTCTTTCAATTATGTCGGCCTCGGTACCCCGATGATGTATTCAGGGCTCTTATCGAATGTATCCAGACCGATCCAATTTGATGTGCATATCCAAACATCAGAAGGATAGCTTT
Source organism: Syzygium aqueum (assembly GCA_031216185.1). Lineage (NCBI taxonomy): Eukaryota > Viridiplantae > Streptophyta > Magnoliopsida > Myrtales > Myrtaceae > Syzygium > Syzygium aqueum. The sequence goes on from CM062231.1 coordinate 24,597,239, forward strand.
TTTTTCCCCTATCTAGCCTTTTCTTACCCATAACATGTTCTTCGGATTTCACACTCCCAAAAAAAAACCACAGAAAACTAAGCTTTCATGTCTCCCCCGTCATCGTGTGCGGTAGAAGCTCGTTACTTTAAATGGAACACGGCGACGAAGGCCTTGCCTTCCGTTTCACGCTAACATGAGGCAACAGCTTCGATGGCTTTTGTCGACTCTTCAATTTTTTCCTTTTTCCTTATTCTTTCATGAGTTGGGGGTTGTCCCAAGTTGCTTATTTTCGCGAATCAAGACAAATAATTCCCGTTTGTTATCAAAGAGAATTGCTTCTCACCTAACCCACCAAGCATACGTCCCTCCCTATGAATGATTAGACAATCGGTCATACAAGATATAGGAAGAAAGGTCGCAAAAGCACCATCTTTTTGCCTACTTCGCAATCCTTACTAGTCATCAGACGTCACATTCCACCATTCATTTGCAAACAACAAATCGACTTTGATCAAATGGCCCTGTCCATAGTGCGACCAATTCGTCCATTTACCACGAACTCCATCTCCATTTCGATGTTTGATGCGGCTCGTGATCGATTCTAAGTCCACGAATCGTTACAAGGAAAGACTCCCTCGTACACGGGTCTCGACAACATAGGCGTGTCAGCCCTGTGGCTTTACTTAATTTCTGAAGGGGATTTAACATTTTTCAAGAAATTATTTTATGAATTTTCTCTAATAAACTTAGCAGGTTCCACGTGGATCTCATATCCGATGTCTGTGTAGAATTCATTGAACAATTACTACCTCCACCTCTACTACAAACCGTCCAAAGCTCGTCAATCCAAATGGTTTAGATTACATCGAATCCAATCACAATTCGATCTAAACCCATAGGGTTTTCGAGTCACGAGTTAACAAAACAAGTCATTTGATCTTATTCATATGCCGCACATACCAAAATATTATAATAGACAAGGGAGGGTAGGTTTGCCATCTCTTTCCATCAACAATACCTTAGAAGTGAGAGTTGCTTGCGGCTTCTCGTGAATACAAAGTCAGAGAGATAAAAAAAAAAAAATAGAAGGTCGAGTACATGTCTTCCTTCTACGTTCTTGTCTCATAGAACATATACGCATAGTTCTTCTTTAGTACACACTGGTTATTTATTTTAGAAAATCTACCTAATCAGTCCTAAATTATTATATGGATGACAATTCAGTTTTTAGCTTTTCAATTTTGCAAATTTAGCCCTAAACCCTTACATGAAATTTCGATTTAGTCATTATGATCAATTTTCGCTAGAAATGGCCGATGCGGTGGTCCAATCATCTCTAGTTGTCCTACATGGCATTACCTGATTTTTTCAACATGCCTGGCAAGGCTTCGGAGATCATATTTATGGATGGGTTCTTCAGTGATTTCCGACGAACATCGATTAGAAGGACAACATTGAAATTTCGTGTAAAGGTTTAGAATTAAATTTGTAAAATTGAAATGTCTAGGACCAAATTTGTATCCGCATAATAAATTTAGGACTAATTGGACTAATTTGGTGGAGGAGCTGTTTCTTTCGAAGGCATTCTTCTTGTATGGTGGTGGCCCCGGCTCTAGGCAAAAGATGGGACCAAATGGTGGCATTGATGATTGTCATTGATGGTTGATGATTTAGGTCAAGTGTCTGGAAAACGTCAAGAGAAATCATGAAAAAGTGGAGCAAGTTAGATCTTATATTATAATCGAGATTGCACCATGCATTCACTAATTCATATATTATAGTCGAGTAGATAATTCATCCGCTAAAGCTAATCAATAGTCTAATTGCAAAAGTTCGACCGACAGCAAGCAAGTCGGAATCATTAGCGGCCATGATGGCCTTGGGCTGATGAGCTACGTTAGGTTTCCAATGATAAGATGATGTTGAAAAAAGATAGCTTTATATGAGAGTCATCATTACCTCGCTTGCTTGTAAGCTTTTGTATTAATTTTTAGGTTAATATCGCGAAAAATTTCAAATCGGTACACTTATAACGAATTTACCTCGAATTAATATCTTGACCACCAAAAATCTCAAATCAGTACTCTTGTGACAAATTTACTCCAAACTGATATTTTAACAACCAAAAGTTTTAAACTGGTACATTTATGATAAATTTACCCTCCGTTAAATTGGATTAATACAACGAAAAATCACATATTAGTAAACATGTGACAAACGAAGGGGACACCCGTCAACTGCGTCATATCATCCAATTAAGCAATTTGACAGTAAAAGTTAACAGAAACTAACGGAAAATAAATTTGTCATAAATATATCAATTTTGGCATTTTCGTGGTATTAACTCTAAATTTTTCCGTAGCCTGATGATACTTAATCTTGTTATAGCTTATATTGCTTGCATGTAAAAATAAATAAAAAAAATTACCCAATTAAATTCTAAACTTTTTAATTAAACTAATTTAAAACTAAATATTTGTGTGCAATTCCAATATAGCCTTCCTCGTCAATTTTTGTTGGAAAGCGCTAACATGACGATACATCGTTGTATGTCACATCATCACGTTAGCGATCTTTGGCGAAAATTGATCGGAAAGACTATATCGGAATTTAGTAGAAATGTTTATGACTAAATTGACAAAATTGAAAAGTTTATAATCGAATTGATACCAGTTTAATATATTCAGGATTGATCGAACAACTTTACCTAAAAAATAAATATATAAATAGATGCATCGATCAAAACACTTTTGTTGTTTTGTTATCACAAATACACGAAATTAGACGAAAAGAAATAAATTTCTTGTCTGGAAATTATATGTCCCTAAAAATTTTCGTATACCATTCAATTTTATGAAAATTTTTCAATAAATTTTTTCTTAGGATAAAGTGGGTTTGTCGTAGAATAGAGGGACAGCCAGTCAATTTTCAAAGCTAGAACAGTAGCGAAAATTAAGGTTAAAAAGAACTACATTAAATTTGGAGTGGTGTCTTGTCATTATCCAATGACAAGACTTCACGCATGCCTTTATATCAACTACAGTAAATTTCGTCCGACAGTTGAATCGATCGATTGAAGAAGTGCAATGCACCACTTGTATGTCACCAATTCCTTCTTGGTGAATTTTCGGGATCGGATCGCATTGGATCTGGGTTTGGACTGAAATTCGAGTCGGCCCGAGCAAATCGCCATCCCAGTATTCGAACACCAACGGCGGGAATATCTCGACCTTAATCAAAGCTTTGTTGGTCCCATGTCACATGTATCGCAGCCTTCAAACCATGGATGTTCAATGTTCGATGTTCATGTGCGTTCTGATTTCTGAAACTTAGGTGGGCATGAACATTACAGAGACAAGAAGTAAGACACACAGGTCTGGCAGGTCGGTATCTCGACGCTTCTTCATTCCGCACGTCCAATGTTTTAGACTGTTGCGATGTGAAAAGCCTTCGCTGTCCTGGGCCCGCTCTTTTGAGGGCAAAATAGGGGACTTGGGGGAGACCATTTGTACAACAAGGCTTGGCCCATAAACTCTTTTTCCGTCCCTTGTCACGGTTTTATAAAAACCAGTGAATGAAAAATATTTTTGTGTTCGACAGCCTCGATCCCGAGAGCAGAGCGCGAGCCTAGCGTGCTGAATTCTAGGGGTGTCATCGGTTCGATTCGGTTCGGGTTTTTTGAAAATCCGAACCGAACAGAACTGAACCAAACTGTTAGGGTGTACGCTTAAACCGAACTGAATCTCGAGCCGCCCCGAATATAAACCCTAGTTCGGTTCGGATTTTGGTTCAGATGAGAAAACCTTATATTATGGTTTCTCATTGTGATTTTGAGAGAAGTGAGAAAGAGTATTTAGTTTTTTTTTGAGAATTTTAGTTCAGTTTGGTTAACCAAACCTGAGGAAAAGAACAATTATCTTTTCATCATCCTAACCAAAACTCGACCCGAACTGAAAATGCACAAAATTTCCGTCCAGTTCTGATTTTGATTCGATTTTTGACACCCCTACTGAATTCGATGCCCCTGTTGTAGGTCTTGAGTCCGAAGTGAGTCCGGGACCGAAGTAGCAACCGCTGTAAAATGAGTTGTGGATGGATTGAAACTTTGAAAGTGTGTGATCTTAGATTAGTACAAAGCCCAAATTTGGTACATGACGCCTTTCGGCTAGGCTACAACTGCGTTGAAGAAAGTTTTGATACTGTTCATTGGATCTTCTCGGCCAATTCTTCCCAATCTCAATAGAATTGAAATTTGAGGGATGATATAGTTTTATTATTAGGTACGCTGCCAATGCAAAACGTATACACTTATAGATGTAGTATAGAAATGAGCATTACTATGTGGACCTTCTTGAATCGATTTATCCATTTCAGAAAATGTTGTGTTAAAGCATCTAGAGATGATAGTTTGGATTTACTTGGAAAAGAATGCTTTATTCTCGACTTGTGACACCCAAACACGCACACACACAGACACTCTCTCTCTCTCTCTCCCTAACAAAACTCGATAAGATCGGCAAAGCACGCGCAAATGCACTGTCATAATTAAAAAGGGAAAAGGAGACAGAGTTAATAAATAAATGGATCATAAACACATGTCAAAATCGAGAAGAAGGTTTCCGATGAAAAATCCATGGACAAGAAATGAAAAGAAAGGAAGAAGAAAGAAGTGAAGTGGCAAAACCTGTGATAGTAAGCAAGAGTCGACCAAATCTATGGACAAGAAGTGAAGAAATTCGAAGGAGACATAATCAATCGGGCATTGTCTCTTCCATTGTCACTTTTGAAACTATTTTTTCTAAAAAAAAAAGTTTCTCTTTAACTCCAATGCAGGCTTGATACGTTGCCCTAGTCCCACTTATAACATTGAATTTTCTATAATAATTTCCAGACCAAACCAAGCTTGTTTAAGTAAGACCTTGGTCTAAAACTGCCCGTTTTCCGCTTGAGCCTCTCAGGCTCAGGCAAATTGCCCGCCTAATGATCACCTCTACTTATGAGAGTTTATATGGCGGCGGAATCGCTGCAAAAGATTCACCACCATCACCAATGATGGCAGCTAGAAGGCTTAAGTGAGCTTGACCTCGCCTAAGTTCGCCATCCCCTCCACCCTTCTTTCTTCTTTCTATCTCTATGTATGTTCATTAGCATGCGCCTCTAATCCCTTCTTTCCATGGGGGCAAGAGACCATCGCCGATGCATGGACGACGGTCTCGTTGCCTTGCACCCCTTCCTCTCCCTCTCTCTGTTTTCTTCCATTTCTTATTAGTCTATTATTTCCTTTTTGCCAATCTTCGCAGAGTGAAAAATACTTGGCATTACATCAGTGCCGGGTATTCGCAAAAATGCACAAATGGGTAAGAGAAAAACATAAACTAAAGAAAAATCACATAAAAAATTTCCATCATCTAAAACTAAGGGACCCAATAGAGATACTCGAATATCGTGCCTTCTTTTCACAAATTTCAGGATCTAATTACACAATGCTGACATTTAACGACTTAATTATATGTTATGAATAAATTACCTTGTTACATGTCGAGCTCATTTTCCTAAAATCCATTTTCATGGTATGCGATGCCCTAGGAGTGAAAAACACTAATAAATGTGTGGTTAAAACTTCCAATCATTCGGGATTAGTTGGTTGGCATTTCCAATCAAGACCTCGAAATGGGTTTGTCTTGCAGATCTCCAAGATACCATAGAAGGTTAAGTGCATTATGAAGTCTGATGAACCTACAGAAAGGGCAATCAACGTCAAGGGACCCCCACCGGTCTCTCTTGAATTGTATAAAATGTGACAACAATAGTTCCTCACCAATCAAATTGATCGATATGACGCGATGGGATGTACATTTCGCAAGGCCAATACAATTATTGTTCGCATATCTAGGAGAAGGTCGCTCAAACATTAACACATACCATAACTAGAAAATAGAAAAGATACTCCGAATCGTAAATGAAGTTGCTACAACTAGAAACTCTAGCTCTTCGTTTTTTCCCCGTACTTGGTCACTCATCGTTATTCACCAATGCGATTCGCGATTGTCGATGAGATTTTTCAACCGGGCGCGTCGATGAGGATGCGACCCCACGTCTATAAAGACATGTTGGAAGGAAATGTGTCATACATGCATTTGTGGAAGGTAGCTAGCTAGTGCGGAAAGAAGATGAAAACGAAGGACATTGGAGGTATATTTTAGGTTTTTCTTGGACCACCTGAGGATGCTCAGAAAGCCATTGCTTATCGTGGCAAGTACTAGGCCCTACCTCAAGTCCATGAAAATTAACTCCCTCTGTCAGGCTCTGCTCATTCAATTTTATGTGAGCTTTGTATTGGTGAATGGTTACGGCAAAACGTGAAAGAGTCGTCTTATCAACCCCACGCTAGATGAAATCTAAATAAAAAAAAAAGGAAGTTGCATGCACCATTCTCATTGGAAAAGGATGGTTACCAAAGCTTTGAACCTAAGTGGCACAGGAAAAGGTTAAAATGGTCACAACATTAGTTTGTTCTAAGAGAGAAATGATATAGATGAATTAATGAGATGAGTGGTCATTTGGGTCTCTTATATTCTTCATGTACTAGTGATTTCGAGTGAATTAAAATGTCGACGAAGGTGGACGAGTTTCGATAACCAATTCAGGAGATATTTATCCAAAAACTCCTAAACTTATTGTACAACGGCTAATTCAGTCTTAAAATTTTTAAATTTGTCTATTTAGTTCTAAATATTTTGATGATTTGCCAATGTAGTCTTTCCTGTTAATTTTGGCCAAAAGTCGCTGATGTGGACGCTATTCGTTCTACGTGCCAATGTCCAACGCTAATGTAAACAATTTTTGCAAAATTTTATGTAAATATTTTGAATTTTTTTTCCCTATTTTCCTGTGCTGGTTGCCAAGCCTTGGCGACGGTTGGCGGAGGTCGGTGGCACAGGCAAGGGCTGCGGTGCCCTTGCCAACCTTTGGGGAGGGTCGCCCGCTCGCCCTGGCAAGGGTCGACAACCTCGCCAAATCTAGACAAGGGTGTCACATCCCTCGCTGGCCACAACCCTCGCCAAATATAGGTGATGGACAGGCCGACGTAACCTAAGAAGCATCATCAAACAATCAAGCATTCTGGTAATGCTTGGCCTACTAAGATTGGCCTACAAATAGATAGACTACTAATGAACTAAAATTCAATAGTGACATTCTAACAAGGAGCCTGCCACATTGCGTAATGCACAATCTTGTAAACAGGCCTTACATATACTTAGTATTATTTCCTACTATCCAATTGAGATACATGCAGTAAGTTACTTTTCATAATTAAGGATTCATCTCAAGTGCACTGCTTATAATTAAGGGATAAGTGTACCGGAAGCCCTAAAACTTGTTACGAAAGTTCAATTGAGTCCTAAAACTTTCAAAAAGTTCAATTAAATCCTAAACTTATCACGAAAGTTTAATCAAGTCATGAAACTTTAAAAAAGTGTAATCGAGTTTTAAAACTTGTTACGGAAGTGCAATTGAGTCATAATACTTTTAAAAAGTACAATCAACATAAGGCCTTGATTGGACCGATTTGATAAATTTTAGGACTTGATTGCACTTTTTAAAAATTTTAGGACTCAATTGCATTTCGCGATAAATTTTAGGATTTAATTATACTTTTTTGAAGCTCAATTGCACCTTTATAACAAGTTTTAGGACTTCCGATCTACTTATCTCTATAATTAACCCTTGAAGGGCTTTGCGATTTGCACGATAATAGTTTAGTTGTGCAACCATTTGAATTGTTGAAGGAGGAATTCGGATGAGAAGTGGGCGATTAACTGTCCAAAGCAGTGGGCATGTACACGACTTTTTGGCCCAAAATCGACAACCATAATAACTGCGAAAGAAATTAGAGAGAGATCCATCATTCAGAATTGTCTCTCATGAATCATGTGTCAACATCTTGGGGTATTGAGGAAGGGATAGATGTGGACCATTTCTTGTTTCGATGTTTATTTTTCAGTGGCGGAAGTAAATGAAGGGAACATTGTTCATGTGAACGTGGTGAGCTCGCAACTACCAAAGCCTCAGATACTTAGTGCTGTCGTGCTTTTAATGCCGAACGCACACACAAACATGCGTGAAAATCTCTTGCCATCATTATTGTGCGCCATGGCCACACAACCAAACACCATTGGCCCATATTAACTCCCTAGCTTGATTGATGATTTTGAGTTTCCAAAGTGTTTGCAGACCCCACGCCACCTCTCTCTCGAACATCAACATTGAATGAGACACGATCGTACCACTTCTGCTTTTCAAGGCCACTGCCCTCATTCGTATGTTTCCTGCGTATATTCGATTGATTAGCGTTACAGCTGGCACGGAAACGCGAACAGACAGAAGTGATTCGGTTAAAAAGTAAATCGCGGAAATGAAATCTGAACAGAGCAGATTAACGTGGTACGACGGTGTACCTGATCCGCGGAAAACGATCGGCGAGATGGTTTCGTTATACTCGACAAATATGAGATTAAGATAACTCGATCACACTCGCTTGTGAGTGTTTTTCAATTCTAGATTGAACGTGAACCCACGAGAATCAAGCACAAAAAATGAGTCTTCTTAGGTTATCAATTCTTTAGGATTAAATCTCTCAATGCTCTCTATGTCTCTAGCAAGTTTCAACGCGAAGAAAGTGCACTCGCTATGCATCCGAGACCAAATTCAACGACATAATAATCATATGCGAGAAAATATGAGCCCTTCTCCAACGTCAACATGGACATCAACTTCAATAATGAAAAGAAGTCCTACACAAAATTAATTTCCCTATTTTTTTTTTTTGCATCACCCGTGATCTTGTTGGTAAGAGTTCAATTTGAATTCTCATTATATGGGCCGATTTCCTTGCAATTCAATTATAATTCGGATTTCAAATCAATCTAGACTAATTCCAACCCATAATCAACAACTAATAATTGATGCACATTCTTTTAGGCTTCATATATGCAAATTGATAATTGAATGAACATCGAATTTTTCTTTGGAAAAATCATGGCTCTAATTAACATGAAGAGGCTACTATGTCTTCTAGACGATACGGGAAGATGTCGACATAATAAATCTTTATCACATTGATGGAACTATGACAAGTATGAAACTATATATGTATATTCACATTTAGTAATGAAAAGCATGGAAACTCATACAACCTAAAGCAATGATTAATTAACTATACAGAATTAAAAGTTTTGATAGCTCAACCCAACCCAATTGATATTGTAGGCAAATATAATCGTGCCACACAATGAAAAAAATTAGGTTAGACAAGGGAAAGGGACCAGGATACATCACACAACTAAAAAAAACAGAGAAGAATAGAAGGATTATAGCCCCACACAAGCGTTAATGCAACATCTGAAAAGATGCCTTGGGTGGTCCAAACAAGTGGACTCTCGGTTTCAGACAAACAAATGATGCATACCCATCAAAGCTTTTAAGGAGTCGGAAGAGCTAGGGCTGTCCGAATTATGTTGACAGTTTTAAGTGGGTTTTAACATGTGGAAGGACTCAACACATCATGGTCATGATCTTGTGCCCATGCAATGCCATTTTGTATTCTTTTCCATGTGTGCTCGCTTTTATCATTTACGATTGAGAGATCCAAGAACATGTGTGGGCTCTCTCTCTCTCTCTCTCTCTCTCTCTCTCTCTCTCTCTCTCTCTCTCTCAAGCACATTGTTCTTTTTAGCTCCACACTTGCTCAGTTGCTTTTCTCTTGCATCCACATTCTTCCTTTCTGTTCTTTTCTGCTAATATGAAATATCTCTTCCAGTGCATATTACAGACAGCATAGGCTCTTTATCAATGTTAGGCTGAGGATAACGAGAAGTCCCCAGTGATATAATTTGCACAGAAATGTCCGAAACTTTGTTTTCTGGGGCGCCCAATTCTCTAACATTTTCAGTTTCTAATTATTGTCAAAAAAGCAGGATCAGGTGGGACTAGCCAATGGAGAAGGGACACATGAACGGCCCAAGATGTTCCTTTTTTATTCTTTTGGGGGCTCCTCCAATGGTATATTGGTATTTTCCCAACTTTCCTAAATTTGGCAAAGAATAGAAAATTAGGTAGGTTAAATTGGTTTAAGTTAACAATGACAAGAAACAAATAATGCTCTCATTTTCATGACCCCCCTTGTTTTGGCAAAACTTATACCCATGAGCTTGCAAAGCTACAAATCCTAGTCTAAAACTTTACAAATCGGGATAGGGGTCCATTTGCTTATGCTTTGGGACTTGGGTAAAGAACAAATATCGGAATTTAAATCCCAAGATATATACTTTTTCACGATGTCTACAATTTATCCGTCGATGATAAAAAATAGGGACGAGAGTTGCAATAAAAAAAATTATTCCAAACAAGCTTTGAAATCCCTCAAACGGAATGAAGCATCATACATGATCGTTTGCACAAACGAGCAAGATACAATCTTACGCCTGCAAATGTATTTGATAGATTGAATGATAAAATGAATCTACAGCAATAAAGACACGACGGTAATGACTCTTACATTCAACCACCATAAGGTTGTCGGTTCCAAACCAGCTCAATAGCTAGCTGAGGTTGACAAAGCTAAGAGAAGAGGACAGTGTGAGTGCATAATTTATCTACATGCATGGTCCACACATGTGAGGAATAGAAGAGGAAACAAACAAGAAAAAAAAAGTGATGGAGGGTCAAGCTAAGGACTTGGTGGTGAAGAGAGGAGTGAAGGTGGGAAGCAAAAGACGCAGGAGTTGCCAGAGGCAAGGTCGAGCTCAGGCCACCTAATGGGGAAAGAGTTGAGGAACAAATAGATAGCGACCCTTCTCTTGTGCAACAACATGCATCCGCAACCCCACCTCCACGACTTTCTTTGTTTTCTTTTTCTCTCTCTCTCTCTCTTTTTCCAACCTCCCGAGCCGAGCCGAGCCGGGCCGAGCCTAGCCCATCTCAGTTTCTTATGTCGGACCATGATTAGTCGTCATGAAGATAAAATTGCACTTTGTAAGGTAAGGTTTTACCGGTGAAGCGTACGTGTGTTGTATGTGACAAGTGAGCTTCAAAAGAAACGTCGCAATCCGGGGTGGGAGCCTACCTAGCTCTAGCTCTTGCTCCTCTTTATTGGTATCAAGGGTATTCGTAGATGTATTCCTTTTATAATTAATTTTTTTAACACCGTCAATTGGACGTGAACCTATCATCCATATGTCATTAAAATATTTGCATCTAATTCTGAATGTTGAAGCTGCGTTCATTCATGGCATGATTGAAGGCCTAGCCAAAGTCCTGCTTTATCATAATAAAGATGAGTATCCGCCACATCAATAACTACGTTGGACGTGGTCTAAAATTTATGTGGGAAAGCCATTCCAAAGAAGTTTCTTTCTTTGGGTAGGAGGGGATTGACCAGATAAAGGATTGTGGTTTGGACTCTGGAAGTTGGGCAATCATCGTTGTATGCTTCTCTTTAATGAAAATTTGTAAATTTAAGGGAATGTGCTAACGAAGTTGCACTGTTTTACTCTTATTGACCTAGTTAGATATATAACGCCTTTGCTACGAATGACTATAATGCAATTGTATCGGGAAGCTACAAATTGCTTCGCACTTTGTATGTCAAACCCTAGTTGGTTATTATCTTCTCAAATGCAAACCTTATCATACTTCACGTCATGGGGGCAAGAAACATCAAGCAAGCTCTTGGATATCTGTCATACATATAATTCGTAAGAATTTTGTTAGAAGTGCCTTACCTCAGAAGCACTTTTTAAAGAATTTTATAAAGATATGTTACAATTTTATAATACACCAATTGCTCTCGTGATATGCACAATCAATATTTTGAAAATAAAATATTATCTCATTAAACATATTTAATAAGTGCTTCAGAGACGCTTCTTAAAATCCTTGTATATATAATTATCGACGCATGATTTTTTTGAGGTATAATTTGTGCAGTTGCATTGAAACCCTCATGGATCTGCAATGGTCCCCCCCCTCCCCACAAGAAATCACAACCTTTGTGACCGTGACTTTAATGGCAAAGAGTGCTCGCATGAATGAAGGGTTATTGTTGGAGTTAGGAGTGACGTGGAGTAATAAGGACATGTTGAGGGAGGGGGCCCACTTTCCTTTGAGATTGGTACAATCCCATCAAATGGTACTTCCGTTAAACCCCAAAATCATTAATGCGTGCAAATGGAGCTCAAACCCAAAGTAGTGCAAGAAAGAACACATAATAGGACAATGCCCTAGAAAATTGAGAGAGAGAGACTTGTCTTGGGATGGCAAAGAAAGGGTGGAGAGTTATGAGCAAGTGAGCAGCTGGGGTTGGGAATAATTGCAAAACGAGTCAAGCATGCATGAAAAAAGCAGTGAGTTCAGCATCATTAAATTGCTACTTCAGATTTGATATTCCAGCTCTCCCTCAAAAGCTACACACTGAGGAAATAAAAAAGGAAAACGAAAACTGCGAACACTCAAAATCAAAAGGAAGACCCTCAATACATCAAAAGATCGTCATCGGCACTCAAATTCTCTCCCTCTTCTCCCCCTCTTCTCCCCCTCTCTGTACAGAAGCAACTTTCTACGTTAACAGGCGGTTGAAAAGGTTAGCCTGAACGGTTTTTGAAAGTAGAGAAAGAAAGGAAAGAAAAGCCTCACAGACGTTATCTCTTTCTAAGTATTTACTGTTTAGGCTTGTGGGGGCTATAACCATAATTCCTCATTTCACAAAGAAACACCTTAGCTTTTCATAATCCTAACTGGCACATAAAGGGTCATAAACAGATCCAAGATGTTTAATGTTTCCTTAAGTGTAGTGATACTATGTATAGTATAGTGGTGTTGTCCATATTGTTACTCAACATTTACTCACTCCATATTTCAAGAAACTTTGTTAGTAATGAGACTTTCTGATTAAACCTCTTTCTCAAGGCTAGCCTGATCCGTAATTGGTTAATTTAGACAAGAGTTAAAGTAGAGAACATTATTCAGTTGTCATTAATTACGTTAATAGCTGATGCATATGAATTATATGTATATGTTGATATTTTGCAACCATAATTTCCTTCCTTACTTTTTTTTAAATAATTAAGGGTAGGAGAGTAAAGACCCGGCTACCCACAAGCCCAAAGAATACCTTGCAAGTGACGTAAACTGGTAAAACTCAAACTTCTGGCCTAGTGCAACATATTGTAAAAATTTAATACGTAATATAGTTTACTTAAAACATGACAAAAGAAAGGAAGGATGCTTAGTTAACCATTACAAAACGAAGACAAGGACATTGTTTAGAAACCCTAATGGCAATCACAAACATTTTTCACTGTGATCATAATAATCAACAAAGAACCGGATGATGATGATGATAATAATATTAGTAATAATAAGGGAGGAAACAGGACCCAAAGAGAGAAAGAAAAGGCTGGGAGAGAGGTGTACTTTGTTCATCAAATTAAAAGAAGATTGAAGAAACAAGTTGTTAGACTTTCACTTCCCTCATCAGTTGATCCTGAAATCTAGTTAACACGTTCATCATAAAGAGGACCACAACTTGCTGCGGAATCCCTGCAACAGATATAACACAGCCAACAGCTATAAAGAACCAACACCAACTTCTCTCTAACCCTGGTCCTGGAGAGAGAGAGAGAGAGAGAGTCATCATCGACATTTCCCTCTCTGTCCTTACACACATCTCACTAAACCATGGGGTGTTGAGTGATGGGTATGTGTGAGTAAAATGGAATTTGGAGAGAGAGAGAGAGCGAGAAGAGAAAACTCATGGATGTATTGTACATTGGACAGAACTTAAAAAAGCAAAAAAGAAAAAAAAAGGGGTCTTGTGTCCCTTCACTGTCTCCTGTGTACTCTCTCGAAAAATGGTACCAAAACTATGTATAGTTCCTCAATATAGTCTATCCGTATATACATTAGCATGTTGACATGTAAGTCGCAATAATGTACTGGCATCTCTTGGATTCATATTTTTCAAAGTTTGTGACTTTTCGTTTTTTAACTATGGACTTGTCGGGGACTATAAACTTCTCTCTATCAGTTTTATGTATCGAATTAAGTCCACCTTCCTAGTCCTATTAAAAGATAGTTGAGGTATCAAATTAAGTCCACCTTCCTGGTCCTATTAAAAGATAGGCCGTTCATACCAAAAGGTAAAACCTTCGAGTAATTGAGCCAAATAAGGAGTCGAGCGTGAGATGTATCACAATTTTTTAGGCGCGGAATCCTAACCGTTTTTATCTCTTTATTGTTTATTTATAATATTTGAATTTCTGTCCGTCCTAATAATACTTCACTCACCAATATATGAATTGTAAAACCTTTTTCGGTGCCAAATATCAACAGATAGTCACTTAAAATAATTTCTTATCACGTCAAACTGCACTTATTCCTCCATATCAGGCCATCATCAAGCAATTGTTCGCAAAAAGGTCGATTTTATGCACACGGTGTATTTATTCTGACATAATCAAACTTTCCAGAAGTAAATGAAGGTCAAATCACTTGATAGTCGTACGTAGTTGTGGAAGGACATCCCCAAACATATGTTGTTAAGCATCTTATACAAGGAAAATAAAACTTGCATTGGCATTGGAAACTTCAGGCATAACAAAACCAAATAGTAATTTTTTTTGGTGGGCAATGAATTGCCACGATCTTGTTCGCTAAAATAAACACAATTTGACAAGTCCTATTTCAATGAGTTGAAAATGCAACATTGGGCGCTTCTTATATAAAGGGAAGGGGATCTACATGAGCTTGGATCTGGTCATTGTTATGACATTTGCACTCTATAGAGATGGTTGAAATATTTCATATCGCTTGACAACGGATCTTATATGCTCTTTATATATACATAGTCTCCCTTCACTTAATAGCTTAAATTTTTGGGTTGAACTTTTTAACATGATATGTATGTACATCCACTCTTATCTTTATATATATATATATATATATATATATATATATATATATATACGGTCTCCCTCTATCTAATAATTTAAACTTTTAGGTTGAACTTTTTAACGGAGATAATAACTGTAATAGCTAGTAAGTAGTCATTCGTGGCAAAATTTGGTAGGGTCCAATTAGTATAAGAGATGTTGAATATTTTATATACGATACCACCTGCCTGGGTAGCGCTGCTGGCGCGGGCACTCTTCCTTTCGTAAAAGGTTGAATGTTCGAATCCTGAGCGTCGCAGGGTGACTTAACCGATGGCACGTGTGTGGTGGCTAGCATGTGTCGCCCCCAGGGTTTACCTCCCGGCTGTCCGTCGTGCGGGGGTTCCCTGGGTTACCAAAAAAAAAAATCATTTGGTAATTGAGTGACGTAAGACTTGTGGTAAAAGCTAGACAACACTAAGAAGCATTGTGCCTCATTTGTTTATGGGGAGAAGAATTAAGATCTCTACATAGCTCGATGTGAGGTTGTCATAAATTTAGTAGCTTTTAGGTAAACATTAAATCTCGCTCGCAGCAATGACATTAGTTGGAAGGCCCAAGAAAATTCAAGAAGAAAAGCGCATGCAGGTAAGAAATCAAATGGGAAAGGAATATGTTAAGACTCAAGTTCTTGAAAATAAGGCAAAAAAATCTCTCTTTCTCTCTCTCTCTCTCTCTCTCTCTCTCTCTCTGAACGTACCATTGAACTTCTGAACTTGAAGTTGGCTTTGTCAGTCGTCAATCTCAAGGATGAGTCATCCCTCAAATCCTCCATGGATCATATAACCCTCTTTTGAAGGCCCCACATCTTCTCTGTCAAACACATAGCCTCCACAAAAAACCCCCCAAGACACTCCTCTCCTCCTCCTCCTCCTCCTCCTCCTCCAAAGGCTCGCTCTGCTCTGTCTCCCTCTCATTGTCCTTGAAGGCCCTCCCTCTAATGGAGAAGACTCACGAGAGAGAGACTCACGACTTCATGAACGTCGAGTCCTTCTCTCAACTTCCCTTCATCCGCCCTGCCCCGGTCAATAAGGAGAAGGGCATCAAGCTGTTCGGCATCGAGTTCGGAGCCGAGGGCGGCGCCGGCCAGGGCCACGGCGGCAACGAGACGGAGTGCGGGGGCGACGCCGAGGCCAGTGTGGCCGAGGAGGCGAGCAAGGATGGCGAGAGCAACGGGGAGAGCGGGCGGCGGTTCGAGTGCCACTATTGCTGCCGGAACTTCCCCACCTCCCAAGCCCTCGGCGGACACCAGAACGCACACAAGCGAGAGCGCCAGCACGCCAAGCGCGCCCACCTCCAGTCCGCCATGGCCAACGGTGGCCTTTCCGACACCCACGTCTACAGCCTCATGAACTACCGGTTCGGCTCGGCGACCGCCATGACTTACCCTACATGGAGCAACAATAGTAGCAACACCACCATTTCGAGTAACAGCACTAGGTTTTATGGGGGCCACGGCTCTTTCTCTCATCAACAGCCCATTAATGGGAGTCCTCTAGCCTTGTGGCGGATCCCAGCTGGTAGCTCCGGCTACAGCCGTGACCACCACTCAGCGCACCCGTTGCCGCTATTCACTGGAGACGAGACGATGAAGCGATCTCCAGGTGGAGGCAATAGCGGGAATCCTCAAAGCAGGTATGTTTGTGATGGGAAGGCGAGCATGCAGGACCATGTGAGCTTGGATCTTCATCTGTAGCGGGTCTGGTTAAACTCTATATAATTAATGAGGATTTTTTAGAATTCTTATTCTCTCAAATTGCTTGGTACTAAACTTTTTAATCATAAGAAGAGAAAAATATGAGAGAGAGAAAGAGAGACGGTTCTAATTGATGGACACCCTCCTTGCTATTTCTTACTCCATAACAATGATAACCTTTCTCCCTTGATTTTTATTATGTAAATGAAGTGAGTCTAGATCTTCAATTGATGTAGACAAACATCATGCTTTTGTGCTCGCCGCGACACTCGCATGTCGGAATTTCACTTGTTCTTTAGAATAAAGAGCTGCGTATAAGTTGTATTAGTGGCGAAATATGAACATAAGTTTCGCAGGAGTGGATTGAATATATGATCTCCAGCTAACGAATATGGGATGTTTGTCTTTGGCGCTACTTCTTATTAGCATCCGGATTTACAACGTGTGCCTGAAACACGACCGATGCCTCCTCCTTTGAAAATTCTTTCCACGTGAAGGGAATAAATGCTTGGAACTGGAATTCGGATAAGTACTGTTACAGTGAAGCTCTCACACACACACTTCGCAAATATCTAGGACTGTCGGAGACGCACACAATCTTTTCCTCTTTTGCTCTGGGTATCTACATGTAATAGAAGTTCTGCATCATATCTAGTACAATGATAGCTGATCAAAATCCTGAAGCATATACCAGTTTTGACCCCAATGAGTCATCGGGAATTTTTAGTCTAATGGTTTGCCGTTTTCGGATTCCCCTTGGTCTGCACCAGGTGTAGCCGACCTCCTTTGAAGTTTTTCTGCTATGAATTCTCACTTAAGTATACGTTAGAACATGTGGAGTAAAAAAGAATGAGTGTTAGCTCACCGCGTGAATCTGCCCATCTAAAATCGATCTCATGCTGAGTTTCGAGACCTATTTAAAATGCTTGAAGCATCTGGCAGTCCGTGTCTAATATATGGCCAAAAATGGTCCATGTCGATCATACCATTAGAGGCTCTAAAGCAGAAGCAATGCAGTCTGTTATCACCTTAGAAATGGTCGTCAATGACTTGAAAAAAAAGGGGAGAGCAAAAGGGTATACTGTGACTCTACTGTGCCTATGAAGGCTCTACAGGAGACTGGGAGGAGAGAGGTGGGTGGTCACTTTTTCACTTTGTCTGTCTTTTGAACGCTATCCTTTTATTTTTTTTCAATCATTCAGAGGCAGTAACCAGAACACTTTCATGGCTTTAAGACGGCAAAACCAACCCTCCGAGAAAAGGATGTGTCCTCCATTGCACCAAAAAAGAGACCTTAAAGGACAACATTGGACTTGGTAGTTAGACTACCACCTTTATTTTCTCACCTCCTGTGACTTAACTGTTTGTGTATCTGGAATGCGAAAGGAGTTAGGTGGGTCTTAATTAAGTATTGCAAGAATTGCTGGTGTTTTCTTTGCTAACACATCTGTTCTTGTGTAAGGTTTAAGCACAGACACATCCGCATAGTTGACATAAGAGAAGTTTTGCTTTCTCATCTGTTTTCTTTTCCAAAGTTTATTGATCGGCAAGGGTTTTTTTCCCTGTCAGTCGGCAGTGCAGAAAACCATCAACACGCGTGTAGTGTGAACTTATTTATACAACAATCGTTGATTTTCTAGATTCTGAGTGTAAACATACCGACGCCGTCACATGACTCGTTGAAACTGTGCTCTCCGTAAATTCATCTGGTTATAATGATGAGAAAAAGACCCAACAGCGCTAGAAGCTGCCCATCGGTACCCCGAATTTATTCGACATTTGCTTACTCTCTTACGAACCATAACCCTGAGTTTTAACCAGGAAAGCTAATGGCTTTACCAAATGATGAAATGACTGGAAGCAACACGAGACACTGGAGATATGCATTCAATGAGATTGGCAATTGGCTGCAGCATGCTGATTTTCATTTTGAGCCAGGAACGAAATGATAGTAGCTTCTTTACCAAAAAAAAAAAGAAATGATAGTAGCAGTATATGATTAAACAGTCGTGCATTCAGCTTTCTACTCTGCATTTTGATGTGGCTACAAAAGCCTTTCCGAGTTCGGTCTAGAATTATGCAGTACAGATCATTTCCAGATTTCAAGCCTCACCAAAATTTCCTAAGCGACTAATGACAGTAAGGGATCTGTAATCACGATTGCTAAGTAAGCTAAGTTCGAATCTGGACCAGACTAAAATTGGTTAAAGGGAAAGGAAACGGTGGAGGATTGGAAAAGGATCCGGGCAGGTGAGGCTTCGGCGAATCAAACATTTTGCGCCTGTGAGAGATCATCATTCAATTCGACACTGCGAAGGAGAGCTACATCATTGATGAGAATAAAAATTATTTTTTTTTCCAAAGGCAAGAAGAATGATGTATCTGCCTTGAATTCTACCACATTAGACTAAAACAACACTTTTGAGGTGCGGATGGTTCTGAGTGTTTGAGTTGCAGGCATTACTAAGAAAAAGAGAGCTCGCTCACTGATTGCAGGGGCTACTGTTCACGAACATCCCCCTTCTAAGTGCTCCGACTGGTACCTTGACATTATACATAAACTCGATTTGTCTAAAAATTTGAGCTGATAGACCTCGACAATGGTCCAACTTTGATCTGCTTGAGTGAGAACACATATTAGGAAAAGTCCCGTATGGGTAGTCCGGACAATCTAACGATGCTAACCAATGATGGTAAGCGTAGCAAACAGAGAAACTTGCTATTTTCAAACGGCGGGTTTTGCGGTCTTGACACATGAATTTTAAGGAAAAACACTGTACATTCGGGGTTAACGTCAACCCAACCATCACATGGTCCACAAGTAAATGCGTCTAAGGAGGGGAGCATGTGACGAGCAAGGTGATAAAGGAGGCCCCATAAAGACAGCCCAAAGAGTACACTTGCAATATCATTGGGACCACTCAGAGTGAGAGAGAGAGAGAGAGAGAGAGAGAGAGAGAGAGAGAGAGAGAGAGAGAAATGGAATTAAAGAAACATCGGCCCACAACCTTAAGAAGACTCAAACGAGGTCGACAGTTCCTGCAGTAGTCGCCCTAGGAGGCTAATCTGAGCATTTTTTTAGGCGCAATCCACTGGGCTGTGAAGTGAACGTCTCTGCATAATTGCATCGAATGGGACACCAGAGTAATTGACAAGGGGGTCAGGGACTGTGGCCGTCCGTTCGGGCTGTCTCTTCTCTTGTATGATCCCGACGTTCCTCCCCAAAGAAAAATCAAGAAATTCAGCTTCCTAAGTCCTGACCGATGATGCTTCAGGCCAGGGAAGAGTACTTCGCATCAGAGAGAAAGAGACTGAACCCCGAGCAATGATAACTATAAGCCAAGCTCAGAGGGTAAAAGCTAATCCGTCCAAACTCACCCCGGACGCGCAATCTTGACTCATCTGCTAATTGGGCCTGTTCTTCCGATACATCCTTGTCCCATTTCCAGTATAACCAGTTGGTTTCATAATTTTAATGTGAAGACTGTACCTTCGGATGTGTAGGGGAATCCACATCTCCAGTTAAAACAGATCAATATGATCTGGTTTTGAGTGCCAAGAAATTATCTGCTAGGCATGCACTTGCAGAGAACACTTGTATAATTATCATCTGCAGCACAGTCTATTATGGAAAAGTAAGCGATCGAACAATAAATAAATAAAACAACTAAATAAATTGAACACTAAATTTATTTGGTTTGGTCAGTGTCACCAACGTCCTCGCGAAGAGCTGTCCAAGACTCACAAGGTGTTTAGCCCTCACAATCCTCACGAAATAATTTCTTCATCTCACAAATGAATTAAAAAATTTCACCTATAAGATTTAATTGGCTTCAACACTCTTGAATTTTTTCAACCTCTTTGATACTCTTCAAAAGGAATAGATTTCTAATATATAAACAAGAATTGGATCTGAAAAAGGAAGCACCAAACAAGGAAACCTATTCACACTGGGTAATCACACAAATAAAAAACCTTTTCGAGTTAAGAAACCTACTTGGATTAGGAGTGTTTCTTTTTTTTTTTGGGTTCAAACTCGTAAAATAATCTCAACAATCTTCACATTGACTTCACGTTTGAGTCTAGTTACAATTGCTTTATTAAAAATCTGAATTTTGCTATTTCATAGCCCCTCATAGGCTCAACTGCCGCATACACCTGCTAGGTCTAAGCCTCGCTTAAACTTTACCATAAAGATGGATCTCATTCAGTCATCAACTCCACTTGTACTATTAACTACTTTATAAGGTGTTTAGCCCGTCACTAATGCTGTGTCTCGTTATGTATTCATTCATGCAGAATTCATTTGATATCTTCGAGTAGAACTTCATGCTACTTTTAGTCTGCACATGCTTGATCATCTTATTAGTCACATTTTCGATTAAAGCTCTCAACTACTTAATAACATCAAACTCGTACCTCGGCACAAAAACTCATATATTCCTTGAGTAGTCATCTCCTACTGTTAGCATAAATCTAACATTTTTCCTTGACAACATACGAATATCTAAGTGAATCAACTTTACACTCTCTATGGTTTTTCTAACAGTTATACTAGACAACACCTTTCGCCATTCATCTAAGTAAAAGCACATGCATACATTTAGTTTCTCAACTACATAACCACACAACAGATTTCTTTCACTTATAACTTTCAAACTTCTCTCGCCGATGTACCCTTTGCCACAATTCAATCTCTTGAAAAAAATGCATCCGTCGTCTTTGCGGCGAAATTCGTTGTTATTCACCTTGAAGCTCTTGTGGGTCATTGTGTTTAATTCCTCTCATTATCATCAAGGCACCTTGAACAACTTTTGGAACTCAATTTTCTAATGTATGCCGACACCTAGTTAAATTCAGGGTTCTCAATGAAATTAGGTTCTTATTCAATTTTGGAACATGCTACACTCCATTCAATGTCTTCACAACACCATAATGCATTCTGATTTTAACATCACTAACACTCATAACATCACACTCAACATTGTTTCCCAGTTATACTTTACCATTATTTATGTATCAATAAGTAGTAAACCAGTTCCTATTCAGTATTATGTGAAACAAATAATCAAAATCCATAAGTCATCTGTCAAATGACAAATCCTCAGTAATAGATAAGACATTATCGACATTATCACTATCAATTACACCTACGACATCATCTGTAGACTCAACTCTAGTTAGTCCAAAATTGACTTCATCTCTTTAAGTTTGCACTACTCTTACTAACACTAGTACTAGTTTTTCTTCTACCTTCACCTACAAAGCAACAAGCACAAATTCATCAGATTATCTCCTACGAATATCCTTACTTCTAATTAAATCGTGAACCCCATCAAAGATCGAGCTTGTTGGCCTAGGGAATTACTAATAGTAGTAACAATGGTATTTCAATTATCCGGCAACGATGATAATAAAATCAAAGCACGTACCTCATCATCAAACTCAATCTTAACCAAACTCAATTTACGAACAACTACTTTAAATTCACTGACATGCTCATTACTGTCGCACTTTTGGCCATCTTTAAGTGAAACATGTATCAAGTAGACCTTGTTGATTGCAAATATTAGACAAGGCATTCATCGGTCCCGCAATGGTTTTCTCTTTCACAATATTAAACCCGACATTACGAGCCAATGTTAATTGAATAATACCCAACTCTTGTCTATCCATCAAATTCCAATAAGCTTCTTTCATGGACTTTGGTTTCTTCATAGACATGGATAAGTGTGGATTTTTCCGGTATAGATAATCATCAATCTACATTTTTCAAAAGTCAAAATTCTTCCCATCAAATATGTTGATTCTCACTTTTCCTTCTTCTATTGCCATCGATTTGCTTCAATTAAGCTAAGGCTGATTTTGACACTAATTGTTGCGGAAAAGCAATCAATCAAACAATAAATATACAAAACAAGGAAATAAATAGGATGCTAGATTTACGTGGTTTAGTCGGTATGACCTACATCCACGAGGGGAGTATCACATGATTCATTATAGATCAAGCGATATTACGGCGATTACAACTACACTTGAGTCACTCAAACACTCTCTGTGTTTTTTCAAGCCCTAATTACACCTAATAACTCACACAATACTTAGCTTTTACAACTTCTCATGAAATAATCTCTGAATCTCATAAAGGAATTAACAATTTTTACCTATAAAAATATAATTGGCTTCAACACTCTCAGATTGTTTCATAGTGTAATTCACAAAGAAGCAGCTTCTTTAATCCTCTTCGTAACGAAGACACTTCTTATATATAAACTAAAACTGGATTGAAAATATGAAACCTATTCACATTAGGAAAGGAAACCTCTTTAAATTAGGAAACCTACTTGGATTAGAAAAGTTTCTTTTTTGAATCCAAACTCGAGATATATTTTCAACACATTTTAACCCAATGGCTTTCTAAACAAAGGCACGAAATCTTGAGGACAGTAATGAGAGCATATTAGCTATCTTGCATCTCGACAACTCATCCAAAACTGTAAGATATAATTGGTACTCGTAAGCTGATATGGTCGGGATGCCAAGTCAAGTGCAGGAGAAAACAAGAATAAGAGACAGGATGTGTAAATGCAAAAGATAGACGAGGCTCAGCATCACTGAAGTAATTGGGTGACATCACGTACGATAGCTGAGGATAATGGCCACTGCAATTCAGCCAGACTAAGAGGCCGCAATGCAAAAGTTGTTCGCTCATTCCGGTTAAGAAATCTATTTTCAGTGTCGAAGCTCTGGTAACTACAAGTTTCTAGCCATGAACAAGAGAAACCCCTTCACATGGCATGATGAACACTTGCGATATCTTCCACCCTTTTAGCCAGCATTCAAGGGCCGGCAGACTACGGTACAACTATCGAGACTACAAAATTTGCATCAATAGGTTTCGCGGGAGGCTTCCAAACGGTACAACAGAGCATCTTCTCGGGATGAGATGAGCCAAAACTCATCTTAAACAAGCCTAAAGTTTTGCAAACCAGCAGATGCTCATTTCCCACTAGAAGCCGTATCCAGCACAGAAAGAAATGTGGCACCATCTCCGCACTAATAACAGATGCTAGAGCCATAACATGACTTTCCACATTTAGAAGGTCAAACGAAATTTATTTTACTGCTTATTTCGAGGGAAAGGTGAATCACTCCTAGAAGATAAAAAGTACAAAGGAATCCTGAAAGTGAAGCAATTATAAACATCTTGGACGCCATACTAACACTGACAATTCATTGAAGTTTCAGGAAGTCATAAATCATCTGAGCTGTCCTATATGATGTAAACTACTAGCGAACTAAATTTTTACTATCTAAACGTCGTCCCACTAGTACCTGGGCAAAAACTGTGCCATTGAACAGTGAAAAAAGAAAGCTGAACAATAAAGGAACCTTAAAATCCTTCAGATGATCGCTAACACTAGACAGTTCATTGAGGTGCCGCAAAGTCAGGGAAAAGTTCAACGCAGGCGCTCAATAAATCACAGAGTCATCCTACAGTAATAAAAAGTAACAGTGAACGAAACTTTTACACTAACATCTGTACAGTGTCCCAATGATACTGGGCCCTGTAATAGTGAAGGTCACAACTGAAAGATCTTGTAGTATGTTTTGTCTTGATATCGCAAACACATTGTATGCTTTGAGATTCAAAAATTGGCAGAACTGGGTTTTAAAATGCATATGCAATGCCAACAACTAGTTCGGTATCTTACTTTCTTGGCCATAAAAGAAAAGGAAAGCATCTATTCCATTCTAACCTTTACCAAAAAAAAAAAAAAGAAAAAAGAAAACATCTATTCCTTGAATGCACTGTATTGATAAACACATAGCAATAGAACACCGACTTATTTTCATTTTTCCAGATCAAATTGTGAAATTTGTGTATTACATTGTCCTCATGAAGAATGTTTTCCTTTGCCCAGGGACTAGTAATTTACAAAGCTTAGCTTGTAAATCAATCAAGATCATCATCGATAAATCTTCATAATAGGGTGATAATTTGGAGGAAGACTTTCCCATGCATGAAGGTACCGATAAGATGTTCATATTCTTGTGCAGATTTTTCACCGGGCCATCAAATACTTGTACACAATTTTTCAATAGTGAAACACATCATTTGAAAGTCAATTGTATACATTGCATGTGCATTCGAAGTGGGTCATGTATGAAGCTTCGCTTAATCGTGTAGGTTATGCTGCCTGTAACGGGGTCAATTGTTTTTTGAAACATTATGCTGTCTAGTGAGAAGAGAACCTTCTGAAGAGCTAAAGCCAAGACCAACTCAGAATTGTCACTTTCTCAAGAGTAATTACTATAGCCAAAACGTTGATTGAAGCAAACAAAATCCGCAGAAGATAATCCTCCAAACCTAGTTGCTGGTTATGTACCGATCCTACATTGTAAACCAATTTCAGAGTTTCTAGGTACTCTGCTGCAGAGGCCAACTTTGAGCAAAATGCAGGACAATGGACTAGAATGAAGCAGAATAAATTACTCATGAAGGCAATGAGCCAGGAGGAACACTTTAGTGAAGCATTACGAATAAGTCCGTGCAATGGGTCGAAAAGGAACTTCATAGTACGCAGCTACTCATGAAACCATGACAGGGGCGGGCGGTTTGACCCATCACAAAGCAACTCACAACTCCCCTCAGCTTCATCACTAGGACAGAAATAGTCAAGCCAAGAAGTACGAAGAGATCGCTCACTGAACAACGGCACCATTCAGTTTGACAGAAACCCAGATGCTGCAGAGAGCAACATTTGGGCGCTGGAACTGATATGATCTTAAACATTGCTCCACAAACAGAAAGCTAGTACTCGATACATCAATGCCATGTGCCTTTCTCTACTCTAGAGATCAAATCTCCCGCATATCCATTCCTCAGAGGCACCATTGCCGACGAATCCAAGAATCATTCTTCAACGACATATCACAGAACTTTGCAGACAAACTTATCTCTAAACCATTGAAAATCAACAGCCCCAGTTTTCCCGTGGATCATGCACAACACACAACCATTGTTCGTCAATTTCAATTAGGCTTTAATTCTCTAGCCAATTGCACAGCAACTGGCAATAAATTTATACGAGAACCATTGAAACTCCTTATTTGAGTGCATTTTCCTTCGTCCATTTTTTGACTACTGCTTGAATTTGTGGAATAGAGTGGCTATTTTTTTAGTATGTTGTCTCTTTGCTGAATGAAACTTTATTGGCGGACACAATGACAAAACGTGGCCGGCCCATTAGCACGAAATTTGCAAAAGCTGTACGCTTTGGTCGGACGAAGAAAAAGATGGCATTCAATTGAACATTGGCGATTTCCGGTGGATTCTCCATTCAAGCTTAGTAATCAACTCACTTTTTCTCTGGTCCCCAACAAGTTTACATAACGAAGAATGCTGCCCTGAAAATTCGTGCATAGTGGGACGAGGGACCAGCTTCTTTATATTCCTTTTCGGCCTATTTAACAAGAATATGTGGTTTATATTCATATGAAGTCCTGTTGGTCCAAATAAGGGATTCTAATTTTCGTCATTCCTAACTCGACAAAACTTTGTGTAATGTATTTTTTCATTGATGAATTGTAGATATCGATATCACCCGTATCAAATTTTTAACCAAATGTATAGTGAATGATATCCGTATTTATAATCCCTCGATCAACTTCTACAATCAAATAATTTCCGGTGCATCTCTTTCATATTATTTGGAAACTGTATACATAGTACAAGATTTATTTGTCTCAAAGCAACCTCAAATTCGGCAGAGATCCGACTTACTGTAAGGATCAGCATCTTGAATTTGCTACTGTGGTTAGTCAAATCAAACAGAGTAAGAGACAATGCAAGACTTTTCCTTCTTTTTTGGCCGAATCAACGAGAAAAACTCTAATAACTGCCAAGGAAACATCTAATTAAGGACTTAACGTGAAGGAAGTGGCAAGTTGGTTGACTCTTGACCGGCATTGCACCAGTACAACTTCTCTTAGCAATGACTATAAGTAAACGTGTGGTCGTGATTACGAACCGTCAACAGGGGTAGATATCTCTGCGTTTCTTGCACTGCAGAATTTGGTTTCTCACATGACAGTGGTCGGTTTGCCGAGCTTGAATTGACTCGAGCAGACTGAGTTTAACCCTGTCGTGAGCCAAGAAACGGTTGTGCTCGAGTTCGACGGTTGACATCGACAAGCTTTAGATCATATACGGCTGACAGCACATGCGATGCCACAACCCACAAAAAACGAAAAGTCTAGCTGTAATGGGGTGACAAGATCGATCGAAGTTTTTGCGAAGCTAGGTGACTCTGGCATGTTGGGTGGAGATCTCCGTCCCGACTATTTGTCCAAAGAGTTAGGACTTTTAGAAGAGGGATCATATGCCATCAATAATATTTATTAAATTAAATAAGATCAAAGGGTCTTTGATTTTTCTTTTCTTTTTTGGGGTGCCCTTGACATTTTTGGTTTTAACTTTCAAGTTCTGCCTTTTCTTATCATCAATTGATAGCATAATCAGTCTCGAGCCGAATTAGTTAGTGATCAATTGGTCCTAGATTATCATGGATTTAGACTCCTAATTGCTACCATCTCAGAGGCTGGTTAAGGATCATGTTCCCAACACATCATTGTCTTTTTTTTTTGGTAAAGCCGCAACACATCATTGTCCATCCCTATGTATGCCAAAACCTAGCTATTTGAATTATTTCATGTCCAATCTAATTTCCCGAAATCCGTCAATACGATACATCAAACTAATAAAGGACAAATGCCTTTTTACATTTTTGTATCCATGAAATCGAATGAAGAAATTTTTTAAAAGAATATTACTCTTTGGATAATGATTGACTTAACGGA
This sequence comes from Syzygium aqueum, assembly GCA_031216185.1. Lineage (NCBI taxonomy): Eukaryota > Viridiplantae > Streptophyta > Magnoliopsida > Myrtales > Myrtaceae > Syzygium > Syzygium aqueum. Next base: position 24,624,770 of record CM062231.1, read on the forward strand.
AATCTCTGATAAAATACATGATAGTGTCGAATTATAATGTAACGTTTGAAGATCTTTCAATGTTGTTTAGTAAATCTCTTTTAATATCTCATAACATCAATTATTCCTGTCTGTCCCGATGAGCACTTTACTCTTTGGCATCCGCTGTAGGTCTCCATTAATTTGGAAAATATGATCTTCTAAAAGTACAATCAACAGTGCAAGAATCTCTCTAATACCGGTAAGAATTTGTAGATAAAGCTTAAAGATGCAAACAAAGAATACGGTCATGAAATGAAACCTTACGACTTCTTTCCTAGAATGGCCTCCTCCGGCGACAGCTCCCCAGCATGATCAATAATGGAAGACGTAAACGTTGTACTCCACAACCGCATCGCCGGTCTGGAGGTCGAGCGAGTGCGTCCTCGCGTGAGCGTACCCGCCTGCGAACCGGAAGAGCCTGCTCCCGCCAATGATCGGCATCTCCCTCACGCCGGAGAACACAGCGTTCCGGCCGAGGACGCTGAGCGTGCTCCCATTGTACTTCCCTCTGGTGAAGACGTAGTTCTGCACCATCAGCAGGCCAACGTCGGTCATCGATGCGGACGAATAGAGTCCTTCAGCCCGGCCGACGATCTTGGAGCTCAATCCCGGGCCCTCGGTCAACGGGTCGTCGATCGTGACAACGAGGCCAAACGCCGTGGCAGACGTGTTGGTCATCTTGGCCTCGGCCGCGCGCACTGCGGTCGGATTGCGGCCGCTCAGAATGTTGTGGAAGTAGAAGTGGAGGTGGCTCAGCTTCTCCTTCCTGAGGCCAAGCTCTTCCGGAAGAAAGCTTCTTGAGGAAGTGTGAGAATTTGTTGTAAAGAAAATGGTGGAAGTGGAAAGGAGAGAGAAGCTGATGAGCTTCGCGATGCAAAGAGCCGTATCGGAGAGAGTGATGCGAAAAAGGGTGTTGATGTTGATGAACAGAGATGTTTATCTCCCTTCTGTATATCTATAAACATATATCGTTTTACAGAGAAAAGAGAGAAAAGACTACCAAAAGTAATCTAGGCTATGCACTATTTTAGGCTAAGAATTTGGTTGATACCCCAAATAAGGATGTTATACAACACAAATTTAGCAACAAATCATCCCTACAATTTCTTCAATTAGTCTTAATTGACAACTCACGCCAACAATTGTGGGAGGGTTTTATAAAGGAGGGAATGGGTTTTGGTAGGAAAAACAAGAGAGTAATTTTGGATTTATTAGGGTTGATTTACAAAATTAACGTACGAAGCAATGAAATGTATTGCTAATAGATATTGCAAAATGGATATCGTAAGTACATTGAAGGAGTTGCACAAGACATCTAGTAACAGTTTCGCATAATATACTAATTATATAACTCAAGTTTAAGGAATATAGCATCATTCAAAATGAATTATTTTGTGGAGTAATTAAGGAAAAGGAGCCTGAGTACAAGGAAATAAGGAGAGAGTTCCACGGTCATTCAATTCCAGGCCAAACGAGGTTTATTTACTGCATATTTCCGGGGAAAAGTGAATCACTCCCAGAAGAGAAGAAGTACAAAGGAATCCTGAAACCGAAGCAATTATAAAGATCTTCGAGGCCATACTAACACTGACAATTCACTGAAGTGCCGGGATGTCATAAATCATCTGAGCTGTCCTATACGATGCAAAGTACTGCTGAGTTAAATTTTTATTCTTAACAACTAAACGTTGTCCCCACTAGCACCTGGGCAAAAACTATGCCATTGAACAGTGAAAAAAGAGATCTGACCAAAAAAAAAAGGAACAGTGAAAAAAGAGAGGAAAGCTGAATAATGAAGAAACCATAAAATCCTTCGGATGGTCGCCGAGACTAGACAGTTCATTGAGGTACCGCAAAGTCAGAGGAAAGTTCAACGCATGTGCTCAATAAATCATCTGAGTCATCCTCCAGTAATAGAAAGCAATAGTGAACCGAATTTTTACACTAACATCTGAACAGTGTCCCACTGGTACTGGGTCCTGTAGTAGTGTGAAGGTAAAAAACTGGAGAAGCTTGTACTATGTTTAGTCTTGATATCGAACCACACTGTACGCTTTGAGATTCAAGAATTGGCCGAAATGGGTTTTAAAATGCATATTCAATGCTAACAACTTGTGCAGTGTCTTCCTTTCCTGTCCTGCAAAGAAAAGGAAAACATTCTTTTTCTTGAATGCACTGTATTGAAATGCACGTGGCGATAGAACACTGACTGATTTTCATATTTCTAGATCAAATGTGAAATTTGTATATTGCTTTGTCCGCATGAAGAATGTTTTCTTTTGCCCAAGGGCAAGTAATTTACAAAACTCAGCTTGTAAATCAATCAAGATCCTCATAGATAAATCTTCACAATAGGGTGATAATTTGGTGGAAGACTGTCCCATGTACAAAGATACTGATTAGATGTTCATATTCTTATGAGGATTTTTCATTGGGTTTTTTCAACATTGAAACGCATTTAAAGTCGGTTATATACATCTCATGTGCACTTGAAGTGGTCATGTATGAAGCTTCGCTTAATTGTGTAGGCTATGCTGCCCGTAACGGGTCAATTGGGTCTTGGAATGTTACGTTGTCAAGTGAGAAGACAACCCTATGACGAACTAAAGCCAAGATAGACTCAGAATTGCTACTTTCTCAAGAGTAATTACTAAAGCTAAAACGTTGATTGAAGCAAACAAAATCCTCAGAATTTATGGGTGAGTGAACAAATAAAATATAAAGGGAAAATGTCAAATAAGGACCCAAAGTGGATCTCTTTTCTTAAATAAGGACCCTAATGCGTTTGGTCGACTGGATAAAAGCTAGGATAGGATATGTTTTATCCTATCCTGCGTTTGGTGGTAGTCCAAGATAGAATAAGGTCGGATATAGACCGGATAAAAAAATCCGGTGGGGGGTGGGATAGACCCGGATAGGATTTCTAATGCCTATATTTCCAAAAATGCTACACTCCACTCGCCGACATCTTCATCCCCACACCTTATGCGCTTTCACCAAAAAAATTTCTCCGCTTTTTTTCCTTCACTAATTCCTCCGGATCCATGAATAGCAAAAATAAAAAATAAAAATTATCCTATCCGACTTTAAATCCGTAGTCCACCAAACAGTGGACAGGATATGAAGAAATCCCAGGATTTCTTATCCTATCATATCCAGTCCTATCCCGTTTAGAAATCCGGACGACCAAACGCAGCCTAAGTAGACAATACTTCAATTAAAGATCCAAAGTGTCCAAACTAGTCTCAAATAAGGACTCAGCTCGCGGGGTGGCCAAATGTTTGCCGGCCGGCAATCGTCAGACATATTTCGGCGCCGGAACAAGGGCAATTTTATCTTTTTTTTTTGCCTTTTTTCTTTTCTCTCTTCATCGCCGACGACATCCGCCGGCCTCAGGCAAAAGCGGCCTTCGCCAACGTCGGGCGAGGTGGCCCTTGCCTGGGCAGACGAGACCTGCCCTTACCCTCGCCAGATCCGGCGAGGGCCACCCCTCTCCCACCAAGCAAGGGCGGCCTTCGCTGGCATCAGGCGACGACCGCCCTCGCCTGGGTGGGAGAAGGCGGCCCTCTCTTGGGCGGGGCAAACCCGCCCTCACCCTCGCTAGATTCGGCCAGGGCAAGGGCGGCCCTCGTCAGATCTAGTGAGGGCAAGGGCGGCCCTCGTCAGATCTGGCGAGGGCAAGAGCGGGTCTTGCTCGCCTAGGCAAGGGCCGCCTTCGCTGGCGTTGGGCAACGACCACCCTCGCCGGATCTGGCGGGGGCGAGGGCGAGTCTCACCCGCCCAGGCGACGGCCACCCTTGCTCACCTAGGTGAAGGTGGCCTTCGCTGGCGTCGAGCAACAAGCGCCCTCGCCCCCGACAAGCCCTCACCGGATCTGGTGGGGGCGAGGGCCGCCCTTGCCTGATGCCGGCGAAAGCCGCCCTCGCTTGAGGCTAGCGGACGTCGCCGGCGATGAAGAGAGAGAAAGGAAAAAGACAAAATTGCCCCTATTTCGATGCCGAAAAATGTCTCACAATCGCTGGCCGACGGACAATTGGCTGACTGGCGAGCTAGGTCTTTAATTGAAGCATTGTCTACTTGGGATCTTTATTTGAGAAAAGAGATCCACTTTGGGTCCTTATTTGATATTTTCCCAAATATAAAGAAACTGTCATCAAACTAGTTGCTAGTTATGTACAGTATAAGAAAAATATTTAGTGGTTTTAAATCATCACGTCATCAGCCTACGTGACACGTGTGAGTCACTCAAAATGCAACAAGTGGCCTATGACATGGAATTAAAAAATTGAATCCAGAAGCTCACTTTTCTCTCTCCTTTGGTTGGCAGGGGCAGGGCGAAGGATCGACACACGCTACATTGAATTTATTGCCTACTCTCTATCTCTCCCAAAAGTCATTTCAAGATGAGATCGCCCTTCTGTCTCAAATTTCACTCCATCCCTCTGCATCCGAAGACACTCTTGCCTTTGGCTCCTGCACGTCGCCTGCAAGAGCCCCTGTCGGTTTCAGCTGCTAGGTCCGAAGCTCATATTCACCTCTGCCTCTGCCTCTGCCTCCGGCATGTTGTGACTTTTTTTTTTCTCGTGGGTTATGGCTTCCAAAGGTAGGTGTGACTTCTCTGTTGGCTGGGTTCACTCCCCTGTGGAGGAAGCCCAATGTATTGCAAGCCCAAGGCTTGAGCCCATATATCTATTTATATGGAAAAATAGGATTTCTCACTATTATTATGTTGTGGCGGCAAAAAGAACTTTTTTGAAAGACATAGTAACAAGAGAGAAAGAGAGAGCAGAAAATTTGGATTTGAGAATATGTTCGATGCTGATGTCGGAGATCGATTCGTCGTCCAATTGAGCTGAAATTTTGTCAGCGTGTTCGTGCCGCATTTTTCTCGAATCTGAACGGTTTGATTTTCAATTAAAGCTCCCTAGCTATATCAGGTTTTCATGGGTTGCACCAAAAGTGCGTTTTTGATGAGATTTATCCTTTTATCTCTTGTGAAGTTCATATCAATTGCCAAGAACCATGTTCTTGATGTTTTTGTTGCTATGTACCTCTAGTATTTACTAGAGAAGAACTTTGTTCATCTAGTTTTGCTGATAGTGAAGATTTTTGGGAAGACTTCGGTCTTGTGATTTTTGATCTCCTCACACCGAAGAGGTTTTCCACGTAAAAAAATCGCCTTGTGTTTACGTGCTTGGTATTTATATTCCTCAATTCAGTTGTTTCCTATTAGATTTGCACAAGAGGGGAGATTATTTTATTTCGCTACGCTAATTCGATATCGTTCGGATTGTTATTGTTCTCCCAACATTCTCCTTCAAAACCACGGGTAGTTTTACTGTCAGCTCCCACTAGAAAACCTCCCTCTTCTTCGATTTTTTAATTCCATGTCATAGCACACTGGTTGCATTTTAAGTGGCTCACTCGTGTCACGTAGGCTAGTGACATGGTAGTTTGAAATCATTGAATATTTTCTTGTAGCGTAATGTGATCCTACAATGTACACCAATGTTGGAGTTCCTAGTACTCTGTTGCATAGGCCAACTTTGAGCAAAATGCAGGGCAGTGGACTAACTGGAATGAAGCGGAACAATTCACTCGTGAAGGCAATGAGCCAGGAGGCACTTAAGTGAAGCATTACGAATAAGTCCATGCAATGGGTCGAAAAGGAACTTCAAAGTACCCAACTACTCGTGAAACCATGACCGGGGCGGGCGATTTGACCCATCACAAAGCAACTCACGACTCCCCTCAGCTTCTTCACTAGGACTTAAATAGTCAAGCCAAGAAGCACGAAGAGATTGCTCACTGAAAAACCGCACCATTCAGTTCCTCAGAAACCCAGATGCTGCAGAGAGCAACATTCGGGCGCTGGAACTGATATGATCTCAAACATTACTCCGCAAACAGAAAACTAGTACTCGATACATTGACGCCATGTGCCTTTCTCTACTCTAGAGATCAAATCTCCCGCGTATCGATTCCTCAGAGTGGCCATTTGTTAGTAAGTTATCTCTTTGTTAAATGAAAATTTTACTGGCAGACATAATCACAAAACGGGACCGACGCATTAGTGTGAAATTTGCGAAAGTTGTAAGCTTTGGTCGGACGAAGAAAAAGATGGCATTCCATTGAACATTGGCCATGGTTCCAGGGGATTCTCCATTAAAGCTTTAGTCATCAACTCACTTTTTCTCTGGTCCCCAACAAGTTTACATCACGAAGAAAGCTGCCTTGAAAATTCGTGCATAGTGGGACCGGGGACCAGCTTCTTTCTGTTCCTTTTTGGCCTATTTAACGAGAGTATATGGCTTATATTCATTTGAAGCCTTGCCTGTCCAAAGAAGGGATTCTTATTTTCGCCATTCCTACTTCCCCAAAACTTTCTGCGTAATTATATTTTTTCATTGATGAAGTGTAGATATCAACATCACCCGTGTCAAATCTTTAATCAAATGTACAGTGAATGATATCCGTACCTATGATCCATCAATTAACTTCTACGATCAAATGATTTTCGGTGCATCTCTTTTGTATTATTTGGAGAATGGATTTGTATACACAGCACAAGATTAATTTGTCTCAAAGCAACCTTGGATTCGGCAGAGATCCGACTTACTATAAGGATCGGTATCTTGAATTTGCCACTGTAGTTAGTCATATCAAACGGAGTAAGAGACGATGCAAGACTTTTCTCCTTCTTCTTTTTTGGCGGAATCAAAGAGAAAAACTTTAGTAAGTGCCAAGGAAACATCTAATTGAGGACTTAACGTGAAGGAAGTGGTAACTTAGTTGACTCTTGAATGGCATTGCACCAGTACGACTTCTCTTAGCAATGACTATAAGTAAACGTGTGGTCTTGATTAGGACCCGTCAACTGGGGTGGATATCTCTGCGTGTCTTGCACTGCTGAATTTGGTTTCTCACATAACATTGGTCGGTTTACGAGCTGGAATTGACTCGAGCCGACCGAGTCTACCCTGTCGTGAGCTGAAGCACGGTTGTGCTCGAGTTTGACGGTCGACATTGACAAGTTTTAGGTCGGACGGTTGATACTACATGAGATCCCACAAACGACAAAATGTAAAAAGTCCAGATGTAGCGGGCTGACAAGATCGATCGAAGTTTTCAAGGAGGTAGGTGACTACGGCGTGTTGGGTGGAGATCTCCATCCCGACTATTTGTCAAAAGAGTTTGGACTTTTAGAAGACGGACCATATGCCATCAATAATGTTTATTAAATTAAATAAGATCAAAGGGTCTTTGATTTTTCTTTATTTTTTGGGATGCCCTTGACATTTTTGGTTTTAACTTTTAAGTTCTGCCTTCCCTTATCATCAATTGATTGCGGTAATCAGTCTCAAGCCGAATTAGTTAGTGATCAATTGGTCGTAGATTATCAATGGTTTTAGACTCCTAAATGCTGCCATCTCCGAGACTGGAAAAGGATCACGTTCCCAACACATGATTGTCCATCCCTATGTATGCCAAAACCTAACTATTTGAATTATTTCATGTCCAATCTAATTGCCCGAAACCTGCCATTATTGATACATCGAACGAATAAAGCACAATCACCTTTTTACATTTTTGTATCCATGAAATTGAATGAAGAGATCTTTTTCAAGAGAATTACTCTTTGGACAACTGATTGACTTCACGGAAATATCCGATGAAATATATGATGTGTCAAATTATAATGGAACAATTGAAGAAACAATTTATATGCAAACACTATTTGAATCTTTTCAATGTTGTTAAGTGAGTTGAGAAATTATAAAGTGGAAGATAGGATTGATGAATTTATGTATATTTCGATATTTTATATTTGATTATTTATAGTTTTATGAGACTGCTATCTAAGCTAACATATACCAATCAAGATATACACAATCAAGAAAAATATAAGTACAATTGAGAGATATGGATAATCAATAATAATATCATAATTATCTCTAACATGTGAAAATATCCTATAAAAAATCTTTACAATATATAATATCGCTAAATAGTGAATCACTTTTCGTATCTCCAACATTGATTCGTGACATGAATTACCCACGTGTCTGTCCCAACGAGCACTCTACTCTCTGGCATCCACTGTAGGTCTCCATTAATTTGGAAATTATGAGTTCTGAAAGTACAATCAACAGTGCAAGAATCTCTCTAATGCCCGAAATAATATATTGATAAAGCTTAAAGAGGCAAACAGAGAATACGGCCATGAAATGAAATCTAAGGACTTCTTTCCTAGAATGGCCTCCTCCGGCGACAGCTCCCGAACAGGATCAATAATGGAAGACGTAAACGTTGTACTCCACAACCGCATCGCCGGTCTTGAGGTCGAGCGAGTGCGTCCTCGCCTGAGCGTAACCGCGTGCGAACCGGAAGAGCCTGCTCCCGCCGACGATCGGCATCTCCCTCACGTCGGAGAACACCGCGTTCCGGCCGAGGACACTGAGCGTGCTCCCGTTGAACTTCCCTTCGGTGAAGACGTAGTTCTGCACCATCAGCAGGCCGACGTCGTTCAGCGATGCGGACGAATAGAGTCCCTGAGCCCGGCCGACGATTTTGGAGCTCAATTCCGGGCCCTCGGTCAACGGGTCGTCGATCATGACGACGAGGCCGAACGCCGTGGCAGACGTGTTGGTCATCTTGGCCTCAGCCACGCGCACTGCGGTCGGGTTGCGGCCGCTCACAATGTCGTGGAAGAAGAAGTGGAGGTGACTCAGCTTCTCCTTCTTGAGGCCAAGCTCTTCCGGAAGCAAGCTTCTTGCGAAAGTGTGAGAATTTGCGGTAAAGAAAAGGGTCGAAGTGAAGAGGAGAGAGGAGACGATGAGCTTTGTGATGCAAAGAGCCATACTGGAGACAGAGAGACGTGAAAAGGGTAGTGTTGTGGGGGGAGGCTTTTATAGAGGAGGGTAACGGAGAAAATAGGTTTTGGTAGAAAAAACAATAGCGCAATTTCGCATTTATTAGGGTTGTTTTACAAAATCAATGTACGAATTGATGCGACGTATTGCAGATAGATATCGTAAATGTATTAAATGAGTTGCACATGACATCTATTAATGGTTTGGCACCAACTCTCCTAATATACTAATTACATAACTCAAATTTTAGGAACATAACATCATTCAAAACGAAATTTCTTAAAAAGGAGCGTGAGTAAAAGGGAATAATGTGAGGAAAATTATCCGAAAAATCTTAAATTTATTATATTTTTGTATATTCAACTATCAACCTTTTAATTGTATCAATTGAGTTTAAATTTTTTTCATGTTGTGCCAATTGAATCCATTAGGCTAATTTTGGCAAAAAATCGCTGATGTGGAGATTAGTTGTCTCACGTGATGCGAGTGGTGCTAACGTAAAATTTTTTTTAATTTTTTTTCAAATGAATTATTTATTTATTTATTTTCTTTTTTTACAGTGACCAATGAAGGTTGTTTGGCCCTCACTAGCCATCACTGGCCACTGGGTGAGGGCAGCGAAGCCCTCATCAGCCACTAGGGAGGGCCGCGATGCCCTCGCTCAAATCAGAGCAAGGCAGACCTCTAATAGACCATAGTGGGATCGCCTAGGCCATTTGGGCCTCATTGTCCAGGGGCAAGGCAGCCTTGCCTTGATTTGGGTGAGGCTATGGTGAGGCTGGCCTTGCTTGAAGCTGTAATGGCCTTGCCTAGATTTGGGCAAAGCCGGGTTATGGGCACACGACCCTTACTTGCAGTCGACAAGGGCACATCAACCCTCACTAGCTACAGTAAGAAAAAAGTAAAGAAGGAAAAAGAAAAAAAAGGAAAAACAAAGGAAAAGAAACAAAAAATTAATTCAAAAAATATTAATTTTTTATTAAAAATTATCAATATCAACGTTGATTGTGCCATCTAGGATGGTTGGTGTTCATATTAATGATTTATGACCAAAACGGACACAATTGGTACAACGTGAAAATGTTTAAAAATCAATTAACACAATTAAAATATTTAATACTGTTTTGCAAAAGTACAATATGTTTATAACATTTTGGACAATTTTCCCAAATAGAGAGCAACACGATCATTCAATTGCGTACCAAAGATAAAATGTAACGGTTGGATTTGTCAGGTATAAATTTGTCAACGCTTATGGTGACTAAGGGCCCACTTGACAACTTACCACATAATGAAAATTTATGTTATTTTGTTCTCATAATCAATTTTTGAATAGAAATTCGTTTGGTAAACTTTTTATTTCCGGGCACATATTTGCAAAAAATTGGTTCTAGAATCAGTGTTGGAATGGAATCAAGAAGCAAAAAAAAGTAATTTCTTGATTTTGGGAACAAGAATCAGAATTGGAAAAAGTAATTATTTTTTGTTCCTTATTCTTATTTCCTGTTCTTCACTGTTCTCCTTCTTCTTTAGTTCTTCTTGCCTAGCCGGGCACCGGCCACTGGTGAACCGGCAACACAAGCAAGGGCTGGTGCGGCCCTTGCTGGCCTTTTCCAGCCCTCGCCTGAGTCGACGAGAGCCACCCTCAAGGCTTGCGGCCTGGGCGTGGGTCACCCTCGCCGAATCTGGCGAGGGCTATGGCGAAAATCCAGCCTCGCCGGCTCAAGCGAGGGTTGGAAAAGGCTGGCGAGGGCAACCTTCGCCTAGGCCGCGAGGGTCTAGTCCTCGACCTCGCTGGCAAGGGCAACCCTTGTCTCTGGTCGGTCGCCGGCCATGGCTAAGAAGGAGGAGAAGGAAAAAAAAAAGAAATATTAAAATATTTAAAAATATTATTAATAAAAATAATTGTTATGCCGTTATTAAACGCATTTTTGTTCTTTTTCTATTTCAAGAATAGAAATTTTAAGCAGTTACCAGACGCCTTCAAATGTTCATAATCAGTTATCGGGCATAGAATAAAAGAATCATTTTTTAGCAGAATCAGTTTCCAAACACAGAATCGTTGCCATGCGTACCCTTAGAGCGATTATGAAATTTAAGAATTAGGTTGTTTTTTTATAATGAGATTAGCAGACTTAGGATTAGTGTTTCAGTGTCAAAGATGCTAACTTACTCTCTATAAGATAGGATTTTTAAGCTGTGTTTAGTGAGCTTTATGGGAAAGCCTTTGAGGAAATGTAAGAGACTTTAAAGCTTCGTTTGTTTCGCAAAAAATGTGGTGTTTCTAGAAAATATTTTTCAAGAAGCTATTTTTTAGGAAAATAATAATATTTTCCAGTGTTTGGCTAAAATGTGAAAATGAATTGGAAAACATTTTTTGTTGTTCAGTATACTGCTTGCACTCCTTTTAATAAATTTTAAAAAAATTCAAAATTTTAATTATTTTTTAATTATGAAATTTTTAATATTTATTTCCTTTTTTTTTCATTTTTCTCTTCCTCTACTGGTCGTAGGCCACGGCGACCAGCCTCAAGTGAGGCTCAACCTTGCTCACCTGAGGCCTCGCCTTGCCTCGCCAGATTTGGCAAGGCTTAAGACCTTGCGAGTGGTGAGCTCGCCAGAAAAGGACTTGCGAGGCGGCGATGAGGCTCTTTGCAAGGCATGAGGCCTCGCCGCCCTCTAACAACGCTCGAGGTTCGCCGGCCTATGGTGAGGCTTGAGCTTGCTTGTGACTAATTGTCGATCTTCGTCGTGGTTGGCGACTAGCTAGTGAAGAAGGAAATAAAAAATGGAAAAAAAGAGAAAAGAATAAAAGAATAAAAATAAAGTTAATTTAAAATTAAAAATAAATAAAAAATAAAAGGTGAAACAAAGAGGAGGGAAAATGGTTTCCTTTCTTAAAAAAGAGGAAATCCTTTTCCCTACTTTTGAAGGTGTTTTTCTTAATGAAGGAAAATTTTTTCTTGACTAGTTTATTTTTGTGAAATGAATGCCGGAAAATCCAAATAACATTTTCTTGGAAGTTATTTTAAGCGAAACGAACGAAGCCTAAATTAAATGGGTTTTCCAAAATTCAAATTATGCTTGTTAAATTGTAATTTAAAAGAGTTTGGAAAAGCAAAACCTTCGTGAGGGGTCGCATGATGCCAAGAGCCCCTCGTGGAGGTCACGCAATCCCAGGTAGCCCTAGCTTAGGTAGTGTGACCATCGGCGATCATTTGCGATTGTTGGATGGCCTGTTGCAACTCTTGATGGAGCTTCATCGGCGATTTACGTGGATAAGATGAACAATTCTTATGAGGGCAAAATCAGAAAAAAAAATTGATGATGATAGTTTTGGAAACTTTTTTATAACTCTAGGAAATAGCTTTCCTAAAATGCCGAAAGCCTAAAATGGTCCTACCCCCAGTTTTCGCCCAAGGTCCTCTGACGACCCAAAACCCTTGGAAAAGTAGAATCAAATCACCTTTAGCCTTTCTTGAATAAATAATTAATTAAGGTACACTTTATTTTGTAAGCTACCAGGAAGTTCTTGTCATGGTCATCAGCCTACAATGGAACTCATCTCTAAATAAATAGTGAGGATATTCCATTATTTACTGAAGTGTGATGAGTATGTGGTCTGTTAGAGTGACGGATAACGCTAATTTTTAACAAAATTGTATTTTTTATAAATTGATGACTAAGTGCCATGGCAGAACTTATTTGGTTTTCTATTGAACCACTTGATTTTTTAATGCGCACTTTATAATCACACAAACTATATGATGTATTAACTTCAGCACTACTCTACAATGAGCCTGGCATTACGTAATCGCAATATGACCTGTTAATTCCAAAAAAAAAGTACTAACTTTAGGTCAAAGGGCAATTCTGGCCGAACTTTTTTTTGTCCCATAAAAGAGCACCAACGTTAGGTCGAGTAATAATTCTGGTTCCAATTTTTATTTGTCTCATAAAAAATCACTAACTTTTACCCTGATTCCAAATCTATCCCCTCGTTAACTTTTTGTCTAAAGTCACATTTATTTGAGAAAAAATGTTATGGTAGTGAGTTTGGTAAATCTTGTCCATGGCGTTTGTTGACGAACGGTGATCAACAGCTTTAGATTACAAAAAAACGACAAAGTCTAGCTAGAGAGATTCGATCTGGAGATATTTTTGATTTGCCGGTAAAGTGAAAGAGACAAAAAGTTTCATTGTTATTCTTCAAGTTGTGGCTCAACAATGAATAGTGCTTTAAATACAGTTAGCAAGCCTCATAGATTTATTGCTTAGGTGAAATAGTCAAGTTGGATAATCAATGATTCTAAGTCAATGGGGATCAGATTTGAAATTTAAGTAAAAGTTGGTGCTTTTTTACAAGACAAAAAAAAAGTTGGGGCCAGAATTGTCATTTGACCTTAAAATTGTTCTTTTTTATGGAACAAAAAAAGTTCTGACCACAATTGTTCCTTGACCTAAAAATGGTGTTTTTTTTGGAATTAGGCAATATGACAAAAGCCATCGCCTTTCTCTTCTCTTCATCCTTCCCATTGATAATATCTCCTAAATGAGCATTTTCATTCAAATTATTTCGACGCGTGGGGAATTTTTTGGTGAATTTTCATTCAAATTATGGTAGTGAGTTTGGTGAATTTTTTGGCCCAATAAGGGCGCGTTTAGCAAGTTGCCAAATAGTAACTTTTTCTGTTCATTTATTTCTAGAATTAATTTTGAAACAGAAATTCGTTTGGTAAATTTTTTGTTCACGGACATAAATTTGCAAAAATTTATTCTCAGAACCAGTTTTGGAACAGAATCAAGAAGCAAAAAAAGTAGCTTTTTGATTTTAAGAACAAGAATCAGAAATGGAAATTTTTTTTTTTCTTCTTCTTGGCCTGTGGACGATCGCTGGCCACCGGCGATGTAACGACCCGGTTCGACGAGGGCAAGGATTGGTCGCCGAGGCCAAATGGCTTGGATAAGGAGTGGCTCCTAGCAAGCTTCTAGAATGGTGAAGGGGGCAAAAATGAACTGAACTATACACTAAACAGGGGGAGAGCGATCCATATATGTATATGAAAACTTGAATTAACTCATGGAGGCGCCTTTTGATGTAACGTCAAACTTTGCTTTGAAACTCCAAAGTTAAGCGAGCTTGAGCTAGAGCACTATCAGGATAAGTGACCTCTCGGGAAAGTGTTTGTCTGTATGTCAAAGGATAAAACCGTGAGACTCGGTATGGGATGGGTAAAATGGACAATACTTCCAGTGAGTTAAATCCAGAGTGTCATAGGCGACTAGCCACAGGCCAGGGCCAACGAGGGCAAGGGATGGACACTCGCCGCTTGAGCAAGGGCCGTGACGCCCTTGCCGGCCTTGGCCTGTGGCCAGTCGCCTATGTCGGCGACCTAACCATGGCTAAAGAAGGGGAAGGGGAAGAAAAGAAAAGAAAAGAAATAAAAAAAATATTAAAATTTTTTAAAATATCATTAAAATATTATTAATAAAAAGGAATTTTGTACAGTTACCAAATGCATTTTTGTTCCTTTTCTATTTCAAGAATAAAAAATGTTGAGCAGTTATCAAACGCTTTTAAATGCTTAGAAATTATTTTCGATAACAAAATAAAAAAGAATTACTTCTTAGTAAAATCAACTTTCAAAAACAGAATAATAGCAGAACGGACCTAACTCAGCCTATCGTTTTCACATTTCTCCTTTTGTCGTCAAGCCATGTGGATCTGCTACGTCTGTAAGCCAATCCTAGCTCTGATTTGGAATCTCATATAACACCCTCCTCATTCCTCAATTCTGTTAATTTATAGAAGAAGCCTATCTAATAATTAGTTTTGTCAGTCATCGATTTGCAGTATAATCCATTCCCTTAATCATATTATTCATGAAATAAGTTGTCCGTATTTATCGTTTGGTAAAGTGTAAACATCAATATAAGACGCATCGGTGATTGGAAAATTAAAAGAGAAATAGATACCAAAGAAACAAACAAACAACACGGCCACCAAACTAAACAGTGTTCCGACCAAAAAACAAAAGAACTAAACAGTGAGAACTCTTTCCAGAAAGGCCTGCAGAGACATCTCGTGAACTTGAATCAATAATGGAAGACATAAACATTGTACTCCACGCAGGTGTCCCCGGTCTTACGGTCGAACGTGTGCGTCTTTGCCTGAGCGTACCCGCGGGCGAACCGGAAGAGCCCGCTCCCGCCGACGATCGACAACTCCCGCACGCCGGAGAAAACCGCGTTCCGGCCGAGCACGCTCAGCGTGCTCCCGTTGTACTTCCCCTCGGTGAACACGTAGTTCTGCACCATGAGCAGCCCGGCGTCCTTTTGCGACGCCAGCGCGTAGATCCCCTGCGCCCGCCCGACCTCCTTGGAGCTCGTCTCGGGGCCCTCGGTCAGCGGGTCGTCGATCATGACCACGGCCCCGAACCCCGTGGCCGACGAGTTGGTCATCTTGGCCTCGGCGACGCGCACGGCGGTCGGGTTGGGCCCGCTCACGATGTCGTGGAAGTAGAAGTGGAGGTGGCTCAGCTTCTCCTCCTTGAGCCCGAGCTCTCGCGGGAGGAGGCTCCGCGCGAAGGTGTGCGAGTCCGCAGCGACGAAGACGGTCGACGTAAAGAGGAGAGAGACGACGACGAGCTTTACGATGCAAACAGCCATGGCTAGAGAGGGGCAGAGAGAGAGACGCAAAGAGGGTTCCGTTGAGAGGAGGGTTTTATGGAGGAGGCAGATGGAGAAAAATTAAATGGGGTTTGGTGGAGAGCAATGATAATGTTATTTTAAAGAGAGTACTTGGTTGCGGAGTTGTTAAGCGAAGGAGACGCACTAAGAGACAGGGACGCGGTCGTACGGTCAATGGTGGGTGGTGACCTACCATCTTATGAGTGCTAAGGGAAACATCACCGACGAGGAAGAATCGGCCCCGACGGCTAATTGCATTATTTGCAGCACGCTAGCTTAAACAACTAGAAGCTGAAGCTGACCATTAACAAAAGATTTTCGATGATGAGTCCTCCTTCCCATGGTGAAGTTTCGTGACTATTTGCATTGTTTAGAATATCATTTCTCGTCCGGATTTTAGAACAAAAATACCCAAAGTTGATTACGACACACATGAACATCAATCTTGATTATTTATTTGCGTCTTTTCATTTTGTTAATTTGCTTTTTTTAAAATTTAAAATGAAATTTCACATGAGCAACATATTCACGTCTAGAGCTATAAGTGATATAAATGAGTACATATATGTTTTAGTAATATTGATCAAGTTTGATTTGGGTTGAAAAAAGATATTGCATATAAATGGGTCAAATATAAGTTAAATTTGTCAATATGAGTTGGATTATTTTTTTGACCTAATCCAAACCTAACCTGATTCACCGATTTGACGGATCTACCTACCAATTACGTGCTGCAAATAATGCAATTAGCGATCGGCCCGATTCTTCATTGTCTGTGACGTTTCACTTAGGACTTCTGTGCACACATCAAGTCAACTCTGGGCAAGACACATCTGAGACAAAATTCAATATTCAGATGGCAAAGATGATGCGAACATATATAGGACTACGGAGACTCTATCGGCCTCTTCCTCGATGGTTGTGAAGCCGCCCTTTCTGGGACAGACTGTCGCAGGCCAAGTGGCGTCAAATACGTGCCTTCGCTGTCCTATAGTCTCACTTAACCAAACGAGCTTTTTTGCCTGGCGGAAAAAAGAAAAAGAGAAAGTTCAAATACAGAGCTTTCCTTCCCGTTTTGTCTTCCTATGTAGTCATGGCCACGATTCGAAATAGACCGGTTCCGGTTCGTGACTATGTATGAACCGAAACCAGAACCGTCCTTAGCAATTTCGATTCCGGTTCGGAACCGTCCGGTTTCGATTTCGAACCATTCGGTTGAGGTTCGCAATTTAAAAATTAAAAAATAAATTATAAAATAAAAAAATAATGAATTATAAAAATATGAAATAATGAATTATTCAATATAAATTATAATAAAAATGAAAATTGTAGGGGTGATCGGTTCTCAGTTCCGACTGAGAACCGAACCAGACCGGTCCTTTAATTTTTGAACTAGAAACCGAACTGGCAAATCATAGAACCGAGAATCAGACCATTGGTCCGATTTGGTTCTAGGCGGTCTAATGGAACCCTTTACTCTTAACAAGCAAATGATCGTAGCCACAAAAGCCATGCAACTTTACATGCTCATGGCTTGGCTTGAGTTTTATAAACAACCCCTTCGATAATCCTTTCATTCCCATTCGATGTGGGACTCTTGGCATTTATATGAAGACAAGCCAAAAGTCTCACATTGAAGGTGTTCAAGGCAAGCCGAAAGTCTCACATCGAATGGGAATGAAGAGACCATCAAAGGGGTTATTTATAAAACCCAAGCCAAGCCTTGTAATTAGAGTTCAATACACCCAAGCCAAGTATTGTAATTGGAGATCAATGCACTTACAATGCATGACATTTAGAGTTCAATTTGTTTTATAAAAGAAAAATTAAATAATGAATTTGGAATCGGAACAGGGCCTGTAGGTCACGTGCTGGTTCCGGTTCCAAACCGCTGGCCCAGTCAACAAGCCGGGCTCGGGTTTGACTGGGCCGGTTTCGGGCCGAAACCGGCCCGTGGCGTGACTACTCCTATGTCTCCTCCCACTTTCCTAACTTACGTTATTTATTCAGGTGTTTTTGTTCCTTAATGTTTTCCTGTCCAAGATGGCGACTGTGTTTCGTCAAACGTCGCTACTTTAAGTTCATGAAGTCGACCCTATACAATCGTTTCCTAATGTGGGATTCGAGTCAGGTTCTCAGTTCGTTGAAAACGCTAGATGGTATTTCGTTAGTTCCGTTGCAAAATTAGCATTCCAAATGCAAGGTTGGGGTTTTATTTTTTATTGCTCTCATCAACTAAATTATATGCGGAGATTGACAAGAACGTATACATGGTGGGTCAGCAGAAATATAGTACGTGTGATGGATGTACTTTCTTGCCGATAACTTTTTCAGTTGAATTTCATGCATTATTACGCGTTTCGTACCATGTGCTATTTTCCACCCACCATCTTATTAGGGGTGAGAAAAAGAAACTATTCAGATTGAATTAGTAGATTTTCAGGGACATCAGTCCGATTATCAGTTTCATAAAATTAGAACTAGTGAATTTCGTTCCGATTTTCGATTCCAAGTATGGAACCGCCCATCTGGACCACAAGGACTGGACTGATTTTTTTAAATTTTTTCTTAAAAAAATATATAAAAAACCCTAATTTATGTCCCGATTCACAAAGGGAAGGGCCCTCCAAGACTGGAGCAACTATATTTATTTATGCACGTGAGTAAGATGACATGAACAAATCAAAACACAATAGTAGTTGTTTATTCCAACCAAAGTTTGCCACAAATTAGAAAAATTTCTACGAAACTTACAATATCATACGTGACTTACTGATTGTAGAAATGCCTTGATTATCTCAAGAAAATCTTCAATTTCAATTTGAACATTAATGACAAATCAAAAAAAAAATTTGAATATGCCACTGGTTCCATTAGCCCACCCAGAGACCGGATCGAAGTGGTTCGTCTATTTCCAATAGGGCATCAGTTCGGTTCCCGGTTGTAGAAACTAGGAACTAATACCTTGGGTCCGGTTCCTTGTTCAGGGCGGGAATAAGACAGCTCGGGAACCGATCACTCTTGCTTTCTACAAACAAAAAAAGTACTCATTTGTTTCTGTTGAAAGCTTTCCCTTCAAATTTAGAAAATACAAAGAAAAAGTCAAAATGTTACAAAAAATTATGAAAGAAAATTATATACAAATCTACAAGTCCGTGTGCCCATAGTCTGAAAAGTTTGATGTATTTAAACTCTGTTTGTTTCACTGAAAACAATTTTCAGGAAATTTTTTTTCGGATGGTCCGACGTTTGATTCATAGAAAATAAACTGATCAAAGAAAACATTTTTAGGTCAATGGAAAACATCTTCAAAAATGGAGAAAATAATTTCTACTTTATTTTGCCTAGATCCAACACGTTTTCCTCCGTGCACTCCTTCACCTTTCTCTTCTCGCCTGTGCACTCCTTATCTCTCTTCAGCTTGTCGCGACCCTAAAAAATTTGTCAATTTCTCGGGCTAATGGATTATTAAGACTGAACTTAACTCAGGCTCTCCCAAGCCCTACCAATTCGCAACTTAGGGTTTAAGTTCTTAACATGCAAATGTTTTCATGCTTGGAGTCGCCACTAATCAATTTACGGTAGGCTGATTAGAAACCTAAATAAAACATAGGGAGATATGTTTTATTCCTACGAACCAGAGATTCTAAGCCCGGGGACTTGATTACGCTAGATCTAGTCTAACGCCATTTCGGTACCTTTTCTTTTCAAAAATATTTTAGCAGGCAGGTTGGATTCATTTTAACTTAATTACTAACATGTGAGGTGTTCATGCGGGTGCGCAAACCACCAATTTAACACCCAGGAAAGCATTAAATAAATTGCAAGTCGGGAAAAATTACTTAGCTGGAAGCAACGCAAGCATCTGCATTGTTAGCTAGAAAATCACATCAACAACCCTAATATGATTTCTAATTAACAAGCAATTCACTCAATTTCTCTTTTTTTTTTTTATTTTCGCTTATTTAAATGAAATCTAACCTATATGCAATGACGTGCAAAAATATGACATGCGAATTAATGCAACTTAGCATGCAAACTAAATGTCGTGCGACGACGTGACTTAATTCTAATGACGGATGCAATGATATATTTTTGGTATTTTTTGATGAAATTCGGAATAAAAATATGCCTAAATTAACGTGCAACGTATGATGACTTAATCTACCCTAGAATGACTTATTTTTGGGATTTTTGTGTAAAATTCGGAATAATAAAATAACCTAAATAATCTATTAAGATTAGAATATTACTTAATTTAAACTAGGAAATATGTCATCTCAAGTCCTAATTTAAACTAAATAACTACTCTATCTTCTAGATATATTTAGGATTCCTAGACATGCAAAACTCCAATTCAAATCTAGCTAATATTTTTGAATTTTTCTGTTTTATTTGAAAAGGAAAACAATCAAACAAGTAAAGATAGCAACCGATTCAAATCAACCACGCAATCCGCCAAATTTGTTTCAAACTCGAGTTAGGCACAGAAATCGAACTATCGGTCATATCTATAGGGTCATAGATATCGACAGAAAGTCGATCATTCAAATTTGGAAAGCTAATGAAATTCATTATCGTATCCAAATAGTTATGGATAGGATAATAATTTCCCGTATCGCCGCGTATCGAACCTTAGGGTTAAGGTCAGATAGTTGTCCAGATACGTTGCTAAATTAGGAAATTTTTCTAATTTGAATATCTGAAAATATTGCGGATATATAGAACATTATCCTAAGATATCTAAATATCCATATGATAATCACGAAATATTCAAACATGCAAATTAGGAAACTAAATATTTGAAAAGAATATTCAGGATATATCCACTTACCTAATTTGAAAATATTTCCAAATTTGGATCAATCGGGATCGAGCTCGGACTTGCGGATTGGGACGGGATGACCGGCGACGGTGACGTACGGCACCGACGGGGCAACACCGGCGAGACTGATGGCACTGTTCCGGCGATAACGAACAGCGGCGGTGCAGCTCCACACGGCGGCTGCAGGCGGGAACAGCGGAATGGTTCTCCGGTGGGGCAGCGAACGAAGGCACGCCGGCGTGGCTGGAATGGCGTCTCCGGTGGGCTGCGAACAACGGCGACAGTGGCTGTGGAACGGCGCGACAGCAGCAAGGATCGGCGTCTTCAGGTGGTTGTGCAAGACGTCGGGAAACAGCTCCGGTAGGCGCGGACAGAGACGGAAGTGAGTAGCTCACCGGCGGGTTGTTCCAGTGGTGTACTCGGTGCGGCTATGGCATGGCGATGGTGCTCCGGCACTGCTGGACATCAGGGCAGAGCAGCACGGCAGGGCTCACCACGAGCGGGGACGTTCGGCAGAGGAACAGGTCTGGCGAGGCGGGAGAGGCACGGCGGTGTGGACGTCGGGCACCGCGGCTGTGACGCGACGAGCGGCGAACGAACAGCAGCGGCAACAGGCGGCAGGCGGAGCACGGCGGACTGCGGCAGGCAGCGCGCGACAGGCGACGTGCGATGGGGGGTCTCCGGCCTCTCTCTCTCTCTCTCTAATTTCTGATCTGAATTTTTTTTTGTGTCCCCCACTCTAAAATTCTAACCTAATGGCATATTTATAAGATTAATCTAGGTCAGATTAGATGGGCTTAATGTCCTAATGGGCTTAGGCTTGGGTTTAGGTTTTAATTAACATTTAAATGGGTTGAATTAACTTGGGTTGAATTAAGCTCAAATTAAAACGACCGAGCCCGTTCGTCTTGAAATTCCCGGCCCTTGCATTCCCGAGTGAACCGAGTTTTGTTCGATGAAATTTAAGCTCATTCGCCACCGCCGGTCCGATGCAATAATGCAATTAAATCTAAATGAACCTAAACTATATGTTATGCAATTTAAATATTTTTGTTTACGGGTTAAAATTTAATCCCTAATTTTTTATGCAAATTACACTAAATGTTCGGTAAAATTTAGGTGTCAACACGGCTGCAAAGTTCCTCCTCCGCCTCACCGCCTCCGGACTTCCTCTTCCTCTCTTCCACCACTTGTGATGGCTGAGTCGTTGTCATATGAGAAACGGCTTGCGATTGCAGATGCTCTCGCGACGCCATGCTCTCTCTCCCTACCGCCTCCACCCCCGTTAAATCCAGCTGCATCACCTATCTCTTCCCGTGTTACTCTCCGAAAAGCACAATTTTTTTTTCCTTCCCTTGCTTTTCAATCCACTGTCTTTTCCATGTGATCCTAGGGTTTACTTCCGTTTGCTCATATCTGTACCATCACCATTTAGGTCAGTTTGGTTTGTCATTTGGCCATATTATTGACTTCTTTGCCTCGCCGATTTGGACTCTTGGGTTTTTCCGATGTAGTTTCAAACTCGTGGTGCGTTTTACTTGCCTTTTTTAATTGGTTGTGCCAATTTTGGACAAAATGTGCGTAGGTTTGACGAATGTGAATGTGATTCAAGTCATGGTTTTCAATTGGATAATGTAGCTTCAATCGCAAGCTCTTGAGTTGAGTGATTGATGATATGCTTTTCCCCTGCCCCCCGCCCTCCTTTAGAGGTCGAGCTTTGTAGCCTCGAGCGAGCTCGACCTCGCCGGATTTGGTGAGGTGGAGCCTCACTCGAGGCTGGTGAGGCTCAAGCTCACCGTGTTGACACCTAAAATTTGTCTAATCATATAGGATTTTATTGCATAGAAAATTAGGATTTAATTTTTAACCCCTAAAATAAAATATTTTCATCAAAATTACATGGCATGTAGACATTAGGTGCATTTGCATTAATAGGGTCTATTAAAACATATATAAAAAAAAGGGTTTCCGGACCAGGTCAGTCGGCCCATTCTTCTTTTTCTTATTTTCCCATGCGGGCCGGCCCCTTTCCCCCTTAGCTCGACTTGCGACTGTTCACCTTCCCCCTCCTCCCCCCCCAACGTCGCTGATACGGGGGAGAGGACAGACGGGAACAAGGAGCAGAGGGAGCAGAAGCTAGAGAGGCGCAGGGCATGCTGGCATGATCCTCGGGTTGGGATCAGGCTGGCCACGGCAGACTGGCGATGGCAGGGGCCATGCGCGCCTACCTGTTGGCCGACCTTAAATCAGAGAGAACGAAGAGAGATCCGAGAGAGGACTAAGAACCAAGAGAGAATAGGGGGAGAGATCCAGAGACAGAGTGATGCTGAGAGCGTTGGAGAGCGAGATCCGAGATTGAACATTCTCCCGTCGGTGTTAGCCGCATCTCAATCGTGGCCGGTGAGGCTCCGATGCACTCCGTTTCCTGCGGTAGGTCGTGGTCTCGAACACTTGCCGGGCTTTTGTTTGGTGTGATTCAGGGTCGATTTCTTGAGGATTTTAGCTTGGAGGCATGCGAGGCGACCGGACAAAGTCTGATCTATCACATTCGCCTCGTCTGCCGCCGCCAAGCCGGATAGGGAGTGCCGCAGTGGCCACCCCTCCCTCCCCTGTTTTGCTTGCATCCCTTGTTTTTTTTTTTTGGGCTCATTGGCCGAAGCTCGCGGCTGTCCGGCTCGCGCGAGTTTTGGCCCGTGAAGCCTCGTGCTTGCTCTTGCTTCTCCGTCTGTCTCGTGTTCGTGATTCTGGTCTAATTTGAGCCTCGATCGAACCTAAAATCTCTCATTTTCGTCGTGCGCTCCAACTAAGCGACGTTATGCCTGAACTGAGTTTCTCGGGTTCGTCTCTGTTTGATTGCACTTCTGGAACTAACTGACTTGTGTTGTTATCTTGTGGCCGGTGTTCGAGGTCGTTGGCACTAGGGCCGGCCGAGATAGGCGCGATGGTGCGTGACACGGGCTAAGGAGGCTCACAGCTTGACAGCAGTTTGGGCGTGATCGTGAGAGGGGGCAACTCGCCGGTCCCTCGCTGGGATCTGGCTGGTTTGCGGCTAGCCAGCCTACCGTCGGGCTTGGATGGTCTCGCTGGTCACCGGTTATTGACACCTAAATTTCGGCGCATCATTTAGTATTAATTTGCATAGAAAATTAGGGATTAAATTTTAACCCCTAAAACAAAAATATTAAAATTGCATAACATATAGTTTAGGTTCATTTAGATTTAATTGCATTATTGCATCGGATTGGCGATGGCGAGCGAGCTTAAAATTCATCGGACAAAAAACGGAACGCTCGGGAATGCACGGGTTCGGAATTTCAAGACGAACGGGCTTGGTTGTTTTTAATTTGGGCTTGATTTAGTTTGTTGAATTTAATTAATTCAGCCCAAGTTAAGTCAGTCCATTTAAGTTTAATTAAACCTAAGCCCACTAGGATTAGAAAACCCATCTAACTTGACATAGATTAGTGATATATATATATGTTATTAGGTCAGAATGAGGGGGGGAGGGGGACATCACAATTTTCTGATCATAATTTTTAGACGCAAGAGACATACGTGCGAGAGAGAAAAGCCGGCGACCGTCCTCCACCGCTCCATCGCCGCGCGCCCTTCCCTCGCGCGCCGTACGTGGCGTCACCATAGGAGCCGCGCCACCATCGCTGCTTTCCCCTTTCACGAGACAGCCCCCGCTCATTCTTCTTGATCCAGAGAAGCCCATGCATGTTCTTCTTCGTCACCAACGCCCACGATGACTTCCCCATGCAGCAAAGTCGTAACCTTCAACTGAAGACCCTCGCTGCACCACCACGCAAGTCCACGAGCTGCTCCCTCGACGTCAACCCCAACGACCTGTTCAAACCAGACGACCTCCTGCTCCGTTGAACTTCTCCTGGCGTCCCCGAAGCAGCAACCCAGCTGATCCAGACGTCCCCGCAATCGTGAAGAGAGGGGCACATTCGGGGAGGGGCTGACAACATTAAAAAAAGACCACATAATATAGAGAGGGGGGAGACGTGAAGAGAGGTGGACGTGACCATCAAGGAAAAAGCCACAGAAGAGATAATTCACGTCCACACTTAGAGAGATAGTCAACCGAGAAGCTGCCCAAGTCCACGTTGTCCCTGCACATTTAGCCGGTTTCCGCGCCTTCCATAGCCTTGAAGACGTCAACGTCTTCAGCAACGTTGAAGAGAAGACCAGTCCATCAAAGCCCGTTGAAGACGCCGAAACAGAGAGCACATGCATGAAGGCTCCCCTTCGTGACGCGATTTCCTCCCAGCTCTGTCCCGCCATGCTGTACCGTGACCAGAGTTAATTTCTGTTTGTTCCAGCATTGACCAAGACGTTGCTTTTCTCTGCACCTTGAAGACGTTTGCTTGCTTCCTCGACGTCCTCACGCCCACGCCATCCAGAGAAGACCCTGCTCAATCAATCGAGAAACATCTGGCCGAGAAGACCATCTCAACGTGAGCCTCGCCGACGCCGTGCTTTCCCGTCGTCTCAATTCATCGCGCGCCTTGCCGTGAGCCCCGCCGGTGCCGCGAGCCGTCGTCGTCCCGTCGCCGTTCGTCGTTATCCGTCAAACGCAATCCCGATCCAAGTCCAAATTTGGAAATTTTTCAAATTAGGTGAGTGGATATACCATGAATATTTAATTTCCTATTTTGAACCGTTTGGAATATTGCATGAATATCCGAATGATGTCTTGATATTTGGATAATGTGCTAGATATCCGCAATATTTTCAGAATATTCAAATTTAGGAAATTTTCCTAATTTTAGCAACGTATCTGGACGACTATCCGACTTTAACCCTAAAGTCCGATACGCGGCGGTACAGAAAATCATTATCTTATTCATAACCACTTGAATCCGATAATGATTTTGATTCGCTTTCCAAATTTGAACTATCAATTATCCGTCAATATCTATAACCCTTTAGATATGACCGATAATTTGATTTTTGTGCCTAATCCGAATTTGAAACAAATTTGGCGGATCGCGTGGTTAACTTGAATTGGTTGTTATCTTTGTTTTCTTTCTTTTTTTTCAAATAAAACAGAAAATTCAAAAATATCATTTAGATTTAAATTAGAATTTTGCATGTCTAGGATTTTTGAATATATCCCGAAGGATAAGATAAATATCTAATTTAAATTAGGACTTAACGTGGCATGTTTCCTAATTTAAATTAGGTATTATTTCAAATCCTAACGGATTATTCATGTAATTTTATAATTCCGAATTTTACATAAAAAATCCCAAAAAGAAATCATTCTAGGGTAGATTAAGTCATCTTAGTTTGCATGTTAATTTAAGTATTTTTAAATTTCGAATTTTAAACAGAAAATACCAAAATAGAGGTCATTAGGTTGCATGTTATTTTAGGCACTTTCATTAATTCCGAATTTCGTTTAATTCCGAATTTCCTTAAAGAAAAATACCAAAAAATACATCATTGCACGTCATTAGAATTAGGTCACGTCGTCGCGTGTCATATAGTATGCATGTTAGGTTGCATTATTTCGCATGTCATATTTGCACGTCATTGCATATAGGTTAGATTGCATTTAATAAAGTGAAAATAAAAAAAAAAGAAATTGAGTGAATGCTTGTTAATTAGAAATCATATTAGGGTTGATTGGTATGATTTTTCGCTAACAATGCAGATGCTTGCTGGATTCAAGGTAAGTAATTCTTCCATACTTGTAATTTATTTAATGCTTTGATTTCTGGGTGTTAAATTGGTTGTTTGCGCACTCGCATGAACACCTCACATGTTAGTAATTAGATTAAAATGGATCCAAACTGCCTGCCAAAATATTTTTGAAATGAAAAGGTACCGAAAGGGCGTTAGACTAGATCTAGCGTAATCAAGTCTCCGGACTTAGAATCTCTGGTTCGTAGAAATAAAACATATCTCCCTATGTTTTATTTAGGTTTCTAATCGACCTACCGTCAATAGATTAGTGGCGACTCCAAGCATGAAAACATTTGCACGTTAAGAACTTAAACCCTAAGTTGCGAATTGGTAGGGCTTGGGAGGGCCCGAGTTAAGATTAGTCTTAATAATCCATTAGCCCGAAAGAAAATGATAAGATTTTTTTAGGGTCGCGACACCGGTCAACACGACGGTGAGCCGCTTGGAGGATGCTCGCCGCCCTTCATTGGGGTGGTGATGCAGACCAAGGCAGAGTGTCGGCCGCATAGGTCGAAGCTCGGAGGAGCCGGTATTCGGGCCGGCCAGCAAAGGCGAAACGTCGGTCACGAAGGTCGGGGCTCTGAGAAGTCAGCGTTTTGGCTGGCCGGCGAAGGTGAAACGGCTGATGCGAGTTGGGTCGGCGGCCGCAAGTCGGGTTAGGCATGCGGGTCATAACCGGGTAGGGTTTTAGCAGTCGGGTCGGCGGCCGCGAACTGGGTCGATTGAACGTAGTCATGGCCACGAGCCAGTTTTGGCTCGGAACCGGCCAGGTCAAACTCGGGCTTGGCCCGTTCATCGGGCCCGCGATTCGAAATCGGAACCGGCCCGTGGGCTACGGGCCCGATTTCGATTCCAACAATTTTGGAACCGGCCTGGAACCACCTGTTTCGGTTTCGGTTTCGGCTCCAAATTAGTTTTTTTTAAAAATAATAATGAAATTAAAAAAAATTCATTATTTAATTTTTTTATAAAACGATTTGAAATCTAATTGCTATGCATTGTAAGTGCATTGATATCTAATTACAATGCTTGGCTTGGGCATATTGAACTCTAATTACAAGGCTTAGCTTGGGTTTTATAAACAATGATTTTAATGTCTTTTTGTTTCCATTCAATGTGAGACTCTCGGCTTGCCTTGAATACCTTCAATATGAGACTCTTGGTTTGTCTTTATGCAAATGTCATCAGTCCCACATCAAATGAGAATAAAGAAACCATCAAATAGGTTATGTATAAAACCCAAGCATGCCATGAGCATGTGAAGTTATATGCCTTTTGTGACTACGATCCTTTGCTAGTTAAGAGCAAAGGGTTCCATTGAATCGCCTAGAACAGGACCAGACCAATGGTCCGGTTCCCGGTTCTATGATTTGCCGGTCCGATTCTTAGTTCTAAAATTAAAAGACCGGTCTTATCGGTTCGGTTCCCGATTCCGAGCGGAACCGGATCGAACCGAGAACTAATTACCCCTACAACTTATATTTTGATTGCAATTTATATAGAATAATTCATTATTTCATAATTTCATAATTCATAATTTTTTTATTTCGTAATTTATTTTTAAAATTTTTAAATTACGAACCGGAACTGAAACCGCTAGGGGCGGTTCCGGTTTCGGTTCACACATGGCCACGAACCGGACCCGGCGGTTCCGAACCGTGGCCATGCCTAGTCGAACGGGTCGTGACTTGGTAGGGTTTGGCTCTAGGGTTTCGTTCGAATGGGCCAGAATGGGTTGTAGGCTGATGTATTTAGGGTTTTGGGGTTCTATTTTTTTTATTGGGCTATGGGCTTTTGTTTTTTTGTTTGCTTTTTTAAAAAATTTTCGAGCTAGGCCCTTTTCTTTCTTGTTTTTTTTTTAATTTGCCAGACCAGGCTCAATGAATGAGTTCGATCCGGTTGTGGACCTGGGCTGGCGTGCCTGGGTCAGTCTTGATTCGGGTCAGATGTGGAGATCCGACTCGGGTCCTTTTTTATATTATTTTAATGTTAAAAAATTATTTTTTTAAAAAAAAGTATTAAAAAATTTTAAATTTTTTTTGAAAAATCAAAAAAATATTATTTGGACTTTGGAATTGATTTTTCTTGCCCTATTGCGTGATTAGTGTTATGTTTGATTGCGCGTTGCTTGGTTCACACATTTTGAATCGCACGTTTAATTTAACCTCATTTGTAGTTGATTACACACGGTAGATTCATCTATTGATTGTTGCTTTTCCTAACTTGGTTAGGAATCGAATTTTGAGACTCTCAATTTGTGTGAACAAGTTAGGTGGTAATTGAACAAGATTAGGTATCGAAAAAGCATTAATTGATCAATTAGTGTAATCAAGTCCCCGTGCCCATTGAATTTCTGGTTCGTAGAAGTGAAGTATTTCTCCCATGCTTTACTTGGGTGTCTAATCGACCCACCAAAAACTGATTAGTAACAACTCCTAAATGAAATTGATTTGCATGTTAATAACTTAAATCTAAGTCGCGAATTGGTATGGGCTTGGGAGAGCTCGAGCTAGATTTAATTTAACAATCTATTAGCCAAACCACTTAGGTGACGAGGCCAGTTTGGGAAGGTCGCGACACACCGGCCCCAGGCGAGCTCTATAACTTGAAAATTTGGCGAGGTTGAGCCTCGCCGGCCTAGTTGCATGGTCTTCGTCGTGGCCAAAATTTGGTAGAGTAGATAGCAGGAAAAGTGTTGAAAAAGTCCTAAATCTTTTACATTGGTACCAATTTAGTCTTAAACATTTTTTTTGACGTCATTTTAGTCCTAAACCTTTTGTTTTTATGTCAATTCATTCATTCCTGCTAATTTTAGTGACTTGGATGCCGGACGGCCTACGTGGCGCCGCCGGCACTGATGTGGATAATTTTTAATAATATTTTAATATTTTATGGATTTGTTAAATATTTTTCTAATTTTTTTTCTTTTCCTTCTTTTTTTTACTTTTGGCCGGCCACTTGGCCTTGCCTGGGCGAGGCTGCCGTTGCCTGCCACAGGCGAGGCTCGGCCGACCCTCGCCTGGGCGAGGCCGTCCCTAGCGAGGGGAGCCCTCGCCTAGGCAAGGCTCGGTGAGGGTTAGCCTCGCCTTGCTTGAGTGAGGCCCTGCCCTAGCGAGGGATCCCCTTGCAGGATTTGGCGAGGGTCAGCTGAGCCTCGCCTGTGGAGGGCGATGGCGACCCCGCCCTCTCCCAGGAGGCTAGCCATGGTCGGTGACCGGTCTGGTCACCTTTGATTGGTCACCGGCTAAAGGTGGAATAAGAAGGAAAAGGAAACAAAGAAAAAAAGAAAAAAATCAGAAAAAAATTTAAAAAATAAAAAAAATATTATTTAAAATTATCCATGTCAGTGCCGACAGCGCCATATAGATTGGTCGGCATCCACGTCACAAAAATCTGGCTAAAATTAGCCAGAAGGACTAAATTGGCACAAAGATAAAAGGTTTATGATCGAAATGGCATTAAAAAAAAGTTTAGGACTAAATTGGCATAAATGCAAAATGTTTATGACTTTTTTAGCACTTTTCCCCGTCGACAGTAATGCAAGAGTCATCACATATAAAAAAAAATTAGATACCAAAGAAACAAACAAACAACACGGCCATCAAACTAAACCGTGAGAACTCTTTCTAGAAAGGCCTTCAGAGACATCTTGTGAACGTGCATCAATAATGGAACACATAAACATCGTACTCCACGCAGGCGTCCCCGGTCTTGAGGTCGAACGTGTGCGTCTTTGCCCGAGCGTACCCGCGGGCGAACCGGAAGAGCCCGCTCCCACCGACGATTGCCAGCTCCCGCACGCCGGAGAGCACCGCGTTCCGGCCAAGAACGCTCAGCGTGCTCCCATTGTACTTCCCCTCGGTGAACACGTAGTTCTGCACCATGAGCAGCCCGACGTCGTTCTGCGACGCCAGCGCGTAGATCCCCTGGGCCCGCCCTACCTCCTTGGAGCTCATGTCGGGACCCTCAGTCAGCAGGTCGTCAACCATGACCACTGCGCCGAACCCCGTGGCCGATGTGTTGGTCATCTTGGCCTCGGCGACGCGCACAGCGGTTGGGTTGGGCCCGCTCACAATGTCGTGGAAGTAGAAGTGGAGGTGGCTCAGTTTCTCCTCCTTGAGCCCGATCTCTCGTGGGAGGAGCCTCCGCGCGAAGGTGTGCGAGTTTGCGGAGACAAAAACGGTCGACACGAAGAGGAGAGAGAAGACGACGAGCTTTGCGATGCAAACAGCCATGGCGAGAGAGAGAGAGAGAGAGAGAGAGAGATACGGAAAAAGGGTTTCGTAGAGGGGAGGGTTTTATAGAGGAGGCCCATGGAGAAAATGGGGTTTGGTGGAAGATAATGATAATATTTTTTACAGAAAATACTTAGTTACGGAGTAGTTAAGGGGAGGAGACCAAATAAGAGAGAACAAAGAAAGAGGGACATGGTCATATGGCATATGGCATATGGTAACCTACCATTTACGTGCTGCAAATAATGCGATTAGCGTTGGAGCGATTCTTCGTCGTTGGTGATGAATCACTTAGGATTTCAGGTGGGTACAGGGTGTTTGAGTCAAGTCAACTCACGGCAAGACAATGTTTACAAAAAACCATATTCAGATCGCAAGGATGATCCAAACACGTGACTTCGGAGAGTCCATTGGCCTCTTCATCGATGGTTGTGAACCCGCGTGTTGTGGACGGACCGTCGCACGCCAAGTGGCCCCAAATTCGTGCCTCCATCGAGAAAATATTAGGCGTGTTTAATACTCCACGTAAATGTGCGATGGTGGAGGACTTTGGGAGAGCCGGTGGGTCAGACATGGCTCGTTCTTCATCTTCTCGGTGTTCTTCATGGGTCAGGGACGAGGTGGACGCAAGTCTGTCGGTGGTGAGGGGATGGGTGCGCCCGGATTGCCACATGTCGACCTCAGGATGATTTATGGTAAGTTCTACGTGGAGTATTAAACACATATACATACGAGAAAATACAAACGAGCCTTTTTGCCGCGTCGAAAATAAAAAGAGCAAGTTCAAATCCAGAGCTTTCCTTTTCCTTTTGTCCTCCTATGGCTCCACCCACTTACCTAACTAATGTTACTTATTCAGGTTTTTTTTGTTCCTTAATGTTTTCCTGTCCAAGATGGCGATTGTGTTTCGTCAAACGTTGCTGCTCTAACTTCATGAAGCCTAACGTAAACAATCGTTTCCTAACGTGGGATTCGAGTCAGATTCTCAGTTCTCTGAAATAGTTAGACGGCGTTTCGTTAGTTCCATTGCAAAATTAGCATTCCAAATGCAAGGTTGGGTTTTATTTTTTATTGCTCTCACCAACTAGATTATATGCGGAGATTGACAAGAACGTGCACATGATGGGTCAGCTGAGATATGGTACGTGTGATGGATGTACGTTCACGCCAATAACTTTCTCAGTTGAATTTCATGCATTATTACAGCATTAAGATCGCGTTGCGGACGTATCCATGTGCTATTTTCCACCAACCTTCTTATCTGGCTTTCTACTAGGGATAAACAAAAGGAACTGCCCGGACCAGACCAGACCGACTGATTATGGGCAGTTCGCGGGAGCACTGATCCGGTTCACGGTTCCTTAAAATTCGAACCGATGAATTTCGATCTAATTTCTAGTTTCAAGTGTGGACCTACCCACTCGGACTGAACTTATTTTTTTTAAAATTTATTTTAATTTCTTAAAAATCTGTAAAAAAAATTCTCTATCTTCTAAGGAACGCCCTTAAAGGCTAGAGCGAAGTGTTAATCAAAACATAACAATAGTTGCTTATTCCAACCAAATTTTGCCACAAATTGAAAAAATCTCTACGAAATCTACAATGTTATATGTAACTTACTGATTGTAGAAACAACTTGATTGTCAAGAACAACTTCATTTTCATCTTGAATATTAACGACAAATTTAAAAAAAAACTGAATATGCAACCTGTTTCATTGGCCCACTTGGGAATTGGACCGGATCGGTTGGTTCGATCCCAATTGTAGAAACTACGAACCGGTCCCTTTGGTCCGATTCTCAGATCCTAGGTAGGAACCGGACTGCCTGGAAATTGATCACCCGTGCTTTCTACAAACAAAAGAAGTTCTCATTGCGTTTGCTGATACCTTTCCCTTCAAATTTAGAGTATACAAAAAAAAGTCAACATGTTACAAAAAATTAAGAAAATTATACACAGCTATTTAGGCTCTGTTTGTTATTATTATTATTTTTTGGTAACCCAGGGAACCCCCGCACGGCCGACAGCCGGGAGGTAAACTCTGGGGGCGATACGTGCTAGCCACCACACACGTGCCACCGGTTAAGTCACCATGCGGCGTTCGGGATTCGAACGCTCAACCTTTTGCGAAAGAAAGAGCGCCCGCTCCAGCAGCGCTACCCAGGCGGGTGCTAGGCTCTGTTTGTTATACTGAGAACAATTTTCAAGAAAGAGCTTTCCGAATTTTCCGGTTCGTTGGTTCACAACAAATATATTGGTCAAGGACAACATTTTTGGGTCAATGGCAAAAACACCTTCAAAACAGGGAAAAGAGGAATCATTTTCCTCCTCTTTATTTCGCCCATACCTAGCATGTTTTTCTCCATGCACTCCTTCACCTTTCTCTTCTCGCCTGTGCACTCCTTATCTCTCAACAAGCTACAAAATTCCCCCTCCACCTCTCCATCTCCGGACTTCCTCCTCCTCTCCGCCACCACTTGCGATGACTATGTCGCTGCCACCTGAGAAATGAATTGCGGCTATGAATGCTTCGGCAATGCCTCTCTCTCTCTCTCTCTCTCTCTCTCTCTCTCTCTCTCCCTGCCGCTTCGCACCCCATGAAATCCAGCTGCCTCACTAATCTCTTCCTGTGTTACTCTCTGGAAAGCACAATTCTTTCCCCTCCCTTGCTCTTCAGTACTCTCTCTTTTCCACAATCCTAGGGTTTACCTCCGTTTTCTCATATCTATGCCATCATCGTTTAGGTCAGTTTAGTTCGTTGCTCGTCTCTATTGTTGACTTCTTTGCCTCGCCGATTTAGACTCTAGTGTTGTTCCAATGTAGGTTCAACCTCGTGGTGCATTGTCCTACCTTTTTTCATTGGCCGTGTGGATTTTGGACAAAATGTGCGTAGGTTTGATGAATGTGATTCGAGTCACGATTTTTCGTCTAATAATGTAACTTCAATTGCAGGCTCTCGAGTTGTGTGATTGATTATATGCTTCCCCACCTTTAGAGGTGGAGCTCCCTAGGCTTGGGCATACTAGACCTCGTCGGATCTGGTGAGGTGGAGCCCCACTCGAAGCCGGCGAGGCTCAAGCTTACCGTTGAGCTTGACCATGCTGGAATTTCGTGAGGTCGAGCCTCGCCCGCCTAGGGCTAGTTCATCCCTCACTTGTGGCCAATTGCGCGGCCGTTGCCGTAACCAGAATTTGGAAAAGTAGACAGCAATGCAAGAATCATTGGTGATTAGAAAATTAAAAAAAAAATTAGATACCAAAGAAACAAAGCAAACAATACGGCCATCAAACTAAACCGTGAGATCTCTTTCTAGAATGGCCTTCAGAGACATCTCGTGAACGTGGATCAATAATGGAAGACATAAACATTGTACTCCACGCAGGCGTCCCCGGTCTTTAGGTCGAGCGTGCGCGTCTTTGCCTGAGCATATCCGCGAGCGAACCGGAAGAGCCCGCTCCCGCCGACGATCGTCAACTCCCGCATGCTGGAGAACACCGCGTTGCGGCCAAGCACGCTCAGCGTGCTCCCATTGTACTTCCCCTCGGTGAACACGTAGTTCTGCACCATGAGCAGCCCCACGTCGTTCTGCGACGCCAGCGCATAGATCCCCTGGGCCCGCCCGACCTCCTTGGAGCTCATCTCGGGGCCCTCGGTCAGCAGGTCATCGATCATGACCACGGCGCCGAACCCTGTGGCCGACGTGTTGGTCATCTTGGCCTCGGCGACGCGCACGGCTGTTGGGTTGGGCCCGCTCACAATGTCGTGGAAGTAGAAGTGGAGGTGGCTCAGCTTCTCCTTCTTGAGCCCGAGCTCGCGCGGGAGGAGGGTCCGCGCGAAGGTGTGCGAGTTTGCGGAGACAAAGATGGACGACATAAAGAGAAGAGGGACAACGACGAGCTTTGCGATGCAGACAGCCATGGCTAGAGAGAGAGAGAGAGAGAGAGAGAGAGAGAGACCCAAAGGGTTCGTTGAGGGGAGGGTTTTATAGAGGAGGCAGATGGAGAAAATGGGCTTTGGCGGAAAATAACGATAATATTTCTTAAAAAGAATACTTAGTTGCGGAGTATTTAAGGGGAGAAGACCAAATAAGTGGGAGGGACGTGGTCATATATTATATGGTGACCTACCATTTACATGCTGCAAATGATGCAATTACGGTCGGCGCGAATCTTCGCCGTTGGTGATGTTTCACTTAGTACTTCATGTGCATGTGCACACATCAAAGGCAACTCACGGCAAGACAAATCTGGCAAAAAATTCAATATTCAGATCGCAATGATGATACGAACAGATGAATTCAGCGACTCTATTGACGTGTTGTTCGATGGTTGTGAAGCCGCGCGTTGTGGACAGACCGTCGCACGCCAAGTGGCCCCAAATTCGTGCCTTCGTGTTCCCGTAGTCTCACTTACCAAGCGAGCCCTTTTGCCACGTGAAAAATAAAAAGAGAAAATTCAAATCGAGCGCTTTCCTTTTGTCCTCCTTTGGCTCCACCCACCGTCCTAACATGCGTTATTTATTCAGGTTTTCGGTTCGTTATGTTTTCCTGTCCAAGATGGTGTCTATGTTTCGTCAAACGTTTTTGCTCTAACTTCATGAAGTCGACTGTAACAATCGTTTCCTAACGTAGGATTTGGGTCAGATCCTCAGTTTGTTGATATAGTTAGATGGTATATTATTAGTTCCATTGCAACATTAGCATTCCTAATGCGAGGATGGGTTTTATTTTTTGTTGCTCTCACCAATTGGAGATTGACAAGAACATATACATGATGGGTCAGCTGATATGTGGTACATTTGATGGATGGACGCTGAATTTCATGCATTATTACAGCATTGGAATAACTTTTCGTACATACCCAGTGCTATTATCCACCAATATTCTTATCCGGCTTTCTATAAACAATAAATGAAATACTCATTCTGTCTGCTTATAACTTTTCCTTCAAATTACGTAAGAAAATTATATATGAATCTATGAATCCGTGTGCCAATAGTTTGAAAAGTTTGATGTATTTAGGCTTGAATAAAAGTCGACATGTGAATGCTAGAAAATTTACAAAGAAATTTAAGATTGGCCTACTAGTAGAGGGTTTATTTTTAAATGACTGGCCTCTCCAATCAGAGTTAGGAGTCTCCTGGTTGCTCCTCAACCTCAAAGGTTTGTCTGCCGAGGTTCGACCGCGCAATGCCATATAATATTAATCTTAGGCTTGATCCCACTAGCACCGTGATGAACGTAATAGTTCGTTCAAAAGGAGCAATTACCACGGTTATGAAACCCTATAATAATCAGGGGATCTCCGTGTGGGTTGCTCCTTCACATTCCTTTTGTCAATTGAAAAAACTAAGGGCAAGACAAGAAATTTCTAGAAGTGAGAAAACAAGAAGAGAAAAAGAAGACGGACAGAGAGAGAGAGAGAGAAAGCAGCCATTGTCCCAACCTTGACTGACACTCAAAGGCAAGATCAGCTTTTCAGTAAAGCCCATGATGTGGCCCATCAAGATTCGATCATTCCACAGTTCAAAACGAAATGAATAACTTAAGACCCGCGTGCATCTACACATCCATTACAGTGATGCCCTTTTGCCGGTGCGCATGTGTAGGGCAATACTGTTTAAGTTCATTCTAGAAATGATGTACAGTATCAGATCCGATCAAATCTTAAAGAATCGTGGTGAAAACTCATCAGGGGTCTAACATGAGTCTGTTTATTATAACACGCTCTTGTAAAAAGGAATAAAAAACGAAAAAAATTGTTATTATTTGATGCAGAATCTATTAGTGAAGCATTTTTGGACCAGTTCACTACAAAAAAAAATAAGGATTTTGCCACGGAATTTAGCGACGGAAAATTTTTCGTCGCTAATTTGTGACGAAATTTGCGGCAAAAAATAAATCCGTCACAAATTTTCGACGGAAAGTTTTCGTCACTAATTTGCGATGGAATTTTCCACGAAATAAAAATTCATCGCAAATTAGCAACGGAAAATAAATCCATTACAAAAATAACGACGGAAAATTAGTCGTCGCAAATTTGCGACGGAAAAATAAATACGTCGCAAATTCGTTTAGCGACGAATTTTGCCAAATTTTTTGTCGCATAATTCGTCGCTAAAACCTTGTTTTTTTGTAGTGTTCTAAAACTAAACATAAGTTCTTCTAAGTCTAGTCACGATGATTACCATGTCTCAATCTCTCGTGATAAGGACGAGGACTACATAAGGAATATTCTCCATCACAAGACAAACTAAATATTGCCTAACGAAATCAATCTAATGCAAACTAACAATTATTAATTGAAATTCAAACTAAATTGGATGATTGTCACAAGTTCAAATTCAAAAGAGATTGGACGATTTGCTACACGTCCAATTTTAAGAGAGATTAGATATTACAAATTCAAATTAGATAAGAAGATCTATTATAAACTCAAGATATTAGATAATTTCTTAAAATGTTCTCGTCCCAAGTAAGCTTTTTTAGATTTGATAGGTGCAAATCTTATCTTATTTTTTTTTCAAGACTTAGATATAGATAACACATATATCTATTTAGTTGAATATGGCGGTTTCCTCCGCACGCAGCTCTTATGTATGCGTAAATATATGGGTAAATAAATTATAGCAATTTTCAAATAGATCGGAATCGGGTGGATGTATGAAATGTAAAGTCAATCTATCTATATGGGGATATCTATAGGAGATCATATAAAAGAGATATTCTTATTTCACTACAAAAAAACAAGGATTTAACCATGGAAAATTAGCGACAAAAACTAAATTCGTCACTAATTTGCGACGAAAAAATTCGTCCCTAATTTGCGACGAAAAATTTTCCGTGGTTAATTTGCGACGGAAAATTTTCCGTGGCTAATTTGAGACGAAAAAAAATTTATCGCAAATTAGTGACGAATTTAGCGATGAAAAAAATTCGTCGCAAATTAGCGACGAATTTAGCGATAAAAAATAATTAGCGATGGATTTAGCCATGGAAAATAATTCGTAGCAAAATTTTTTTATTTTCCAACTTGTTAATGTCAAATGTTGTTGCTAAATCCGTCGCCAATTAGTGAAGAAAAAAAATTCGTGGCTAATTAGCGACGGATTTAGCGACGACATTTCACATTAACAATTTAGAAAATAAAAAAATTCTGCGATGAATTATTTTTGATGGGTAATTGGCGACGAAAAAAAATTCGTTGCTAATTAGCGACGAAAAATAATTCGTCGCAAAATTTTTTTATTTTTTGAATTAAGGTCGCAAAAATTAGCCACAAACATAAAAGTTCGTCCCAAAAATTAGTGACGAACTATAAGGTTCGTCGCTAAATTTTGCGACGAACCTTATGTTCGTCGCTAATTTAATTAAAAAAAGAGCGCCCCAGAGCCCCACCCTCACCCCCAATTTCTCTCTCTCTCTCGCTCGCTATTCTCCCTCTCTCTCTCTCTCCCCCTTTCTTGATCACAACTTCCAGTGGACTCGCTAGAACCTCGCCCTCGTCGGCATCTTCGGCGTCGCCCTCCCCCTCCTCGTCTACCAGGGCATTGTCCGCGAATTCGTACGTACCTCCCCCTCCCCCTCCCCCGATTGATTGGCGTGGCCTTTCAGATCCGTTACTTGCCAATTGATTCGATTTGATCGTTATTCGTGAAATCATGTCCGTCCTGGACCTTCGGTTCGCACGGGATGGTCCTAATTAGCCTTCAGGTCCGACACTGATTGCAACATTTGATTGTGGTGGTGATTCGTTCACCTCCTCTGGTGACTTCTTCAGCCGGAGGGGCTACGGACTGCGAGGGGTTTGGCAATGGGGAAGATCACGAATGGACTTGTGTTGCCAATGCTTCTTTTGACAGGTATCGTCTTACTTATCGAAGTTTACTCGAGAATTTTGATGGTGATGGTGCATGTCAGCTTTGGGATGACAAGGTCAAGGTTATGGCGACGTAGTTGTGTTCACTAACAGAGATTCACTGAGATCGTTCTTGGTTAGACGGGGGATTAGTTGTTAATCGTTGTGTGCTTCTGCATAGGTATAGTAATGTATCTGTTCGGTGTGATGATAGACAGTGTATCTGTTCGGTGTGACTCGGTTGTTTTAGGCTGTCATTTCGATCATGCTGCACATATACAGTATGGTATTGAAGGAATAAGCAAAATAAAGGTCTTGAGATTGAGTTATTAATGATCTATTTTGGTCGATGGGATCCTAAATGTTTTAGGTTTTGGTCAATTGTACGCATGATGCAGCAACCTTTAATAATTCAAGATGTGAGTTTGATATTGAGTTGTACTCTAACAAGCTAAGTTTCTAGAGTAATTGGTTGTGCATGAAATTTATTTAACACTTCACTCAGAGAAGTAGGAGTAGTGCAACCGCACAACAAGTCGGTGTTTGCTTTGAGTGGGTTATCATGATGAACATGATTCCCCCAGGGGTTTCTTATAATGTTACTACTTGCCTCTCTAATGGAACTTCATTTTCTTTCATGATCTCTCCAGTTGCTTT
The DNA here is from genome assembly GCA_031216185.1 of Syzygium aqueum. Taxonomy (NCBI): domain Eukaryota; kingdom Viridiplantae; phylum Streptophyta; class Magnoliopsida; order Myrtales; family Myrtaceae; genus Syzygium; species Syzygium aqueum. Next base: position 24,663,627 of record CM062231.1, read on the forward strand.
ACTCAGTTCAAATCTGATATCTCTGGTCGATTTGTCGGCTTTTCTTATCATGCAGTTCGATGGTTCAAAAGCAGGTAAAAAGCTATGCTAATGTTTCTTTTCGCAATGTATTCATCTCCTAGTCAATACCATCCTAGGAGATGTTTTGGTATTAACATTATTGTCGCTTATCTATCTTAGACTGCTTTTTATCCTTGAAACAGCACAAAAGGAAATGTTGTTTTTAGTTTACCTTTTAATCATCCTTGTCTTCTGTGGGGAGTGGAGGTGCTACTTGCCTAACTGACTTTGTATTGGACTTCACTTTCACTCTTTGGTACTTTTTTTAAGAGATTGTATTCCTATGCCCCCTCTACATCTCTTTTACTCGTGCTGTCTACGTCTCCTCTACTTGAGCCATTGAAAAAGTTAGTTATTTGAATCCAATAATACCTGCTTAGAATCATGCATTTGTGGAAAGTCATGTGTATTGTTCTTTGCACGTTGCAGGTGCTGGAAGCACTCCACTTCATTATGCTGCTTGTGGTGGAAGTGTGCAGTGTTGTCAGATATTTTGTGGCAGCTAAAAGATATAAATAGCATCCAATATCATTCTTTATTTTGTTCATCTCACTTACATAAATGTTTTTTTTTTTGTGGTGGAAGTGTGCAGTTGTGGTTAGTGAACCAATTTGGAACACCTACGTTGCACCTTTGTTTCTTTACTTCTATTAGATTTATCACTGAAAGTGAACTTCAACATTTTTCCTCTATATTTCATTTACCTTCGTTGCTTTACTTAATTAAGGTTGCTTGCTTCACAGTCATTATGTATCATTTAGAAGCTGAATATATTAACATTTACTGTGGAAACAATGTCACTAATTTTGTGTCTAATTCCAAACAATTTGTGTTTTGTAGAAGAACAACTTTGAGCAATTCTGCATAAGTTATGCAAATGAGAGGTCGCAACAATATTTCAACAGGTATTTGTTAAAACTGGAGCAGGAAGTAAGCATCTCACATGGAACGTGTCTTTAGTTTTGTTCAGTATTTTATATGATGGGGATTGTCGCTAAAAGCAGGATATTTTTTTTTATTCAAATCTGTTGTCATTATTTATTGTGCAAGATTGGCTATTGTGCAAGATTATTTATTCTCTCATTATGTGCACTATAAAGAAAAATATTTACGTCATTCTTGTGGAAAATGTAGATGAATGTATTTCAAAAAAATGTATTTCATTTTCACATTATTATAATATTTTGATGTTATTAAGTGCTTAATCAATGTTAAATATAAATTTCAAAAATTAATTTTTCTTTTAATTAGGTTTAAAATCAAAAAATAAAAAAAAATGATTTTATTGTACGATCACAAATTACAAAAGTTCGTTGCAAAAATAAAATTTCATTGCTAATTTCGTCCCTAAACGATAATTGTCGTAGAGTTTGTCGCTAAAGAATTAATAAAAAATTATCGCTAAATTCGTTCATGAATAATGTTGATGGCAAAAGTAAAAAAATTTGATGGCAAATTAGCGACGAATTTTGCCACGAATAATTAGCGACGAATATAGTTCGTGGCAAATTAGCGATGAATTTTACGATGAATAATTAGCAACGAATTTTGCTACGAATAAAGTTCGTGACAAATTAGCGACGAATTTTGCCACGAAGAATTAGCGACGAATTTTGCGATGAATTTTTTTCTTCGCAAATTAGCGACGAAAATTGAAATTTTTCGTCGCAAAATTTTGTGTGTATTAGCGATGGATTTTTTTCCATCGCTAAATTTGTCGCAAATTCGTTTAGCGACGAATTTTGCCAAATTTTTCGTGGCAAAATTCGTCGCTAAAACCAAATTTTTTTTGTAGTGGAATTTTGCGACGGAATTTGCGAAGAATTTTGCGACGAAATTTCCGACGAATTTTGCGACGAATAAAGTTCGTGACTAATTTACGATGAATTATTTGCGACGGATAATGTTTGTGGCTAATTTGCGACGAATAAAGTTCGTGACTAATTTGCGACGAATTTTTTTTCGTCGCAAAATTTTTCGACGCCCTAGTAGCGACGGAATTTTTTCCGTCGCTAAATTCGTCGCAAATTCGATTTGCGACGGATTTTTCCAAATTTTTTGTCGCAAAATTCGTCGCTAATCCCTTATTTTTTTGTAGTGGTTGGATAGGTAGAAGTCCAAACGGAAGACGAAATGGTGATGCGACTAGAACCGATGGACCCGGTTGACGACATTGGATTGGGCTCAAATTCGGCCGTCTTAAGCGAAACGGCGTTCTGAACAAAACTCACTGCCTTTGGCTGTGAATAACGATAGATTTTAGCGATTTGGGATCATTTACATGGGTTTTTCCATTTTTTTAATAATTTTTTATGGGCTTTAATTTTAATGGCAGTTTTGTAATTTTGATGTTTTTATATTTTCTAATCCTAGTAGGGTTTGATTTAAGGATATATAAGCTTGTTTTATGGTTCTTTTTTTAAGAACAGAACATTATCATAAATATTGAATTTCGAGATTTCTTTCTCTAAGCAAGATTTTGCTTGAATTATTCACTGAATGCTGCGTCAGGTGGTATCAGAGCCTATGGCGACTGGCGGTGGTCTTCGTGATGATGCTCAGGAGATTGGAGCCCCAACCCTTGGGGATGACGCGCCGTAACGTTTGGAGCAGCGTTTAATATAACGCTTGGATCAACGACTCGATCAAAGTCTTTGTCGTTTCGAAGAACGATTTAACAAGTTAATAGGTCGGTTCGAAGGTCTCGGTGTTGATGTGAACCGGAATCGGGGGAACGATAGAAGGCCGGGTGCAGATCTTGCTCGCGGTGATCCTATTGATAGGCTTGTTCATGTCTGCAGTTTGAATAACCCTCTGTTTCAGGGAGTTCGAAAGAAGAATAAAACAATTATTTTGATGCGGAACGTTCTGATTATGTCGGCAGACATCGTCATGAAGGATTTCAAAGAGGATATGATCAAAGAGATGGAAGACGACGTTACGACGATCGTGAAGGTAACGACTTTAAATTGAAAGTCGATATTCCTTATTTTAATGGAAGTCTGGGCATAGAAGAATTTCTGGATTGGATTGCTGATATAGATAGATTTTTCGATTATATGAAGACCTCTGGTAAGAAAAGGGTGCGATTAATAGCCTGTAGATTAAAGGGGGGTGCGTCTACATGGTGGGAGAGATTGCAGAATAAGAAGGAGCGAGAAGGGAAAGATAGAGTTCGAACTTGGACTAGAATGAGGAGGCTGTTGAAGCAGGAATTCCTTCCACCCGACTATGAACAGATTATGTTCTAGCAGTACCAACATTGCTAGCAGGGCAATCGGATTGTGCATGAGTATACGGCCGAATTTATGAGATTGGGGAAGCGGAATAATTTATCAGAGACGGAGGGACAACAGGTGGCCAGATATCTCAATGGTTTAAAACCCTTCATTTGAGATAAAATTGGAGTGCAGTTTCTGCGAAATTTAACTAAAGCCAAGAATATGGCGATAAAGGCAGAATTGATGCAGCAAGATAGGGAAAGAAGAGGTTACGAAAATTATTGAGGTAGCAATTCGAGCAGTTCAATAGAGAAGGGCAGTTTCAATAATCGCTTTAACGCAGGGCGAAATCAGGAAGATAATGTGGTAGAAAAGCGCCCTATAAACGAGTCCAGGGATAAGGGAACACAAGCACAGAAAATTGTGAACCCTAACCCTTATATTAAACCAGCCGCGATAAAGTGTTATAAGTGTAATCAGCTTGGGCACTAATCTAATGAATGTCCTCAAAGAAAAACCGTAAATGTAGTAGCGAGAGAAGAGAAGGAAGATGGATATTGCTGTGCGCCGGATGGTGAGGACGATGATTTTGAAGATGAAGAAAAGAAGCAAGTAAACTGTGCGGTGCGCAGAATGATGTTGGCCCCAAAACAGGAAGATGATTCGCAGCGCCATTAGTTATTCCGAATCAGATGCACCATTTTGGGAAAGATCTTTGCTGTGGTTATTGATAGTGGAAGCATGAAGAATATCATTGGGAAGGAGGCAGTGAAGAAGTTGGGAATACTCGTGGAGAAGCATCCTAATCCCTATACGTTAGGATGGATTAAATCTGGAGCGGAAAACATTCAGGTAACTGAACGATGCAAAATTCCATTCTTCATTAGAAAATATCATGATGAGCTGTATTGTGATGTAGTAGACATAGATGTATTTCACGTGTTATTTGGGAGGCCGTGACAATTTGATGTAGATACTCAGCATTCGAGAAGGACCAATCAATATAATCTCGTGAAGGATGGAGTGAAGTATACGTTGCTGCCACTGAAGAACAAAGGAAAATAATCTACTGAAAATAATTTCCTTACCCTTACGAGGAAATTTGAAGTTGAGGTTAAGGAGACCCGACAGATTCACGTATTGGTCGTGAAACAAGCAATTAAGATTGATGCTGAATTACAAGTGGAGGAGCAGCCTAAAGCAATCAGGCCTTTATTGAAGGAATTTAGCGAACTGATTCCTAAAGAGATTCCAGATGGGTTGCCGCCTATACGCGATATTCAGCACCATATAGACTTAATTCCTAGTGCTAGTTTACCTAATTTACCGCACTATAGGATGAGTCCTAAAGAGAGCGAGATTCTAAAAGAAAATGTGGGGGAGTTGTTGCGAAAGGGGCACATTCAGAATAGCATGAGCCCATGTGTTGTTCCGACCTTATTGACTTCTAAGAAAAATGGGAGTTGACGGATGTGTGTAGATAGCAGGGCCATTAATAAGATAGCCGTAGGTTACAAGTTTCCAATTCTAAGATTGAATGACATGCTGGATAAGTTGCACGGTGCTAAGTGATTTTCGAAACTGGATTTGAAGAATGGATACCATTAGATTCGGATTCGGCCCGGAGATGAGTGGAAGACAGCTTTCAAAATAAAGGAGGGGTTGTACGAATGGTTGGTGATGCCTTTCGGACTTTTCAATGCTCCAAGCATTTTCACGAGGCTTATGAATCAGGTTCTGAAATCTTTTATCGGCAAATTTGTTGTAATTTATTTTGATGATATCATGATTTATAGTAAGACTGAGGAGGATCATTTGATGCACTTAAGGGAGGTATTGACAGTTTTGCAGATTAATAAGCTGTATATTAATCTTAAGAAGTGCAGTTTTTTAACTAATAAACTGTTATTCCTGGGGTTTATTATTACTGCCGAAGGAATAGAGGTAGATGAGGTGAATGTAAGAGCAATCAGAGAGTGGCCGACACTTAAAATAGTTTCTGACGTTAGGAGTTTTCATGGGTTGGTTACTTTCTATCAGTGATTTATTAAGAATTTCAGTATTATCACAGCCCCGATTACTGAATGTATGAAGAAAGACAAATTTCTATGGGGAGAGGAAGTAGAGATTAGTTTTGCTATTTTGAAGGAAAAGTTATGTACCGCACTTGTTCTTGCCTTACCTGATTTTGATTAACTTTTTAAGTGGACCGTGATGCTATTGATGATATATCGCGGATATATCGAACATTATCTTAAGATATCTAAATATCTACACGATATTCATGAAATATTCAAACACCCAAATTAGGAAATTAAATATTCTGAAAATATCAGATAATGTTCAATTACCTAATTTGCAGATAATCACCAAATTCGAACTCGGGTCGAGCTTCGGGCTTGCGGATCAGGATCGAACGACCGGCGACGGTGGCTCGCGGCGTCGGGACGTCAAGGGTGACAACGGTGGTTCGCGATGGATCACGAGAAGCTCATCGGCGTTGTGGCTTGTCGAATGGTTCAAACGATGACCTCGTGTTGGTGCTCGAAATCTACAACGACAGAGAAAGAACAAATATTGAGCAGCCACCGGTTAGCGTCGTTGAAGCTGCGTGTTTGTTCGCTGGACAGAGGAGAATTGCGATCAACTGGAGCTGCAGTCGGTGATGAACAGCTTGGACGTCACGGTGGAGGAGCAGGAAACGTTGACGGTGCTGGAGTTCCTCGGGTCTGCATGGCATGGCGTCTGGGAAGTTGCTGGAGTTGACCGGCAGAAGCTTTGACACGGCTAGGATGTCACGTGAAGGAAGGGCAGCAGTTGAGTCGGCTTGTCGGTGACGCTTCACGGGTGAGAGCAGCCAAGAAATCTTCTAGGCAGAGACATCACAGTAAGGAGCAGCAATCACGAAGACCTTCGCTGGAAGTGGTGGAACGTTGACCGAAGAAAAATGTGGACTGGGCTGCTTCAAGGCTATGGAATCGTCTGGACATGCATGGGCAGCGGGAGAACGTGGACCGACTGGACGTGTGAAGAGAAGAAGTAAGCAGCAGCAGCACAGGACGTCTTGTGTGGTATCGGCTTCGCTGGACTGCTGCTACTTCAGAGACAAGTCAGCGTTGGACGGAGGGGAGGCAACAGCGCTGGTGACGAATCAAAGAAGCCACAGCAGTCATTGTTGACGCTAGGTTAGGTTCAACGGAGCAGGAGGTCGTCAGCACGTGTGGGAGGTTACTGGAGGTGATCGGCAGCCGCTTTTGCAAGACCGAAACTTCAATCACGTCTGGACCAGGGCACCTTAGGGACTGGACAAGGCTGTCGGTGCTTGGGAGTGCACCAAGGATTTACGAGACTCGCCGGAACGTCTCAGTGATGGACTGGAACGCTGCTGAATTCGCTGGACATGCTTCAAGATCCGCGAAACATCCTAGGCTTGGCATTAAAGGTCGGACCTTCCGCTGAGCACGGTTGTGGAAGAGGCGCGGCGGTGTCGGACGGCAACGTGAGGCAAGGCAACAACGCACGGTGCGACGGCAAGGGCGCGGCGCGCGGTGGTGCAAGTGCCGGTCCCCCTTCTCTCTCTCTTTTCTCTCTAAGAAGCTTTTGATATGAAAATTCTGACGTCCCCCCTAAAAATCTGACCTAATGTTGTTTATATAATGTTAATCTAGGTCAGATTAGATGGGCTTAATGTCCTAATGGGCTTAGGCTTGGGCTTAGGTCTAATCAAATTAAATGGGCTGATTTAATTTTGGGTTTCAATTAATTAACACGATGGGCTGAATTAACTTAGGTTTTAACTAATTAAACCCAACATATCAAATTGAGCCCAAATTAAATCGACCGAGCCCGTTTGATATTGAAATTCCCAGCCCTTAAATTCCGAGCGAGCCGAGTCTCGTCTGATAAAATTTAAGCTCGTTCGTCATCGCCGGTCCGATGCAATAATGCAATTAAATCTAAAATGAACCTAAACTATATGTTATGCAATTTAAATATTTTTATTTAGGGGTTAAAAATTAATCCCTAATTTTCTATGCAAATTACACTAGATGTCGTGCCAAAATTTAGGTGTCAACAAGTTACCTTCTCCAGATAATCTTCCACTAGAAGTACCAATCATTTTGGGTAGACTCTCAATGTCAATGCCAGTGCCCCAACATCTGCTAACTCGGAGGGAAAGTTCTCTAATAGGTCCTCAACTTATTGTATAGCTATTAATTTAGTTTTTACACCTATTTCTGAAATCAAAATTTATTCCAGAAATAAAAAAATAAAATTGCGTTACCAAACGGATTTCCGTTCTAAATTTATTTCAGAAACAGAAAAATAAAGAACAGAATGGTTATCATTCGCATCTTCAACGACCGTAAACTTATAGTTTAAGAAATTGTTTTGTAATAAAAGGATGTGATTTATTCTTGTACAATTAGAAGTATCTGTAATTTTGGGTGAACTCTACATTGGATTTGTATCATATGGTAATTGACGAAGTCCAAAAATACATCCTAAAACCTATCTCCCTTTTCCTTGTCTTTTCTCTTCCTTTACCCAAATAGAGTAGCCCACTAACCCACCGCTGGCGCCTATTTTGCCTCCCATTGTGACCATCGCTAGTGGTCGCCACTACCCCTACAATCGCCAACTCCATCAAAGAAATTCATATGGAGCATAAGAAAGCAAAAGAGATTTTTGTTGATAATATTTCTGCTATTGTTTTGGCAAAAAATCCAATTTTTCATGAACAAAGCAGACATATTGATGTTCAATATCACTTCATTTGAGAATAAGTGAGAGAAGGAAATTGAAGTTTCACATGTGAATACGGGAGATCAAGTACTAAAATTTTTTACTGATCCTTTCAAGATTGATGCATTTCAGAAGTTCAAATGTCTGTTTGGAATAATTAATGGAAAAGAATTCGGTTTAGGGGGAGTGTTAGTAAATAAACCAAATTCATTTCAATGGAAGTTGCCAATTATGCGACCAGGTTATTGATTCAATGGATGAGTTGTCGATTTTAATGGTTGTCAATCGTTTACTTGGTTGTTGATTTACAAGATTGATGCCAATGTCTGCTTGGCTTCCAAGACGGCGCATAAATTGAGAGAGACTTTGTTATAATGTTGCTTTAAAGAGTATGTTCGTATTTCAATGTCTAGTTAATGTTTTATGACCGTTCGTGTTTCTATGATGAGTTTAATGTTCTATAAATTCTCAAGAATCTATCTCCTTGTAATGCTAAATATGTCTATGAATCATTTAAGAATCTTGTAATAGCTCATGTAGAGGCAAGTCTTGTGATCATTCCTTTCAAAGTGAAATAAAAAAGGAAAAAAAACCTATTTGCCCTGTTCTCTTCGTTGAGTTGTGCTAGTTGTGAGAGTTTTCACATTCAAACATCCTCGATCGACAACTTTAGGACGTTGATCGAGAACTCTTTTCTAGGATCGACAATTTTCTTGGGGAATGGCCAAGTCATTTTCAAAATTACCCTATCATTGAAGAGGCTGATAAAGTTGCTACATGGTTCTATCTGTAGACTCTTGCTCTATTTTTTTAACTATACCGAAGCTTTCGTTGGTCGATTCAACGGATGAGTTGTCGATTTTAATGGTTGTCGATTTACAAAATTGATGCCAATGTCTGCTCGGCTTCCAAGACGGCGCATAAATTGAGAGACTTTGTTATAATGTTGCTTTAAAGAGTATGTTCGTATTTCAATGTCTAGTTAATGTTTTATGACCATTCATTCGTGTTTCTATGTTGAGTTTAATGTTCTACAAATTCTCAAAAATCTATCTCCTTGTAATGCTAAATATATCTATGAATCATTTAAGAGTCTTGTAATAGCCTATATAAAGGCAACTCTTGTGATCATTTCTTTCAAGGTGAAATAAAAAAAAAAAACCTATTTGCCCTGTTCTCTTCGTTGAGTTGTGCGAGTTGTGAGAGTTTTCACATTCAAACATCCTCAATCGACAACTTTAGGACGTTGATCGAGAACTCTTTTCTAGGATCGACAATTCTCTTGGGGAATGGAGAAGTCATTTTCAAAATTACCCTATCATTGAAGAGGCTGACAAAGTTCATACATGGATCTATCTGTAGACTCTTGCTCTATTTTTTTAACTATACCGAAGCTTTCCCTGGCTCTCTATTTTTTCGCACAGAGCTTAACAAATAAAAAGAGTAATGTTAGTTGTACAGTAGCTGTAGAGTGTGATAGTTTAAGAAATTCTTTTGTAATAAAATGATGTGACGTGATGGAACTCTTGTAGGGTACTTGAACATGACACATTCATGAGAATAAGCTTTCCTTGGATGATTGCTCGGCTTCACTTTCATTTTCGCTCCAAGATGTAGCAGTAACTTAGAGAGATAATATATGATTTAGGAACACTATCTTCCGCAATAGCTTTTCCAGGGATGGAGTGGAAGGCAGTTACGTGCACAATAAGGAAGTGAATACGTTTGTATTTATTTTCTTTTAATACAATTAGAAATTAGATAAAAAATTAGTGGGAGAGACCAGAAGATGATTATATATTTATTAACTTGGAAAATCTATTCCAACATTAACTCTGATATCATTTAATTGCATCGCAAGGTTTCGTGCGGTTGGTCATAGTTGTTTCACGGAAGTTTTAGAAAATGCCAAAATAGTTCTAATCCTTTCTGTTCATTTTTGCATTAGTTTACGCTAAATTTAGGACGGTCTAGTAAAACCAATTTACCTTGGATGTATTTCTCATAAATTAAACAGATACTCGGTATATTTACGAATTTTTTCTTTTAAAAAAATGATGAAGCTAGCAAAAGTATTTTTGCATTATGGAGGTAAAGTCGTGCATCGCGAGCGTTAACAGTCCACAACATCTGAACTGAAACTGTATTATTCACTTCCATGGACAGAAATATAACTTCCTTTATTATCACGGTGCTCGTTCTCGTACCTTCATCATCAGTAATGTAATGGGTAGGCGACGTACTTCACAATAGCATTATTCGTCCTCGGATTGTTATTGTATGTTCTCAGCTGAATATATCCGCGAGCAAACCGGAAAATGCCAGTCCCTCCGACGATCGCCAGCTCTCTAGGATTTTTCAGAATCGGGTCTTGCCCCAACACGCTCAACGTGCTCCCGTTGTACGCTCCTTCCACAAAAACCAAGTTCATCGTTAAGGTGAGGCTGAACTCGCTTTGTGATGACGACGCATATATCCCTTGAGCTCTCCCGACGGGCGTGGAGTTCGGTCTGGGCTCATGGTCAACGGGTCATCGATGACCTCGACGAGGCCGAAAGACGTAGATGACATATTTGTTGTTACTGCTTGGGCGACGGGCACGGCAGTAGGGTGTTGCCCGGTGATTGTGTCGTGGACATAGAAGCGAAGATGGGTCATCTTCTCGGGTTTGAGCCCAAACTGATCTCGAGCAGATAGTTCTCGAGCGAACAGTGTCTCGGATTTGATCGCGGTGAGAAAGGTGAGGGAAAAGAAGAAGGCCAAGATGGTGAAACTTGTCTTGAAGTGAGCCATTAGGGAGAGGGAGATTTGATGCGTGTTGAAGAGGAGGCTGCTAACATTGATATATAATTCCATCCGTAGACTTTTGCTCTAATTTTTAACTATAGAGGAGCTTTCATTGGCACTCTAAATAATAGTGATGAATCCTTCTGAGGTACTTGAACATGACACATTCATGAGAAATAATGCTCAATGTGCTATAAATTATTCTTGCATTTTATGCATTATGCTTTTATATCACTAGAGATAAGAATATAGCTAAAAAGTGAGCTAGAGAATTTTCTGTATATTTCGATACATGGAAAAGAGTATATGGAGAGCCTCGTTCTAGGCTACATGAGATGGCTATATAAGGTAATAAGATAAACACAATATCAAATATAATCGAACAAGGATATGCACTATCAAAAAAGGCATACGCATAATCATGAGAGAAATGCAAAATTAGGTAGTTATCCCTAATATCACTGGCACCTAGCATTATTCGAAAGCAAATTGTAGTACACATCCATAAAAATCAATGCTTACATGGATGATTTTTATATACACAAGCTGCATAAATAATCTCTGAGATAATAAAAGATGCTTTCCAAAAGCAGGCATGTGTTTTACTCACAAAGTTAGTGAAATTATAGTTACCAATCGTACATCAAGCTAGGTCATGGTTATAAGGCAAAAAAATGTCCTTTTTTTTCCCTCCAATGAGTTGTGAAATAAGTACGATGGCATATCCGCGGACTGGGCAGAGCAAGGTCAACGTACTAATTATCGGTCAATCTTGGGACATAATGAGTACTTTGGGAGCACCTAATAATGCTTAATAGAAAAATCAACGGTCATTATCCGCTGACTAGGCAGAGCAAGGTCAACGTACTAATTAGGCAGCCGCCTCGAGATTTGAGAGGATCATGACATCATCAAATTTTGGATTAATTAGTTAGCCGCCTACGCAAGTACCAGTGGGTTTGAGTAGACTCTCAATTTAATTTGCATCACATGGCAATTGAGGAAGTCAAATTGGACCAAGAGAGTACCGAGGGCAAGTTTAATTATGCATTTGGAAATTGACTGTTCGGTATATACGGAATTCTATTTTGTTTTGTCGATGTCACCAAACGCCATGGTGGCCTCGCCGTATCTGGGTAAGGTCGGTAGCGGATTTTCTTGCGAGGCAAATTGTCGACGTCACCTAAGTAATTGATTTTTCAAATTTGTGGCACTTAAATAATCAATTTTTCGAATTTGTAGTACTTAAGTGAGCGAAAAAATTTACAAAAATTGGTCATGTTGGCGCCGGTGGTGCCACGTAGGCCAACCGTTGTCCACGTCGGATTTCGGGAAAGACAAATCGCCGATGACACTTAAGTGATTGATTTTTCAAATTAATGGCACTTAAGTGAGCAAAAAAGATTATGGTACTCAAGTGAGCGCCGTATAAAAATTAAGGCACTCCCACTGTTCTTATCCCGGTTTCGCTCAACCATGGCGAGGCCGTCCTCGCTGTCGTTGGGTTCACTTTGCCCAAATCTAACGAGGTCGAACCTTGCCCCGATCAGGCGAGGTCGGCCTGATAGCGGTGAGTGAGGCTTGCCCTCGCCAATGGTTGGCGGGGGCGAGCTTCGCCAGAGGCCGGTGAGATCAACCTTGCCGGCCCACACTGTTGGGCGGTCGTCGGACCGGCCAAAGAGAAGAAGGCAGAAAAAAAAGAAAAAAATATATTAAAAATTCGAAAAAAAATATTTAAGATTGCCATATTATCGTTGGTCGAACGGCCGGTGGCCACGTCAGCGCCGGCAGGCTAAAATTGGCCGAATAGACTCAATTGATAAAAAGTGAAAAAAATTAGGACTGAATAGATAAACTTAAAAAATTTAGAACTAAATTGGTAAAAGTGTAATAAATTTACAGCTTTTGGACAATATTTCCTTCCGCATCTAGATCTATCGGGGTCAGGAGCACCAGATGGAAACATCCGACTAGGTAGAGCGAGGTCAACGTTTTAAGAGATGTGAGAACATCCACGACATGTCTCTGTAGTTTTGGGTAGACTCTCAATTGAATTATGGCATCGGACGAAGTCAGAGAATACACCCTAAAACCCATCTCTCTCTCTCTCTCTCTCTCTCTCTCTCTCTCTCTCTCTCTGTCTCTCTCTCTCTCTCTCTCTCTCCATTTCTACCCAAATAGAGGAGCCCACTGACCCACCGCCGACGCCTATTCTCTCCCTTCCTCAGTCGGTTTCCTTCGAATGGTCGATTGGTGAAAGTTCTCATCAATAATTTCTACGCGGTTTCACTGTCGATGGCGTATTCCGGGGAGTGCCGATTACTTTGTTCATTGATGACTATGGCTTTGACCATATTTCGTTCTTATCAACCGAGTTTCGAGTTTACTACTTGTAAGTACTAAACCTGTCAAAATAAGTCCTAAATTCGTGTATGATTCATTTTTTTAAAATGGTTCATATATGGATTATAAAGCCTACCCTTAATGCATCTTAAAAATTAAAGTCTAAAATAAATGGGTCGAATTTCCCAACCACTAGGACTCAGACTCTGTTCTCTCTCCCTCTTCGCTCTCTTCTCGCGAGGAGCTGTCATCCTCTCCAGGTCGTCGCTTCCATCGCTAGATGGCCTGTCCTCGAGCCCATCGACTTGCGCGACCAGGTAGGGCTTCATGCAGACGATGCAAGTGACTGGGAACCATCCTGCCCCTTGTAGATGAGGAAGAATCGGCCGTCGGTGAGGCGCTCGTGCTTGACAAGCTCTCCGACATAGCCAACGTCCGCTGTGAAGAGGCGGAGTCGGCGTACACAACGCTGAAGCGGAGGTCAATCTAGAGGAGCCTGTGCAGCATCATCCGGTAATGGAACTCAAAGATCTGAAGGGGGAGGATCACGCTAAGGAAGAGGACGAGGGGGAGGGGGGAAGAGCTGGAGCTCGTCGGCGTCGGAGGAGGACGTGGAGCCAACGCAGCAGTTCTCCGAGACAGAGGAGGCCGAGCACCGGAAACAGATCCCGATTTTCGCCAGTGCCATCGATGGCGGGAAAGGCTGAGGTGAGGAGGAGCCAGAGAGGGTTTGGGGAGGAGGAGGAGACGGTGGTGGCCCCGGTGGGTATGGCAAATGAGGTTTTGAGAGAAGGAGAGAGTAAAAAAGAAACAAAATGTATGTGGGTGGGTTTGAGTTGGTCCGGGGTTAGGTATGGATTATCTAAATTGTATAGAAAAAAAATGGATCAATGTGAGTTAAATGGGTGAATTTAGGTTAAACCCATTTATGATCCATCCATTTGTCACCTCTAGGTGATACCAATCAAGAGTTAGCCAATTTTTAGTGTCAACAACAATAAAATTAGACAAAAGGTGATTGGTTTGGGGATTTTAATGAGGTCAATGAAGGCGTTAGAAAATTGAATACAGTTGCATAATTAACATATGAAAAAATTCAGATTTAAAGTTCGAAGAGATTGGCAGGGCCGTTGCCCCTTCGCTGTTTGGTATTGGGAAAATTATCAAAAAAATTTTAAATTTATTATAATTATACAAATTCAATTCTAAACTTTTTTTTTTGCTAATTGAGTTCTAAACCTTTTATATTTATGTCAATTCAATTCATCCGATCAATTTTAGCTGGAAATTATTGATATGGACATTGGTCATCCTACATGAAACGACCGACTTTGACGTGGACATTTTAAAATAATATTTTAATAAATTTTCAATTTTTTTATTTTTTTCTTTCCTTTCTTCCTCTAGCCAGTTGCTAGACTTCAACAACCAACCAGAGGTGACAGCCAGAGAGGTCGATCTGACCATTGCTGGGTGAGGCTTGCCCTCACCAAATCCAGTGATGGTGAGCATTGCCCGGCCAATGGCCAGTAAGGGTGAGCCTCACTAATGGCTGGGTGAGGCTTGACCTTGCCATTGCCAATGAGGGCGAGCTTCAATGGCCCTCGCCTCTAGCTGATCTTCGAGGAAGAAACAAAAGGAAAAAAAAAAGGAAAAAGAAAAAAAATTATAAAAATATTCACGTCAACACTGATCGCCCTACGTAGAACGGTTGGCGTCCACATCAGTGATTTTCAGTCAAAATTAGCCGGATAGATTTAATTGACACATATGCAAAATGTTTATGACTCAATTGATAAAAAAAAATATTTAGCACTGAATTGACATCATTATATTAAAATTATGACTTTTTGTTGATTCTCCCGTTTGGCGTTGAACGTAATATTGTTTACGAAATGTTTGCTGTAATCGATGAAAATCTTAGATATCGCAGATGTTTCTCGTCTCTTTCTTCTAGTCGTGTAACAGGTATGGTTGCATCTACCGCCGATTTCAGTTGTGTAACTAAGGCAACGTACAAATGTCAACCATCTGACGGCTATCATGTAAAACCTCTTCACACAATATTACTGATTCTTGAAATTATTTCGAGATATTTTCAGGAATCATTCTCAAATAAGGTCGAGAAAGCACTGATCTCAGTAATGCAAAACGTAGACGTCGTAGTCCGACACGAGAAGTCCACTCGTCCGGTCGATGGAGTGAGTCTTCGTCCGAACATAACCGCGCGCGAGCTGGAAAGCTCCCGTCCCTCCTGTAATGGCCATCTCCATCACCTCGAGCGCCAAGCTGTTCATTCCGAGCACACTCAAAGTGCTCCCATTGAACTTCCCTTCGGTGAACACAAAGTTGACGGCCATCAACAAGACCGACTCGCCCTGCGACACCAATGACGTGAGGCCTTGGGCCCAGCCGACAAGCTTCGAGCCCGCGTCAGGGCCCAGCTTCAGCATGTCATCGATCACAAAGACCACGCCGAAGGACGTGGCCGACTGGCTAGTCATTGGGGCTGAGGCTACATGTGTGGCGGTGCAGTTTGGGCCAGCAAACACTTCGTGCAAGTAGAAGGTGGAGGTGGCTCAGTTTCTCTGATCTTCTCGGCCTGGCTTCGATCGACAGGCTGCGGGCAGATGTTTGGGATTGTGCAGCGAAGATGGTTAGAGAGAAGATAAGCGTGATGAGGATGAGTTTGGGTAGAGATCTCGCCATAGTGTGGTTGATTTGGGCGTGTTCGGCGTTTCAAAGTTTGGGAAGCGTTTTAGGTTGGTGGGTAGTCCAGAGGCTATATAGAATGAATTAGTGCCGTGAATAAACTGTTTCAAAATAATGCAATACTAATCATCTGGATTCCGTGATCTGATCAAAGAAAAAATTCATTGATTTCGTGGGATGTATATAAAATTGATCTACTAATAGTTAGAATTGGGGCAAATTTTCGTATAACAGACTATGTCCACCTTCCCATTCCAATCTAAGATGGGTCATCTACGCCGATAATTAGAGGATTCAAAAGGAATCACTTCGTTGTGATCATGTCCAAGTAGTTTCAACTAGGGATCGGATCTTAGTCGGCCTTAGATTTTTGTGGCGCAAATTCCCAGTCGTAATATAACCCTGGACCAATCCCTTAGAGAGGCAAACATACATGTATGTGGAAGAATGAATTGAGAGAGAGAGAAAGAGAGAACAATGACATTATCAACTTATTATCAAAGTCACGAACTCTTTATTTTTGACGCAATTGCAAATCTCTTAGGGCTCAAACAGAAAGACAGAAAAAAGGAAAATCCGAGAACAAGAGAGACCCGAAGCAGCAGATCATCATGAGAAGAGGTTTGATCTATAATGATCAGCAGTTGAAGAAACAAGCGCATCTGTACTTGAAGTTGGCATCGGCTAGGCACTCTCCGCGGGGCTGCTGGGCGGTGTGCTTCTGGTAACACGCCTTCTGGCAATCGTAGAGGGTGCAGCCGTTCGGGTCCAGCACCTCTTGACATCTCTTCTGGGCATTTGCATGGGGCACCATCACTATGCACATCCCTGCAAGTTTACATCCGTCAACCATCAAGTGAAGTGAACCACATTATTGCTTTAGCTCAAAAGAGAATTTTATAACTTGAGCAGACTTATTTCCATGCATATATATCACCATTTAATTTTAATTTTAACGTACTGGTACCCGCACGCTTAATCCTCTAAATTGTGAGAATTGTTTTTCTTCCCTCACCCTGAAAAATATCCCAGAGTTTAACATCCCAGAGTTTGAAACTCTTTTAATGGTCTCATCATTTAATTTCAAATTTAAAAGCAAAAGAAGAAATGGATTGAACATAAAAAAAAAAAAAAACTCCAACTTTTGCATCGTGATTGACTCTCTGTCCTTTTGGATATGAGGACATCTTGGGATAAGAGTAGGTCGGGAATTGAAACCTGAGAGGAGGAGGACTGCTACGAAAATACGAGGAAAAGCGAGGGTCTCCATCTGGGTGAGAAGAAGATGTGTTCTTTCAAGGGCTAATCTCGAACAAACAACAGAACTCGAAAGTAGAGAGGAAGGTGCGATGCTGTGGATATTTGAAAAATCTGATGCTTGGGGTGCTTTTATAGATTTTAGGAGGGTTTGTACATTTGGAATGTATGAAAAATTAGCTCTAGAGACATTTGGAGATTCAGGGAAGGTAATCTAATTCCTCCATGTTTTCGGAGTATGGCATTCTCGTTTGCAAATTGAGGAAACGTCGAATGATTAAAATTGGTATGATAGTTATTTGCTTGGTTTATTTGTCAGATGCGAATCATCTTGATTTAGGATGTTGTTGTTGGGCCAAAAAGTACAACGGCAACTATTCGAAATCATAGTTCGGGCAACCAAGAAATATAGTAAAAATAAATCAACCAAACAAACGCGTGAACAATACACTAAATCCCAAGATTAAAGTGATTTATTGTAGTTCGACTTTATATTTTACACTCGATTGTAACTCTCATCTCACTTGTGGTTTACAACAGCAAATTTGTGTACAAGAGATTTCTCACACTTAGATATGACTAAGTGTGTTCTAAACCCCCAAGGGCTACATTGGTAGGTCCGATTATTTTGCGGAAAAAAAATAATTTGAAAAACGTTTTCAAAAAAATAATCCGCTTGTGTCGCTTACAAAAATGAATGGATGAAAAAAGTTATATTGTTTATGAAAATATTTGGATAAAAACTGTTGTCGATAATGAAACATTTTTCATTAACTAATTAAATAATACGATACATGCGATTATTTTTAGAAAAATATTTTTAAAATTATTTATTTTTCGCGAAATAAATGAAGCCTTATCTCTGCTAAAATCAAACAAGATTAGGACACAATCTAAATGGTTAATTTCGACTATTGCGTCTTTCGATCAGCCGCTCGCTCTAAAAAATAATTGGTCAAAATAGAGTTCTAGCTGGGAACCTAGACATAAGGGTCCAGTCGCCTGCGTACTTAATCTCGTTTGAACAAATTTACAAACACCGATAGTTATTGATGGTTTTGCAGTCATCAAAACACATAGGATCTCCCCAATTTTTTTACGATGATAAAAATCATCAAACAATACCACGAATAAATTCAAACTTTAAAATCTAACATTCTCCTCCTTTAAAAAATAATCACATAATCCAGCGCCTCCTCAAAATAACTATTTTTTTTATATGAAAATGCTTGTTTGTTTCCAAAACATTGGATCCATAAAAAACTTCCTTAGGAATCCAGATCTTCTAGACTAAAGTTTCCTGCAATATGTCTAAATTTACCACAGCCATAACATACATGAGATGCAAACCTTCTAGATTGAACAATGTCTATGATCTCGATCATTTCTATGATTAACATGATGTCTACCAAAAAAAAAAATTTATTCTTGCTTCCTTCAACTTTTTGAAAGGAAGACCTCCACTCTTCAATTTTCTTTTTCAAAACCTAATATTCATTTTTCGAATTTTCAATATCACTTCTAATAGATTCATTTCGTTTTTTTTAAGGGTTCATTTGTTTAGTGAAAATGATTTGGAAAACGTTATCCTCAAAACGATCGTTGGTATTACTAAAATAAATGAATCACCAAAATTTTTTTTTTATTGTCTATGAAATTGTTTAGATATAAATTATTGTTGAATTATGAAAATATTTTTCATTAACTAATTATTTTAAGCGATAAAAAGGGATTATCTTTAGGTAAACATTTTATAAATAATTTATTTTCTGTGAAGCAAATTGAGCCTAAAAGAACTTTTTTCTTTCAAGTGACCCCGCTTATTTCTTTTTCTTTTCACCTTTCTTTTCCTTTGAATTGAGCTGTGGGTACTCTTTTCTCAAGTGGTCCGACTTATTGCATTCAAAACATTTTACATTCTTTCGCCAATTCGAATAATTCTAATTCTAATTTTTTTTTTGGTAAGGTTTCTAATTATAATTTTTATCTCTACAAAATTTAAAATTACGTGTAAGCTCCGATGTCGTCATCGCTTTGATCTCTAGACTCCTTCTCACTGTGAATAGAAGCTTCAAAAGCATTCTACATAACATTAAAGGTGACGAATCTAAGGAGATTGATATGATTTGAGGAACAATAACTTCCGCATTAAGTTTTACAGAAATGGTAGTCATGACTTATATTTATTTATTTATATTTTTAATCTGATTAGAAATCAAAATTAAAAGATAGTGGGAGAGACCAAAGGGTGTTCCCTCCCTTGATAGATAGATACTTATTTAACTTAGAAATTTCTTCCTACATTAAATATAACATAATTCCATTGCATCGCATGGTTCGTGCGTCTAGTTATAATTGTTTCACGAAAGCTTCAAAAAATGTCAAAATGGTGCTAGTACTATGTTTTGTCTTTTACATTAATTTAAGCTAAATTTAGGACGGTCAAGTAAAATCAATTTACTTTGAGTGTACTTCTCAAAAATTGAATAGATATTCAATATATTTACCAATTTTTCCTAGAAATAACTTGAAGCTGGCAAAAGTATTTTGACTTTATGGAGGTAAAGTCGTGCATCGGCTAAACCTTATTGATTCCCAAAACTTACGGCATGAGCTTGATTCATGTGATATTTGCGAAATCTCTACCATCGAATGTGATCAACTTCAGTTGAACTCGTCCAATCTAAATGGTGAGGTGCACTAAATTCACGTGGATCAAATTTATGTAACACGTTACTCCTCGAGATTTGGACGCATACTCCTGTAGCATTGCCTATTGTTCGCTTCCATCCACACATAAAAAAGAGGAAATTACGCTCCGAATTCGGAATCGTGCAACCAACTCATTGAATGGACACCACGAAAGGGAAGACAACAGATATCGTTGAGTACGATAACCTGTGTAATGCTATCATTATTAAGTTGTCAAGATGCGAGGACATCTTCAGTTTAAACACCATCGCAAGTTATAGAGCTCAAGAAGAAAGAAACATGTCGAAACGGAACCGATGATCATATCAAACAATCAGCAATTCCAGAAGCAAATGCAGCGGAATATCTTGCCGAACGCATCTGTTTGGCACGATCCGAAGGCCTGCTGTCTCACGTCGGGGTGCTTCTTTTGACAGGCCGCGAGACAGTTAGGGGCATAACAATTGTTTGGGTCCAGTACCGCCGAACATCTCGACTGCGCGTTTGCACGGGGCACCGCACACATGCCTGTATATAGTTCCAATCGTCAAGACTAGTTTGAACAGATCAATAGGCATTGGTAATGGATGTGAAAGCAAATGAACCTGAGACAAGGAGGGCTACGACTAGAATGTGGGAAATAGGAAGCTTCTCCATCTGGTTGACAAATGAGATCTTTCAAGTACCTCAAACCAAAATCAAAAGAGTGCTTTGTAGGTGGGGATGAAGGTGCAATATGCAAATCAATGGACATGATTACTGATTTTTGGGTAATATATAGGTTTTAGGGCCTCATTAATTGAAAATATGGAAACCTAAATCTGGATATTTAGGAAAGGTATTTAATTGAAAATATGGAAATTTAAATCTGGATATTTAGGTAAGGTAAACTAATTCTTCTCTCCCTCGTTTCCTAACGTTTTTTCGTTTCTTGTTAAATCTACGTTGCCATTAAGTAAGATGATTTTTAGATCTAGAGAAATTTGGAGATTCAGGGAAGCTAATCTGATTCTTCCATGTTTTTTGGAATATGGCATTCTCGTTTGCAATTAAGGAAACGTCGAATGATTAAAATTAGAATGATAGTTATTTGCTTGGTTTATTTGTCAGATACTAATCTTCTTGATTTAGGATGTTGTTGGCCCAAAAAGTACAAGGGCAAGTATTCGAAATCATAGTTCGGGCAACCAAGAAATATAGTAAAAATAAATCAACCAAGCAAACGTGTGTGCAATACAATAAATCCGAAGATTAAGTGATTTATTGTAGTTCGACTTTATCGTTCACACTCAAGTATATCAGTTGGAAGAAATAGAAGAAGAACAAGAATTTATGTACTGGGGAAATTACGTAACACTGTTTGTTATAGCTAGAATAAATTCAAGAAAGTGATAATAAAAATAAAACAAGAGATGAGGTACAGATAACCAAATCTCCTTAAGGTGATTAATTCCTACCAACGGTACTAAATAGCTTCTCGAACTATACCTCCCAAGATACAACACCTCAAACTTATTTGTATCAGCACTATATGAACCTGACTCTGTCGAACACTTTTCGAAATTGACACACTTAGAGGAATATCGTTGAAGAGAAAACTCAAGAGATGCTCTAGAAATACTTCGAGGAGTTCTTTTTCTATCTCTCGTTTGAACTAATAGGACATGTCTATTTATAGACGAGGGAAAATAACCGCAGAAAACTGAAGGGATATGAACTTGTCGGTTATGCTCACATTAGTAGAGCCATCAGCCCATAATTAACAGCTATATTAAATGCTCACATTAGTAGAGCCATTAACCCTTAATACTTGTAACAATTAGGACATAACAGTTACACGTGAATTAATGTTGAGCTATTAATTCCTATAATTATAACAATATCTCTCATCTCACTCCTGGTTTACAATAGCAAATTTGTATACAAGAGATTTCTCACACTCACATATGACAACATGTGTTCTAAATCCCCAAAGGCTACAGAGGTAGGTTCGTTTATTTCGCGAAAAAAGAATGATTTTGAAAACGTTTTCCTAATAATAATTACTTGTATCGCTTACAAAAATAAACGAACAAAAATTTTATTGTCTACAAAAATATTTAAACATAAACTGTTGTCGATAATGAAACATTTTTCATTAATTAATTAAATAAAAAAATACATGCAATTATTTTTAAAAAAATGTTTGCAAAATCATTCATATTTCATGAAATAAACGGAACTTTTATATACACTAAAACCAAACAAGATTAGAACATTCCTTACCAAAAAAAAAACAAGATTAGAGCACAATCCAAACGGTTAATTTTCGACTATTGCATCTTTCGATCGCCCGCTCGCACTTCAAGAAAGTTGGCCCAAAATAGAGGTCTGGCCAGGAGCCCAGACATAGGGGTCCGGTCGCCTGGTTTCTTTACGTGGACAGTGAGTTTTACTACTAGGCATGTTTGAACACATTTACAAAAATCAATAGTTACAACTTATTGATGGTTTTGTAATCATCAAAATACACATGTCAATAATCTCTCCATTTTTTATGATGAAAAAAAATCATACAACAATACCACGAATAAAATCAAAGCTTTAAAATCTAACAGTTTCCTCCTTTGAAAAAATAATCACATAATCAAGCACCCCCTCAAGCGAACTATGTTTTATTTTTTTTTTATATGAAAATGCTACTTTGTTTCCAAAATAACTTTCGATCCATACAAAACTTCCTTACGAATCCAGATCTTCTAGAATAGAAGTTTCTTGCAATATGTCCAAATTTACCACAACCATAACGTACACGAGAAGCAAACCTACTAGATTGAACAATGTCTATGATCTCGATCATTTCTATGATTAAAATGATGTCGAACAAACATATTTTGTTTTTTTGTTTTTGATAACCCAGGGAACCCCCGCACGGCCGACAGCCGGGAAGTAAACCCTGGGGGCGACACGTGCTAGTCACCACACACGTGCACCGGTTAAGTCACCCTGCGGCACCCGGGATTCGAACACTCAACCTTTTGCGAGAGGAAGAGTGCCCTTTCCAACAGCGCCACCCAGGCGGGTGGTAACATATTTTGTTTTATTCTTGCTTCCTTCAACTTTTTGAAAGGAAGAGCTCAACTTTTCATTTTTCTTTTTCAAAACCTCGTATTCATTTTTCGAATTTTCAAGATCACTTTTAACATATTCATTTCGTTTTTTTTTTTCTAAGGGCTCGATTATTTAGTGAAAAATGAATGATTTAGAAAACGTTATACTCAAAATAATCGCTTATATCACTTACAACAATGAATCAACGAAAGTTTTTTTTAGTGTTTACAAAATTATTTAGACATAAATTGTTGTTGAATTATGAAAATATTTTTTATTGCCTAATTATTTTAAGCGATACAATGGGATTATTTTTAGGTAAATATTTTTCAAATCATTTATTTTTTGCGAAACAAATTGAGCTTAAAAGAACTTTTTTTTTTCAAGTGACCTGGCTTATTTATTTTTCTTTTCGCCTTTCTTTTGATTTGAGCCTTGAGCACTCTTTTCTCAAGTGACCCCGCTTATTGCATTCAAAGCATTTTACATTCTTTCGCCAATTCGAGTAATTCTAATTATAATTTTTATCTCCAAGAAATTCCTGAATCTCTGTGGGAGCTCCGAGGTCGTCATCGCTTTGATCTCTAGACTCCTTCTCACTATGAATAGATGCTTCAAAATCATCCCACATAGCATTAAAAATGACGAATCTAAGGAGAGATGGCATGATTTTAGGAACAATAACTTCCGCATTAAGTTTAACAGAAATGGTAGTCATGATTTTTATTTTTTTTATTTTTATTTTTAATCTAATTAGAAATCAGAATTAAATGGTAGTGGGAGAGACCAAAGGGTGTTCCCTCCGTCGATAGATAGATACTTATTTAACTTAGAAATTTATTCCTACATTAACCATAACATAATTCCATTGCATCGCATGGTTCGTGCGTCTAGTTATAATTGTTTCACGGAAGCTTCAGAAATTGTCAAAATGGTGCTAGTACTTTGTTTTATCTTTTACATTAATTTAAGCTAAATTTAGGACGGTCAAGTAAAATCAATTTACTTTGAATCTACTTCTAAAAAATTGAACAGATATTCGATATATTTACCAATTTTTCCTTAAAAGAACTTGAAGCTGGCCAAAGTATTTTGGCTTTATGGAGTTAAAGTTGTGTATCGCCTAAACCTTATTGATTCCCAAAAACTTATGGCATGAGCTTGATTCATGTGATATCTGCGAAATCTCTACCATCGAATGTGATCAACTTCGGTTGAACTCATCCGATCTAAATGGCGAGTGAATCATACTGATGTAACTCCTCGCGATTTGGACGCACACTTGTGTAGCATTTGCCTTTTGTTCGCTCCCATCCACACATAAAAGAGCAATATTTACGCTATGAATTCGGAATCATGCAACCGAGTCACTAAATGGACACCATGAAAGGGACGACAATGGATATCGATGAGTACGATAACCAACGTGATGCTATCATTATTAAGTTATCAAGATGGGAGGAAATCTTCAGTTTAGACACCATCACAAGTTATAGAGCTCAAGAAGAAAGAAACATATCGAAACAAAACCGATGATCAAATCGAACAATTAGCAATTCGAGAAGCAAACACAGTAAATCATGCCTGCCGCATCTACTTGGCACAATCCCAAGGCCTGCTGGCTCGCGTCAGGGTGCTTCTGTTGACAAGCCGCAAAACAGTCGGGGGCAGAACAACTATTTTGGTACAAAATCTCCGTACATGTTGATTGCGCGTTTGCACGGGGCGCCGCCACACACATGCCTGCATATAGTACTAATCGTCAAGACTAGTTTGAGCAGATTAATGGACATTGGTAATGGATATGAAAGCAAACGAACCTGAGAAAAAGAGGACTAAAACTAAAACATGGGAAATAGCAAGCTTCTCCATCTGGTTGACAAATGAGATCTTTCAATTACCTCAAACCAAAGTCAAAAGAGTGCTTCCTTACCAAAAAAAAAAAAAAAGTCAAAAGAGTACTTTGTACGAAGAGATGAAGGTGCAATATGCAAATCAATGGACATAATTACTGATTTTTGGGTAATATATAGGTTTTAGCGGCTCATTAATTGAAAATATGGAAACCTAAATCTGGATATTTAGGAAAGGTAATTAATTGAAAATATGGAAATTTAAATCTGGATATTTAGGTAAGGTCTCGTTTCCTAACGGTTTTCTTTTCTTGTTAAATATACGTTGTCATTAAGTAAGATGATTTTTAGGGTGCATTTGTTTGAGGGAAAGTTTTTTCCCGTAATTAGTTTTACAAACTTTCACTAATTTGATTAGCCGAAAACGATTAGTCAACTTATGGATTCAAGTGATGGGTTGAAAGCTCGGGTGAGGATCCGATTGAGCTTGGAATTACTCCGGACAACTTATTTGAATGACAAAGTCAACAAAGATAAAGAACCCTTTCAACAGTCGGAGTGCTGCTGCACAGTTTATTGTTGGCAAGATTCAAAACATACAACCCATCCCTGTCACATAAGGATGATGGTATTGTACCATTAATTGGGTTATCATTGAGATACAAAATATTAAATTGTTACATAACACAAATATTTGTTGGAAGAGATCCTGAGATTAAGTCGTGGGAGAGATCCAAAGCGAAACAGTTAGAAGATAAGCCGGGCAAGGGTCTGGTAATTTGATTGTAGGATAGATCGAACAAGTAAAACGTCAAGTTCGCTAACCATTTTGGAAGGGGCCCAAAAAGGAAAGCATGTTAGAGTATGATATCTTCTGCTTCCACTTGCGTCCGAATCCACTGGGGAAATGGAGTTCCAAATTTACAAGATCCCATCCAAATGATTCCAAGTTGGAAAGGGGGTATCCATCTGGGTTTAGCCCTGAAAGTCAAGTTATTATTGTCACCTATATCCAAAACCTTGAGCCTTGACAAATTAGAAAAATGGATCTCTGAAATCACATCTCCCAAAGAATCGTTACGAAGATACAGAAGCCAGAGATCAGAAAGCTTTTGGAAACCTTTAGGTATAGTACTTGTTGAATGATTTACTCCCAAGAGGCAAGTATTGTAAAGCCCGCAATTTTTCCCAAATGACTCGGGATTTTGAGAAACACTTAACAATATCAATGATGACAACCAACCTATCGATGATGGAATGGATCCGTTCAATCGATTAGATGCAAGATCCAGTGTTTCCAAGTTTGACAGTGATCCAATGACACTAGGGATTTGACCGGAGAAGAAATTGTGGGAAAGCAGAACGTGTTTTAAGTTTGTGAAGTGCGCTACTCAGTTGATCAAAGCACCCTTAAGATAGATAATCACATATCTCTAGACCCTCTAGGTTATTCTCGATGAATCCCGATGAATTTCCTCGGCTTGTTGAAATCTCTTCTCCGATTTGGTTTTCACACAAACGCAATAACTTGAGATATTGCTTGTTCTTTAAGAATGAAATCTCTTCTCCTTCAATGCTGTCAAAAAGATTTCCCTCAAGATAAAGATGGAAGAGTGCCGATCACTTGCATGAGGCCTCTTACATTTGCAATCTTTGAACCCTCATGTCAAGGTACTTTAGTGATCAAAGATAAGAAACCCATAGGATATCGTCCACAACCAAATTTCCATTGTAATTATGAAGATCGAGGACTTCCAAATTGGTTAGATTTCCCAATTGTCGGGGAATTGTTCCACGAAAGTTAGCAAATGACAGATTGAGGTATCGGGAAAAATGTCAAAAAAGTCTTAAACTTATTGCATTTGTACCAATTTAGTCCTAAATCTTTTTTTGTGTCAATTTAGTCCTAAACATTTTGTCATTGTGACGATTTAATCATTCTGGATAATTTTGACCGGCTATTGCTGACGTGGATACCTGTCGGCTTATATGGCACCACCGGCGCTAATGTTGATAGCTTTTAATAATATTTTTTGATTTTTTACATTATTTTTTAATGGGGGCTGGCCTCCATTTAGATGTTCATGGACACAAGCAATATTCAGGCTGCGGATGGATACTGAGAGAGACAAAAGAAGCAAAAACTCATAGATGGAATTGGAATTGCAAGTTTCTAGTTTCTACAGAAACTAGAACTATCTTGACAATTCTATGGTCTAGTCGTTTGAAAAGTTACAAAATTTTCCGATTTGTTAGTAGATTTCTGATTTAGCTACTAGATTTTTAATGCCGTTGGTAGCAACAGCATGACCAGCAACTCAAATATTGGGTAATCCATTAGAAAATTACCAACACTAGAAGAAAAAATTCTCAACTTTCAAATGAAATAGTAAAATTGCCAGCTCCTCTGGAATTTTACCTGTGTTGTAAGTAAATTACACACTAGAATAAATTACTATTTCAAATGGATGTCGGTAAATGTATTATAGTATTAGTATATTACAAAAAAAAATTGTGAAATTTCAAAGAAGTTGGTAAGTTACTATTTTAGTGGAATGTCGACATCTATTTTTTGATTGCCCAATTAAATTGCACAAAATTCAGGAATTAAATTTTTAATTCCTAAAACAAAAAAAAATATATATTTAATTTTGATTACATTGCATATAGACATAGGTACATTTTGCATTATTAAAATGTGTTTTTCTTCTTTTAATTATTATTATTACTTTAAAAAGAATCGGATCGGGCCGGGTCAGGACCGGCCCGACCTGGCCCTCTCCTTTCTTCCCTTCCTTACGCACGAGCTGGGCCCAGCCCAGCCCAGCCCACTCCTTCTCTCCTTTCTTCTTCCCCCCGGACCAGTCTCTCTCTCTCCCCCTTTCCTCTCTCCTTCACGGTTGACGCAAGATGGCCTAGTGTTGGCCGCCGCCTGGACAAGAGGAGAAACCGCTCCACCGTGCGAAATCAGCCACAGAAGTCAAGGCCAGAGCAGACAGAGCAGACAACGAGCGGCCAAGAGAGGCGGAGCAGGTGGCCACCGGCCACTATAAAAGGCGGAAAGGGAAGGGAGAGAGGGGTCGGCCATTTTTGAGAAAAAAAGAGATGGGAGAGCCGAGAGGGAGATTAAGCGAGACAGAGAGAGAGAGAGAGCGATCCTCCGGCGATCACCGCGGTCGAAAACCTCCGGAATTCCTCCCCTTCTCCCGCGCCAAGCCTCGGTAGGTCCTGTTTCGCCGGTTTCCATTTTTACTTGATTTGGGGTCGGTTTTTCCCCTGTTTTGGGGACGCCGAGCCGGGTTTCGTGGATGTCCGGCACACGGGAGCTCCGGCCCGTCCGTCCTTTGTCTGGCTGCTATATGTGTCGTTGTTCGTGTGTTGAGAGTCCCGGCTTGTGTTTGAGTCTCGGTTGAGCCAAAAGTCGTTCGTTTTTGAAGCGCCCACCAAATGTTCGACAAAACGCCTAAGTGAGATCCAGTTTTAGGTCGTCCGTCTTGGCCGGCGTCGAGTTGCCCGCGCGTGTCGCATCCCTTTTTGGCGTACCTGTGGTGTTTAGAGTTCCGGGCGTCGGCCACCCAGCCGTCGGCCGCGTCCAAGCCGCCGCCGTTGTTTCGTTTGGAGTTTGGCCGGGGGTGCCCCCGGCCGGAGGCGTCAAAGCCGGCCGGGGGTGCCCCCGGCCGGAGGCGTCAAAGCCGGCCGGGGAACAGTAGCCCAGGTGGAGGCCGGGCCTCGGTCTGGGCTGGTTGGGGCGACGAGCGAGCAGGGCGTCGCCAGGCCGAGACGAGTGGCGTCTCGGCCGTCTCCGTCGAGTCCCCGCGGAGCAGGGGACTGCAGGGGTAGTCGGGTCTGTGAGAGGGCAGAGTCGGGTCGGATCCGGGTTGGGCAAGGAGCCCGACCCGGTTCCTTTTTTTTTTTTTTTTTTTTTTTTTTCTCTCTTTTGGGGCTGGGCTTTGTGTTTAGCTAGTATTGAATAGGTGGTGGGCCGGGCCTTTTCTTTTTTTAGTTTCCTTTTTTTTAATATTGCCGGACTGGGCTCATTTACCGAGCCCAGTCCCGCGTGGATCCGGGTCAGTCCCCATCCGGGTCGGATGTGGAGATCCGACCCGGGTCCGTTTATTATAGTATAATATTATTTTATTTTATTATTAAAAAATTAAAAAAATCCGAAAATCAAAAAATGAAATTGGGCTTTGGAATTGCCTTATCTTGCATGTTTTGTGTGATGAATGTCATGCTTAATTGCAGGTCGTTTGCTTCATACATTTTAGATTGCGTGTTTAAATCAACCTTGCATGTGGCTGATTAGAGGCATGTTGGGCTGTTATTTGCACACTTTCGATGCTTTGATTGTCGTTTCGTTAGCCTAGATAGAGCTAGAACCTTAGGATCCACAATCAATAGAAAGACTGCATGAACACCATTAAATGTTGTTTGAACAATGTTAGGTACCAAAAGGGCACTAGTTAGACAAGTAGTGTAATTAAGTCTCCGAACTCATTTGAATTTTTGGCTCGTAGGAGTAGGGCGATTCTCCCATTGCCTTACTTGGGTTTCTAATCGATCAATTATAAATTGATTAGTAACGACTCCTAGATAAAAAAAACACTTACAGGTTAAAAACCTAAACCACAAGTCGTGATATAGTATGGATTTGAGACTAAGTTAAGTCCCAGATCTAGACTTAGCACGTACTAGGCTATACCAATTTTACCTCTCCCGAGGAAAAATTTGGCAGGTCGCGACATGAAATATTGGTAAATTTATTATATTGTGGGTAAATCACCGGCGATACTTGTAGAATTTCAGAGGACATAGAAATTTAGTTCTTTGCCTGGTCATTCGTAAAATCCTTGTAAGCAAATTATTGGCCACAATTTTTTACCCAGAAGATTGGAAAATCACCAGCAACTTCAAAATTCTTCCAAGACGGAAATTTTCGAGTTTTGAATCCGTCGGACCAGCACTAATTAACAGAGAATCTCTTACGGTGACCTTTTGCCCCATGAAATGCGAGAGCATAAGCCGAGTGGAAATCATATTAGGCTGAAAAGAGAGAGCAGAAAGTATAGTGTACAGTAGAAAGAGTAGTGATTTGCGAATTAGACCTCACAGCATGCTAATTACTTCACAGAGATAAGCAAACTAATGGAAGGGAGGAGATCACGCGAGCACAATTTCTAAATACACCCAAAATGAAGAACCAAAGGCAGGGGGGAGAGAGCATGAGATTGCTCATTTCTTACGCGCTTCTTGACTGTCTCAGTCTCTTCAACTTGCCTGCCTTCACCACTACAGCCACATACGCCTTGTCTGCTGCTTGATCCGCAAACCTGAAATATGCACATCTCCAATCCTTCTTGAAATGCAAAACTCCGAAAAAGCCCCAGAACCCAGTCGCAAATCTAAGCATTACAACCGCACAGAATAATGCCTTTCCAAGCTTGTCCTCTTCGTGTGTATCTTCAGGGTGAGGAATTTTCGGTGGTTGAGGCGCCTCGGAGCCGGGGCAATTTTTCCTCAGAAGATCACCGCAGAGTAGAGGATTGCCGGCATAAATGGATGGATCATCAAGCGTCTGGATTTGATTTCCTTTTGGAATCTGTCCTATCAAGTTGTTTTGAGATAGGTTGAGGTGGGCTAGGGATGTTAATGCTGAAATGCCCTGCGGAATTGTCCCCGAGAGGTTGTTCGAAAGATCAAGAGACTCAAGCGACCTCATGTTTCCAATGCCAATGGGAATATCTCCAGAGAGATGGTTGTGTGACAAGTTTAAGCCACGCAATCCCGTGAGGAAAGAAAGTTCTTCGGGGATTGACCCGATCAAATCGTTGCTTGAAAGATCCAAATTTACAACAAGTTGCAGATCAATTTTAGTGTATTCATTGTATCTTCCCTTTATTATCTCATCCACTTGCTCTTGATCCCAATTCGCATCATAGTGCTCGACTGCTGGCCAATGAGATACAGATGGGGGGGGAAGTTATATCTTGCATAGGAGCAGCGGCCACAGATCCAAATGAATTGACTTGATTGAAGTTGATCATGCTGTGCATAGAGCCAAGACAACGTGGGATTGTTCCCGTCAAATTGTTCACTGCAATGTCTAATATCTGTAGTCCTGAAAGTGAGCAGAGCGGCAGAGGGATGCTGCCGGTAAACCTATTCTCTCGTAGCCTCAGGATCACCAAGAACTGAAAGCTTTTGCTGAGCCATGTGGGGATGCTTCCGGATAAGTCATTCTCTCCAAGGTCTAAAATTACCAGATTTGTGCAATGACCTAAAGCCAGAGGAAGCTCCCCATTGAGACGGTTTCTGTTCAAGTGGAGGGTGGCAAGGTAGGGCAAGGATCCAATGGTGCTTGGAATCACTCCGGACAACTTATTGAATGACAAAGTCAAGTAAAACAAAGGACCCTTCCAACAGTCCGGAATACTGCCATATAGGTTATTATTGGCAAGATTTAAATCCAACAATTCCATGTTGCATAACGATGACGGAATTGTGCCATTGATTCGGTTATCATTGAGAAGCAGAGTATATAATCGGTACATAGCACCAATGTCTGTCGGAAGAGATCCAGAGATCAAGTTGTGGGAGAGATCCAAAGTGGAACAGTTACCAGATATGTTGGGCAAGTGTCCTGTAAATTGATTGTGAGATAGATCGAGTGTGTAAAACGTCAAGTTGGCTAACCAATTTGGCAGGGGCCCAAAAAGGGAACTATTGGAGAGTCCGATAACTTCGGCTTCCGCTTGTGTCCGAATCCACCGGGGAAATGGAGTTCCGAATTTACAAGATCTCATCGAAATGAATTGAAGTTGGAAAGGGGATATCCAGCTGGGTTTTGCCTTGAAAGTCAAGTTATTATTGTCACTAACATCCAAAAACTTGAGCCTTGACATATTAGAAAAATGGATTTCCGAAATCACACCTCCCAAAGAATTGTTACGAAGATTCAGATCCGAGAGATGAGAAAGCTTTCCGAAACTACTAGGTACAGTACCGGTCAAATGATTACTGTCAAGGTACAACTCTTGTAAAGCCCGCAATTTCCCTAATGACTCGGGAATATGCCCTGCCAACTGATTATTAGAAAGATATAACCATCTCAATGACGACAACCGACCTAATGATGATGGAATGGTCCCATTCAATCCATTATCTGAAAGATCTAGTGTCACCAAGTTCGACAATGACCCGATGACACTAGGGATTGAACCCGAGAAGGAATTGTCAGGAAGCAGAATGTGTTTTAAGTTAGTAAATTGCACTAACCAGTTGGGCAAAGCAACCTTTAGACGATTACCCCCTATCTCTAGACTCTCTAAGTTATTCTCATTGAGTCCCGATGAATTTCCTTGGGTTGTTGAAATCTCTTCTCCGATTTCGTTAAAAGACAAATGCAATGACTTGAGGTACCGGTGGTTCTTTAAGAATGAGAATAAGCCTCCTTCAATGCTGTCGAAAAAATTTTCCTCGAGATCGAGATGAGCAAGGCTTGTAAACTTGTCAAACCACATTGGAATTGATGAGTTGAAAGAGTTCATTGAAAGATCAAGATACTGGAGAGAAGTCATGTTTTGAATTGTAGTGCTCGAGATGGGACCTTGGAAAACGTTCATTGAAAGATCGAGGTGCTGAAGATGAACAAGAGAAGTAGAATTGGCCAAGTGATTAGAAGACAGATGAAAATTATGTAATCCACAACTTGATAAGCTCAAATGCGACAAAGTTGGGAGCGTGCTAATCACCTGCATGAGGACTCTTCTGTTCGCAATCATTGAACCACTCATGTCGAGGTACTTTAGTGATTGAAGATGAGAAACCCACGACGTATCATCCACAATCAAATTTCCATTGTAATTTTGAAGATCGAGGACTTCCAATTTGGTGAGATTTCCCAATTGTCGGGAAACCGTTCCATGAAAGTTAGCAAATGACAGATTGAGGTTCCTCAATTGTTTCATCGAACCGAGGAATTCGGGTATTCTTCGATGATTGGAATCGATCCCGCTTAAGTCCAAGTGGTTCAAGTATCTCAAGTGGAGGAAAGAAGAGTTCAACTCACCAGCCAGGAAGAGCTTCGATTCCATGGGAAAATGAAGACTAGTTTCGTCATTTCTTGGTTGGGGTAATTGCAGCTTTTGATGACGTGACCATATACTCTATCACAAATCACTCCTTTCCATATGTAGCAATCTTGGCCTTTCTACGAAGGGCCTGTTTGGTTCAACTTTGAAAATGCTACTTGGGGGAATGCAAATACCTTTGGGTGAAAACCCATTGAGAAAAGGCAAATGGTGTTTGGTAAATATATTTTGTAAAGCTATTTTGGCCAAAATATAGTGTTTGGTGAATTTTTTTAATAAATGAACTTTGAGAATTATTTTATTTATTAAAAAAAAAACAAAACCTACTTAATGCCGGAGCCGACCGCCGGCCGCCGGAGCCGGCCACCGGCCGCCGTCGCCCGAGGTCGGGCGACCCCCGGCGAGCCAGATCCGCCGCCGCCGGGGGTCGCCCGAGGCCAGGCGACCCTCGGCGGGGGTGACCCAGGCGATGGCCGCTTGGGTCGCGCGACCTCAGGCGGCCGCCGCGGGGGTCGCGCGACCCACGCAGCCGTCGCCCGAGGTCGCGCGACCCAGGCGACGGCCGCCTGGGTCGCGCGACCCCCGCGGCGGCCGCCTGAGGTCGCGCGACCCAGGCGGCCATCGCCTGGGTCGTGCGACCCCCGCCGAGGGTCGCCGAGGCCAGGCGACCTCGCCGGCCCTTCCCCTTCGCCGGCCATCGTCGCCGGCCGCCGTCGCCCGCCCTTCTGTGAAGGAGATGACCCCTTAAAAAAAGAGAGAATGAACAGTAGCATTCGTGGAATGCTGAAAGCCCAAGGCTGGTCCGAACCAGCCTTGGGCTTTCAGCATTTGGCCAATGCTAGGCCAAATGCTGAACCAAACACCTCAGCATTTTGGGAAGGGGCTTTCGAGGCTCAAAGCCCCTTCCCAAAGCTGAACCAAACAGGCACGAAGAAAGCAAGCCAGATGGATCCAAAAGGCTTTGTCGAAGCTGGAGCAAAGCCTCTCTTTCTTGCTCTTTGCAAATGGACGTTGAATTGCTACACAAGCACACACATGAATTATCTATAATAAGTAATAGAGTTACTAGCGTGAGCACTTGGGAACAATATCTCCCCATGAGTAATATGGGAGAGGATCTTTTAGAGTGGAGGGTTTAAGGGTCATCTAATCAAACCCAGATCATTTATAGAGAAGGGCAGGGAGAGGTTTCTCTTTTAATGTGACAAATTGTGGTTACATACATGCACCTTATGTGTATGCATGCATATCATGTATATGCAGCACATTTAAGGTCCACATACGATAGTCATCATCAGGGAGAAAAGGCTCATCCACTCTTGCAGCTGGAGTTTGTAAATTGATGACTGGATCCCATCTAGAAGAGAAGTCCAAGTCAACTTGGAAGCAAGTGCAGCACATTACGGAGATTGCGGACAACTCCGTCCAGTTTTTCCAGTTTTTTGCAGTGTCGGTCTCGGATCAAGTCAAGTCTTTTGGTTCCGTGTTATTATTCATATTAAGATCATTCCTCGGTGTACATTGCGTGTTTATAACTTTCACAACATCACGAATGTAATTTGATTCTTTATTTCCGAACCCTTTTCCAGTAACATCTATTTTTAACTTGAGATTGCTTTGACCATTTAATTTCAAGATAACTAATTATTTGCTCCATAGTAAATACAAGCAATTAATCTGTTAAAGAAACTTTCTTTTTGTTGGCTTTTCTTTCAATAGATGTATGTTAATCGAGAGGAAATCAATTGCATATTAAATTTGTCCAACTTTCCTACGATAAAAGTACTATTTTCATAAATATTTCTACCTGATAATACTCACATTCTGTGCCTCATTTTATTCATGGTCTAACTAAGATGGTATAATAAAGTTTAAATATATCTTTTCAAAAGAAGATGAGATAGAAGCAATATTCTATTTTTAAGTTTAGCAGTCACGTGGTATCCATACCAGTATTGGCGCACCTCAATTGGTTCATTTACCCGAACGATCTTAAAAGTGTACTCTCCCCACATTGGCCTGGTGCATTCAAAATTCTACTCTTAAAATGCTCACAACAAACAAGGAGAGAGGCAAACTCTATTACCATTTAAGCCAACACCTTATTGAGGAAGTCATATTTTTACTGCCTTGCAAAATTTTTGCAGCGGTTCTATGTTTGTAGAATGCTCCATGACAAATTATTTCTACGATCTTTTGTGAGCCCAGAAGAGAAAGATAAGGCTAAAAATAAAAATAAAAATAAAAAATGTGGGTAGGTGTCAAATTACGAAAAATATATGAAAGTTGGAGATAGCCTAAAAGAGAGAGAAAAGGCAAGAAAAATAAAGAAAATGGGTAGCAGGTCTCAAAAAGTGAGCCATGTCGAACTTTTCTCTTGAAAATCGATTGAATAAAAACTAATAAATTAAGCACCGCAAATTTAAGTTAGAATCAAATCGAATCAAAGTCAAATTTCATTATTTCGACTTTGCTCGGTCTCGGTTGGCCATGCTAGAGTGTTCATAGATGGAGTTGTGGGAGAAATCAAGCCACAAAAGTGACATGTTAGGCTAATCATCTCGGCAAAGCACCAGAAATGGAGGCATTTGAGAGAGATATGCCAGCGTCCTCCGCTTGTGTGTCGATCCATTGTGGAAATGTTGCTCCGAATTTGACGGAACCCACCCGAAGGATTCCAAGTTCGGAAAGGAAGTCGCTCGGAATCTGCCCTAAAAGTCAAGTAAATTATCGCCAATATCCAAATACTTCAGACTGGACTTAGTTTACTTCGGAGTGTGGACCGTTACGTGGAACGAAGAAGGGAAGGCGGAACCATTACTCGTCAAAAATGCGGTACGATTAGGGTGGACTTCTGTTGATTATGTGATTAGGATAAGATCTGATTTTGTAGTTATAATATAGATGATATAGGAAGTATAATGTGTTTCTAAAGTATTTGAGCCACGGGGTTTCATGTTCAGCCAAAAATTACTATTTTTAATTATGTTTTCCAATACAAAAATATTATATTATTATGAAAAATATAGTTCGGGTGAGTAATAACGATTGGTATATTGAAATGTTCACAGTTCTCATTTTAATTTATGGGTGGGTTCTTATCTCATAGGATGTCCTACGCATCCGAGATCTTCGGGCCGTGTGAGAGACGAATGCATGCATCTGACATATCTAATAATAATAAGGAATCTAATGTATTGCTTTGGCTTTCAAATACAATAAAAAGAGAGTTTACATGTTCCTTTAATCAAAGTCCATGAAAATGAAAGTCCACGGATAACTTATACGCCAAGTCGAGTCAATGTTAATCGCTTTTTAAAGTTCCTGAAAATGAAAGTCCACGTCCAAGGCGAAGTCAACGTTTTATGACTTTTCGAATAAGCACTTCCTTCATAAGTAAATATCGTGTATTTGCATTTCCCAGAACTCCAGCAACCATGGCAGGACAAAACCCGCCACTCGTCCTACTTCTTACTATTCCAATTCGTTTGAAAGTCAATAAATTCCTGATTATATCGATAATTTCGAAAAAGTTGATAATTTCCTAAGTTATTGTAATATTAGTGAACTACTTATTGTGTTGGAAGTTTTGTTGACACCCATTTTTAATTTGCCCAAAATTAATTGCACAAAATTTATGAATTAATTTTTTTTAATTTCTAAGACAAAAAAATATTTTTATTAAATGCATTGCACGTAGAAATTAGGCATATTTGCATTAATAGGGTCTATTAGAGTGTCTATTTAAAATTTTAAAAAAATC
The DNA here is from genome assembly GCA_031216185.1 of Syzygium aqueum. NCBI lineage: Eukaryota > Viridiplantae > Streptophyta > Magnoliopsida > Myrtales > Myrtaceae > Syzygium > Syzygium aqueum. The sequence continues at coordinate 24,700,240 of CM062231.1, forward strand.
AGAAAAATCGAGTCAGGCCGGGCCGACCCGACCCTTTTTTTCCTTTTCCTTTTCTTTTCTCTTGCGCGGGCCCAGCCCACCTCACCTCTTTCCCCTCCGTGCGGGCCCAGCCCGCCTCGCCTCTCTTCCTTCTTCCCCCGCGCGAACCCAGGCCCGGCCCGGCCCGGCCTCTTCCTTCCTTCTCCCCTCGCCGGCCCAGCTTCCCCTTCTCCTTCTCCGCCTGTCCCTTTCGTCTCCCTTGTTCTCCCCTGTGTTGGCTGTAGTATGACAATCGCCGGAGCAGCACCGCCCCGTCGCCATTGAGCCAGAGGAGAGCCAGGCAGGCACGCCATCAGGACTGGCCTTAATGGCCAGTCCCGTCCTCCTCGTTTTCCCGGATTCCCTTATCCCTTTCTCCCTCTCGGTTCCCTTTGCTCCCTGTTCTTCCTCAACCGCAGCAGACTGACGCCCCCCTCTGCACTGGCCTATGGCTGCGGAATTCGCGGGGCATAGGTCGGTGCAGGCCGTCGTCACACCGACGTAGAGGAGCAGAGGGACCGTCGTCGCCGTCGTCTATATATAGCTAGAGAGAGGGAGCGCTCCGGTCGGCCATCTTTTCCAAAAAACAAAAAGAGAGTAGAGAGGGAAACAGAGAAAATAGAGAGAGAAAGAGGGTGACTGAGGGTTTGCCGGAGTGGGAAGGAAGCCAGCCCGTCGTCATCGTCGACTTCCAAGCCAGCCGGAAGCCTCCCGGAGATCAGCGAACCGGTGAGATCTCCCGGCCGACGCAACCCCCCCTGTTTTGCTCTGTTTTGGCACGGTTTGGCCGAGACTCGTGCCGGCCGTTTCACGCGAATCCCGACCCATACTGCTGTTGATCCCGACCCCCACTCGTTGTCGAAGATGATCCATAGCCACCAGAGTCGACCGGTTCGTCGGATAAGGTCAAATCATCCCAATTTTTGGCGCGTCCCCCACCCGTTCGATGAAATGCCTCAATGAGGCCGATTTTTGTTTTGTCCCCAGCCGGCGGACGGTGGTCCGACAGCGGCTCAGGTGAGTGGTGTAGTCTAATGGCGGTCCTAGGGGGGTGATTCGGGGGCGGTGCTGGCCGGCGGATGGCCAATTTTGGCCCCACCAGCGCTCCCCCCGCGGATCCACGAGTTCGGGTCAGACCGACCCGGATCAGTCGACCCGACCCGGGTCAACTCCCGAGTCAGATCCGTTGACCCGGGTCGGTTCCGACCCGAATCCGCTCGACCCGGTTCATTATAATATTATTATTTATTTATTAAAAAAATTTTAAAAAAAGTTTTAAAGAGTTTTCAGATTTTATTTTATTTTATTTTTAAAAAAATTTTTAAAAAGTTTTTTTTAGATCATGTGGTCTATTTAAGTGTTTTTTTTAGCTTATTATGCCTGTTTTTTTTATATCGCATAAATCCTGTTTAATTAGATAGGCTTGTGGTGTTATTATCGTGCATGTTTTCCAATTAAAATACAATCGCATGAGCTATTATGTTTTGAATGTCATCTGACTTGGTCAGAACCTTAGGCTGTCTGCCTGCTTTGATTGCTAATCGTTTTTTATTATGCACTCGTTTGATCACCTCACATGTTAGGAGAAAGGTTCTAAAATAAATCCAAATTGCCTGACAAATGTTTTAAAAAATAAACAGGGTAAAAAGGTACCGAAAGTGCGGGCACTCTTCCTCTCGCAAAATGTTGAGTGTTCGAATCTCGGGCGCCGCAGGGTGACTTACCCGGTGGCACGTGTGTGGTGGCTAGCACGTGTCACCCCCCAAGGTTTACCTCCCGGCTGTCGGCCATGCGGGGGTTCCCTGGGTTACCAAAAAAAAAAGGGTACCGAAAGGGCATTAGTTATTTAACTAATGTAACCAAGTCCCCGAACTCAATTAACCTCTAGTTCGTAGGAATTGGGTGATTCTCCGGTCACCCTATTTGGGTTTCTAATCGGCCTACCCCAAATCGATTAGTGGCGACTTCTTCATGTAAACCACTTGCATATTAAAAATTAAACCCTAAGTCGCGATATGGTATGGGCTTGGGAGAGCCCGAGTTAAGTCCCGAACCTAAACTTAGCATGTACCAGACGAGCCCTCCTTCTTTTTGCACATCATTCATGGAAAGGCTCGGGAGGCCGGTCGCAACAAGTTTATAGACCATGCTCGTAGAACTCAAAAAATCTTGGCAACGAACTAATTAGTTAGGAGATTGGTAGATTCATTATCGAGGTAGTATACTACTAAAAACACTTGTGAAATTTCAAAGAAGTTGGTAAGTTACAATTTTTAGTGAGATATTGGTATATACTAATTATATTGTGGGCAAATCACTAGGGATACTTGTAGAATTTCAGAGGACTTTAAAATTTTAGTTATTTGTTTTGTCATTAGTGAAATCCTGATAAGCAATTTGTTGGGCATTACCTCTAACCAAGATGCTTGGAAAATCACCAGCAACTTTAAAATTCTACCAACACGGATAGTTTCTGGTTATGAATCGGAAGAACCCTAGAATTGGAATCCCATCATTGTTGAGGCCGATTAAATCTGTTCGGACCGGCCCTAATTAACAGGTGTCTTATACTGTGACCTTCGGGCACATGAAATGCAAGAAAAGAATCCAAGTAGAAATCGAATAGGCACGCGGCCTTATTGGTAAAGGGATTAGAGGGCGAGAACGCTAGTATCACGGGTGTGGGGTTCGACTCCACCGCTCTACAAGAGGCGGAACAAAAATAAGAGAGAGAGGAAAGTTGGAGATAGGACAAACAAAAAAAATCGAATTTGGCTGAAAAGAGAGAAAGCCAAAAGCATAGTTTGGCACGAGAAGATACACTAGAAAGAGTAGTGTTTTGCGAGTTAGACCTCACAGCGTGCTAATTACATTACATTGATAAGCAAACTAGTGGAAGGAAGAGATCACACGAGCACAAAAAATTTTATACACCCAAAATGAAGAACCAAAGGTAGGGGAGAGGGCACGAGATTGCTCATCTCTCATGCGGTGTGGTTACATAACATGCACCTCATGTGGATGCATGTGTACCATCTCAAAGGATGTATGTGCAGCACATGTAAGGTCCACGTATCATAATCATAGTCATAGAAGAGAAAGCACATCCATTCCCGCAATTGGAGTTTGTAAAATTGATGACTGGGCCCCATCCAGAAGAGAGATTTTTTTTTTTTTGTCAGAAGAGAGATTTCAACCTCTCCAAATTAGTCCGAGTGAAAAGCTCCTCCATTGAGGAGATCGTGGGACACCGCGCCCAACTTTTGCAGTGCCGGACACAGACGAAGTCAAGTCCTTTGGTTGTTTTTCCATGTAAATGCTTGTCCATAACGACACCGCCCATTCACGTTATGATTTTTACTAAATTACCCGAAATAATGATCTTAACCGGTCTTGTTGCCTATGCTACGCACAAGATTTTGTTGGCCATTGCTTAAAAAGCAAGACAATAGAAAACAATAGCGAAAAACATATTGCGATCACTTTCACAACATCACAATTCACAAATGTAATTTTTTATTCTTTATTTCTGAATTCTTCTCCCGCAACATCTATTTTAAACTTGAGTTTGCTTTGTCCATAAATTTTCAAGATAAATGATGATTTCGACCATAGATAACATAAATGGGTCAATCTGTAAAAGGAACTTTTCCTATGTGGGCTTTTCTTTCAATAGACGTATGTCGATTGTTTCCGATGGATGTAATTTGATTCTTTAGTTATGCTAAAGGTGTTTCCCATGGATGTAAATCACTATACTAATAGTGATGGTAACTAAGCAAGGGATCAGTAACGTAATTCATGTGCAGCAAGTGAAAGAGTCATAGCCATCATAAAATAAAACAAGGGAAAAATCCTTTCAAGAGAAAAGAACGGACCGCATATGTATCTTATCTTATAATGGAAAAAAAAAGGTCTCACAATGAGTGGGGACGAACATGCGCAATCGCTACTAAAAGCATCCAGAAAAAACAGAATCTAAGCACCAACGATGTTGTAAAGAAAAATGTTGCAACAAGCTTTGGATGGATGATGAATATATTAAGAATGGTCGAGGAATTCATACTCAACAACCATTTCAAATATTCCATAGACTCAAAACCTAGGTCGCCTATTGATAACGAGTCCTAACGTATATCAGAAATGGCCGAAGGAAGAACGAGAGAACAACTTTAGCTTTAGGGGACAAGTAAAATTCAGGCGGCGGATGGATACGGAGAGAGACGACGGAAGGAAAATTCATAAATCGAATTGGAAAAGCTGCAAAATGTTCCGTTGAGATTTTTGATTTAGTTGGTAAATTTCTAATGCCGTTTGCTAGAAAATGGGGATATGCGGCTGTTAAATTCCTGTTAAAAGCCATGTCGGCAATCGACATTACATGTGGCATCCAAAGGGGCTATTGAAAAAAGGGGCTATTGAAAGCCTTAAAGTACGTAAAAGAAAAAATTGTAAAAAATTTAGAAGAAAGGAATTTATAAAAAAAAAAAAACAAAAAGTTGTTTCTCGTTCGAACCTATACTATCTGTTAGCTCTCTTTCTTTTTGAAATTTCGCAGATCTGATGTTGAAATTTACCTAATTAAAACAAACGTCTTATAAACCCTGCTTTAGATTTCTCTTGGCTTGTTTAAAATTTTGCAAATCTGCATTTGATCTTTAACCCTCTTTCGGACATGAAATTTTGGTTGTATTCTTTGAATCTGGGAAAAAGACCAGGTCTTTCGCTTCACTTCACAATTGAAGCCCATCTCTCAATCTGCAGACATCCATATTCTTGGAAAAAGTTGGAAACCTCACAGCACTCTTATTACATTACATCAATAAGCCAACTATTGGAAAGCACGAGAAATTTCACACACCCCCAAATGAAGAACCAAAGGCAGGGGAGGAGAGGGCAAGAGGTTGCTTCTTGTTTATGTGCTTCTTGACCGTCTCAGCCTCTTCAACTTGGCTACCCTCACCACGATAGCCACATATGCCTTGTCTGTTGCTTGATCCGCAAAGCTGAAATATGCACGTCTCCAATCCCTCTTGAACTGCAAAATTCCAAAGAAGCCCCAAAACCCCGTCGCAAATCCAAGCATTACGACCCCGTAGAACAAGGCCCTTTCAAGCTTATCCTCTACATGTGTATCTTCAGGGTGAGGGATTTTCGGAGGTTGAGGCGCCTCGGCATCGAGGCATTTTCTTCTCAGAAGATCACCGCAGAGTAGAGGATTGCCGGCATAAATGGAAGGATCGTCGAGTGTCTGGATTTGATTTCCTTCTGGAATTTTCCCGGAGAAGTTGTTTTGCGACAGGTTGAGGTGGCTCAGAAATGTTAACGCTGAAATGCCCTGCGGAATCGTCCCCGAGAGGTGGTTGTTCGAAAGATCAGGGGACTCGAGGGACCTCATGTTCCCAATGCCAATGGGCATATCACCAGAGAGAAGGTTGTGGGACAAGTTCAAGCCATGCAATCCCGCGAGATAAGCAAATTCTTCGGGGATTGAGCCGGTCAAATGGTTGCATGAGAGATCCAAATTGACCACAAGTTGCAGATCAATACTGGTGTATTCCATGTATCGTCCCTTCATGATCTCAACCACATGCTGATCCCAAAAAGGATCCGATGGCAGTATAAATGCAAATGGAATGACTTGATTGACGTTTATCATGCTGCTCATATTGCCAAGACAACGTGGGATCGTTCCCGTCAAATTGTTCACCGCCATGTCTAATATTTTCAATCTCGAGAGTGAGCAGAGCTGCGGAGGGATGCTTCCGGTAAACCTATTTACTCGTAGCCTCAGGATTGATAAGTACCTAAAGCTTTCGCCAAACCATGTCGGGATGCTACCAGAGAAGTTATTCTCTCCAAGGTCTAAAATTTCTAGATTTGTGCAATAACCCAAAGACAGAGGAATCTCCCCATTGAGACGGTTCCCATTCAAGCGTAGGACAGAAATGATGGACGTCATTGAGAATGCAGGTACTGCGGACGACTTATTGAATGACAAAGTTGAGGGAGATGAAGAACACTTCCAACAGTCCGGAATACTGCCAGATAGCTTATTGTTGGCAAGATTCAAAGCAAACATGCCCATCACGGCACATAACGATGACGGTATTGTACCATTAATTAGGTTATCATTGAGATTCAGAACAAATAATCGGTACATAACAGCAATATCTGTCGGAAGAGATCCAGAGATCGAGTTGTGGGAGAGATCCAAAGTGGAACGTGTAGAAGATAAGCTAGGCAAGGGTCCGGTAATTTGATTGTGAGATAGATCGAGCTCGTCAAACGTCATGTTGGCTAACCAATTTGGCAGGGGCCCAAAAAGGGAAGCATTGGAGAGTACGATAACTTCGGCTTCCACTTGTGTCCGAATCCATTGGGGAAATGGAGTTCCGAACTTACAAGATCCCATCAAAATGAATTGAAGTTGAAAAGGGGGTATCCAGTTGGGTTTTGCCTTGAAAGTCAAGTTATTATTGTCACTAACATCCAAAGACTCAAGCCTTGACATATTAGAAAAATGGATTTCTGAAATCACACCTCCCAAAGAATTGTTACCAAGATCCAGACGCCAGAGATGAGAAAGCTTTCCGAAACTATTGGGTATAGTACCGGTCAAATGATTACTGTCAAGGCACAACTCTTGTAAAGCCCGCAATTTCCCTAATGACTCGGGAATATGCCCTGCCAACTGATTACTAGAAAGATATAACCATCTCAATGACGACAACCGACCTAATGATGATGGAATGGTCCCATTCAATCCATTATCAAAAAGATCTAGTGTTACCAAGTTCGACAATGACCCGATGACACTAGGGATTGAACCGGAGAAGGAATTGAAGGGAAGCAGAATGTGTTTTAAGTTAGTAAATTGCACTAACCAGTTGGGCAAAGCAACCTTTAGACGATTACCCCCTATCTCTAGACTCTCTAAGTTATTCTCATTGAGTCCCGATGAATTTCCTTGGGTTGTTGAAATCTCTTCTCCGATTTCGTTAACAAACAAATGCAACGACTTGAGGTACCGCTTGTTCTTTAAGAATGAGAATAAGCCTCCCTCAATGCTGTCAAAACGATTTCCCTTGAGATCAAGATGAACAAGGCTTGTAAACTTGTCAAACCACATGGGAATTGATGAGTTGAAAAAGTTATCTGAGAGATCGAGATGCTGGAGAGAAGTCATGTTTTGAAATATAGTGCTCAGGATGGGACCTTCGAAAAGATTCAACGAAAGATCGAGGTATTGAAGATGAACAAGAGAAGTAGAATTTACCAAGTGATTAGAAGACAGATGAAAATTATCTAATCCACAGTGTGATAAGCTCAAATGTGATAAAGATGGGAGCATGCTGATCACCTGCATGAGGCCTTTTGTGTTTGCAATCTTTAAACCACTCATGTCGAGGTACTTTAGTGATTGAAGATAAGAAACCCACGAGGTATCATCCACAGTCAAATTTCCATTGTAATTTTGAAGATCGAGAACTTCCAACTTGGTGAGATTTCCCAATTGTCGGGGAACCGTTCCATGAAAGTTAGCAAATGACAGATTGAGGTACCTCAATTGTTTCATCGATCCGAGGAATTTGGGTATCCTTCTATGATTGGAATTGATCTCACTTAAGTCCAAGAGGTTCAAGTACCTCAAGTGGAGCAAAGAAGAGTTCAGCTCACCAGCCAGGAAGAGCTTCATGTCCATGGGAAAATGAAGACTAGTTTCGTCATTTCTTGGCTGGGGTAATTGGAGCTTGATGACATGGCCATCTACTCTATCGCAAATCACTCCTTCCCATCTGCAGCAATCTTTGCCTTTCCACGTAGAAAGCAAGCCTGATGGATCTAAGAGGCTTTGTCGAAGCTGGAGCAAAGCATCTCTTTCTTGCTCTCTGCAAATGGATGTTGAATTGCTGCAAAAGCACACACATGAATTATCTAAAATAAGTAAAAGAGTTACCAGTGTGAGCACTTGGGAACAATATCTCCCCGTGAGCAATGAGGGAGAGGATGGATTCATGTTTTAGAGTGGAGGGTTTAAGGTTCGTCTAATCAAACCAACATCATTTATAGAGAGGGGCAGGGAGAAATTTCTCTTTTAATTTGACAAGTTGTGGTCACATACATGCACCTTTTATGTATCATGTGTACCATGTATATGCAGCGCATTCAAGGTCCACATATGACACTCATCAACAGGGAAAAAAGGCACATCCACTCTTGCAGTTGGATTTGGTAAATTAATGACTGGATCCCATCTAGAAGAGAAGTCCAAGACAACTTGAAAGCAAGTGCAGCACCATTACGGAGATCGCGGACAACTCTGTCCAGTTTTTTGCAGTGTCGATCTCGGATCAAGTCAAGTCTTTTGGTTTCGTGTTATTATTCATCACTACAAAAAAGCATGTTTTTTGCGACGGATTTTGCGACGAAAAAATCGCAAAAATCCGTCGCAAATCATTTTTGCGACGAATTTAGCGACGGAAAAAATTCCGTCGCTACTAGGTCGTCGCAAATTTTTGCGACGGAAAATATTAATTTTCGTCGCAAATTTGCGACGGAAAAAAAATTCGTCGCAAATTAGCCACAAACATTATCCGTCGCAAATAATTCGTCGCAAAATCCGTCGCAAAATTCGTCGCAAATTAGCCACGAACACTATCCGTCGCAAAGTTCATCGCAAATAATTCGTCGCAAAATCCGTCGCAAAATTCGTCGCAAAATCCGTCGCAAAATTCGTCGCAAATTAGCCACGAACACTATCCGTCGCAAAGTTCGTCGCAAAATCCGTCGCAAAATTCGTCACAAATTAGCCACGAACACTATCCGTCGCAAAATTCGTCGCAAATAATTCGTCGCAAATTTCGTTGTAAATATAGTCGCAAAATTCATCGCTAATTTGCCGCGAATTATATTCGTCGCAAAATTTATCGCTAATTTGCCAAAAAAAAAATTTTGGTCAGTAATTTGCAACGAACTTATTCATGGCAAAATTCGTCGCTAATTTGCCACCAAATTTTTTTACATTTGCCATCAACATTATTTATGATCGAATTTAGCGATGATTTTTTATTAATTCTTTAGCGACGAAATTTTATTTTTGCAAAGAACTTTTGTAATTTGTGATTGTACGATAAAATAATTTATTTTATTTTTTCATTTTAAACCAAATTAAAAGAAAAATTAATTTTTGGAATTTATATTTAACATTAATTAAGCACTTAATAACATCAAAATATTCTAATAATATGAAAATGAAATACATTCATCTACATTTTCCACAAGAATGACATAAATATTTTTCTTTATAGTACACACAATGAGAGAATAAATAATCTTGAGCACTTTAAAGCACCTGCTTAAGTAACCTCATGAACATATTGAGCCAACTGTACTTATGGCACAAAAGATGCTAAAGCAAAGCTTATCCCGGATATATATGAAAAGATACTTTCAATCTTGCGCCTGCACTGCTTTCTCCTGTAAGGATTGCATGGAGTGCTTCGTCACCTCCTCCAAAGAGGTGACATTCACTTGTTGACATACAATGCGATACTCAATCAGACCATCCTTCGCAAATCTCCCCCTCTGCATATCAACGCATAGCTCAATGTACTTAATCTAGCAATGAGCCGATTAAAAGGAAGAGAAACACCCCCTCCCCCCAACCCGAAAAAAAAAAGCAGTAAATAAAATGAATGAGAAAAATGGGAAATCAATTTTGATGAACCACATCCTCAATCTTATTTAATAATTTTCAGAATTTATGGCACGGACAAGAAGAGTCGAGGTGCACAAACCTGTCGAGTTCTTTCTCCTACCCTAACAAAAAATCACATACACCTCACCAAGCATTTTGCCGTGACAAAAAGCAATGGAAAACGGTAATTGCAGAAAACTGAAAAGCGAAAACAACCACCTCTTCTATTGTAGAAGTATTTTCCTCAATGCGCAAGTCGAACAACTTGGGAACAGCGTTAACAGCACGCTTTCTGACATAAATAGATGGATCTCTCGCGCACTTGTTTACGGCTACAAGAACGAGGGGCGCGACTATATGAAGACGAATTCCAGCCATTGTACGGAGTGCCCAGACCCTCACCAAAGGATTAATGCCCCCCCAAGTCCCTTTGGACGCCTACAAGCATCAAGAAAGAGTAAACGCGAACGATTAGCTGAGCACCAACATCTAAATCCAATCATCCACATCAAGGTGATTAAAATTCAAGTACGGGTGACATTATCCCACTTCTTTAACACGATTAGCACAAACATAGCGAGAAACGAGCAATGCCATGGGGAAGAATTAAGTGATACAGTCAGAAGTTAACCTCAGTTCGACCAGGCATAATAGGCCTTCCAGCTAAGAGCTCGGCTAGGATGCAACCTGCACTCCAGAGGTCCACGCCAACACCATAATCAGTAGCCCCAAGAAGAAGCTCTGGTGGCCTATACCACAGAATAACCACCCTACTAGTCATATGCTGCTTGTGATTGGGATCGAAGAAAGAGGCTAATTCAAAATCAGCAATCTGAAGAATTCCATCATTGTCAATAAGTAGGTTTGACCCCTTGATGTCACGATGAAGGACATGGCGATTGTGGCCGTGTTCCAGTCCAGATAACAGCTGGTGCATGTAGCATTTGACCTGCAATCCCATTCAGGTAGCAGGAGAAAAACTTTAACCCAACTTTAAGCATCTCTTCAAACAGAGACAACTTCAGGAAAGCATTACAGTTATCAACTGTCCACCATCGAAACTAGAAGCTGTCCAATCAATCTTACCTGAGACTCGGTGAATTTGATCCCAGGGCTCGAGGCAAGTCCAGCCAAGTCATGCTCCATATATTGAAATACAAGGTACAAACTACATGACATTCTTGATGTCACCAGACCCTCCAACTTAATAACATTGGGATGATCCAGGTGTCGTAGTATCAAAATTTCTCTCGCCATGAACTTTACACTCTCTGGTTCCAAGTTATCGAACCGCACTTTCTTCAAAGCGACAATCTTCCCTGTTAAAGTATCCCTAGCTTTATAGACATTACTGTATGTACCTCGCCCAATCTGGAAAATTTCACAAATAATAGCTAAGAAACGTAAATATGAATATATTTTACCTCAAAGCTAATAGAAACGAACAGGATCTTAACGAAGCCATATATAGAAAGTTCACCCAAGACATGCAGAAATCTCCCATTCGACCAAAAATTCTTCCTCATTCAACAGGACAAACACAATAACTTGAAAACGACTAGTAAGACAAGCAGATTGTCAAATACCCACTTCATCAAGCATCTAAAAAATCCACCCATTGACCTCCAAGTGCCCAAAACAATCAGATCACCGAAAAAATGCCTCGTTTCTGTTCAGATATAGAGCAAAAAACCATATATTCCTGTAACACGACACCATCAGCAATGTAAACAGTTCAACAGTGTCTCGCACACTCTAGAAAATCGTCAGAAAAAGGCAACAATCGCCGCACTATCACCTCGACGAGCTCACCACATCAAAGACACGAGGAAATCCGAAGCACGAAGCACCAAATCAACATCGCCCGGAGCCTTACCTTGTCGAGCTTCTCGAAGGTGTCCGCTCGCCGCGTCGTCCAGCCATTGATGGCCTCCCTGGCGACCTCCGACAGCCACGACGGCCACCCGGCGGCGACCTGCTCCCCGTGGACGTGCTTCGGCGGGTTGCTCCTCCTCGGATTTGGCCTAGGCGCCGCTCCTTGTGGCGTGGCGGCCGTCACTGCTCGTCGTCCATCCGTCCCCGCCCCCGCCCCCCCACACCCCCTGCCTCTGCTCGCGGCGTGGCCGCCCACCGCTCCCCCTGCCACTGCTCGTGGCGTGGTCGGCCGCTGCTCGCGGGTCGGCCGACGCTGCCCGCCATCTCCTTCAGCTCGCCGCTCGTCCATTTACCATCCGTTCCTACAAACCCACCGCCACTAACAGCCGACGCCGCGACCTCTAGGGCTCCGGAGGCCATGGGCGAGGAGGAGTCGCGGGAGGGGGAAGCGCGAGGGAGGAGCGCGAGAGGTTTGGGGGTGTGGGGGAGAGGGAAGAAAGAGAAGGAGAAAGAGAATGAGAAGCGGAAGCAAATCTCATCTGATCAGCAGAGAGAGAATGGGTGGGTGAGGGCGGGCTAATTGGGAGTGGGGGCGGGAACTCGAAATTTGCGACGGATTGATTAATTCGTCGCAAATTTTACGACAGATTTTTTTTAACCGTCGCAAATTTGCGACGGATCTTTTTTATCCGTCGCAAATTTGCGACGGATTCATTTTCCGTCGCAAAAATTTACGATGAATTTTTCTTCCGTCGCAAATTTGCGACGGAGTTATTTTTCGTCGCAAAATTTGCGACGGATTTTTTTTATCCGTCGCAAATTTGCGACGGATTCATTTTCCGTCTCAACTTTACGTGGATTTTTTTTTCATGCAAATTTGCGACGGATTTTTCTTCCGTCGCAAATTTGCGACGGATTTTTTTTTCCGTCACAAATTTGCGACGGATTCATTTTCCGTCGCAACTTTACGTGGATTTTTTTTCCGCGCAAATTTGCGACGGATTTTTTTTTCTTTCTCAAATTTGCGACGGATTTTTCTTCCGTCGCAAATTTGCGACAGATTTATTTTTTGTCGCAAAATTTGGGACGGATTTTTTTTTTCCGTCGCAAATTTGCGATGGATTTATTTTCCGTCGCAAATTTGCGACGGATTTTTTTTCCGTCGCAAATTTACTTGGATTTTTTTTCCGTGCAAATTTGCGACGGATTTTTCTTCCGTCGCAAATTTGCGACGGATTTTTTTTTTCTGTCGCAAATTTGCAACGGATTTATTTTCCGTCGCAAATTTGCGATGAATTTTTATTTCTTGGCAAATTCCGTCGCAAATTTGCGACGAAAAAATCCCCATCGCAAATTTCCGTGGCAAGATCCATGTTTTTTTGTAGTGCATATTAAGGTCGTTTCTTGGTGTACATTGCGTGTTTATAAAGACACCATCCGTTTCACGTTTTGATCATAACTAAATTACTAACTTTGAAATAACGATGTTAACTAGTCTTGTTGCCCATTAGGGGTGTAAATGGTTCGGTTCGGTTCGGTTTTTCGAGAAAACCGAACCGAACCGAACCATTAAGGGTGCCCCCTTGAACCGAACCGAATTTGATCTGAACCGAATTTGAACCGAACCGAAAACTCGATTTGGTTCGGTTTGGTTCGGATCGGTTTTTGGTTTCAAGTTCATTAAGCAAAGAGAGAGAAGAGAGAGGAGAGAGAGTAGGGGAGAGAGAGGGAAAAATAGTCCTAAACCAAAGTATTTATTTTAGTTCGGTTCGATCCGAACCGATCCGAACCGAACCGAAATAAACCGAACCGAAAAAAAATTTGGTTTATTTTGATGATCCGAACCGAAACCGAAACCGAACCGAAATGGACGAAATTTTCGATTCGGTTCATATCTCGGTTCGGTTTTTCGGTTCGGTTTTGACACCCCTATTGCCCATAAGGATGGTAATGTACCATTCATCAGGATATCATCGAGAAACGAGGGAAGAGGTAGAGAGATTAAATTTATCGGAGAGATCTAAATTGGAACCATTAAAAAGTACATACATTGGGTAAGGACGTGGTAATTTGAGTAGAATTAGTCATGTTTTAGGTGCAAAAAAAAATCAACAAATCAAGATAGATTTCTGTTCCAGAAATCAATTTTTAGAGCAGAATTAGTCATGTTTTATCAAACAGATTTCTCCTCCAAAAATTAATTTCTGGCATGAATTTCGAAAATCAATTTCTGGCAAGAATTTGATTTCTAGAATAGAATAGTTACCATTCACGCCCCAAATTGATGACTGGACCACATCTAGAAGAGATGGGTCCTTTGATTCCTTGTCATTATTCATAATAGTTGTTTTGTTTTTTTATAAATGCGTGTTTATAAGACGCCATCCAATTTAAGTTAAGATCTTAATCAAATTAGCAATTTTGAAATAATGATCTTGACTAGTTATGTTGCCTATGCTATGCACAGAATTTTGTTGGCTATTGCTTAAAAAACAAAACAATGAAAACTAACGGCGAAGCCATATCTTTATCACTTTCACAACATCACGAATGTAATTTGATTCTTTATTTCTGAACCCTTTTCCAGTAACATCTATTTTTAACTTGAGTTTGCTTTGACCATTTAATTTCAAGATAAATAATTATTTGCTCCATAGGAAATATAAGCAATTAGTCTGTTAAAGAAACTTTCTTTTTGTTGGCTTTTCTTTCAATAGATGTATGTTGATCGAGAGAAAATCAATTGCATATTAATATTGTCCAACTTTCCTATAATAAAACTATTATTTTCATAAATATTCGTACCTGATAATACTCACATTCTGTGCCTCATTTTATTAGTGGTCTAAGTAAGATGGTATAATAAAGTTTAAATGTATCGTTTCAAAAGAAGATGAGATAGAAGCGATATTTTGTTTTTAAGCTTAGCGGTCACGTGGTATCCATACCAGTATTCGCACACCTCAACTGGTTCATTTACCCGAACGATCTTAAAAGTGTACTCTCCCCACATCAACCTAGTGTATTCAAAATTTTACTCTTAAAGTGCTCACAACAAGACTTGAAACTAAGAGACAAGGAGAGAGGCAAACTCTATTACCATTTAAGCCAACACCTTATCGAGGAAGTCATATTTTTACCACCTTGCAAAATTTTTGCAATGGTTCTATGTTTGTAGAATGCTCCATGACAAATTATTTCAACGATTTTTTGCGAGCCCAGAAGAGAAAGATAAGGCCAAAAATAAAAATAAAAAATGTGGGTAGGTATCAAATTACGAAAAACATATGAAATTTGGACATAGCCTAAAAGAGAGAGAAAAGGCAAGAAAAATAAACAAAATGGGTAGCAGTGAACCATGTCCAACTTTTTTCTTGAAAATCGATTGAATAAAAACTAATAAATTAAGCACCACGAATTTAAGTTAGAATCAAATCGATTCAAAGTCAAATTTCATTATTTCGACTTCGCTCGGTCTCAGTTGGCCATGCTAGAATGTTGAGAGATGGAGTTGTGGGAGAAATCAAGCCACAAAAGTGACATGTTAGGCTAACCATCCCGGCAAAGCCCCAGAAATGGAAGCATTTGAGAGAGATATGCCAGCGTCCTCCACTTGTGTGTCCATCCATTGTGGAAATGTTGCTCCGAATTTGACGGAACCCACCCGAAGGATTCCAAGTTCGGAAAGGAAGTCGCTTGGAATCTGCCCTAAAAGTCAAGTAAATTATCGCCAATATCCAAATACTTCAGACTAGACTTAGTTTTACTTGGAGTGTGGACCGGTACGTGGACCGAAAAAGGGAAGGCGGAACTATTACTCGTCAAAAATGCGGTACGATTAGGGTGGACTTCTGTTGATTATGTGATTAGGATAAGGACTGATTTTGTAGTTATAATATAGATGATATAGGAAGTATAATGTGTTTCTAAAGTATTTGAGCCACTGGGTTTCATGTTCAGCCAAAAATTACTATTTTTAATTATGTTTTCCAATACAAAAATATTATTATGAAAAATATAGTTCGGGTGAGTAATAACGATTAGTATATTGAAACGTTCACAATTCTCATTTTAATTTATGGGTGGGTTCTTATCTCATAGGATATCCTACGCATCCAAGATCTCCGGGCCGTGTGAGAGACAAATGCATGCATCTGGCATATCTAATTAATAAGGAATATAATGTATTGCTTTGGCTTTCAATTACAATAAAGAAAGAGTTTACATGTTCCTTTGGCAATGTCAATCGCTTTTTAAAGTTCCTGAAAAAATTTCGACCAAAAAAAAAAGTTCCTGAAAATGAAAGTCCGCGTCCAAGGCGAAGTCAACTTTTTATGACTTTTCGAATAAGCTCTTCCGTCATAAGTAAATATCGTGTATTCGCATTTCCCAGAACTCCAGCAACCGTGGCAGGACAAAACCCGCCACTCGTCCTACTTCTTACTATTCTAATTCGTTTGAATGTAAGTAAATTCTTGATTATATCAATAATTTCGAAAAAGTTGGTAATTTCCTAATTTATTGTAATATTAGTGAACAGTATATAGTGTCGGAAGTTTATAGACCATGCTTGTAGAACTCGAAAAATCTTGGCAACGTACTAATTAGTTAGGAGATTGGTAAATTAATTATCGAGGTAGTATACTACTAAAAATACTTGTGAAATTTCAAAGAAGTTGGTACGTAACAATTTTTAGTGAGATATTGGTATATACTAATTATATTGTGGGCAAATCACCAGGGATACTTGTAGAATTTCAGAGGACTTTAGAAATTTAGTTATTTGTTTTGTCATTAGTGAAATCCTTATAAGCAAGTTACTGGGCATTACCTCTAACCAGGATGCTTGGAAAATCACCAGCAACTTTAAAATTCTACCAACACGGAAAGTTTCTGGTTATGGATCGGAAGAACCCTAGAATTGGAAGCCCATCGTTGTTGAGGCCCATTTAAATCTGTCTGGACCGGCCCTAATTAACAGGTATCTTAAACTGTGACCTTCGGCCACATAAATTTGAGAAAAGAAGCTGAGTAGAAATCGAATAGGCAAGTGGCCTTGTTGGTTAAGGAATTGGAGGGCGAGGACGCTAGTATCACAGGTGTGGGGTTCTACTCCACCGCTCTGCAAGAGGCGGAGCAAAAGTCAGAGAGAGAGGAGAGTTAGAGATACGACAGACAAAAAAAATTGAATTTGACTGAAAAGAAAGAAAGCAGCAAGCATAGTTTGACATGGGAAGAGACACTTGACAGAGTAGTGTTTTGCGAGTTAGACCTCACAGCATGCTAATTACATTACATTGATAAGCAAACTAATGGAAAGGAAAAGATCACACGAGCACAAGAAATTTTATACACCCAAAATGAAGAACCAAAGGTGGGGAGAGGGCACGAGATTGCTCATCTCTCATGCGGTGTGGTTACATAACATGCACCTCATGTGGATGCATGTGTACTGTCTCAAAGGATGTATGTGCAGCACATGTAAGGTCCACGTATCATGATCATAGTCATAGAAGAGAAGGCACATCCATTCTTGCAATTGGAGTTTGTAAAATTGATGACTGGTCCCCATCCTGAAGAGAGAATTCGACCTCTACAAATTAGTCCGAGCGAAAAGCTCCTCCATTGAGGAGATCGTGGGACACTGCGCCCAACTTTTGCAGTGCCGGACACGGACTAAGTAAAGTCCTTTGGTTGTTTTTCCATGTAAATGCGTGTCCATAATGACACCGCCCATTTCACGTTATGATTTTTACTAAATTACCTGAAATAATGATCTTAACTAATCTTGTTGCCTGTGCTATGCGCAAGATTTTGTTGGCCATTGCTTTAAAAGCAAGACAACAGAAAACAACAGCGAAAAACATATTGCGGTCACTTTCACAACATCACAATTCACAAATGTAATTTTTTATTCTTTATTTCTGAATTCTTCTCCCGCAACATCTATTTTAAACTTGAGTTTGCTTTTTCCATAAATTTTCAAGATAAATGATGATTTCGACCATAGATAACATAAACGGGTCAATCTGTAAAAGGAACTTTCCCTATGTGGGCTTTTCTTTCAATAGACGTAGGTCGATTGTTTTCGATGGATGTAATTTGATTCTTTAGTTATGCTAATGGTGTTTCCCATGGATGTAAATCACTATACTAATAGTGATGGTAACTAAGCAAGGGATCAGTAACGTAATTCATGTGCAGCAAGTGAAAGAGTCATAGCCATCATAAAATAAAACAAGGGAAAAATCCTTTCAAGAGAAAAGAACGGACCGCATATGTATCTTATCTTATAATGGAAAAAAAAAGGTCTCACAATGAGTGGGGACGAACATGCGCAATCGCTACTAAAAGCATCCAGAAAAAACAGAATCTAAGCACCAGCAATGTTGTAAAGAAAAATGTTGCAACAAGCTTTGGATGGATGATGAATATATTAAGAAGGGTCGAGGAATTCATACTCAACAAACATTTCAAATATTCCATAGACTCAAAACCTGGGTCGCCTATTGATAACGAGTCCTAACGTATATCAGAAATGGCCCAAGGAAGAACGAGAGAACAACTTCAGCTTTAGGGGACAAGTAAAATTCAGGCGGCGGATGGATACGGAGAGAGACGACGGAAGGAAAATTCATAAATCGAATTGGAAAAGCTGCAAAATGTTCCGTTGAGATTTTTGATTTAGTTGGTAAATTTCTAATGCCGTTTGCTAGAAAATGGGGATATGCGGCTGTTAAATTCCTGTTAAAACCATTTCGGCAATCGTCATTACATGTGGCATCCAAATGGGCTATTGAAAAAAGGGGCTATTGAAAGCCTTAAAGTATGTAAAAAAAAATTGTAAAAAATTTAGAAGAAAGGAATTTATAAAAGAAAAAAACAAAAAGTTGTTTCTAGTTCGAACCTCTACTTTCTATTAGCTCTCTTTCTTTTTGAAATTTCGCAGATGTGATGTTGAAATTTACCTAATTAAAACAAACATCTTATAAACCCTGCTTTAGATTTCTCTTGGCTTGTTTAAAATTTTGCAAATCTGCGTTTGATCTTTCACCCTCTTTCGGACATGAAATTTTGGTTGTATTCTTTGAATCTGGGAAAATGACCGGGTCTTTCGCTTCACTTCACAATTGAAGCCCATCTCTCAATCTGCAGACATCATATTCTTGGAAAAAGTTGGAAACCTCACAGCACTCTTATTACATTACATCAATAAGCCAACTATTGTAAAGCACGAGAAATTTCACACACCCCCAAATGAAGAACCAAAGGCAGGGGAGGAGAGCGCAAGAGATTGCTTCTTGTTTATGTGCTTCTTGACCGTCTCAGCCTCTTCAACTTGGCTACCTTCACCGCGATAGCCACATATGCCTTGTCTGTTGCTTGATCCGCAAAGCTGAAATATGCATGTCTCCAATCCTTCTTGACCTGCAAAACTCCAAAGAAGCCCCAAAACCCCGTCGCAAATCCAAGCATTACGACCCCGTAGAACAAGGCCTTTTCAAGCTTATCCTCTTCACGTGGATCTTCGGGGTGAGAGATTTTCGGAGGTTGAGGCGCCTCAGCATCGAGGCATTTTCTTCTCAGAAGATCACCGCAGAGTAGAGGATTGCCAGCATAAATGGAAGGATCGTTGAGTGTCTGGATTTGATTTCCTCTTGGAATCTGCCCGGTGAAGTTGTTTTGAGATAGGTTGAGGTGGCTCAGAAATGTTAACGCTGAAATGCCCTGCGGAATTGTCCCCGAGAGGTGGTTGTTCGAAAGATCAAGAGATTCGAGTGACGTCATGTTCCCAATGCCAATGGGAATATCTCCAGAGAGAAGGTTGTGGGACAAGTTCAAGCCATGCAATCCCGCGGCATAAGCAAATTCTTGGGGGATTGACCCGGTCAAATGGTTGCATGAGAGATCCAAATTGACCACAAGTTGCAGATCAATATCGGTGTATTCAATGTATCGTCCCTTCATGATCTCAACCACAGGCTGATACCAAAAAGGATATAATGGCAATAGAGATCCAGGTGGATTGACTTGATTGAAGTTTATCATGCTGCTCGTATTGCCAAGACAACGTGGGATCGTTCCCGTCAAATTGTTCGCTGCCATGTCTAATATTTTCAATCCCGAGAGTGAGCAGAGCTGCGGAGGGATGCTTCCAGTAAACCTATTCCCTCGTAGCCTCAGGATCGATAAGTTCCTAAAGCTTTCGCCGAACCATGTCGGGATGCTACCAGAGAAGTTATTCTCTCCAAGGTCTAAAATTTTTAGCCATGTGCAATAACCCAAAGACAGAGGAATCTCCCCATTGAGATGGTTTCCATTCAAGTGTAGCAAAGAAAGGACGGGTCTCGCTGAGCATGGAGGTACTGTGGACGACTCATTGAATGACGAAGTTAAGGGAGATGAAGAACACTTCCAACGGTCCGGAATACTGCCAGATAGCTCATTGTTGGCAAGATTCAAAGCAAGCATGCCCCTCGCGTTACATAACGGAGACGGTATTGTACCATTAATTAGGTTATCATTGAGAAACAGAAAACCAAATAGGTACATAACACCAATATCTGTCGGAAGAGATCCAGAGATCAAGTTGTGGGAGACATCCAACATGGAACAGTAAGAGGATAAGCTAGGCAAGGGTCCGGTAATTTGATTGTGAGATAGATCGAGCTGGTAAAACGTCATGTTGGCTAACCAATTTGGCAGGGGCCCAAAAAGGGAAGCATTGGAGAGTATGATACATTCAGCTTCCACTTGTGTCCGAATCCATTGGGGAAATGGAGTTCCGAATTTACAAGATCCCATCGAAATGAATTGAAGTTGGAAAGGGGGTATCCAGCTGGGTTTTGCCTTGAAAGTCAAGTTATTATTGTCACTAACATCCAAATACTTGAGCCTTGACGTATTAGAAAAATGGATTTCCGAAATCACACCTCCCAAAGAATTGTTACGAAGATCCAGACGCGAGAGATGAGAAAGCTTTCCGAAACTATTGGGTATAGTATCGGTCAAATGATTACTGTCAAGGCACAACTTTTGTAAAGCCCGCAATTTCCCTAATGACTCGGGAATATGCCCTGCCAATTGATTATTAGAAAGATCTAACCATCTCAATGACGACAACCGACCTAATGATGATGGAATGGTCCCATTCAATCCATTATGTGAAAGATCTAGTGTTACCAAGTTCGACAATGACCCGATGATACTAGGGATTGAACCGGAGAAGGAATTGACGGGAAGCAGAATGTGTTTTAAGTTAGTAAAGTGCACTAACCAGTTGGGCAAAGCATCCTTCAGATAATTCTCCCCTATCTCTAGACTCTCTAAGTTATTCTCATTGAGTCCCGACGAATTTCCTTGGGTTGTTGAAATCCCTTCCCCGATTTGGTTAGTAGACAAACACAATGACTTGAGGAACCGGTGGTTCTTTAAGAATGAGAACAAGCCTCCTTCAATGCTGTCAAAAAAATTTTCCTTGAGATTGAGATGAACAAGGCTTGTAAACTTGTCAAACCACATGGGAATTGATGAGTTGAAAAAGTTCCTTGAAAGATCGAGATGTTGGAGAGAAGTCATGTTTTGAAATATAGTGCTCGGGATGGGACCTTTGAAATGATTTCTCGAAAGATCGAGGTACTCAAGATGAACAAGAGAAGTAGAATTGACCAAGTGATTAGAAGACAGATGAAAATTATCTAATCCACAGTTTGATAAGCTCAAATGTGATAAAGATGGGAGCATGCTGATCACCTGTATGAGGCCTTTTGCGTTTGCAATCTTTAAACCACTCATGTCGAGGTACTTTAATGACCGAAGATAAGAAATCCACTGGATATCATCCACAACCAAATTTTCATCTTTATTATGAAGATCAAGGACTTCCAACTTGGTGAGATTTCCCAATTGTCGGGGAACCGTTCCATGAAAGTTAGCAAATGACAGATTGAGGTTCCTCAATTGTTTCATCGAACCGAGGAATTCGGGTATTCTTTGATGATTGGAATCGATCCCGCTTAAGTCCAAGTGGTTCAAGTATCTCAAGTGGAGCAAAGAAGAGTTCAACTCACCAGCCAGGAAGAGCTTCGATTCCATGGGAAAATGAAGACTAGTTTCGTCATTTCTTGGTTGGGGTAATTGCAGCTTGATGACATGACCATATACTCTATCACAAATCACTCCTTCCCATATACAGCAATCTTGGCCTTTCCACGAAGAAAGCAAGCCAGATGGATCCAAGAGGCTTTGTCGAAGCTGGAGCAAAGCCTCTCTTTCTTGCTCTTTGCAAATGGACGTTGAATTGCTACACAAGCACACACATGAATTATCTATAACAAGTAATAGAGTTACTAATGTGAGCACTTGGGAACAATATCTCCCCATGAGTAATATGGGAGAGGAGGTTTTAGAGTGGAGGGTTTAAGGGTCATCTAATCAAACCCAGATCATTTATAGAGAAGGGCAGGGAGAGGTTTCTCTTTTAATGTGACAAATTGTGGTTACATACATTCACCTTATTTGTATGCATGCATATCATGTATATGCAGCACATTTAAGGTCCACATACGATAGTCATCATCAGGGAGAAAAGGCTCATCCGCTCTTGCAGCTGGAGTTTGTAAATTGATGACTGGATCCCATCTAGAAGAGAAGTCCAAGTCAACTTGGAAGCAAGTGCAGCACCATTACGGAGATTGCGGACAACTCCGTACAGTTTTTTGCGGTGTCGGTCTCGGATCAAGTCAAGTCTTTTGGTTCCGTGTTATTATTCATATTAAGATCGTTCCTCGGTGTACATTGCGTGTTTATAACTTTCACAACATCACGAATGTAATTTGATTCTTTATTTCCGAACACTTTTCCAGTAACATATATTTTTAACTTGAGTTTGCTTTGACCATTTAATTTCAAGATAACTAATTATTTGCTCCATAGTAAATGCAAGCAATTAGTCTGTTAAAGAAACTTTCTTTTTGTTGGCTTTTCTTTCAATAGATGTATGTTAATCGAGAGGAAATCAATTGCATATTAATATTGTCCAACTTTCCTATAATAAAAGTACTATTTTCATAAATATTTCTACCTGATAATACTCACATTCTGTGCCTCATTTTATTCGTGGTCTAAGTAAGATGGTATAATAAAGTTTAAATGTATCTTTTCAAAAGAAGATGAGATAGAAGCGATATTCTATTTTTAAGTTTAGCGGTCACGTGGTATCCATACTAGTATTGGCGCACCCCAAATGGTTCATTTACCCGAATGATCTTAAAAGTGTACTCTCCCTACATCGGCCTGGTGCATTCAAAATTCTACTCTAAAGTGATCACAACGAGACTTGAAACTAAGAGATAAGGAGAGAGGCAAACTCTATTACCATTTAAGCCAACACCTTATTGAGGAAGTCATATTTTTACTGCCTTGCAAAATTTTTGCAATGGTTCTATGTTTGTAGAATGCTCCATGACAAATTATTTCTACGATCTTTTGTGAGCCCAGAAGAGAAAGATAAGGCCAAAAATAAAAATAAAAATAAAAAATGTCGGTAGGTGTCAAATTACGAAAAATATATGAAAATTGGAGATAGCCTAAAAGAGAGAGAAAAGGCAAGAAAAATAAACAAAATGGGTAGCAGGTCTCAAAAAGTGAACCATGTCGAACTTTTTTCTTGAAAATCGATTGAATAAAAACTAATGAATTAAGCACCGCAAATTTAAGTTAGAATCAAATCGAATCAAAGTCAAATTTCATTATTTCGACTTCGCTCGGTCACAGTTGGCCATGCTAGAGTGTTCAGAGATGGAGTTGTGGGAGAAATCAAGCCACAAAAGCGACATGTTAGGCTAACCATCTCGGCAAAGCTCCAGAAATTAAGGGAGGCATTCGAGAGAGATATGCCAGCGTCCTCCACTTGTGTGTCGATCCATTGTGGAATTGTTGCTCCGAATTTGACGGAACCCTCCCGAAGGATTCCAAGTTCGGAAAGGAGGTCACTTGGAATCTGCCCTAAAAGTCAAGTAAATTATCGCCAATATCCAAATACTTCAGACTAGACTTAGTTTTACTTGGAGTGTGGACCGGCACGTGGGATAAAAAAGGAACCCGGAACTGTTACTTGACAAAAATGTGGTACGATTAGGGTGGACTTCCGTTGATTATGTGATTAGGATAAGATTTGATTTTGTAGTTATAATAGAGATGATATATGAAGTATAATGTGTTTCTAAAGTATTTGAGCCACTAGGTTTCATGGTCAGCCAAAAATTACTATTTCT
Organism: Syzygium aqueum; assembly: GCA_031216185.1. Taxonomy (NCBI): domain Eukaryota; kingdom Viridiplantae; phylum Streptophyta; class Magnoliopsida; order Myrtales; family Myrtaceae; genus Syzygium; species Syzygium aqueum. The sequence goes on from CM062231.1 coordinate 24,724,108, forward strand.
AATTATGTTTACCGATACAAAAATATTATTATGAAAAATATAATTCGAGTGAGTAATAACGATTAGTATATTGAAACATTCACAATTCTCATTTTAATTTATATGTGGGTTCTTATGTCATAGGATGTCCTGCGCATCCGAGATCTGCGGGCCGTGTGAGAGACGAATGCATGCATCTGGCATATCTAATAATAATAAGGAATCTAATGTATTGCTTTGGTTTTCAATTACAATAAAGAGAGAGTTTACATGTTCCTTTAAATCAAAGTCCATGAAAATGAAAGTCCACAGATAACTTATACGCCGAGTCGAGGCAATGTTAATCGCTTTTAAAAGTTCCTGAAAATGAAAATCCACGTCCAAGTCGAAGTCAACGTTTTATGACTTTTCGAATGAGCACTATATCGTGTATTCACATTTCCCAGAACTCTAGCAACTGTGGCAGGACAAAACCCGCCACTTATCCTCCTTCTTACTATTCTAATTCGTTTGAATGTCGGTAAATTCCTGATTATATCGATAATTTCGAAAAAGTTGGTAATTTCCTAATTTATTGTAATATTAGTGAACTACTTATAGTGTCAGTAGATTATAGACCATGCTTGTCGAACTCGAAAAATCTTGGCAACGTACTAATTAGTTAGGAGATTGGTAAATTCATTATCGAGGTAGTATTCCACTAAAAACACTAGTGAAATTTCAAAGAAGTTGGTAAGTTACAAGTTTTAAAGAGATATTGGTATATACTAATTATATTCTGGGTAAATCACCAGGGATACTTGTAGAATTTCAGAGGACTTAGAAATTTAGTAATTTATTTTGCCATTCGTGAAATCCTGCACTACAAAAAAACATGAATTTTGCGACGGAAATTTGCGACGGAAAATTTTCGTCGCTAATTTGCGACAAACTTTGGGACGGATTTCTAATTCCGTCGCAAATTTCGTCACAAATTTGCGACGGAAAATTTTTGTCGCTAATTTCGTCGCAAATTAGCGATGACTAATTTTCTGTCGCTAATTTGCGACTAATTTTCTGTCGCTAATTATTTTCCGTCGCTAATTTATGCAACGAAATTTACCATTTTACGACGAAAGTAGCGACGAATTTTATATACGTCGCAAAATTACGATGGAAAATTGGTTGTCGCGAGATTGAACGATTTGCTACATGTCCAATTCTAAGAGAGATTAGATATTAAAAATTCAAATTAGATAAGAAGATCTATTATAAACTCAAGATATTAGATAATCTCTTAAAATGTTCTCATCCCAAATAAGCTTTTTTAGATTCGATAGGTGCAAATCTTATCTTCTTTTTTTTCAAGACTCGCTACAAAAAAACATGAAATTTGCGACGGAATTTTTGCCGTCGCAAATTTGCGACGGATTTTGCGACGGTCTTATTTGCCGTCGCAAATTTGCGACGGAAACTTACGTCCGTCGCAAATTCCGTCGCAAATTTGCGACGGCAAATCTAATACGTCGCAAATTCCGTCGCAAATTTGCGACGGAAAATAATACAGTCGCAAAATCCGTCGCAAATTTGCGACGGCAAAGTACTTCCGTCACAAATTTGCGACGAAAACGTACATCCGTCGCAAATTCGTAGTTTATCAGCCCGACTGATAATCACTTTCTCTCTCTCTCGCTCTCTCTCGCTTTCTCTCGCTTTCTGTTGGTTTTCTCCCCCTTTCATGTCACTGAACTCAGCAACATCTACGTACGCACATATTAATCTCGGTGAAGCTTTTGTACCGGTAAGTGCAAAATTGCTATCTTCGTCACTATTCGTCGTTACATTGTAATTTTTTTTTAAATATATGTTTATATTTGTATTTTTTTCTTATCTGCATCACCGGTTTAATGACCGGTTTAATGACCGGCGACCGGTTACACGTCGCCGGCCTTTGGATGAGCCGAAAGGCCGCGCCTTTTGCGACGGAATGAGGTATCCGTCGCAAATTTGCGACGGATACTACAATCCGTCACAAATTTGCGACGGAATGTCATGAAATTCCGTCGCAAATTTGCGACGGACACTAGCGTCCGTCGCAAATTTGCGACGGATAATCGTTTCCGTCGCAAATTTGCGACGGATAATCGTTTCCGTCGCAAATTTGCGACGGATTATCTGATCCGTCGCAAATTTGCGACGAATAAATGCAAATTCCATCGCAAATTTGCGACGAATAAATGCAAATTCCATCGCAAATTTGTGACGGATTTTGCTTTTAGTTGTCACATATTTGCTAGGGATGAATTCCGTTTCCATCGTACTTTAAAAAATATTACAAAATAATTCTTAAGTGATTATTTTTTTTTGGGTTTGTGCCTAATTGAAGGTCTCGCAATCCAAGTGGACTTTGCGATTCTCATCCAATTGATCACTTTGTCCTATCAATATTTCAATCAAATATTTGGGTAAGTCTTCTTTGCATTGTAAATTTTTCTATTTTTGCAATTTCATATTAATTGTTGTGTGAAGAAAAAAAATTCTAATTTCCAAAATTTTATAGTTTTAATTACGAACAATAGATATGATATTTTAAATATTTTACCAGCATTTATTATTTTAATACAGACATAATGCAAAGAGAAAGGGCTTGGATGTATAATAAGAACTTACCTGGACGTCAAGGATTGACGGATGAGTTTCGTACTGGGTTGGAACTATTTTTGGACTTTGCTAGTAGTAAATATGAGTTTATGGATGGAAATAAGTTAAGGTGTCCGTGTAAAAAGTGCGGTAATGGTAAATTCCAGAAGTGTGATCAAGTTAGAGAACACCTTATTAGATATGGGTTTACTCCGAACTATTATAATTGGACTTCCCATGATGAACCATTTATAGCTGATGAAGGATATGGAAGAAGTGACCAATTTTCAGTTAGTGAAGAATGTGGCTATTATGAGCAATTGAACCCATACGAGAGGATGGTGATTGATGGAGCTCGTTATAATTTTGGCACAGAATCAAATCATGCAAGTACTAGTTTTACTCCTACACGTGAACAATTGGGTAGTAGTCATGCTTCACAATTGGAAGATATAGGAGTAACGGGTTTTGAGGAGAATGTGTATAATGAAACTTTTCAATCTAATCAGTTCTGGGATGTGTTGAAAGCAGCAGATGAACCTCTATGGGCAGGTTGTGAGGACCACACAAAGTTATCGGTAACAGCCCGACTATTAAATATCAAGGCAGAGCATAATGTGTCTGCGGATTGCTTCAACTCTTTTGTTGAAGTAATGCGAGAGTCATTGCCTCATGATAACAACATGTCAAGTGATTTTTATGATATGAAAAAGCTAGTGGATAACTTAGGTCTTCCGGTTGTCAGAATTGATGTATGTAGTCGGGGTTGTATGCTATATTGGAGAGATGATGAAAATGCAGAATCTTGCAAATTCTGTAGCCAATCTAGGTACAAGATTAACAGGAGGCCGGGTCGTCATCAGAAGCGTAGAGCATGCAAGCAAATGTTTTATCTGCCCTTAATCCCCAGATTGCAAAGGCTTTATGCGTCTAAAGCCACTGCTGAACACATGACTTGGCATGCAAATCATGAAACAGAAGAGGGTCTAATGTGTCATCCTTCAGATGCGGAGGCATGGCAACATTTTGATAGAACATACCCTGAGTTTGCAATGGAGCCTCGGAACATCAGGTTAGGTCTCTGTGCCGATGGATTTGCTCCATTTGGGAAAACAGGAAGAAGTTATTCATGCTGGCCAATTATCTTAACGCCGTACAATCTTCCACCTGGTATGTGCATGAAGACACCTTCTATGTTTTTGACATTGATCGTGACAGGGCCGCAAAATCCAAAAAAGTTGATAGATGTTTATATGCAACTATTGATTGAGGAGTTACAGCGGCTTTGGGTTGAAGGTGTCCCTACGTATGACGTTTCTACCGATCAAACATTTTTCATGAAAGCTGCCCTTCTTTGGACAATAAATGACTTTCCAGCTTACGGAATGTTATCTGGCTGGAGTACAGCTGGGATCTTAGGCTGTCCGATATGTATGGAGAGGACAAAGTCATTTAGATTAAAACATGGAAAGAAGCCTAGCTATTTTGACTGTCACAGACAATTTTTACCGCCAAATCATCCTTTCAGAAGGAATAAGAAAGAGTTCATCAAGAATAGGACTGAAAGAACGCGTCCACCACTGAGGTTAACCGGCGATCAAATTTGGGAACGTGTGCAGGACTTTCCAACTGTTATTGAGAACCCGCACGGCACGACTTTTGCGTACGGAAGTACACATAAGTGGACAAAACGCAGTATATTTTGGGATCTACCATATTAGAAGGCCTATCTTATTCATCATAATCTTGACGTCATGCACATAGAAAAGAATGTTTTCGACAATGTCATCAATACTGTGATGGATGTCGCCGGAAAAACAAAAGACAACTTGAACGCAAGAAAAGATATGACAGATATTTGCGATCGGCCAATACTAGCTGTGGATGCAAGCAGCATAGGACCAAAACCGAAAGCACTTTATACATTGGCTAAGGAGCAGAGGCGAGTTGTTTGTCACTGGTTGAAATCTGTGCGATTTCCTGATGGATATGCTTCGAACCTCGGGAGATGTGTTGATTTGAATGAATGCAAGTTGACAGGTTTGAAGAGTCATGATTGTCACATCCTGATGGAAAGACTACTTCCAATAGCTTTGAAGGAAGTTCTACCGAACTTTGTATGGGGCGCCATTACAGAAATAAGCAATTTCCTCCATGATATTTGCTCGACAGTGTTGAAAGCATCGCACATGGAAAAACTAGAGAGAGATATTCCAATTATTCTTTGCAACTTAGAAAGGATATTTCCTCCGGCGTTTTTTGATTCGATGGAACATCTCTTAGTTCACTTGCCTTATGAGGCCAAAGTTGCAGGTCCCGTCCAATTTCGCTGGATGTATCCATTTGAGAGGTAATGTTTTTTTTTAAATGCGGTTCAAATTAGTTTATCATATAATATATTCTGATAAGCTTCTTGTTATTTCAACTAGATTCTTATATCATTTGAAGAAAAAAGTGAAGAATAAGGCACGTGTTGAGGCTTCAATTTGTAATGCATATATTGTGGAAGAAGTGACAACATTTGCATCATACTATTTTGAGCCGCACGTTCAGTGCAAGAGGCGGAGAGCAGGCAGAAATGATGAGGGCCCCATTGATCCCAATTGCACGGCATTCTCTATTTTCAATTATCTTGGTCGACCAAGCGGCGCATGTCAGTTTCGTTACTTATCAGGCGAAAAATTGCATGCAGCCCATACTTATATTTTACTGAACCGCCCAGAAGTGGAGCCATACTTCAAGTAAGTGTAAATTTGTGAATATATGTTTTGCGTGTCAAATATTTGCTAATAATAATATTGTTTTTAATATTAGGATTTTCCAAACTTCAATGTTTGGACTACAACCAAATGAGTTTGACCGTTTGTGCGATGAACAATTTGCAGCATGGTTCAAGACATATGTAAGTTGCCTGTGGATTAAAACCAAGTTATGAAAATTATATACATCATTTAGTGAAATATATATTATTAACTTTACATGTCTAACCTTAGGTTCATAGTAAGTATGATGAATTTGGAGGGCAAGGATTGCTATATTATCTGTCATGGGGTCCATAGTTAAGAGTTCGAAGTTGGTCAGCATATTTCATAAATGGATATAATTTTCATACTCAAGAATATGGAATGGGAAAATCCACAATGAATAGTGGTGTGTCTGTTCGGTCATCCAATAGTGACAGTTCGCAAGATGATTTTTATGGATTGTTGGATGAAATCATTGAGATTGAGTACCCTGGACCATTAATGATGCGGGTTGTGTTATTTAAGTGCACGTGGTTTGACCCCGTCAAAGGAATGAAGGTGCATACGAAGTTCAATTTGGTTGAAATAAATCATAAGAAAAGGTATATGAAGTATGAACCATTTGTCTTGGCACAACAAGCAATTCAAGTATGTTATGCATCATATCCTAGTTTGAAACGCGACAAAGCTGATTGGTGGGCTGTTTGTAAAATCAAAGCACGGAGGAAAATCGAGGAACACTGGAAGGATAGAGCCTACCAACAAGAGGAAGTGTGTAACACTGTTGAAGTTGAGGAATATGACATACCAACTTTACGAGATCCGTCCGGAGCAATAACAGATGTGGAACCAACAGAAATTTACGAATTAAATGTACCAGAATGTTCCGAATCTGATTTGCAGACAAATGACGAAGACGAGGACGAAGACGAAGACGAGGACGAAGACGAAGACGAAGACGAAGACGACGATGGAGACGAAGCCGACGACGACGACGAAGAAGACGAAGCCGAAGACGAAGATTGACATTGTTGTCACAAAACACTACGGATGTGTAATTATTAATGCTACAATTGCTATTTTGGCTGTTATCATTATTGTTATTGTTATTATTGTTATTGTGCTTTTTTATTATTGTTATTGTTGATTGTTGATTATTCTTTCTAATTTAATGTATCATCTTAAATTTCAGACTGAAAAAAAAGACAAGTAAAAAAAAAACACGTAGCACATTTAGGATCCATACCAATGCGACGTTACATTTTTTACCAAAAAACTGGTCCGTTGCAATTTTTGCTATGGAATTTCTACCGTTCGAAATTTTCGACTGACTCAGACCTGGCTGTTGCAAATTTTGCCAGGGAATATTTACCGGTCGAAATTTAAAAATTTATATCCGTCTCAAAACTTAAGAGTGGTCCGTCGCAAAGTTGCGACGGACGAGGTTTTCCGTCGCAAATTTGCGACGGACAAGAGTGGTCCGTCGCAAATTTGCGACGGACAAGAGTGGTCCGTCGCAAATTTGCGACGGAAAACCTAGTCCGTCGCAAATTTGCGACGGACACACTCGTCCGTCGCAAATTTGCGACGGACCACTCTTGTCCGTCGCAAATTTTTCCCGGGAATTTTTCCCGGTAGAAATTTGCGAAACGTTCGAAATTTGCGACGGATCAACTTGTCCGTCGCAAATTTCGAACGTTTGGCAAATTTCAACCGGAAAAAGTAATCCGAAAAATTTTGCGACGGACCGCGTTCTTCCGTCGCAAATTTGCGACGGACGAGGGTGTCCGTCGCAAATTTGCGACGGACGAACGTGTCCGTCGCAAATTTGCGACGGACACACTCGTCCGTCGCAAATTTGCGACGGACCACTCTTGTCCGTCGCAAATTTTTCCCGGGAATTTTTCCCGGTAGAAATTTGCGAAACGTTCGAAATTTGCGACGGATCAACTTGTCCATCGCAAATTTGCGACGGATATACTTGTCCGTCGCAAATTTCGAACGTTTCGCAAATTTCTACCGGAAAAAGTAATCCGAAAAATTTTGCGACGGACCGCGTTCTTCCGTCGCAAATTTGCGACGGACAATCTCGGTCCGTCGCAAATTTCTTGCATTTGTACCGTGTCCCTCCTTTCTTCTTCGCACGTTTGCAGATCCGTCGCCGTCGCGCCCGCCCCCCGTCGCCGTCGCCGCCCAACCGTCCGCCGTCGCCCTCGCAGGTCCGCCGCCCGTCGCCGCACCCCCCCGCCCGTCGCCCGCCCCCGGCCGCCAGCCCGCCCCCGGCCCCGGCCCCGCTCCGCCCCTCCGCCCCGCCCCTCGCCCCCTACCCGCCCCCTGCCCCGCCCCGCCGCCCCCCTCCGCCCCTCTCCCCGGCCCCACCCCGCCCTCCGCCCCGCCCCCTCCGCCCCTCTCCCCGGCCCCGCCCCGCCCTCCGCGCCGCCCCCTCCGCCCCCTCCCCTGCCTCCGCCCAGCCCCCTCCGGCCCGCCCCTGCCCCTCCCCTCCGGCCCCGCCCCGCCCCCCTCCGCCGCGCCCCCTCCGCCCTCCGCCCCTCCGCCCTGCCCCGGCCCCCTCCGCCCCCCTCCGGCCCGCCCCCGGCCCCCTTCCGCCCTCCTCCGCCCCCGCCCCTGCCCCCGCCCCCCTCCGGCCCCCTCCGCCCCCCTCCGCGCCCCTCTCCGCCCCGCCCCCGCCCCTCCAGCCCGGCCCCTTCGCCCCGGCCCGCCCTGCCCCCTTCCGCGCCCGTCGCCGCCCCCCTTCGCCCCGCCCCCTACCCCCTCGCCCTCGGCCTCGCCCCCGGCCCCTGCCCCCTTCCCGGCCCGGCCCCCTCCCCGCCTCGGCCCCGTCCCCGCCCTCCGCCGCTGTCGCCCTCATTGCCCACCATTAGCACGCCGAGGCTCGAGCCGGAGCAGCCCTCGCCCGTTACCGCCCGCACTGGAGCACAGCGACCGTGGTCGCACTACAGCCGCCGCCGACGCCGCAATCACCATTGCCGCCGTCGCCCACGCCCGTGCCGGGTTCGCCAGTGTCCATTTCGCCGGTTTTTGTTGTGCTCTAACCAAGTAAGCCAACTCTTTAAGCACTGGTTAGTATAATTAGGTAATTAGTCGGAGTTGTTTAGGGATTATTTAGGATAACTTGTCATTAGTTAAATTACGGGTCGATTTCAGGATTGCATGTGGCATTGATCGATGGTCGACTGTTTAATTTGTTTATTATGTGGATGATTTAGCGTTAATTAGGCGTTTTCACAGAAAATGCTTGAAAATTAAACAATTCTACAAAAATTCCTGCAAAATTATGGAAAATTTAAAAAACGGTATATGTTGACAACAAATATGAAATTTGACCGTAAAAGTTTTTAAAAATTTATAACAAACTTAAATTTCTTTAGATGGCCATCAACTTGTAGTGAAATTTAAATTTCTTTAGATGGCAAAAAAAATCATAATTTAAAAATTTTCAACATTTCACGGAATAGCTTATAATACTTGTGGCCACCCACTTTTAGTTATATTTAATTGTTTTAACGTGCCCTAAAAATTATTAAAATAAAGAATGACTTAAAAAAATTGGAATATTGTATCTAATAGCTTAGACTACCTGTGGCCACCCAATTTTAGTATGGAAATTTTTTTTCCACGGAAAAATTTTATATTAAATTTCATAATTTATAAATTCTTAAAATTTTAAAATTTCAAAAATTTACAGAATGTCTTAGAATATCGGTGGCCACCAACTTTTAGTGAAATTTTTTGTTAGGTCCCAAAAAAAATTTAACAATAATAATAATTTATTTCTTACAAACCTTTATAGAATGACTTAGAATATTTGTGGCCACCCACTTTCAGTGAAATTTATATTTTTGTACGTGGTTAAAAAAATTTAATCAAAATGAATGCAATTCATATAGTGATGTTTCATACCGGTGGCCACCCATATCGTGCTCATACATTGATGTTTCATATAAAAAATGAATGGGATTTTGAGTATATTTGTTTGTAGGAAATTGCACGTCATAAACACTCGACATTGGCTCATATCAAGGAAACTTTTTCTCAGTCATTCCATCAAAATGGTAAGCTTCGTCATCGGTAACATCATTATGTGTTCGTAATACGAGTCAATAGTTCTTTACATATTCGCATAACCTTCCTACTTGTCAGTATAAACGTGGAGGTCACATGCCTAGAAGACAAGGCTATTCCTCGTCCTCGTCCTCGTCCCCGTCCCTTTCATCTTCTCAGATCCCGGCATCTAACCCTCAACCACAATATGATCCTACGCAATATGGGCACGTTGGCCCTTCCTCCCACACTGAACAACATGTTACGGGACTTGACCACATGCGAACTGAACGTTCTCCAGTTCGATCTCCTTTAGCTCCCTCTCCTTCCGTTCCACCCAATTATTCGGCGGAACAATCGAATATTGACAGAAACATCGGTCAAGAAGATAACCGATTCTTCATATGCCCATTTGGAGATTCGTAAGTGCTTCATTTTTATTTTAGTATATGTCATATTTAGGGCTTTAGATATTGATGTCAACTGAATTGTCCATGTTGCACAATATTCGTATAAATGCAGATTCACGGATGCTACGTCTGTTGTCAAAGAATTGAACAAAATAGTAAGAAACTTTTGGATGGGAGGGTATCTTAATTACAGAAGTGTTCCACAAGAAGTGAAAGAACTGTGGTGGAATGAGTTCAAGGTAAGTTTTACATATTTTATTTGCTCGTCAATTCAGTTTGGTGTAGTATATTGATGGTCAAGAATGATGTAAAGGGACCAGAACAACTCTGTAGTTCTCGATACCTAAAGGACCGGATAGTTTCCCGACATGAACTGTACAAGATATTTATATATGTGTCTGGTTCATGATTATGGATATGTGATCATCAACATAATTTTCAATTTATGTTTTTATTTATTGCAGCGGAGGTTTAAGTGGGAGGAAGCGGAAGACAATGAAATGAGAAGAATTTTCGATAGGAAAATAAGTGATTTTATGCGAAATGTCATGAATAGAGCGAAAAGCCGGCGTGCGAAGCCGTCTTTCTTCACAGCTGACAATTGGGTGGCAATTACCAGATTTTGGGAATCTGAACAGAGTCGGCAACTCTGTGAGCAGAATAAGAAGAATCGATCTTCTAGTTCTAGTGATGGGTCAGCCACATATGCCGGGGGCTCTATCAACATTGCGGAGCATCGCAAACGATTGGTAAGACTGTTAAATGCGTTATAAGTTAATTTAATTCAATTACTGAAGATTACATTTTGTAGGCACAAGAATTGGGGACGGAACCGATATTTGCAGCTACATTTGAACGCACATTTCAAAAGAAAGATAAGACATGGACTGGCGAGCGAGCAAAAACTGTTAAGGTATGTAAAGTTATACTTTAGCTTATATATAAACTACAAGTTTGACCGTGAATGCTTTGCTGATTGATGGTATATATATATATATATATAGTTATTTTATTTTCATTTTCAATTATTAATGTAGGACAACTATGATAAACTTGTAATGAGCACTGCTAGTGGTAGTGATGATTGTCCTGAGTCCCGGCCACCAGTTGATAATGTGGCATTATGGATGGAGGCAACGGGTGGGGTGAAAAAAGGGAAAATATTTGGGCTGGGATCGTTGTCAAGGATGTTCATGCCGAATACTCCTGGAAGTTCATCAGGCGCTGGGACTAGTCGAAGGAGGTCACGACCAAACGAGCAATTGACCCAAGAAGTGCATCGTCTGACTGATTTACTTGTTAATAAGGATGAACGAATATATAACTTGGAAGAACAAATGAGAATGGTTATGCAACACCTTAACATCGATCACAATTACGGTCCTCCTGTACCTTCAGCCAATCCAACAGGTGATGAGCATAATGATGACCAACCCATTGATGCCGGGATTGCTGATGCTGCTGATGATGATGATGATGATTTTCTCGATAGTTTGTAGTTGACGTTTTTAGGTAAGCAATCTTGGTTTTTCATAATTTCACTCATATTCATATGTATGAACATTTATGTTCGTTCTGAAACGTATTTGTGTTATTTTACACCTAGTTACTTCCACATCCATGCATAATCGCTTTTTTTTATATTCTGGACTGATTTATGTATCGACATTTCCTCAGGTCTCGACGGAGGTGACTACTTTTGGTGTCCTGCCATCGTACCAAGGCAAGGCTGCGTCTTCTTCTGTATGGTTTTTGTTGCGTCTTCTATGGTTGTCCCGTCTCTTACTTTATGTTTTGAATGTATTGTAAGATTTGATATCAAATAGCAGAGTACGTCAGACTATAAAACTTTCCTTCTGTTATTTGTTTTAATTATATGTCATTGTGGCCGGTTTGTCAGAATGTATGTTTTGTTCGTTTTTATGTTTCAATTATATGTCATTGTCTATTTTGATTGATATGGACAATAATTTACGGCCGAAATGATCTAAAAATAACGAGGAAATCTCCAAGCCGAATTTTGCTATTATTAAAGTTTGTCGCAAATTTGCGATGAACTTCGCGACGCGTTTTCCGATGCAATGCGTGACGAATTTTCCGACGGATGGAGGTCGTCGCAAATTGCCGACGTAATTTGCGACGGAATTTGTTCGTCTCAAATTTGCGACGGATTTTGCGACGAATTTTGCGACGAATTTATAAATCCGTCGCAAATTTGCGACGAATTTTGCGACGGAGTTTGCGACGGAGTTTGCGACGGATTTTGCGACGGACTATTTGCGACGAATTTTGCGACGGATTGTTTCCGTCGCAAATTTGTGACGAATTTTGCGACGAAATTTGCGACGAATTTTTTTCCGTCGCAAATTTGCGACGAATTTTTCAATTTTCCGTCGCAAAAATTTGCGACGCGCTAGTTGCGACGGAAATTTTTCCGTCGCAAATTCGATTTGCGACGGATTTTTGCGAAATTTCCGTCGCAAATGCCGTCGCAAATCCGGTGTTTTTTTGTAGTGGATATAGATGACATGGATATCTATTTAGTTGAATATGACGGTTTTTTCTGCACGTAGCTCTTATGTATGCGTAAATATATGGGTAAATAAATTATAGCAATTTTCAAATAGATCGGAATCGGGTGGATGTATGAAATATAAAGTCAATGTATCTATATGGGGATATCTATAGGAGATCATATAAAAGAGATATTCTTATTTAGACCTAACCAATTTGATCTAATTAATTAGATGAATTACTCGTAAAGGGTTACATCCGAATGATGAGTGAATAGAGGGCATGCATTCTATTAGTGCTATGTTTAGAAGATTCCATATATTTCCTTTAATTGATTATAATTGATATTTTCCCTTTTAGATAGTAATCCTATAAAACAGATAAATAGGTTTGTGTACTCTTCATTTGACAATGATATATATATATACATATACATATATATATTGCTCTAAAATTTTTTTTTATCACATTCTTGACTTGGTATCGGAGCCATATTGTTATTTGAGAAAGCGTTAATCAAGTCACATTCTTGACTTGCTCTTAATTTTTTTTATCACAACGGAAAATAAATCCGTCGCAAATTTTCAACGGATTGGAAAATGCCCTTTATTTTTGGAATCCATCGCAAAGTCCATTGCAAATTTGGTGTTTAATTTTTACCAAATATAACATAAATTTGCGATGGAAAATAAATCCTTCGCAAATTTGGTGTTTAATTTTTACCAAATATAACATAAATTTGCGACGGAAAAATAATTCCGTCGCAAATTTGCGACCGAAAAATAAGTTCGTCGCAAATTTGCGACAGACTTATTTCAATCCGTCGCAAATTTGTGACGGACTTATTTCAATCCGTTGCAAATTGGGTGTTTAATTTTTACCAAATACAACATAAATTTGCAACGGAAAAATAATTCCGTTGCAAATTTGGTGTTTAATTTTTACCAAATATAACATAAATTTGCGACGGAAAAATAATTCTGTTGCAAATTTGCGACGGATTTTTCAATCCGTCGCAAATTGGGTGTTTAATTTTTACCAAATATAACATAAATTTGCGACGGAATAATAAGTCCGTCGCAAATTTGCGACGGATTGAAAAATCCGTCGCAAATTTGGTGTTTAATTTTTACCAAATATAACATAAATTTGCGACGGATAAATAATTCCGTCGCAAATTTGCGACGGAAAAGTAAATCTGTCGCAAATTTGCGACGGAAAAAAAAATCCGTCACAAATTTGCTCGGAAAAAAAATCCATGTAAATTTGCGACGGAAAAATGAATCCGTCGCAAATTTGGGACGGAAAATAAATCCGTCGCAAATTTGCTCAGAAAAAAAAATCCACGTAAATTTGCGACGGAAAAAAAAAATCCATCGCAAATTTTGCGACGAAAAATAACTCCGTCGCAAATTTGCGACGAATTAATCAATCCGTCGCAAATTTGCGACAGAAAAAAATCCGTCGCAAATTTGCGACGGAAACAAAATCCGTCACAAATTTGCGACGGAATAAACATCGGTCGCAAATTTTTGCGACGGAATAAACATCCGTCGCAAATTTGCGACGGAAAAAAAATCCGTCGCAAATTTGCGACGGAAAAAAAAATCTGTCGCAAATTTGTGCGGAAAAAAAATCCACGTAAATTTGCGACGGAAAAAAAAATCCGTCGCAAATTTGCGACGGAAAATGAATCGGTCGGAAATTTGCGACGGAAAAAAAAATCCGTCGCAAATTTTGCGACAAAAAATAATTCCGTCGCAAAATCCGTCGCAAATTTGCGACGGAAAAAAAAATCCGTCGCAAATTTGCGCGGAAAAAAAATCCACGTAAAGTTGCGACGGAAAATAAATCTGCGACGGAAAATGAATCCGTCGCAAATTTGTGACGGATAAAAATTCCGTTGCAAATTTGCGACGGAAAAAAAAAATCCGTCGCAAATTTTGCGACGAAAAAAAACTCCATCGCAAATTTGCGACGAATTAATCAATCCATCGCAAATTTCGAGTTCCCGCCCCCACTCCCAATTAGCCCGCCCTCACCCACCCATTCTCTCTCTCTGCTGATCAGATGAGATTTGCTTCCGCTTCTCATTCTCTTTCTCCTTCTCTTTCTTCCCTCTCCCCCACACCCCCAAACCTCTCGCGCTCCTCCCTCGCGCTTCCCCCTCCCGCGACTCCTCCTCGCCCATGGCCTCCGGAGCCCTAGAGGTCGCGGCGTCGGCTGTTAGTGGCGGTGGGTTTGTAGGAACGGACGGTAAATGGACGAGCGGCGAGCTGAAGGAGATGGCGGGCAGCGTCGGCCGACCCGCGAGCAGCGGCCGACCACGCCACGAGCAGTGGCAGGGGGAGCGGTGGGCGGCCACGCCGCGAGCAGAGGCAGGGGGTGTGGGGGGGCGGGGGCGGGGACGGATGGACGACGAGCAGTGACGGCCGCCACGCCACAAGGAGCGGCGCCTAGGCCAAATCCGAGGAGGAGCAACCCGCCGAAGCACGTCCACGGGGAGCAGGTCGCCGCCGGGTGGCCGTCGTGGCTGTCGGAGGTCGCCGGGGAGGCCATCAATGGCTGGACGCCGCGGCGAGCGGACACCTTCGAGAAGCTCGATAAGGTAAGGCTCCGGGCGATGTTGATTTGGTGCTTCGTGCTTCGGATTTCCTCGTGTCTTTGATGTGGTGAGCTCATCGAGGTGATAGTGCGGCGATTGTTGCCTTTTTCTGACGATTTTCTGGAGTGTGCGACACACTGTTGAACTGTTTACATTGCTGATGGTGTCGTGTTACAGGAATACATGGTTTTTTGCTCTATATCTGAACAAAAACGAGGCATTTTTTTGGTGATCTGATTGTTTTGGGCACTTGGAGGTCAATGGGTGGATTTTTTAGATGCTTGATGAAGTGGGTATTTGACAATCTGCTTGTCTTACTAGTCGTTTTCAAGTTATTGTGTTTGTCCTGTTGAATGAGGAAGAATTTTTGGTCGAATGGGAGATTTCTGCATGTCTTGGGTGAACTTTCTATATATGGCTTCGTTAAGATCCTGTTCGTTTCATTAGCTTTGAGGTAAAATATATTCATATTTACGTTTCTTAGCTATTATTTGTGAAATTTTCCGGATTGGGCAAGGTACATACAGTAATGTCTATAAAGCTAGGGATACTTTAACAGGGAAGATTGTCGCTTTGAAGAAAGTGCGGTTCGATAACTTGGAACTAGAGAGTGTAAAGTTCATGGCGAGAGAAATTTTGATACTACGACACCTGGATCATCCCAATGTTATTAAGTTGGAGGGTCTGGTGACATCAAGAATGTCATGTAGTTTGTACCTTGTATTTCAATATATGGAGCATGACTTGGCTGGACTTGCCTCGAGCCCTGGGATCAAATTCACCGAGTCTCAGGTAAGATTGATTGGACAGCTTCTAGTTTCGATGGTGGACAGTTGATAACTGTAATGCTTTCCTGAAGTTGTCTCTGTTTGAAGAGATGCTTAAAGTTGGGTTAAAGTTTTTCTCCTGCTACCTGAATGGGATTGCAGGTCAAATGCTACATGCATCAGCTGTTATCTGGACTGGAACACTGCCACAATCGCCATGTCCTTCATCGTGATATCAAGGGGTCAAACCTACTTATTGACAATGATGGAATTCTTCAGATTGCTGATTTTGAATTAGCCTCTTTCTTCGACCCCAATCACAAGCTGCATATGACTAGTAGGGTGGTTACTCTGTGGTATAGGCCACCAGAGCTTCTTCTTGGGGCTACTGATTATGGTGTGGGCATGGACCTCTGGAGTGCAGGTTGCATCCTAGCCGAGCTCTTAGCTGGAAAGCCTATTATGCCTGGTCGAACTGAGGTTAACTTCTGACTGTATCACTTAATTCTTCCCCGTGGCATTGCTCGTTTCTCGCTATGTTTGTGCTAATCGTGTTAAAGAAGTGGGATAATGTCACCCGTACTTGAATTTTAATCACCTTGATGTGGATGATTGGATTTAGATGTTGGTGCTCAGCTAATCGTTCGCGTTTACTCTTTCTTGATGCTTGTAGGCGTCCAAAGGGACTTGGGGGGCACTAATCCTTTGGTGAGGGTCTGGGCACTCCGTACAATGGCTGGAATTCTTCTTCATATAGTCGCGCCCCTCGTTCTTGTAGCCGTAAACAAGTGCGCGAGAGATCCATCTATTTATGTCAGAAAGTGTGCTGTTAATGCTGTTCCCAAGTTGTTCGACTTGCGCATTGAGGAAAATACTTCTACAATCGAAGAGGTGGTTGTTTTCGCTTTTCAGTTTTCTGCAATTACCGTTTTCCATTGCTTTTTGTCACGGCAAAATGCTTGGTGAGGTGTATGTGATTTTTTGTTAGGGTAGGAGAAAGAACTCGACAGGTTTGTGCACCTCGACTCTTCTTGTCGGTGCCATAAATTCTGAAAATTATTAAATAAGATTGAGGATGTGGTTCATCAAAATTGATTTCCCATTTTTCTCATTCATTTTATTTACTGCTTTTTTTTTGGGTTGGGGGGAGGGGGTGTTTCTCTTCCTTTTAATCGGCTCATTGCTAGATTAAGTACATTGAGCTATGCGTTGATATGCGGAGGGGAGATTTGCGAAGGATGGTCTGATTGAGTATCGCATTGTATGTCAACAAGTGAATGTCACCTCTTTGGAGGAGGTGACGAAGCACTCCATGCAATCCTTACAGGAGAAAGCAGTGTAGGCGCAAGATTGAAAGTATCTTTTCATATATATCGGGGATAAGCTTTGCTTTAGCATCTTTTGTGCCATAAGTACAGTTGGCCCAATATGTTCATGAGGTTACTTAAGCAGGTGCTTTAAAGTGCTCAAGATTATTTATTCTCTCATTATGTGTACTATAAAGAAAAATATTTATGTCATTCTTGTGGAAAATGTAGATGAATGTATTTCATTTTCATATTATTACAATATTTTGATGTTATTAAGTGCTTAATCAATGTTAAATATAAATTCCAAAAATTAAATTTTCTTTTAATTTGGTTTAAAATCAAAAAATAAAATAAATTATTGTAAGGACCTTGGCCCCACCATGCTTCCGCTGCGCCACTCCTTGTGTAATATTGTCCGCTTTGGACACTAAGTCCTCACGGTTTTAAAACGCATTACACAAGGATTAGGGGCCAAGTCTTATAAGCAACTCCAGGACTCCCCCCTAAGCGATGTGGGACAGAGGCATGCCCCCTGCCATCCTAGAAGCCTGCCAGGAGCCGCTCCTTGTCCAGGCCCTCGGACCCCGGTGACCACTCCCTGCCCTCGTCGGACCGGGTCGTTACAATTATTTTATCGTACGATCACAAATTACAAAAGTTCTTTGCAAAAATAAAATTTCGTAGCTAAAGAATTAATAAAAAATCATCGCTAAATTCGATCATAAATAATGTTGATGGCAAATGTAAAAAAATTTGGTGGCAAATTAGCGACGAATTTTGCCATGAATAAGTTCGTTGCAAATTACTGACCAAATTTTTTTTTTTTGGCAAATTAGCAACAAATTTTGCGATGAATATAATTCGCGGCAAATTAGCGACGAATTTTGCGACTATATTTACAACGAAATTTGCGACGGATTTTACAACGAATTTTGCGACGGATTTTACGACGAATTATTTGCGACGAATAGTGTTCGTGGCTAATTTGTGACGGATTTTGCAACGAATTTTGCGACGGATTTTGCGACGGATTATTTCCGACGAACTTTGCGACGGATAGTGTTCGTAGCTAATTTGCGACGAATTTTGCGACGAATCATTTCCGACGAACTTTGCGACGGATAGTGTTCGTAGCTAATTTGCGACGAATTTTGCGACGAATCATTTCCGACGAACTTTGCGACGGATAGTGTTCGTAGCTAATTTGCGACGAATTTTGCGACGGATTTTGCGACGAATTATTTCCGACGAACTTTGCGACGGATAGTGTTCGTAGCTAATTTGCGACGGATTTTGCGACGAACTTTGCGACGGATAATGTTCGTGGCTAATTTGCGACGAATTTTTTTTCCGTCGCAAATTTGCGATGAAAATTAATATTTTCCGTCCCAAAATTCGCGACGACCTAGTAGCGACGGAATTTTTTCCGTCGCTAAATTCGTCGCAAAAATGATTTGCGACGGATTTTTGCGATTTTTTCGTCGCAAAATCCGTCGCAAAAAACATGTTTTTTTGTAGTGCTGATAAGCAAGTTACTGGGCATTATACCTCTAACCAAGATGAATCAAATAGGCACGCGGCCTTGTTAGTAAAGGAATTGGGGGGCGAGAACACTAGTATCGTAAGTGTGGAATTCTACTCCACCGCTCTATAAGAGACAGAGCAAAAGTCAAAGAAAGAGAGAGAGGAGAGCTAAAGATAGAATAGACAAAAAAAAATTGAATTTGGCTGAAAAGAGAGAAAGTGGAAAGCATAGTTTGGCACGGGAAGATACACTAGAAAGACTAGTGTTTTGCGAGTTAGACCTCACAGCATGCTAATTACATTACATTGATAAGCAAACTAATGGAAGGGAATGTCGCGACCTAAAATAAAAAATCGGCGATTCGATTCTTAGGCTAATGGATTGCTAGATCAATTAAATTAACTAACCTAACTCGAGTTCTTTCAAACTTTACCAAATTGCAACTTAGGTCCAATTGTGAACATGCAAATATTTTCAACGAGAGTCGCCACTAATCATTTAAGGTAGGTTGATTAGAAACCTAAATAAAATAGCGGGAGTACTATTTTATTCCTACGAACTAGAAATTATGAATTCGGGACTTGGTTACGCTAAATTCCTTAACGCCCTTTCGATACCAATTTCAGGAAAAATACTTAATTTGACAATTTTGAAAAATTCTGATTTAAAGTTCAAAGGTGCAAAAATTTTCTTTTATTTAAATGAAAACTAATCTATATGTAATGACGTGCAAAAATTGACATGCGATTAATGCAACCTAACATGCAAACTATATGTCATGCGACGACGTGACCTATTTCTAATGACGGGCATATTACTTTTTTTTGTATTTTTTTAAATGAAATTCGGAATTAAAAATGCGAATTATCTAAACATGCAATTAAAGAAATCAACATATTCTAACGCAATCTTTTTGGCATTTTTTTTATGAAAATTCGAAAATTAAAATCAAGAAAAAAAAATAATAATAAAACCGCTAAATCTTTCGAATTAAGTTTCGATCTGAAGTCTGACAGATCGACGCTAAAATTCGAAATTCCCGCTATGGAAATAATTCTATCTAAAGCCTGATAGATAGATTTATTTCCACGTGTGTGGTTGCGGATTAAGAAATTTTCCTAATCGATCACATCTTGAAAAAATTTAGATATCTCAAATATATTGGATATATTTAAAGGATTTTGAAAATTCTAAATTATATCCAAATTTGGCAAATAGATATCCAAAGTTTCAAAAAGGAAATAAAATCCTAATTGGAATGATGAAATTTATCCAAATATGCAAAATCAAATATCAATAAACACAAATTAGGCAATGAAATATTCAAATTAAATCGGGATAGGATAATTACCTGATTTGCCGACTTATTTCCTAACTTGAATTTGCGATAGATTGGGATTGCGGATCGACGATGCGTCGGGAGCGGCGACGCGGTGTCGGGAACGGCAGCGACCCGGCAGGGATAGCAACGACGGCGGTGGTGCGGGCGTCGAGGGCGGCGGCGGCTTGCGGCTCGTCGCGTCGCGTCACGGTGGATCACGATGGACTTCGGCTATATTCACAGCGCAGCTAAACTTGACTGGACACAGCCGTAAGTTGGGCAAGAAGACCAATATTGTTGGGGACTTGCAAACATCAATGACAGCTCACTGGACAACTACAAATCTTGCCGATAACATGTATGGCCCCTCCCTGTTGACTGATCCTTTCTCTCTGACTTCTCTTCTCTGCAACCTCTCTGTGGGCGTCCTCCTTGGGTGATGGATATTCAAGTGTTTTGTCTTTTTTCTTTTCTTCTGTCTCTTGTCAGACCAAAAAGAGAGTCCCCGTTCCTTCTGACTTCTCTTTCTCACCTTCTCCTCTTTCGCGTGGGTCTCTCTTTTGCATGCCAATTCTTTCTTTTTCTCACGTTCCACTCTCTGTATATCAATTCCTCTTTGGCTTTCTTTCCCTTCCGTAGCTTTCTTCTTTGACTTTTCTAGTTTTGCTTTTTCCCCTTGGTGAAGAATGTGAAGAATTCTCCCGTGAAGAAGCTGTGTCCTCGAAAGACCAGCCCCCTGTTTTTTTTTCTTCGTCCAGTGAAGCCCCCTTGTGTTTTTAGTGTTCCAAAAGACAAGCCTCCAACCTCTCCGAAAAATTCTGTTCTCCGAAAATTCGCCGAGTCTCTCTCTAAAAACTGATTTATGAAATTATGAGCACCCCCTTTAGGTTATGAGGTATAACGATATATTTATAATGCTAACCTAGGTCAATTAGTCGGGCTTTCTAGTCCTAATGGGCTTAGGTTTTAATTTTCATTTAATTCCAAGTTGGCTGAATTAATGTGAGCTTTTATTTAATTAGGCATAATGGGTTAATTTAAGCTCAAATTAAAACAACCAAGCCCGTTTGACCTGTACTTTCCGGCCCTTATTTTCCAAGTGAGTCAAGTCTCGTTCGATGAATTTTAAGCTCACGCCACCGCTGATCCGATGCGGAATGCAATTAATCTAAATGAACCTAAACTATATATTATGTAATTTTAATATTTTTGTTTAGGGGTTAAAATTTAATCCCTAATTTTCTATGCAATTAAAACTAAATGATACGCCGAAATTTAGGTGTCAACAGGGAAGAGATCACACGAGCACAAGAAATTTTATACACCCAAAATGAAGAACCAAAGGTAGGGGAGAGGGCACGAGATTGCTCATCTCTCATGCGGTGTGGTTACGTAACATGCACCTCATGTGGATGCATGTGTACCGTCTCAAAGGATGTATATGCAGCACATGTAAAGTCCACATATCGTAATCATAGTCATAGAAGAGAAGGCACATCCATTCTTGCAATTGGAGTTTGTAAAATGGATGACTGGTCCCCATCCAGAAGAGAGAATTCGACCTCTCCAAATTAGTCCGAGTGAAAAGCTCCTCCATTGAGGAGATCGGGGGACACTGCACCCAATTTTTGCAGTGCTGGACACGGACTAAGTCCAGTCTTTTGATTGTTTTTCCGTGTCAATGCGTGTCCATAACGACACTGCCGATTTCACGTTATGATTTTTTACTAAATTACCCGAAATAATGATCGTAACTAGTCTTGTTGCCCATGCTACACACAAGATTTTGTTGGCCATTGCTTAAAAAGCAAGACGATAGAAAACAACAGCGAAAAAAAAAATTGCGATCACTTTCACAACATCACAATTCACAAATGTAATTTTTTATTCTTTATTTCTGAAATCTTCTCCTGCAACATGTATTTTAAACTTGAGTTTGCTTTGTCCATAAATTTTCGAGATAAATGATGATTCTGACCATTGATAACATAAACGGTTCAATCTGTGAAAGAACTTTCTCTGTGTGGGCTTTTCTTTCAATAGACGTATGTCTATTGTTTCCCATGGGTGTAATTTTATTCTTTAGTGATGCGTTTGGTGTTTCCCATGGATGTAAATCACTAAACTAATAGTGATGGTAACTAAGCAAGGGATCAGTAACGCGATTCATGTGCAACAAGTGGAAAGGTCATAGCTATCGTAAAATAAAGCCAAGGGAAAAATCCTCCCAAGAGAAAAGAATCGGACAGCATATGTATCTTATCTTATAATGGAAAAATAGGTCTCATCACAATGAGTGTGGATGAACATTCGCCATCACTGCTAAAAGCATCCAGAAAGAAAAAAAGCAGAATCTAGCCACTACTGATGTTGTGAAGAAAAATATCGCAATAAACTTTGGATGGATGATGAATATATTAAGAAGGGTCGAGAAATTCAAACTCAACAAACATTTCAAATCTTCCATGGACTCAAAAGCTGGGTCGCCAATTGATGGCGAGTCCTAACATATATGAGAAATGGCCGAACGAAGAACAAGAACAACTTCAGCTTTGGGGGACAAATAAAATTCAGGCGGCGGATGGATACTGAGAGAGATGACTGAAGGAAAATTTCATAAATGGAATTGGAAAAGCTGCAAAATGTTCCGTTCAGATTTTTTATTTAATTGGTAAATTTCTAATGCAGTTCGCTAGAAAATGCGGACGGTGCTGTTAAATTCCTGTTAAAAGCCATGTCGGCAATCGGCATTACATGTGGCATCCAAAGGGGCTATTGAAAACAGGGGCTATTGAAAACCTTAAAGTATGTAAAAAAAAAATTGTAAAAAATTTAGAAGAAAGAAATTAAAAAAAAAAGTTGTTTCTTGTTCGAACCTCTACTATCTGTTGGCTCTCTTTCTTTTTGAAATTTGGCAGATCTGATTTTGAAATTTGCCTAATTAAAACAAACATCTCGTAAACCCTGCTTTAGATTTCTCTTGGCTTGTTTGAAATTTTGCAAATCTGAGTTTGATCTTTAACCCTCTTTCGGACTTGAAGTTTTAGTTGTATTCAACTTTGAATCTGGGAAAAAGACCGCGTCTTTCGCTTCGCTTCTTTTTCTCCACCGTCAGCTTGGTGGGAGAGCATCCAGGCATCCTTCACAATTGAAGCCCATCTCTCAATCTGCAGACATCATATTCTGCGACAAAGTTGGAAACCTTACAGCACTCTCATTACATTACATCAATAAGTCAACTATTGGAAAGCACAAGAAATTTCACACAGCCCCAAATGAAGAACCATAGGCAGGGGAGGAGATGGCAAGAGATTGCTCATTATTTATGTGCTTCTTGACCGTCTCTGTCTCTTCAACTTGGCTACCTTCACCACTATAGCCACGTACGCCTTGTCTGTTGCTTGATCCGCAAAGCTGAAATATGCGCGTCTCCAAGCCCTCTTGACCTGCAAAACACCAAAGAAGCCCCAAAACCCCATCGCAAATCCAAGCATTACGACCCCGTAGAACAAGGCCTCTTCAAGCTTATCATCTTCATGTGTATCTTCAGGGCGAGGGATTTTTGGAGGTTGAGGCACCTCGGCTTCGAGGCATTTTCTACTTAGAAGATCACCGCAGAGTAGAGGATTGCCGGCATAAATGGAAGGATAGTCGAGTGTCTGGATTTGATCTCCTCTTGGAATCTGCCCGGTGAAGTTGTTTTGAGATAGGTTGAGGTGGCCCAGAAATGTTAACGCTGAAATGCCCTGCGGAATTGTCCCCGAGAGGTGGTTGTTCGAAAGATCAAGAGATTCGAGTGACGTCATGTTCCCAATGCCAATGGGAATATCTCCAGAGAGAAGGTTGTGGGACAAGTTCAAGCCTTGCAATCCCGCGAGATAAGCAAATTCTTCGGGGATTGACCCGGTCAAATGGTTGCTTGAGAGATCCAAATTGACCACAAGTAGCAGATCAATATTGGTGTATTCATTGTATCGTCCCTTCATGATCTCAACCACATGCTGATCCCGAAAACGATGCAATGCCTGTGAAGATCCAAATGGATTGACTGGATTGAAGTTTATCATGCTGCTCATATTGCCAAGACAACGTGGGATCGTTCCCCTCAAATTGTTCGCTGCCATGTCTAATATTTTCAATCCTAAGAGTGAGCAGAGCTGCGAAGGGATGCTTCCTGTAAACCTATTCTCTCGTAGCCTCAGGATCGACAAGTCACTAAAGCTTTCGCGGAACCAGGTCGGGATGCTACCAGAGAAGCTGTTCTCTCCAAGGTCTAAAATTTCTAGCCTTGTGCAATAACCCAAAGACAGAGGAATCTCCCCATTGAGACGGTTTCCATTCAAGCGTAGGATAGAAATGATGGGTCTCATTGAGCATGGAGGTACTGCGGACGACTTATTGAATGACAAAGTTGAGGGAGATGAAGAACACTTCCAACAGTCAGGAATACTGCCAGATAACTTATTGTTGGCAAGATTCAAAGCAAGCATGCCCATCACAGTACATAACGATGACGGTATTGTACCATTAATTAGGTTATCATTGAGATACAGAAATCCAAATCGGTACATAACACCAATATCTGTCGGAAGAGATCCAGAGATCAAGTTGTGGGAGAGATCCAAAGCCAAACAGTTAGAAGGTAAGCTAGGCAAGGGTCCAGTAATTTGATTGTGAGATAGATCGAGCTGGTAAAACGTCATGTTGGCTAACCAATTTGGCAGGGGCCCAAAAAGGGAAGCATTGGAGAGTTCGATACCGTCGGCTTCCACTTGTGTCCGAATCCATTGGGGAAATGGAGTTCCGAATTTACAAGATCCCATCGAAATGATTTGAAGTTGGAAAGGGGGTATCCAGCTGGGTTTTGCCTTGAAAGTCAAGTTATTATTGTCACTAACATCCAAATACTTGAGCCTTGACATATTAGAAAAATGGATTTCCAAAATCACACCTCCCAAAGAATTGTTACGAAGATCCAGACGCGAGAGATGAGAAAGCTTTCCAAAACTACTGGGTATAGTACCGGTCAAATGATTACTGGCAAGGTACAACTCTTGTAAAGCCTGCAATTTCCCTAATGACTCGGGAATATGCCTCGCCAATTGATTATTAGAAAGATCTAACCATCTCAATGACGACAACCGACCTAATGATGATGGAATGGTCCCATTCAATCCATTATCTGAAAGATCTAGTGTTACCAAGCTCGACAATGACCCGATGACCCTTACCAAAAAAAAGACAATGACCCGATGACACTAGGGATTGAACCGGAGAAGGAATTGGAGGGAAGCAAAATGTGTTTTAAGTTAGTAAAGTGCACTAACCAGTTGGGCAAAGCATCCTTTAGATAATTCTCCCCTATTTCTAGACTCTCTAAGTTATTCTCATTGAGTCCCGACGAATTTCCTTGGGTTGTCGAAATCCCTTCCCCGATTTGGTTAGCGGACAAGCACAATGACTTGAGGAACCGGTGGTTCTTTAAGAATGAGAAGAAGCCTCCTTCAATGCTGTCGAAATAATTTTCCTCGAGATCAAGATGAACAAGGCTTGTAAACTTGTCAAACCACATTGGAATTGATAAGTTGAAAGAGTTCCATGAAAGATCGAGATGTCGGAGAGAAGTCATGTTTTGAAATATAGTGCTCGGGATGGGACCTTCGAAAATATTCATTGAAAGATCGAGGTACTGAAGATGAACAGGAGAAGTAGAATTGGCCAAGTGATTAGAAGACAGATGAAAATTATGTAATCCACATTCTGATAAGCTCAAATGGGATAAAGTTGGGAGCATGCTGATCACCTGCATGAGGACTCTTCCGTTCGCAATCATTGAACCACTCATGTCGAGGTACTTTAGTGACCGAAGATAAGAAATCCACCGGATATCATCCACAACCAAATTTTCATCTTTATTATGAAGATCAAGGACTTCCAACTTGGTGAGATTTCCCAACTGTCGAGGAACCGTCCCACTAAAGTTAGCAAACGACATATTGAGGTACCTCAATTGTTCAATCAAACCGAGGAATTCAGGTATTCTTTCTTGATTGGAATCAATCCCGCTTAAGTCCAAGTGATTCAAGTATCTCAAGTGGAGCAAAGAAGAGTTCAACTCACCAGCCAGGAAGAGCTTCGATTCCATGGGAAAATAAAAACCAGTTTCGTCATTTCTTGGTTGGGGTAATTGGAGCTTGATGACATGGCCATATACACTATCACAAATCACTCCTTCCCATCTGCAGAAATCTTTGTCTTTCCACGAAGAAAGCAAGCCAGATGGATCTAAGAGGCTTTGTCGAAGCTGGAGCAGAGCCTCTCTTTCTTGCTACGAGTGTACGTTGAATTGCTACTGAAGCACACACATGAATTATCTAAAATAAGGAATAGAGTTACTAGCGTGAGCACTTGGGTACAGTATCTCCCCATGAGCAATGAGAGAGAGGATGAATTCATGTTTTAGAGTGGAGGGTTTAAGGGTCCTCTAATCAAACCCAGATCATTTATAGACAAGGGCAGGGAGAGATTTCTCTTTTAATGTGACCAGTTGTGAGTACATACATGCACCTTATGTGTATGCATGTGTATCATGTACATGCAGCACATTTAAGGTCCACATGTGATGGTCATCATCAGGGAGAAAAGGCACATCCACTCTTGCAGTTGGAGTTTGTAAATTGACGACCAGATCCCATCTAGAAGAGAAGTCCAAGTCAATTTGGAAGCAAGTGCAGCACCATTACGGAGATCGCGGACAACTCTGTCCAGTTTTTTGAAGTGCCAGTCCCGGATCAAGTCAGAGTCTTTTGGGTTCGTTTCATTATTATTCATATTAAGGTCGTTTCACGGTGTACATTGCGGGTTCATAAAGATACCATCCGTTTCACATTTTATCTTAACTAAATTTACTAATTTTGAAATAACGATGTTAACTAGTCTTGTTGCCCATAAGGATAATGGTAATGTACTGTTTATCACGATATCACCGAGACACGATTGAAAGAGGTAGAGAGATTAAGTTTGTCTGAGAGATCTAAATTGGAACCGTTAAAAGGTATACATATTGAGTAAGGGCGTGGTAATTTGAATGTGCGACAAATCAAGCCACAAAATTCACATGTTGGCTAACCCATGTAGGCAAAGCCCCCAAAATGGAGGCATTGCAGAGAGAGATGCCATGGTCCTCCACTTGTGTCTGTATCCATTGTGGAAATGTCGATCGAACTTTTACACAAACCCATCCGAATAATTCTAAATTGGACAGTGGACCAGTTGGGATTTGCCCTAAAAGTCGGGTAATTATCGCTAATATCCAAACACTGCAGGCTAGACCTAGGTTATCTGAAGTGTGGATCGCCTGAGTACGGGGAATAAAATATGGGAACGCGGAACTTCGTTTGTACCAAGCATTAGGGGTAGACTTCTTTTAATCAAGTAATTAAGATAAGACATGATTTTGTAGTTATAATAAAGATAATGTGGGCAGTATAATGTGTTTCGAACGTATCTGAGCCTCTGAGTTTCATGTTCAAACAAAAATTACTATTTTCAATAATGTTTTCAAATAAAAAAATATTAGCACGAAAAATATATTTCGGATAAGTAATAAAGATCAGTGAATCAGGACGTTTGAAATGCTCATTTTAGTATATGGGTTTGTTCTCCTCGGTCAGAAAATTAAGGGCCAAAATCACGGAGAGACTTTGCTGTGCATGTGCATTCTATTATTATAAAATGTAACTACCACCGTTTGAGTGTCAATTATAGGTAAGGAAAATACTGACTATTCGCAAATAACACCAGGTCAAGTGAACCTTCTCTCCATCTATGTCGTTAAATCAAGCAACTTCCGGGATAATACCTGTTGATGTCATGAGCGGTTATGAAAATATATATTCTCGTCATGTCCTAATGAAAAAGAAGAGAGGCCACCGATAATACAGTTTATTGAGTCAATTGTGTAGTGTTACTTTCTCCGGATAAAAAAAGAAAGGAATGTAATGTCTGTGGTAGGATTATTTACTGTACATTTATAGATGGAAAAAGCTGATCTTTTAACCTTAATTACATCCATTTCATTCAACTGGTATTGTCACTGGCTTTCCGCATTCTAGTCGAGAACTTGAAATTAACAAGAAGAAATATCAAGCACTTCCAACCAACTACTTCTTATGAATTCCCAAGCTTCTAGCATACTGCAAGGGCTTCAATAGTTTTGCATCAAGAACCAAAGATTGACCAGAACCGTTTCATTTAACGATGGACCTGAGCGTTTGTGGGATCATAGCTCAAGTGACTTCAGGCGGAGCTTGTCTGCTTAGGAGGTGGCTTGGGCATTGGTGCATTAGACAGGAAGCTCTTGAGCATAGTATGTGCCTGGGAGGGGCGACACATTGGCACTTCATGTCCCAAGCCTATTACGGCAACGAACGCCAAGCCTTCATATATCTCGACCCAACCTGCAAGCTGGGAAAGCAAAAGAGTCTAGTTTTAGTCATTGTGAAGGAATTTGTGGAAGCTTTTCTTTAACTTGATTTGAATTGCGTTTACCAGATCGTGATGGTACCAGGGGTACCATTTCTCCTGTACTTTCAGTTTTAGTGCTGCAATGTTACGTTGAGTTGTTGGCAAAGGAAAGGCTGCAACTGTTGTTCCGCTACTCAAGAAATTAGTCATTATGAATGAATTTGTGGAAGCTTTTCTTTAACTTGATTTGAATTGCCTTTACCAGATCGTGATGGTACCAGGGGTACCATTTCTCCTGTACTTTCAGTTTTAGTGCTGCAATGTTACGTCGAGTTGTTGGCAAAGGAACGGCTGTTGTTCCGCTACTCAAGAAAAAGGCAATAATCCATGTGAATAGACACTCAACGCCACAAACAACGATAAGACAAAAGACACCGTTGTGATGAATTAGAAGAAATGTTGGTTTCGCCATATGTATGAATGTTTGTGCACTAATCCTACCAAATTATTGTATCATAGGTAAATCTCAAGTCTATCCAGCATGTTATATGATAGATTCTATATGCAGCACACTAAAGGTCCACTATCATAATTATGGTAAGGAAGAAAAGGCACATCCACTCTTGGAATTGAAGTCTTTAAATTGATGACTGGACCCCATCTAGAACAGAAGACCAAGTCAACTTGGAAGGAAGTCTTTTGATTCCTTGTCATTATTCATAATAGTTGTTTTTTTTATAAATGCGTGTTTATAAGACACCGTCCATTTTAAGTTAAGATCTTAATCAAATTAACAATTTCGAAATAATGATCTTGACTAGTTATGTTGCCCATGCTATGCACATTGTTGGCTATTGCTTAAAAAGCAAAACAATGAAAACAAACGGAGAAGCCATATCGTAATCACTTTCACAACATCACAAAGGCAGAAGGACACTATTGGTGCCATAACTTGTGTACGGCGATCACTTTGGTGCCATAACTTTTTTTCGTATCACTTTGGTGCTAAAATCGGAAAAAATAGATCACTTTAGTGACTCCAGCTAAAATTCCGGCCAAAAAGCTGACGTGGCATTTATTTTTTTTAAAAAAATAATTTAACTTGTACACGTGGAAATTATGTGGCTTTTTTTTGAATTTTTGAATTTTTTTTTCTTTTTTTATTTCATTTTCTTCTCCGGCGAGGGAAGCCCTCGCCGGCGTCGGGCGAGGGCGGCCC
Source organism: Syzygium aqueum (assembly GCA_031216185.1). Taxonomy (NCBI): domain Eukaryota; kingdom Viridiplantae; phylum Streptophyta; class Magnoliopsida; order Myrtales; family Myrtaceae; genus Syzygium; species Syzygium aqueum. The sequence continues at coordinate 24,753,649 of CM062231.1, forward strand.
TCGCCTGGCGTCGGGCGAGGGCGAGCCCTCGCCTGCGTCAGGCGAGGGCTGCCCTCGCCGGCGTCGGGCGAGGGCGGCCCTCGCCTGGGCCGGCGAGGGAAGCCCTCGCCTGCGTCGGGCGAGGGCCGCCCTCGCCGGCGTCGGGCGAGGGCCGCCCTCGCCGGCGTCGGGCGAGGGCCGCCCTCGCCTGGGCCGGCGAGGGAAGCCCTCGCCGGCGTCGGGCGAGGGCGGCCCTCGCCGACGTCGGGCGAGGGCGACCCTCGCCTCGCGCCAGGCGAGGGCCGCCCTCGCCGGAGAAGAAGGAAAAAAAATAAAAAAAATTAAAATTTAAGTGTTATTTTCCCTTTTTTCTTATTATTTTAATATAATTTTTATTTTTCTAAAAAAATACACGTCAGCATTAAATTTTATTTTTAATGCTGACTGGACCTCTCCGGCGAGCCATGTCAGCGCCACGTAGAATTTCCGGCAAGCCACGTCAACGTTGGCACCAAAGTGATCGTTTTTCAAAAAAGTTAGCACCAAAGTGATCCGAAAAAAAGTAATGGCACCAAAGTGATCGCCGTACACAAATTATGCCATCAATAGTGTCCTTCTGCCACATCACAAATGTAGTTTGATTCTTTATTTCCGAACCCTTTTCCAGTAACATCTATCTTTAACTTGAGTTTGCTTGACCATTAATTTTCAAGATAACTAATTATTTGCTCCATAGGAAATATAAGCGATTAGTCTGTTAAAGAAACTTTCTTTTTGTTGGCTTTTCTTTCAATAGATGTATGTTAATCGAGAGAAAATCAATTGCATATTAATATTGTCCAACTTTCCTATAATAAAATTATTATTTTCATAAATATTTCTACCTGATAATACTCATCTTCTGTGCCTCACTTTATTCGTGGTCTAAGTAAGATGGTATAATAAAGTTTAAATGTATCTTTTCAAAAGAAGATGAGATAGAAGCGATATTCTGTTTTTAAATTTAGCGGTCACATGGTATCCATACCAGTATTAGCGCACCTCAACCAGTTCATTTACCCGAATAATCTTAAAGGTGTACTCCCCCCACTTTGGCCTGGTGCATTCAAAATTTTATTCTTAAAGTGCTCACAACAATACTTGAAACTAAGAGACAAGGAGAGAAGCAAACTTTGTTACCATTTAAGCCAACACCTTATTGAGGAAGTCATATTTTTTTTGCCTTGCAAAATTTTTGCAATGGTTATATGTTTGTAGAATGCTCCATAACAAATTATTTCTACAATCTTTTGTGAGCCCAGAAGAGAAAGATAAGGCCAAAAATAAAAATAAAAAATGTGGGTAGGTGTCAATTTAGAGATGGCCATTGCTTATTTTTGCAATTACTTTAAAGAAAAGAAAATTACCAAAAACATATGAAAGTTGGAGATAGCCTAAAAGAGAGAGAAAAGGCAAAAAATTAAAAAAACAAAAAACAAAATGGGTAGTGGGTCTCAAAAGGTCGACCAGGTCCAACTCTTTCCCTGAAAATCGATTGAATAAAAATAATAAATAAGCACCACAAATTTAAGATAGAATCAAATTGAAGCAAAGTCAAATTTCATTATCTCGACTTTGCTTGGTATCAGTTGGCCAAGGTAGAGTGTTCAGAGACAGAGTTGTGGGAGAAATCAAGCGACAAAAGCGACATGTTAGGCTAACTATCTGGGCAAAGCCCCCAAAAATGGTGCCTTTTGAGAGAGATATTCCGTGGTCCTCCACTTGTGTCTCCATCCATTGTGGAATGTTGCTCCAAATTTGACGGAATCCATCCGAATGATTCCAAGTTGGAAAAAGGCCACTTGGGATCTACCCTAAAAGTCAAGTAAATTATCGCTAACATCCAAATATTTCAAGCTGGGAGTGGGGACGTATAATTTCAAATGTGCGTTTCAACTCCCACGTCCTGCAAGAGATAGGGCAAAAGCCTGAAAATGAGTTGAGAGTTAGAGTAAGACAGACAAAAAAAAAAAAAAGCTAGACCTAGGTTACTTGGAGTGTGGACCGGTACGTGGAACGAAAAAGGGTTCGCGGAATTGTTACTTGTAAAAAATGTAGTCCAATAAGGGTGGACTTTTACTGATCATGTAATTAGGATAAAACATGATTTTGTAGTTACGATATAACATAATATAGGTGGTATAATGCATTTTTAACGTATCTGAACCACTAAGTTTCATGTTCAAACAAGAATTACTATTTTTAATAACGTTTTCCGATACAAAGATATTATCATGCAAAATATATATCGGGTAAGTAATAACGATTAGTGTATTGGAACATTCGCAGTGCTCATTTTAATCTGTCCGGACCCTAGAATTTTGCCTGCTTCCCTACCCGTCCCAATTATCCCAGAATTGGAGGCCCGTTTAAATCTGTCCGGACCAGCCCTAATTAACAGGTATCTTGTACTATGACCATCGGCCACATAAAATGCGAGAAAAGAAGCCGAGTAGAAATCGAATTTGGCTGAAAAGAGAGAGCGGAGAGTATAGTTCGGCACGCGAAAATACAGTAGAAAGAGTAGTGTTTTGCGAATTAGACCTCACAGCATGTTAATTACATTACATTGATAAGCAAAGTAATGGAAGGGAAGAGATCACAGGAGCACAAGTTCTAAATACACCCGAAATGAAGAACCAAAGGCAGGGGAGAGGGCACGAGATTGCTGATTTCTCGTGCGGTGTGGTTACATAACATGCACCTGATGTGGATGCAAGTGTACCGTCTCAAACGATGTATGTGTAGCACATGTAAGGTCCACATACCATAATCACAGTCATAGAAGAGAAGGCACGTCCGTTCTTGTAAGTGGAGTTTGTAAGTTAATGCCAGGGCCCCATCCAGAAGAGAGAATTCAACCACTACAGATTAGTTTAAGTGAAAAGCAGCTCAATTAAGGAGATCGTGGGACACTACGCTCAATTTTTGCAGTGCCGGACACGGACCTAAGTCAAGTCTTTCGGGTAAATGATTGTTTCTCTGTATAAATGCGTGTCTATAACGACACCGTCCATTTCACGTCATGAGTTTTATTAAATTACCAATGTTAAAATGACAATTTCAACTGGTCTTGTTGCCCGTGCTACGCACAGGATATTGTCGGTCATTGCCGAAAAGCAAGACAATAGGAAACAACAGCCAAGAACATACTGCGATCACTTTCACAGCATCGCAAATGTAAATTTTGATTGTTTATTTCTTAATTCTTCTCCCACAACACCTATTTCAAACTTGAGTTTGCTTCATCCATAAATTTTCAAGATAAATGGTGATTTCGACCATAGAAAACATTAACAGTTCAATCTGTAAAGGAACTTTTTCTATGTAGGCTTTTCTTTCAATAGACTTCTGTCGATTGTTTCCCATGGATGTAATTTGATTCTTTAGTTATGCGTTTAGTGTTTCTTATGAATGTAAATCACTAAACTAATAGTGATGGTAATTGAGCAAGGGATCAATAAGGCAATTCATGTGTAGCAAGTGAAAGGGTCAGAGGACCATTCCTACATATAAACTACACTAAGAAACTCAGAGCTATCACAAAAATAAAATGCTCCCAAAAGAAAAGAATCGGATAGCATATGTATCTTATCTTATAATGAAAAAACAGGTCTGATAATGAGTGGGGATAAACATTCGCGATCACTGCTAATAGCATCCAGAAAAGACAGAATCTAACCACCACCTTTGTTGTAGAGAAAAATGTAGCCACGAGCTTTGGATGGATGATGAATATGAGAAGGTTGAGGAATTCAAACTCTATAGACAATTCGGACAAAATGCCTAGCTGAGACTGGAGACGAGCATGGTTGATTTTTAGCAGAGAGACCAAAGGTCATTCATGAAGAGGAAGTAATGAGAAGCTAAGGGTACGACTTAGCCATCAATTTCGATCCTCTTAGATTGGATATCATCAAGAGGCCTCTGAGCTCCAAAAACATAGAAGAATCGAGAATCGAGGTAAAATATAAACAGAATCGAAGGATTAAAACACATTTTGGAAAATTACTTCGACGAGTCTCTAGGATATATGGGACGATCATAAACAACATTTCTCTTCTTTTTTTTTTGGATCGAAACACATTCGTCGTTTAGAAAGCAAGTAGATGCGCAGAAATCCAACAATCCGAAGTAGTTTAGAAAACAACTCGTGTTCAAGTAAACTTAAGCAAATTAAGATGGTGACCGCAGGTATAGCTAAATTTGATAAAGTAACCTGAAATTAATCTTTATGTAAGGTTAAACTCAGATTCCATACAGTCGCTGACAATACATAAGCCTCCAGGCAAACTCATCATGTCCAAAATTTGAGAATCGGAACTATCCCCATTTTCAATGGGCAAATCAGCACGGTCACCTTCGAATTCAGCTTTCTTTGCGGAAGGAAGGAAACAAACAACTTCAGCTTTAGGGGACAAGCAAAATTCATTCTGCGGTTGGATCCTGAGAGAGACAACAGAAGTAAATACTCACAAATGGAATTGGATAAGCTGCAAAATTTAGTTGGCATTCCATGCGGATGGGGCAGTTAAATTCCTGTTAAACGCCGTGTTGGCATTCCATGCGGCAACCTACTATTGAAAACCTTAAAATAATTAAATCAAAAAATATCTGTCGAAATTTTAGAAGAAAGAAACTGTAAAAAAAAAAAACGGAAACCGAAGTTGTTTCCTAGTTTGAACCTAGGGATTTTGGAATTGGCTGATCTACAATCTTTAACTCTCTTTCTTTTTGAATTTTGGCAGATTAGATTCTGAAATTTGCCTAATTAAAAAAAATATTCCATAAACCCTTGCTTTAGATTTCTCTTCGCTTGTTTGAAATTTTCACAGCCCTCTTTTGGGCTTGAAACTTTGTTGTGTTCAAGTTGGATTGTAACGGTGGAGAGCACTCGTGCATCTTTCACAATGGAAGCCTATATCTCTCAGTATGTAGACATCATATTCTATGACAAAGTTGGAAAACCTCACAGGAACCGCATACTAATTTCCATGTTGAACCTGTTTTCCTGAAAATTGATTGAATAAAAATAATAAATGGAGCACCCCAATTTTACTGTAGAATCAAATCGAATCAAAGTCCACTTTCATTATCTCGACTTCGTTTGATCTCAGTTCTCCATGCTAGACTGGGAGAGATCAAGCCACAAAAGTGACATGTTAGGCTAACCATCGGGACAAAGCCCCACAAATGGAGGCATTTGAGAGAGATTTGCCATGGTCATCCACTTGTGTCTCCATCCACCGTGGAAATGTTGCTCCGAAACCCATCCGAAGGATTCCAAGTCGGAAAGGGGGACACTTGGGATCCGCCCTAAAAGTCAAGTAGATTATGGTTACCTGGAGTGCGGCCCGGTACGTGGGACGAAAAAAGGGATCGTGGAACTGTTGCTTGTCAAAAAAGTGGTACGAAAAGGGTGGACTTCTGTTGATCATATAATTAGGATGAGACACGATTTTGTAGTTACGGTATCGATAATATAGGGAGTATAATGCGTTTTTAACGTATCTAAACCACTAAGTTTCATGTTTGAACAAGTATTACTATTGTTAATTATGTTTTTCGATACAAAAATATTAATATAAAATATATTTTGGGTAAGTAATAAAGATTAGTATACTGGACCGTTCAGAATGTTTATTTTAGTATATGGGTGTATTCTCATTTTATATAGGTTGTCCTGTGCACCCGGGGTTTACGTGCCGTGAGAAGGACGAGTGCATTCATCTATCATATCTAATAATTGTGAGGAATCCATGGCTTTGGTTTTCAATCCTTTCAATCAAAGTTCATGAAAATGAAAGTCCAAGTATAACTTATACGCCAAGTCGAGTCAACGTTAATCACTTTTTAAAGTTCATGAAAATGAAAGTCCGTAGATAACAAGTCGAAGTTATCGTTCTATGACTTTACAAATAATTTACTTGACTTAGGTTATTCTTCAGGCTAGACTTAGGTTGCGCGTGTAGAGTAGTAGTCATGCCTCGCTATCAGGATCACAGCTTAAAAGTTGAAAGAGACGTGTTTTGCCTTTGCCCACTGCTGTAAGCCGATAACAGTAACACCGACTCGTACCATTATCATTTTTCTCCAGCCGAACCGGTCAGTGTCCATGTTGATTTGGTTGCATACATTTCTTTCTTTGACAAGTAAATATCGTGTACTCGCAAAACCCCATCAACTGCAGGACAAACTGTTTTACTTCCCTAAACATTTCGGCAAAAGCTTCAATTGAGCCAATAATGTCCCAGAACCCAGTACAAGACTAATGTGACGCTGGCAAATGGCAATCCGCAATTAACTGCAAGCCAAGTGAACGCTCTCTCTCTCTCTACGAAATCAAGCAACTTCCCGGATGGTACATGTCGATTTCGTGATCGATTCTAAAAATATTCTGGTCGTATTCTATTAAAAAAGAACTTCACAATTATACCATTTATCGAGTAGATTGTACGATAAAACAAAGGCAATGTAATGTCTATCGTATAATTTTTTACTGTCAATTTATAGGAAGGAAAGGGCTGATTTTTTTACCTTAATAACATCGATTTCATTCAACAAGTGAGTTTCTAGCTTTCTGCATTGTAGTCGAGAACTTGGAATTAACAAGAAGAAACATAGAGCGCTTCCAACTATTTACTTCTTACGAATTTCCATGCTTCTGGTATTATGAAAGCGCTTCGCTAGTTTGCAATCAAGTACAAGCATTGGCCTCAACCGTTTCATCTAATAATGGACGTGAACATTTTGTTGGATCATCTAATAATCCGTGAAACGATCGCAATCATCATCATGAACATATAAGTTTTTCCACAAACACATAAAATGGCCTCTACAGCAGCGTCATCATTGTCCTTCTTCCTATGGAAAAGTACCAAAAAAGTCTTAAACCTTTTGCATTTATACCAATTTAGTCCTAAATATTTTTTTTTGTTGGTAACCCAGGGAACCCCCGCACGGCCGACAGCCGGGAGGTAAACCCTGGGGGCGACACGTGCTAGCCACCGTCCTAAATATTTTTTTATGCCAATTCAATCTTAAATTTTTTGTATTGATGCCAATTCAGTCATAAACTTTTTTGTCTTTATACCAATTCAGTCCTTCCGGTCAATTTTGGCTGGATTTTGCTGACGTGGACGCCGGCCGATCACCGGCGCTGACGTTGACAACTTCTAACAATATTTTTTTGAATTTTTATTTATTTATTTTCTTTTTTTCCCTTCCCCCTCCTTCCTCCGGTCGGTCGCTGGTCCGGCGATCGATTAGAGGCCAAAGGCCGGCTAGGACCCTCGTCGGCCACTGGCATGATCTCGTCGGTGGCCGGCGATCGGCTGGAGGAAGGAGGGGGGAGGGAAAAAAATAAAAAAAAATTCAAAAAATATTAAAATATTATTAAAAGTTCACGTCAGTGCCGGTGATCGGCCGCCAATTGGCCAGCGTCCACATCAACAAAATCCGGCCAAAATTGGCCAGAAGGACTGAATTTGCACAAAGACAAAAATGTTTAGGATTGAATTGACAGTAATACAAAAGATTTAGGACTGAATTGATTCTAAAAAAATGTTTAGGACTAAATTGGCACCAACGCAAAATGTTTAAGACTGAATTGGTACCAAAAAAAGGTTTAGAACTAAATTGGCACAAATGAAAAAGGTTTAGGACTTTTTTGGCACTTTTCCCCTTCTTCCTCTCGTCACTAAGCATGAACAAATCAACTCAATTAAGTTGTCTTCCCAACTCTGCTTCCTATTAGTGTCGGAATATGTCTCGAGTTTGAGCCCGTAAGCTAAATTCTAAATTCACATAGAAGATTTCCTATTTGGGAATTTGAATGTACAAATAAACAATGGACCTCTGAATTCGAAAATTAAAAACTTTAAAGGAATGTCCAAATGGGACTAAGGTTCAGAATTAATTAGGGATTTCAACTTTCCAAGTTTGAGTTGGATTCGGCAAGGCCTAGAGTTCCCCGTTTAATATATAAAATAAGCAACACTCCTTTGGGAGTTAGCCTTGTTGATGCGCCGTTGATGGAGAGTTCTCGGGTCTGTGGAATTCTCGTACAATTGGTGGAGAATAATTCGTGAATTACGTTTTGACAAAACAAAATTCGCCATTTACGTCCCATGAAGTTGGTGATCAAGCCGTGACACCTGTAATAAGATTTGGGAATTCCTTTGTGAAATCAATAGATGTTTCGCGAGAAATTATCAGGGCTAAACATTATAAGGTGTAATTAGCGGCAAAAATATATTGAGAGTATTTTTTTTTTGTTGGAAATATTGAGTGTTTGAGTGCCTTGAACGTTGCTATAATCTCCATTATATCGGTTGAGAGTGTTAAGCGAGGAACTATCGGGGCTAAAGATCTTAACTAATCTTAGCACATGGGATTTTGTTGGCCATTGCTTAAAAGGCAAGACAATAGAAAACAACAGCAAAAAACATATTGGGATCACTTTCACAACGTCCCAAATGTAATTTTTTATTCTTTATTTCTGAATTCTTCTCCCACAACACCCATTTTATACTTCAGTTTGCTTCGTCCATAAATTTTCAAGATAAACAATAATGTTGACCATGGATAACATAAATGGTTTGATCTGTAAAAGAACTTTCTCTGTGTAGGCTTCTCTTTAAATAGATGCATGTTGATTGTTTCCCATGGATGCAATTTGATTCTTTAGTTATGCTTTTCGTGTTTCCCATGGATGTAAATCACTAAACTAATAGTGATGGTAAGTAAGCAAGGGATCAGTAATGCAATGCATGTGCAGCAAGTGAAAGGGTCATAGGACCATTCCAATATATAAACCAACACTAAGAAACTCAGACAATGAGTGGGGATTTACATTCGCAATCACTGCTAATCAAGAAAAAATGAATCTAACGACCAACTATGTTGTAAAGAAAAATGGAGCAACAAGCTTTGGATGGATGATGAATATGAGAAGGGTTGAGGAATTCAAACTCTATATACAATTCAGAGATAAAGCCTAGTATAGACTGGAGAAGAACACGGTTGATTTTTAGAAGAGAGATCAAAGGTCATTCACGAAGAGGAAGATATGAGGAGCTAAGGGTACGACTTTGCCATCAATTTTGATACTCTTAGATTGGATTTCATCAAGATGGGTCTGAGCTAAAAAGACAGAAGAATCGAGGTAAAATATAAACAGAATCGAAGGAAGAAAACACAGTTTTGGCAAATTACTTCAACAAGTTTCTAGGATAGACGGGATGATCAGAGACTGCCAACATTCCTTGTTAAATAAAGTAAGTAGTTGCGCAGAAAACCCACGATTCAAAGTAGCTTAGAAAACAACTCGTGTTCAAGTAAAAACTTCAGCAATTTCAGATGGTGAACGCAGGTATAGCTGAACTTGATAAAGCAACCCGAATTTTGTTTTTATGTAAGGTTAAATTCAGATTCTATACAATTGCTGACAATAGATAAGCTTCCAGGCAAACTCATCTCGTCCAAACTTTGAGAATCGGAAGTATCTCCATTTTTTATTTTATTTTTGGTCAGAAGAAGTATCTCCATTTTAAATAGACGCAAATCAGCGCCTTCACCTTCGACTTCAGCTTCTTGGCCAAAGGAAGAACACAAAACAACTTCAGCTTTAGGTAACAAGTAAAATTCAGGCTACGGAAGGATACTGAGAGAGACAACAGAAGGAGAAATTCATAAATGGAATTGGAGAAGCTGCAAAATGTTCCGTTGAGATTTTTGATTTAGTTGGTAAATTTCTAATCCGTTTGCTAGAAAATGCGGATAAGGGGCTGTTACATTCCAGTTACAAGCCATGTCCGCATTACATGTGGCATCCTAATGGGCTATTGAAACCTTAAAGTAATTAAATGAAAATATTTCTAAAAAATTTAGAAGAAAGAAATTAAATGCTTGGAATTGTTCCCAGGCATGAAATCAAAAAGAATCATTTCTGAGCAGAATCAGTTTCCAGGCATATAATCGTTGCCATGTGCACCCTAATATTGTCCAACTTTCCTATAATTTTCATAAATATTTCTACCTGATAATACTCACCTTCTGTGCCTCACTTTATTCGTGGTCTAAGTAAGATGGTATAATAAAGTTTAAATGTATCTTTGCAAAAGAAGATGAGATAGAAGCGATATTCTATTTTTAAGTTTAGCGGTCATGTGGTATCCATACCAATATTCACGCACCTTAACCGGTTCATTTACCCGAACGATCTTAAAAGTGTACTCTCCCCACATCGGCCTGGTGCATTCAAAAGTTTACTCTTAAAGTGCTCACAACAATACTTGAAACTAAGAGACAAGGAGAGAGGCAAACTCTATTACCATTTAAGCCAACACCTTATCGAGGAATTCATATTTTTATAGCCATGCAAAATTTTTGCAATGGTTCTATGTTTGTAGGATGCTCCATGACAAATTATTTCTACGATCTTTCGTGAGCCCAGAAGAGAAAGATAAGGCCAAAAATAAAAATAAAAAATGTGGGTATACGAAAAACATATGAAATTTGGACATGGCCTAAAAGAGAGAGAAAAGGCAAGAAAAATAAACAAAATGGGTAGCAGGTCTCAGAAAGTGAACCATGTCGAACTTTTTTCTCGAAAATCGATTGAATAAAAACTAATAAATTAAGCACCACAAATTTAAGTTAGAATCAAATCGAATCAAAGTCAAATTTCATTATTTCGACTTCGCTCGGTCTCGGTTGGCCATGCTAGAGTGTTCAGAGATGGAGTTGCGGGAGAAATCAAGCCACAAAAGTGACATGTTAGGCTAACCATCCCAGCAAAGCCCCAGAAATGGAAGCATTTGAGAGAGATACGCCAGCGTCCTCCACTTGTGTGTCCATCCATTGTGGAAATGTTGCTCCGAATTTGACGGAACCCACCCGAAGGATTCCAAGTTCGGAAAGGAAGTCGCTTGGAATCTGCCCTAAAAGTCAAGTAAATTATCGCTAATATCCAAATACTTCAGACTAGACTTAGTTTACTAGGTGTGTGGACCGGTACGTGGAATGAAAAAGGGAAGGCAGAACTATTACTCGTCAAAACTGCGGTACGATTAGGGTGGACTTCTGTTGATTATGTGATTAGGATAAGATCTGATTTTGTAGTTATAATATAGATGATATAGGAAGTATAATGTGTTTCTAAAGTCTTTGAGCCACTGGGTTTCATGTTCAGCGAAAAATTACTATTTTTAATTATGTTTTCCAATACAAAAATATTATTATGAAAAATATAGTTCGGGTGAGTAATAACAATTAGTATATTGAAACGTTCACAATTCTCATTTTAATTTATGGGTGGGTTCTTATCTCATAGGATATCCTGTGCATCCGAGATCTTCGGGCCGCGTGAGAGACGAATGCATGCATCTAGCATATCTAATAATAATAAGGAATATAATGTATTGCTTTGGCTTTCAATTACAATAAAGAAAGAGTTTACATGCTCCTTTGGCAATGTTAATCGCTTTTTAAAGTTCCTGAAAAAATTTCGACCAAAAAAAAAAAGTTCCTGAAAATGAAAGTCCGCGTCCAAGGCGAAGTCAACTTTTTATGACTTTTAGAATAAGCTCTTCCGTCATAAGTAAACATCGTGTATTCGCATTTCCCAGAACTCCAGCAACCGTGGCAGGACAAAACCCGCCACTCATCCTACTTCTTACTATTCTAATTCGTTTGAATGTCAGTAAATTCTTGATTATATCGATAATTTCGAAAAAGTTGGTAATTTCCTAATTTATTGTAATATTAGTGAACAGTATATAGTGTCAGAAGTTTATAGACCATGCCTGTAGAACTCGAAAAATCTTGGCAACGTACTAATTAGTTAGGAGATTGGTAAATTCATTATCGAGGTAGTATACTACTAAAAATACTTGTGAAATTTCAAAGAAGTTGGTAAGTTACAATTTTTAGTGAGATATTGGTATATACTAATTATATTGTGGACAAATCACCAGGGATACTTGTAGAATTTCAGAGGACTTTAGAAATTTAGTTATTTGTTTTGTCATTAGTGAAATCCTTATAAGCAAGTTACTGGGCGTTACCTCTAACCAGGATGCTTGGAAAATCACCAGCAACTTTAAAATTCTACCAACACGGAAAGTTTCTGGTTATGGATCGGAAGAACCCTAGAATTGGAAGCCCATCGTTGTTGAGGCCCATTTAAATCTGTCTGGACCGGCCCTAATTAACAGGTATCTTAAACTGTGACCTTCGGCCACATAAATTTGAGAAAAGAAGCTGAGTAGAAATCGAATAGGCAAGTGGCCTTGTTGGTAAAGGAATTGGAGGGCGAGGACGCTAGTATCACAGGTGTGGGGTTCTACTCCACCGCTCTGCAAGAGGCGGAGCAAAAGTCAGAGAGAGAGGAGAGTTAGAGATACGACAGACAAAAAAAATTGAATTTGACTGAAAAAAAAAAAGAAAGCAGCAAGCATAGTTTGACATGGGAAGAGACACTTGACAGAGTAGTGTTTTGCGAGTTAGACCTCACAGCATGCTAATTACATTACATTGATAAGCAAACTAATGGAAAGGAAAAGATCACACGAGCACAAGAAATTTTATACACCCAAAATGAAGAACCAAAGGTGGGGAGAGGGCACGAGATTGCTCATCTCTCATGCGGTGTGGTTACATAACATGCACCTCATGTGGATGCATGTGTACTGTCTCAAAGGATGTATGTGCAGCACATGTAAGGTCCACGTATCATGATCATAGTCATAGAAGAGAAGGCACATCCATTCTTGCAATTGGAGTTTGTAAAATTGATGACTGGTCCCCATCCTGAAGAGAGAATTCGACCTCTACAAATTAGTCCGAGCGAAAAGCTCCTCCATTGAGGAGATCGTGGGACACTGCGCCCAACTTTTGCAGTGCCGGACACGGACTAAGTAAAGTCCTTTGGTTGTTTTTCCATGTAAATGCGTGTCCATAATGACACCGCCCATTTCACGTTATGATTTTTACTAAATTACCTGAAATAATGATCTTAACTAATCTTGTTGCCTGTGCTATGCGCAAGATTTTGTTGGCCATTGCTTTAAAAGCAAGACAATAGAAAACAACAGCGAAAAACATATTGCGGTCACTTTCACAACATCACAATTCACAAATGTAATTTTTTATTCTTTATTTCTGAATTCTTCTCCCGCAACATCTATTTTAAACTTGAGTTTGCTTTTTCCATAAATTTTCAAGATAAATGATGATTTCGACCATAGGTAACATAAACGGGTCAATCTGTAAAAGGAACTTTCCCTATGTGGGCTTTTCTTTCAATAGACGTAGGTCGATTGTTTTCGATGGATGTAATTTGATTCTTTAGTTATGCTAATGGTGTTTCCCATGGATGTAAATCACTATACTAATAGTGATGGTAACTAAGCAAGGGATCAGTAACGTAATTCATGTGCAGCAAGTGAAAGAGTCATAGCCATCATAAAATAAAACAAGGGAAAAATCCTTTCAAGAGAAAAGAACGGACCGCATATGTATCTTATCTTATAATGGAAAAAAAAAGGTCTCACAATGAGTGGGGACGAACATGCGCAATCGCTACTAAAAGCATCCAGAAAAAACAGAATCTAAGCACCAGCAATGTTGTAAAGAAAAATGTTGCAACAAGCTTTCGATGGATGATGAATATATTAAGAAGGGTCGAGGAATTCATACTCAACAAACATTTCAAATATTCCATAGACTCAAAACCTGGGTCGCCTATTGATAACGAGTCCTAACGTATATCAGAAATGGCCCAAGGAAGAACGAGAGAACAACTTCAGCTTTAGGGGACAAGTAAAATTCAGGCGGCGGATGGATACGGAGAGAGACGACGGAAGGAAAATTCATAAATCGAATTGGAAAAGCTGCAAAATTTTCCGTTGAGATTTTTGATTTAGTTGGTAAATTTCTAATGCCGTTTGCTAGAAAATGGGGATATGCGGCTGTTAAATTCCTGTTAAAACCATTTCGGCAATCGTCATTACATGTGGCATCCAAATGGGCTATTGAAAAAAGGGGCTATTGAAAGCCTTAAAGTATGTAAAAAAAAATTGTAAAAAATTTAGAAGAAAGGAATTTATAAAAGAAAAAAACAAAAAGTTGTTTCTAGTTCGAACCTCTACTTTCTATTAGCTCTCTTTCTTTTTGAAATTTCGCAGATGTGATGTTGAAATTTACCTAATTAAAACAAACATCTTATAAACCCTGCTTTAGATTTCTCTTGGCTTGTTTAAAATTTTGCAAACCTGCATTTGATCTTTAACCCTCTTTCGGACTTGAAATTTTAGTTGTATTCTTTGAATCAGGGAAAAAGACCGAGTCTTTCGCTTCACTTCACAATTGAAGCCCATCTCTCAATCTGCAGACATCATATTCTTGGAAAAAGTTGGAAACCTCACGGCACTCTTATTACATTACATCAATAAGCCAACTATTGGAAAGCACGAGAAATTTCACACACCCCCAAATGAAGAACCAAAGGCAGGGGAGGAGAGGGCAAGAGATTGCTTCTTGTTTATGTGCTTCTTGACCGTCTCAGCCTCTTCAACTTGGCTACCTTCACCGCGATAGCCACATATGCCTTGTCTGTTGCTTGATCCGCAAAGCTGAAATATGCACGTCTCCAATCCTTCTTGACCTGCAAAACTCCAAAGAAGCCCCAAAACCCCGTCGCAAATCCAAGCATTACGACCCCGTAGAACAAGGCCTTTTCAAGCTTATCCTCTTCACGTGGATCTTCGGGGTGAGAGATTTTCGGAGGTTGAGGCGCCTCGGCATCGAGGCATTTTCTTCTCAGAAGATCACCGCAGAGTAGAGGATTGCCAGCATAAATGGAAGGATCGTTGAGTGTCTGGATTTGATTTCCTCTTGGAATCTGCCCGGTGAAGTTGTTTTGAGATAGGTTGAGGTGGCTCAGAAATGTTAACGCTGAAATGCCCTGCGGAATTGTCCCCGAGAGGTGGTTGTTCGAAAGATCAAGAGATTCGAGTGACGTCATGTTCCCAATGCCAATGGGAATATCTCCAGAGAGAAGGTTGTGGGACAAGTTCAAGCCATGCAATCCCGCGAGATAAGCAAATTCTTCGGGGATTGATCCGGTCAAATGGTTGCTCGAGAGATCCAAATTGACCACAAGACCCAGATCAATCCTGGTGTATTCATTGTCTCGTCCCTTCATGGTCTCAACCACGAGCTGATCCCACAAAGGATAGAATGGCCATGGAGATCCAAATGGATAGACTCGATTGAAGTTTATCATGCTGCTCACATTGCCAAGACAACGTGGGATCGTTCCCCTCAAATTGTTCCCAGCCATGTCTAATATTTTCAATCCTGAGAGTGAGCAGAGCTGCGGAGGGATGCTTCCCGTAAACCTATTCTCTCGTAGCCTCAGGATCGACAAGTAACTAAAGCCTTCACTGAACCAGGTCGGGATACTACCAGAGAAGTTATTCTCTCCAAGGTCTAAAATTTCTAGCCTTGTGCAATAACCCAAAGACACAGGAATCTCCCCATTGAGACGGTTTCCATTCAAGCGTAGGATAGAAATGACGGGTCTCATTGAGCATGGAGGTACTGCGGACGAATTATTGAATGACAAAGTTGAGGGAGATGAAGAACACCTCCAACAGTCCGGAATACTGCCAGATAGCTTATTGTTGGCAAGATTCAAAGAAAGCATGCCCATCATAGTACACAACGATGACGGTATTGTACCATTAATTAGATTATCATTGAGATTCAGAAATTCAAATCGGTACATAACACCAATATCTGTCGGAAGAGATCCAGAGATCAAGTTGTGGGAGAGATCCAAAAAGAAACAGTTAGAAGGTAAGCTAGGCAAGGGTCCAGTAATTTGATTGTGAGATAGACTGAGCTGGTAAATGGTCATGTTGGCTAACCAATTTGGCAGGGGCCCAAAAAGGGAAGCATTGGAGAGCATGATATTTTCGGCTTCCACTTGTGTCCGAATCCACTGGGGAAATGGAGTTCCGAATTTACAAGAGTTTAGCACAATGAATAGAAGTTGGAAAGGGGGTATCCAGCTGGGTTTTGCCTTCAAAGTCAAGTTATTATTGTCACCAACATTCAAAAGCCGGAGCATTGACATATTAGAAAAATGGATTTCCGAAATCACACCTCCCAAAGAATTATTTTCAAGATTCAGATCAAAGAGATGAGAAAGCTTTCCGAAACTACTGGGTATAGTGCCGGTCAAATGATTACTGGCAAGACACAAAACTAGTAAAGCCCGCAATTTTGCTAATGACTCGGGAATATGCCCCGCCAATTGATTGTTAGAGAGATCTAACCATCTCAATGACGACAACCGACCTAATGATGATGGAATGGTCCCATTCAATCCATTATATGAAAGATCTAGTGTTACCAAGTTCGACAATGACCCAATGACACTAGGGATTGAACCGGAGAAGGAATTTTTGGGAAGCATAATGTATTTTAAGTTAGTAAAGTGCACTAACCAGTTGGGCAAAGCATCCTTAAGATAATTCTCCCCTATCTCTAGACTCTCTAAGTTATTCTCATCGAGTCCCGACGAATTTCCTTGGGATGTTGAAATCCCTTCCCGGATTTGGTTAGTAGACAAACACAATGACTTGAGGAACCGGTGGTTCTTTAAGAATGAGAACAAGCCTCCTTCAATGCTGTCGAAAAAATTTTCCTCGAGATCGAGATGAACAAGGCTTGTAAACTTGTCAAACCACATGGGAATTGATGAGTTGAAAAAGTTCCTTGAAAGATCGAGATATTGGAGAGAAGTCATGTTTTGAAATATAGTACTTGGGATGGGACCTATGAAATGATTCATCGAAAGATCGAGGTACTCAAGATGAACAAGAGAAGTAGAATTGACCAAGTGATTAGAAGACAGATGAAAATTATCTAATCCACAGTCTGATGAGCTCAAATGTGATAAAGATTGGAGCATGCTGATCACCTGTATGAGGCCGTTTGCGTTTGCAATCTTTAAACCACTCATGTCGAGGTACTTTAGTGACCGAAGATAAGAAATCCACCGGATATCATCCACAACCAAATTTTCATCTTTATTATGAAGATCTAGGACTTCCAACTTGGTGAGATTTCCCAATTGTCGGGGAACCGTCCCACTAAAGTTAGCAAACGACAGATTGAGGTACCTCAATTGTTTCATCGAACCGAGGAATTCGGGTATTCTTCGATGATTGGAATCGATACTGCTTAAGTCCAAGTGGTTCAAGTATCTCAAGCGGAGCAAAGAAGAGTTCAACTCACCGGCCAGGAAGAGCTTCGATTCCATGGGAAAATGAAGACTAGTTTCGTCATTTCTTGGTTGGGGTAATTGCAGCTTGATGACATGACCATATACTCTATCACAAATCACTCCTTTCCATATGCAGCAATCTTGGCCTTTCCACGAAGAAAGCAAGCCAGATGGATCGAAGAGGCTTTGTCGAAGCTGGAGCAAAGCCTCTCTTTCTTGCTCTTTGCAAATGGACGTTGAATTGCTACACAAGCACACACATGAATTATCTATAACAAGTAATAGAGTTACTATTGAGAGCACTTGGGAACAATATCTCCCCATGAGTAATATGGGAGAGGATGTTTTAGAGTGGAGGGTTTAAGGGTCATCTAATCAAACCCAGATCATTTATAGAGAAGGGCAGGGAGAGGTTTCTCTTTTAATGTGACAAGTTGTGGTTACATCCATGCACCTTATGTGTATGCATGCATATCATGTATATGCAGCACATTTAAGGTCCACATATGATAGTCATCATCAGGGAGAAAAGGCTCATCCACTCTTGTAGCTGGAGTTTGTAAATTGATGACTGGATCCCATCTAGAAGAGAAGTCCAGGTCAACTTGGAAGCAACTGCAGCACCATTACGGAGATTGCGGACAACTCCGTCCAGTTTTTTGCGGTGTCGGTCTCGGATCAAGTCAAGTCTTTTGGTTCCGTGTTATTATTCATATTAAGATCGTTCCTCGGTGTACATTGCGTGTTTATAACTTTCACAACATCACGAATGTAATTTGATTCTTTATTTCCGAACACTTTTCCAGCAGTAACATCTATTTTTAACTTGAGTTTGCTTTGACCATTTAATTTCAAGATAACTAATTATTTGCTCCATAGTAAATACAAGCAATTAGTCTGTTAAAGAAACTTTCTTTTTGTTGGCTTTTCTTTCAATAGATGTATGTTAATCGAGAGGAAATCAATTGCATATTAATATTGTCCAACTTTCCTATAATAAAAGTACTATTTTCATAAATATTTCTACCTGATAATACTCACATTCTGTGCCTCATTTTATTCGTGGTCTAAGTAAGATGGTATAATAAAGTTTAAATGTATCTTTTCAAAAGAAGATGAGATAGAAGCGATATTCTATTTTTAAGTTTAGCGGTCACGTGGTATCCATACTAGTATTGGCGCACCCCAAATGGTTCATTTACCCGAATGATCTTAAAAGTGTACTCTCCCTACATCGGCCTGGTGCATTCAAAATTCTACTCTAAAGTGATCACAACGAGACTTGAAACTAAGAGATAAGGAGAGAGGCAAACTCTATTACCATTTAAGCCAACACCTTATTGAGGAAGTCATATTTTTACTGCCTTGCAAAATTTTTGCAATGGTTCTATGTTTGTAGAATGCTCCATGACAAATTATTTCTACGATCTTTTGTGAGCCCAGAAGAGAAAGATAAGGCCAAAAATAAAAATAAAAATAAAAAATGTCGGTAGGTGTCAAATTACGAAAAATATATGAAAATTGGAGATAGCCTAAAAGAGAGAGAAAAGGCAAGAAAAATAAACAAAATGGGTAGCAGGTCTCAAAAAGTGAACCATGTCGAACTTTTTTCTTGAAAATCGATTGAATAAAAACTAATGAATTAAGCACCGCAAATTTAAGTTAGAATCAAATCGAATCAAAGTCAAATTTCATTATTTCGACTTCGCTCGGTCACAGTTGGCCATGCTAGAGTGTTCAGAGATGGAGTTGTGGGAGAAATCAAGCCACAAAAGCGACATGTTAGGCTAACCATCTCGGCAAAGCTCCAGAAATTAAGGGAGGCATTCGAGAGAGATATGCCAGCGTCCTCCACTTGTGTGTCGATCCATTGTGGAATTGTTGCTCCGAATTTGACGGAACCCTCCCGAAGGATTCCAAGTTCGGAAAGGAGGTCACTTGGAATCTGCCCTAAAAGTCAAGTAAATTATCGCCAATATCCAAATACTTCAGACTAGACTTAGTTTTACTTGGAGTGTGGACCGGCACGTGGGATAAAAAAGGAACCCGGAACTGTTACTTGACAAAAATGTGGTACGATTAGGGTGGACTTCCGTTGATTATGTGATTAGGATAAGATCTGATTTTGTAGTTATAATATAGATGATATATGAAGTATAATGTGTTTCTAAAGTATTTGAGCCACTAGGTTTCATGGTCAGCCAAAAATTACTATTTCTAATTATGTTTACCGATACAAAAATATTATTATGAAAAATATAATTCGAGTGAGTAATAACGATTAGTATATTGAAACATTCACAATTCTCATTTTAATTTATGGGTGGGTTCTTATGTCATAGGATGTCCTGCGCATCCGAGATCTGCGGGCCGTGTGAGAGACGAATGCATGCATCTGGCATATCTAATAATAATAAGGAATCTAATGTATTGCTTTGGTTTTCAATTACAATAAAGAGAGAGTTTACATGTTCCTTTAAATCAAAGTCCATGAAAATGAAAGTCCACGGATAACTTATACGCCGAGTCGAGGCAATGTTAATCGCTTTTTAAAGTTCCTGAAAATGAAAATCCACGTCCAAGTCGAAGTCAACATTTTATGACTTTTCGAATAGGCACTTCCTTCATAAATAAATATCGTGTATTCGCATTTCCCAGAACTCCAGCAATTGTGGCAGGACAAAACCCGCCACTTATCCTCCTTCTTACTATTCTAATTCGTTTGAATGTCGGTAAATTCCTGATTATATCGATAATTTCGAAAAAGTTGGTAATTTCCTAATTTATTATGATATTAGTGAACTACTTATAGTGTCAGTAGATTATAGACCATGCTCGTAGAACTGGAAAAATCTTGGCAACGTACTAATTAGTTAGGAGATTGGTAAATTCATTATCGAGGTAGTATTCCACTAAAAGCACTAGTGAAATTTCAAAGAAGTTGGTAAGTTACAAGTTTTAAAGAGATATTAGTATATACTAATTATATTCTGGGTAAATCATCATAGATACATGTAGAATTTCAGAGGACTTAGAAATTTAGTTATTTATTTTGTCATTCGCGAAATCCTGATAAGCAAGCTACTAGGCATTACCTCTAACCAAGATGAATCAAATAGGCACGCGGCCTTGTTAGTAAAGGAATTGGGGGGTGAGAATATTAGTATCACAAGTGTGGAATTCTACTCCACCGCTTTATAAGAGGCAGAGCAAAAGTCAGAGAAAGAGAGAGAGGAGAGCTAAAGATAGATTAGACAAAAAAAAAATTGAATTTGGCTGAAAAGAGAGAAAGTGGAAAGCATAGTTTGGCACGAGAAGATACACTAGAAAGACTAGTGTTTTGCGAGTTAGACTTCACATCATGCTAATTATATTACATTGATAAGCAAACTAATGGAAGGGAAGAGATCACACGAGCACAAGAAATTTTATACACCCAAAATGAAGAACCAAAGGTAGGGGAGAGGGCACGAGATTGCTCATCTCTCATGCGGTGTGGTTACGTAACATGCACCTCATGTGGATGCATGTGTACCGTCTTAAAGGATGTATATGCAGCACATGTAATGATATAGAACAGTTAGCCTGTGATTATCTTGAAGAATGTGATCGTCATAATCGCCGGAAATCATCAGGCTTTTAAATATATCAAGAATCAGAAGCACTTAAATTGAATGCATGCACGATGGGTTTCTTTTTTTAGAGCAATTTTATTTTTGTGCTTCGTCATAAAGCTGGCCATTTAAATAAGGTGGCAGATGCGCTGAGTCGACGTGCTGCGACACTCGTGACCATGCACACTGATGTTGTCGATTTTGATCACCTATGTTCTCTTTATCCTGAGGATGATGATTTTGGTGAGATATGGAAGAAGTGTTCTGAAACAAGTTGTCATGGCGATATGATAATTCAAGAAAATTTCTTGTTCTTTGGCAATAGATTATGCATTCCACGTGGTTCCTTGCGTGAACAACTCATTCGAGAGCTTCATGGCGGTACTCTCGGCGGACATTTGGGACGAGATAAAACTATAGTCTTGGTGGAGGAGCGGTATTATTGGCCTCAACTGAAGCGAGACGTGAAGCGATTTGTCAGTAAATGCTACATTTGCCATACCGTTAAGGGCCACTCTCAAAACACTGATCTTTATACCCTCTTGCCTATTCCTTCGGGTCCTTGGGTAGACATATCGATGGACTTCGTGTTGGGACTTCCTCGCACTCAACGGGGTTTAGATTCTGTTTTCGTGGTGGTTGATCGGTTTTCGAAGATGGCGCACTTCATCTCTTGAAAGAAAACTTTGGATGCTTTGCATGTGGCACGTATATTTTTTCGTGAAGTAGTCTGTCTTCATGGTGTGTCGAAGACAATCACTTCCGATTGCGACACGAAATTTCTGAGCCATTTTTGGCGTACTTTATGGCATTTGTTTGGGACTGATTTACAGTATAGTAGTTCTTTTCATCCCCAAACGAATGGTCAGACGGAAGTTGTAAATCGTACTATGGCGGATATCATTCGCTGCCTCTGCAGTGACATGCCTAAGCAGTGAGACCGATATCTTGCTCCTGTTGAGTTCGTCTTCAATAACTCGGTTAACCGTTTTACCGGTACATCTCCCTTTCAGGTTGTTTATGGGCGTACACCACAGCATACTTTGGATTTGGTTCCCTTGCCCAAGATTCCTGGCTGTAGTATCGCGGCGGAGAATTTGGCAACCAGAATTAATGAAGTCCAAGCTGTTGTTGCTAGTCAATTGGCTGCTTCTAATTTAAAGTATAAGGAGGATGCTGACAAACGACGACGTTCGAAAATTTTTTAAGTAGGCGATGAGGTAATAGTTTTCTTACGAAATGAGCGTTTTTCTGTAGGTACCTATAATAAACTGAAGCATAAGAAGATTGGTCTTTACCGTATCCTGAAGAAGATCAACGACAATGCCTATGTAGTTGACATTCCTGGTTATCTCAACATTTCCCCTACATTTAATGTGGTAGACTTATTTGAGTATCATGCTCCTGATATACCTCTCTATCTTGATCATAACTCTAGGGCGAGTTTTTCTGAAGAGAGAGGAAATGATGTAAAACAGTTAGCCTGTGATTATCTTAAAGAATGTGATCGCCATAATCGCCGGAAATCTCGACAGTTTTTTTGATTTTGGGGAAAACGATCATTCAGGCAGTTTCCTATATTATCATTCAGACAGTTTTCTATATTAGGAAATTCGATGTTATCTTTAATTATTCTGTTTCTATTAATATTAGGAGTCATATCTCTATATAAGCTATCGTCTTGTAATCAAAAACCATATTATCATTGAATAAAAATTTCGAGTTCTTTGGAGTGTTCCAAATTTACGCTTTCTCTCTGCGTCATTTGATGATGGAATGGTCCCATTCAATCCATTATCTGAAAGATCTGGTGTTACCAAGGTCGACAATGACCCGATGACACTAGGGATTGAACCAGGGAAGGAATTGTCAGGAAGCATAACGTGTTTTGAGTTAGTAAAGTGCGCTAACCAGTTGGGCAAAGCACCCTTAAGATGACTCTCCCATATCTCTAGACTCTCTAAGTTATTCTCATGGAGTCCCGGTGAATTTCCTTGGGTTGTTGAAATCTCTTCTCCGATTTGGTTAGAAGACAAATGCAATGACTTGAGGTACCGGTGGTTCTTTAAGAATGAGAATAAGCCTCCTTCAATGCTATCAAAAAGATTTTCCTCGAGATCGAGATGAACAAGGCTTGTAAACTTGTCAAACCACATTGGAATTGATGAGTTGAAAGAGTTCCATGAAAGATTGAGATGTCGGAGAGAAGTCATGTTTTGAAATATAGTGCTCGGGATGGGACCTTCAAAAATATTCATCGAAAGATCGAGGTATTGAAGATGAACAAGAGAAGTAGAATTGGCAAAGTGATTAGAAGACAGATGAAAATTATGTAATTTACAATCTGATAAGCTCAAATGCGATAAAGTTGGGAGGGTTTAAGGGTCCTCTAATCAAACCCAGATCATTTATAGAGAAGTGCAGGGAGAGGTTTCTTTTTTAATGTGACAAGTTGTGGTTACATACATGCACCTTATGTGTATGCATGTGTGTCATGTATATGCAGCACATTTAAGGTCCACATATGATTGTCATCATCAGGGAGAAAAGGCTCATCCTCTCTTGAAGCTAGAGTTTGTAAATTGATGACTGGATCCCATCTTGATGAGAAGTCCAAGTCAACTTGGAACCAAGTGCAGCACCGTTACGGAGATGACGGACAACTCTGTCCAGCTTTTTGCGGTGCCGGTCTCGGATCAAGTCAAGTCTTTTAGTTCCGTGTTATTATTCATATTAAGGTCGTTTCTCGGTGTACATTGCGTGTTTATAAAGACACCATCCGTTTCACGTTTTGATCTTAACTAAATTACTAACTTTGAAATAACGATGTTAACTAGTCTTGTTGCCCATAAGGATGATGGTAATGTACCATTCATCAGGATATCACCAAGACACGAGGGAAGAGGTAGAGAGATTAAGTTCGTCTGAGAGATCTAAATTGGAACCATTAAAAGGTATATACATTGAGTAAGGGCGTGGTAATTTGAGCGTGGGACAAATCAAGCCACAAAGTTCAGATGTTGGCTAACCATAATGGATGCATTGCAGCGAGAGATGCCATGGTCCTCTGCTTGTGTCTGCGTCCATTGTGGAAATGTCGATCCAACTTCGACGCAACCCATCCGAATAATTCTAAATTGGGCAGGGGACCAGTTGGGATCTGCCCTAAAAGTCAGGTAATTACCGCTACTATCCAAATACTACAGACTAGACCTAGGTTATCTGAAGTGTGAATCGGGTATGGGGAACAAAATATGGGAGCGCGGAACGTCATTTGTACCAAACGATAGGGGTAGGCTTCTTTTAATCGTGTAAATAAAGATAAGACATAATTTTGTAGTTACAATAAAGATAATAAGTTTCCTGTTCAAACAAAAGTTACTATTTTCAATTATGTTTTCGATACAAAAATATTAGCATGACAAATATGTTTCGGATAAGTAATAAAGATTAGTATATTGGAACGTTTGTAATGCTCATTTTAGTTTATGGGTGTGTTCTCCTCGGTTAGAAAATTAAGGGCCAAAATCATGGAGAGACTTTGCTTTGCATATGCATTCTGTTATTATAAAATTTAACTGGCGCTGTTTGAGTGTCAATTATAGTTAACGAAAATACTGACTATTCGCAGATAACTCCAGGTCAAATGAACCTTCTCTCCATCTCTGTCGTTAAATCAAGCAACTTCCGGGATAATACATGTTGATGTCACAATCGGTTCTGAAAATATTCTCGTAATGTCCTAATGAAAAAGAAGAGAGGCCACCGCTACTACAGTTTATCGAGTCAATTGTACAGTGTTACTGTCTCTGGAAAAAAAAAGCAATGTAATGTCTGTGATATGATTATTCAATGCATATTTATAGGAGGAAAAAGCTGATTTTTTAACCTTAATTACCTCCATTTCATTCAACTGGTACTGTTACTGGCTTTCCTCATTCTAGTCGAGAACTTGTAATTGACAAGAAGAAATATCAAGCACATCCAACCAACTACTTCTTATGAATTCCCAAGCTTCGAGCATTCTGCAAGCGCTTCAATAGTTTTGCATCAAGAACAAAAGATTGACCAGAACCGTATCGCTTAACGATGGACGTGAGCATTTGTGGGATCATAGCTCAAGTGACTTCAGGCGGAGCTTGTCTGCGTAGGAGGTGGCTTGGGCATTGGTGCATTAGACAGGAAGCTCTTGAGCATAGTATGTGCCTGGGAGGGGAGATACATTGGCACTTCATGTCCTGAGCCCATTACGGCAACTAACGTCAAGCCTTCATATATCTCGACCCAACCTGCAAGCTGGGAAACCAAAATGTCTAGTTTTAGTCATTGCGAATGGATTTGTGGAAGCTTTTCTTTAACTTGATTTGAATTGCGTTTACCAGGTCGTGATGGTACCAGGGGTACCATTTCTCCTGTACTTTCAGCCTTAGTGCTGCAATGTTACGTCGAGTTGTTGGCAAAGGAACGGCTGCATCTGTTGTCCCGCTACTCAAGAAAAAGGCAATAATCCATGCGAGTCAACACTCAATACCACTAACAACGGTAAGAAAAAAGACTCATTTGTGATGAATTAGAAGAAATGTTGGTTTCCCCATATGTATGAATGTTTGTGCACTAATCCTACCAAATGATTCTATCGTAGGTAAATCTCAAGTCTATCCAGCACGTTCTATGATACATTCTTGTTTCGGGTAATTAATCGTTACACCTCACCTATATATCCAAATCCGCAAGCGGGTCTCTATGAGTTCTTTAAGGATTGGCAGGACCGATGTTTCTTTGTCGCTTTTGCTATATATGAGTTTGATGCGTGGTTCACTGCATAAGCCAAATCACAAGATTAAGTCATATCTCGATATTTTGCATGCCCCAGATTTGAACAAAGTTGTTATCTCGCGATCAACAGAACCTGCAGAGGGTGTAGTTCAATGGAATATAGGAGGTGTCAACGTGGAAGCACTCTTGGACCTCTTTCCTTTTCAGGTACTTCACGGTGTCAGCATCCAGGCAGAATTCATTCCCGTCTCTATACATCAGATCCTGCTTCTAGAGAAAAGACGATGGATAGCTATTTCTTGAGATTTCTCTTCGTGCCTCTAAAACTGAATCTGGGAGCTATCTCACCTGTTTGGAGTTGTCCCCGCATGGTCTCGTATATACGTTAAAGATATTTACAGCTCCCATTTCATTGTCTCCTGCTTCTTTCTGCGCTTTAGAGCAGCCTTCCGAAGCTCTATCCACAGAGCAAAATTTCCTCATGTTTTCGTACGTAGTGTCTGAAAGAAGCCCCAGATTCCAATAGAACTCCCACTTTGCAGGATCTCCAGTTGCTTTGTCAAGAGAAGGATTTCCTAACTAAAGTTTTTTTCCCCAAGAAAATAGCAAAAATTTAGTTCTATTCAGCAGTGAAAACGAATCTACTTCAACCGGAGACTCCGTGTTAATCATCTCACCAAGAGTCCCTTCAGATTGATAATTGGTCGGGCGATCCCTTTGTTTTGATTTACAATCACTTGTGCAAGTTGAGGAATATAATGGCCTAAAACAAGTCCAATGTTGAGCTTCTGAGTGACACAAACTGTGCTGTGTAAGTGGGTTCATTGGGATTCAATGGTGACAAGATATGCATACCTGCATAGCTCTCTCCAGCAAGATAGAACTCTCTGTACTTGAATTTCGGGAAGACTTCAAGCCATTTGTTTAGAAACGCATAACTGTCCATGGTTAAGATCGTAAAGAAAGGGGATAGCGATTAATCTATCGCAAGAGATGTATCAGTAATACGCAAGACTTAAACCGTGAAAAACAAAGATAAACCGAGTCTGAAAGTCCCGACCAGTGCTATTATCTCCATCTTGCTCAACAATGCTGCGAACAGAATATCCGACACCAAAAGGGGAATCAAGGAAGAGCAAATTCGCCTCTGCAACAAGCCAACGAGATGACATTAGTAAATGGGGCCATCCACGAGTTTGAAAGAGGTAACATTCGTAAGGTCTTTCGTTCATTGGTTCAAATGGGATAACAGAAATGAACCAATTGCGTCTCCCTGCATGAAAAAGTCGGTACTTTGGTTTCTAAGGACCGTATTGGCAAAGTCATAGCGTATCACAAAAGTATATGCTCTAGTTCTACCATTATGTACAATTAGAGCATTAAATTATGATCATATCTATCTTACCAAAAAAAAAATTATGATCATATCTATTAGTTCGACGGAGTTTCGTGAGAGAGAGGCAAATCAATGTTGTTGACTACATGAAGCATTGCTGGAACAAAATTACCGGTGTCCCATGAGATTTGTCTCTTCGCAAGTTTCCCATTGGGCAGGACCTGAAAGGGTCCGATCTCCTGAAAAGCTCCGTACCCAATCGACGAGCAACCGGGTCCTCCGTTGAGCCACAGGAGAAGAGGTTTGGAGTCTGCATCTGATGACGCTTCGACCAGCCAATAGAACATCTTCTTTCTCTCGCTTATCCTCACATAACCCGAATACTGCGCGACGCATGCGTCCTTGGGTTGTCCAGGTAACCTCGTGATCTTGGCACTCGCCGCGTCGTCTATGGAAGTCCTCGCCGCGACAGACGACATCAATAAGCTCAACAAGAGAAGGTGGAAAGCGTTTGGTGATGCAAGTCTCCCCATCTTTTGATCGTGTTTTGATGGGGTTCCTTGTAAATGCTCTTTGGAATCCTGTTCTCTATGTGTATAGATATGTGTGCGTTTTGGCGTCAACTAGTCAACTGAAGAGACGAGATGGTTGCATTTGTTTGCGCAATTAGCATTAATTTGTTGTGTACAGTTATAACAAGACCACGTTGTTCAATACGGATTCGAGGTCATGAAAATTTTGTACTGTAATATAATTTCTGTTTAAGGCTTTTCTGAGCTGTAAGCACAAAGGGAAGCTTCAATTATGGTTGCGGGAGTTAAAAGGGCCGATGAGGCTGATCGATCAATGTCTTATTCCTACGTTTTCAAATATACGGATTGCAAATTCTCATGAACTAATATCTTGCGCTCTTTAAAATAACAACTATGTGGGGAACATTTACATCAATAACCTTGTTAAGTTACAATTACAGTGAAGTTCAATAACCAAAACGTGAAAAACAGGAAAAAATATACGACAATGGAAGGCAAGTCTAGACATCTTTTGATTATTTACTTAACTTGGCAGAGGGTATTTTTGTCTTCATATATTTTCAAGAATCCTCATAGAGATCGTGGATGAACTTTATGGGTCTAATCAACTAGAAAATTAAAAAGCTGCGAAAAGATATTTCGGTTTTCCTTCAAAGAAAATATTATATATGATTCTACATGTCAATGTTGAAATATTTTGAGAGATTTTGTTCAATTGTTTTGTGTTAAATAAAAGCCAGAGTCAAAGTGCCCCAAAATCAACGAAAAGTCAAGTTCGAGAGTAGATGGACATGGAATTCCATCTGCTACTAGTACATCCTATCTTCGCATAAAATTTCGTCCTGCATTCCCGATAAAGGTAGATAGTTCCATCAAATATATTATACCACTTATATACTAACCAAGGAAGAAAATTTCTGATACCAATTTAAATGGACTGGGCACTACGACGAAGACAGGGTGAATAGGTCGTCTTGAAACTTTGTTTTGTGAAGATTTGATGGACAGTGCACATGTGCTATACAAACATATATACTTATGCAGAATCACAAAACTTCTACAAGCAGAAATTCAAAAGAGTATTTATAGTGGTTTTTCCTTCCGCTTAGCCTGCTCCATTTTTCGCTTCTCCTACAGTCTCAACAAGGCTGTAGTCCATTATGTAATCCGATGTTACAGCCTATGCAAAATGTGCTACTTCCACTCGAAACTTCTGCAGTTGCTTCTACGGGCTCGAGCATTGCTCACAACGCCGTCTCACTTTCATTCTAGATTATAAATATCCACGCTCACTATAGCGATTCACAATCATCAATCGCTCTGTTTAGTAGTCTTTAACTATTTAGTCATCTTAAAAATATCATGGGAAATCTTCCGAACAAGATGAACTGAGCTCAAACCCTGAAAGTGGCGAAAACAAAGAGTGATCGTCATGACCCGGAAGGATCGTAATCAGAAGGCATTATGGGATGTCCTCTTTCACATTTTGTTCAAAGAGGGGGGCAAACGCTTTGCCAAAACTCGTCTCAGGTGACAGTAAATGGATCGGTAAAGAATCCACTTAATACATCCACTCTAATCTCGTGAAAGGACAGAAGTAGTTAAGTTGGAAGCTTGGCCATATAAGAGCATTTCCAGATGAATCGTCATTTGTCGTAGAGAATTCGCTCCGACATACCCAACCAAAAAGGAAAATCGCTACTAAACCAATCTTTTTTTTTTTTTGATAACCCAGGGAACCCCCGCACGGCCGACAGCCGGGAGGTAAACCCTGGGGGCAACACGTGCTAGCCACCACACACGTGCACCGGTTAAGTCACCCTGTGGCGCCCAGGATTCGAACACTCAATCTTTTGCGAGAGGAAGAGTGCCTTTCCCAGCAGCGCCACCCAGGCGGGTGGTAAACTACTAAACCAATCTTTTGTTTTGTCATAAAGCTAGATTCGTCGATTGACTAATCACTCCATTTAGCGAAACATTGTTATTCACACTGTCACTCAGACAAATGACATCAGAGGATCTTGTGAAAAACATAGTAGAATAGTAAGTTAATCAGGACTAGCAGTGGTACGTTTGCTTCGACCCAAATAACATCATAGGATCTTGTGAAAAACATTTGCTTATCTGCACAGTTGCACTTGGTAGCATTGTTGGACGCTTGCTGTTCATGGGTACATTCAAAGCGAGTTAATGCAAGTCTCTCGTAACTCTTCTTCGTTAGATTGTGCTGAACATGAGTTTCTTTTGATCCACGTAACTTCCTCTCGCAGAATGAACGAACCTTCAAGATAGCGAAGCCTATATAAACAGCCGAAGCCCAGCTCACGAAGTGAGAGAACAACAAATCAGGCACGAGCTTCAGCAAAAGCAAGGAATAGCTTTTAGGCTAAAATGGTGGCGGCACGACAGGCATCGTTGCTTCTGACCTTCGCGGTGGCCGTGATGGCCATCATCACGCCTGCTCTATCTCAGATCTCGGGGGAAAATTTCAATTAAGGACCCCAAGTGGGGTCAAATTATCAAAAA
Organism: Syzygium aqueum; assembly: GCA_031216185.1. Classification (NCBI taxonomy): domain Eukaryota; kingdom Viridiplantae; phylum Streptophyta; class Magnoliopsida; order Myrtales; family Myrtaceae; genus Syzygium; species Syzygium aqueum. The sequence goes on from CM062231.1 coordinate 24,783,751, forward strand.
GGGGCTCAAAGTGAACATTGTGTTAAATAAGGGCCTGAAATGCTCAATTAGTCTCAAATAAGGATCCGAAATGCCTAAAAAGTCTCAAATAAGGATCTGGATCTTCGGCCGGCCAAAATACCTGCCGGCCGGCGAGAAAGTTACTGTTCCGGTACAGAAACAATAACTTTTTTAATTTTTTTTTGTTTTTCCTTTTCTGTTTTTTTATTTTCCTTTTTATTTTCTTTTTTTTCTTTTCTTCTTCCGTCGGCCATAGCCGGGGTTGGCGGAGGTCGCCGGCGTCGGGCGAGGCCGCCCTCGCCGGCGTCGGGCGAGGTCGAGCCTCGCCGGCTACCGGCGAGGCTACTGGCGAGGCTCGAACTCGCCTGCAACTGGCGAGGCCGGCCTCGCCCAGCCCAGGCGAGGCCAAGCCCTACCCCGATGCCGACGAGGGCGGCCTCGCCTAAGGCCGACGAGGGCGACCTCGCCTAGCCCAGGCGAGGGCGACCTTCGCCCGACGCCGGCAAGGGCAACCTCGCCTGAGGCCGGCGAAGGTCGCCGGCCTCGGCTATGGCCAGCGAAGGAAGAAAAGAAAAAAAAAAGAAAAAGAAAAGGAAAATAAAAAAAAACAAAAAAGGAAAAACAAAAAAAAAATTTAAAAGTTACTGTTCTGGTATCGGAACAGTAACTTTCTTGCCAGCCGACAAGTATTTTGGCCGGCCGGGGACCCAGATCTTTATTTGAGACTTTTTGGGCACTTCGACTCCTTATTTGAGACTGATTGAGCACTTCAGGCCCTTATTTAACACAATGTTTACTTTGGGCCCCTTTTTGAGAATTTGACCCCACTTGGGGTCCTTAATTGGAATTTTCCCATATACCGGGCATTGGCCTTCCCGGCTTTCCCCTTACGAGCCTATTGGAATGTTGGAAGATCATCGACGGCGTGGAGGGGTGTACCGAGCAGCTCCTGAAGTCGGTCAAAGAGCTGAACGTCAAGTTCTTGCCCGACTGCTGCAAGGCCATCGTCGGCATCCCCATTACCTGCGCCCAATGGATTTTCCCCTTCGGTCTCTCCTTCGGCGACCAGGTGAACAAGTACTGCAACAATTTACTTGGAGCAGTGCCTCCTCTTGCTTCCTAGATATTTGGCAGCAGAATTTGATCAAGGGACTTCTGAGGTGTTTCGTCTTGTGGCATTGTTACCTTTCGAGTAGTGTGGGTTTCGGGCCATTGGTTGAATGAATAAACAATAAGGTTTTTCTAGGAGTTTAGCATTAGAGATGACAGTTCGTGTCGCGTCCCATGTTTTCGTGCCGTTGATGTAGATGTTTTTCGTGATATAGATATCTGCTGCTCGCTTTTTCGACATTACATGCTACGTCCCTATGTTTTTTGGTACGCATGCTTTCCCCGACGATACGCTTGCAATAGCAGCGCTCTGTTATCGCCATCTGATTAGATTCAAACAAAAAAATCCAAACGTGCAATATGACAAAGGATTTTTAGTAAATCCACCGCCGTTGAACAGGGTATTACGATTTTGTTCAATGCGGATCATGGCTCTGTTTTTTTTTTCAATTGGTAGATAAACGATTTTGTACGTATACTCTCTCGTGTACCAGAATGCAGTATCAATTCGGGCATATATTCTCTCGCCTTCGCTTATGAAGATAATTATGTTGAGAGTCAGCTAAACCTAAGCATATGCAACTTTGGTTCCTTCAGACCATCTGCTGATTAAACGCTCCGCTTCGACAATTAAGGCAGCAAATGCAAAGATTTATCAAAGGATTACCGAACCATTTCAAGTCGAATAGGAGAATTCAACATTTCGTGATTGCTCATTTTCTCCTTCAAATGCCGTAGAGGATGAAACCCGCCTCCGCCTTAATGACATGAGCACGACTATGTCACAGTCATCAACTAATGCAAGAAACATACCATGATGTGAAATCGTAGTATCGTTTGCCGGCTCCACTGTAACAGAGTAGTTTTCTGTAGCATCCTCCGCCGTCTTTACAGCACCAGAAAAGGAGGAGGAAGAAGAAGAGTGCAGAAAGTAACATCCTTGGGTGGTTTTCCGTCTGAAGCTTACCAGTGAGAGTGAAGCACCATGTGAAAAAGGTAGTAAGTTCATTGTGGAGGAAGCTTGCAATAGTAGGTACAAAAACACAAGCCGTCGCTTCTGCATTTTCCGACCCCATACACTTCTTTAAAGCACACATCGATGCATTTCTGGGGGCTGCACTTATGGAAACTGATCAGCTTGTAGCACGTGTGCTCCGGAATCCTCGCTGCATGCGCACCCCGGGCCGCCATGGCCAGGAAAAACTCGGCTGCTCGAGGAAGAAGACTGAATGAGACATAGAAATGATTACGTTCGACTGATCTGTGCTATTCAGGGTATATTTCCATGGAAGAGGGTGTGACTTATCCATGATATTCAGGGGATATATTTTCATGGTTTCTTCCCCATGATTTCTTCTGCAACTAACAGTAAGTAATTGAAATCTTGTGCGCTACTGCATCGCTGTTTTTTTTTCTTTTTGTTTTCTATCGGGCAAGATGGTTAAGCAGTTCAGAGGGCCAACGAACCGCCGTCTACAGACCGTGAGCACGGCAGAATGGGGCCCTCTACAGACCGGGAGCACGGCAGAAGGGGTTAACGCGAAGCAGTTAACAAGACGATCATGTAAAGAACACACACACTTACATGAACAAAATACAAAACCTGAGAAAAGCAGCAGCAGCAGAAGACATGGGAATGCCAGAGACTTCTTCATCAATGAGTTTCAAGTTAGCGGTCCAGCCCTGGTTAGCTCCCTCTATGTCTAAGGACTCTTGCAGTTTCACGTCCCCACGGGTGACCATCTCAGTTTAAGTTCATCCCAAGTCCATGGCGAACCGACAAACGAACCAGACAATCAGGAATATCAATTGGAAAGAGACAAGAAGAAAGTGTTCCGAGATGTCCTGTTAGTGAATTCATCGCGGAACCTTATATATCAAGCAGAGTGTGTGCGGGTGAAGTTAACTTTTGCTCCGAGTCACTGAGAAGCCAGAGAACAGTTTCCAAGCTTGTGACAGACTGCTTACTACAGCACATATACTTATCTTTACATACACTTCACTGATCATGTTCATGCCTATCAGTGACTATTTGAAGGTAATCAGCAAGCAATGTCGATTCCAACCAACAATTCATTTCCATTAATCCAAATCTCTGTGTTTAATAATTGAGAATCTAACCAAAGAAAGTAAAATTTTGAATAATCCAATAACCATATTCCACCAAGAAGATTCTATAGACCAATCATGCAGTATGAGTTCATCGGGGACGAAGGATACCACGAGATCAGAAAGCAGATTCTAATAGTCACGGCTGAATCAGAAAAAACACCTAAGAATGATTGGGGAAATTATCGGTAGCCTTCAAAGGGGCATTGGAAATAAAAAGAAAGACAACTCAATAGTAGTTCTTAATTTGATACTATTGCTTCTGCAGCATTCAAAGAACAGCTCGAAACAGATAAAAAAATCCCCCAAAAAAAATTGAGAAGCAAGTCAAGAAAGAAGACTCGGGATTTAGATCATGAATATAACTAAACCAGCTACCACATGTATGTGGGGCTCACAAATCACAAATCCCAACACAGATCAGCTCTAGTAGCCACCCTTAAGGTCATTTACGACATCATACGGGATAGGAGTAACAGTTTCGAGGGTTGCCCCCTCCACCATGAATCCTGGTTTGGGGCCCTCTGGCTGCCTCTTGGTGCTGATTTTCTCGCCTCTTGCCTTGGCCTCAGCTTTCAGCTTATCGTTCTGGATCTTTCTCAAACGGAAATCCTCGGTGCATCTTGAAGGCTGAACATGTTCGATGCGCACATGGATCCTTTTCCTGATTATTCTATTGCCCACCTAATTCGTGACAAAAAAAATTGCATTTCAGTAAGACAATAAACAACCATACTAGAGTACAAAGTGAACCTAGTTTAAAAACTAACTACAGCACCATGTCGAGACATGGAAAACAAGTAAAACATCCACCTAAATAAACCACCACAGAATTAAAAATGGCAAAGTCAAAGCATATCAACTAAAATGGCCTCTTTCTCCAGTGCAAAGCACATCAAGTAATTCCATGCAATCTCCAAAACGAATCAAAATGAGACATGAGCACCACAATGACGAGAGTAAAGTAGCAGAAGAATTCGAATTGCACACGAGTTCTATACATGCAACTGGCTCGACGTCTGATGTAGCAATGCATAATTTCTTCGTTTCAAGAGACAATCTTTATTATGTCATCAAAGTCGAAACTACTACCTACGCAAATATGAAGGCATGACACGAATTGGCACCCCTAGTTAAGTATAAGTATGAACTTAAACAAGCTCGAGGGGGACAATGCGGGTGAAAAATTCAACATTTGGAAACCATCCAAACGAATTGAACTACCTCAGTCGAGAGACGGTTTCAATGCCCATCACCAACCCCGCACAGATAATCGCAGGTGCAAAGACCGAGCAACTCAACATAAGGCACGGAGGAACATCGATTCTTAATATGACCACAACGTGCCAGGAAAAGAAACATCATTCAGACACAAATGGCCAAAGCATGCCACCATTTCCGCCGAAATCACAGGAGCCAACAACTATACCGCAACAAATATCCAGACTTTCCATCACCAACGCTTCCGTCGACCACGATTCCATCGCCGGATCACACAACAGAACGCCAAGGAACCGTGCAATCGAGCTCGAAAACAAAGGAAGAAAAATTGCAGTACCCACCTGCTTGTTGACCTCGACGCCGATGGCGTGCTTGGTGACGTTCCAGATGCGGCCGGTGCGGCCGTGGTAGAACTTGTGGGGCATCCCCTTGTGGACGGCGCCGTTGACCTTGACGTCGACGTGGTCGCCGATCTTGTAGGTCCTGAGGTAGGTCGTCAGGGGGATGTACCCCTTCTTCCTGAACGGCCTCGAGAACGAGTCCCTCGTCCGGCACCGCACGCCGTGACCCGCCGGCATGTCTCCGCGAGCTGCTTCTTCTCTTCGCGAGGTTCGGCTGCGCCGCCGGCCTGGTGTCTCTGCAAGAAGCCGCTGCCGGAAGCGGAGAAAACCCTAGCGAGGAAGCTGGGATGGGCGGGGACGAGGGTGGGTTTTATACGGATGATCGTTGGCGAGCTTGGGCCGTTGGGCCTGTGTGATGCGGGCCGGTAATTGGGCCTTTTATTGGGCCGGGTCGGATCTGTTTGTTATTGGGTCGGGCAGTTCGGATGGCTGCTCTTGGGCCTTTAGAATTAACAAATTACCCTGCCTCTCGCCAAGTTTTAAGATTTTTGATGCACTAATCTCTATTTTCTAAAGCAAAATCGAATTTAATTTGATTATCTTGAAATCGTTGGTTTGAATGGAAATCAACGATTGTATTATTCAATCTGCTTTTGATTGTTCTGGGCAACGGTATGATCAATTTAGTTAAAAATAATAATAATTCCTTGATTAAGTCGATATGTCAATAAAGATGCCTTTTAAAATTTTATTTGTTCCCGTCACCAACTTGTCAATTAGATCACCTGATTGATTTACATCTCTAATCATACTTTGCGAAATCTTTTAATATTATAGTGTCGGAGCGAATAAATATAATAAATAAACACGAATCAACACAGTGTCATTCATAATTAAATTCGTACTTTAGCTCGTTGTTATTATCAAATAGAGAAATCGATAGTACTTAATGACCAAAACGACTCGATTCCCTAAACGCCAACGCGAACCATTTGCAACGATGAAAAGCGCAGAGAATCACTTAGCTTATAATCAGTATAGCTTGCTAAAAAGACACAAGACGACATTTTTAGCACCTTCAAATCATCAAAGAGAAAAAAAGGACATTCACAAAATTAAAATTCAAAGATCACCCAAAGATCTGATAAAACCATAATCTTAAACTTTATAACATCAAAGATTTAGATCTGATTTGTTTGCGAAATACATCTGTACCTGCTGCTGCCCTCACACAAGTATACGTACACGTACACGTATACGCATACGCATACGCCCTCCCCCGAGTAAAAAGTCCACCAACAGTAGGAGCAGCACCGCCACCACGATCAGCAGCAGCAGCAGCAGCAGCAGCAGCAGGAGGCGGACGTACTCGCAAATCCCATCAGTATCACCACTGCTCCTTGACTTCGCTCCTTCCCTCCCTTCCTTCCTTCCTTCTTCCCCCCCTCTGCAAAACCCTAGAAATCGAACCCCCCCCCCTCCCTCCCTCCCTCCCTCTCCGATCCCCTCTTTCTCCGTCGATCCACCGAATCCAGCCCTCGATTCTTTCCCCAATCTCCGGCACATCGGGAAATCGCGCGCGTCGCGGCGGCGCTTGATCTCGGGGCTGCGGTTGCTGCCGCCTAGGGTTCCGCGGGCGCGGGAGGGAGAGAGGAGGAGGAGGGCTTGCGGGGGGAAGGTCGGATAAGGCTGGCGGGTTCCGGGGCCTCGTAAATGGCGGATCCGCCGCCGCCGCCGCCGCCGCCGCCGGGTGAAAGACGCCGCCTTTGTTCGATCGGTTTCGCCAGAGTTCGAGCGCCGTGACAACCCCGAGGATTGAAGTATGCTGAGCGTGCTCCGCGTGCACTTGCCCTCGGACATACCCATCGTTGGCTGCGAGCTCACGCCGTACGTGCTGCTGCGACGACCCGACAAGTCCCTCTCCACCGAGGATGTCCCCGAGTCCGCTCCGGTGGACGGCCACTTCTTGAGATACAAGTGGTAAGTGAGTTAGGCGATGCTGAGTGACGTGTTTGGAGTGGCAATTGGATTTATGCTTTGGGAATTCCGTAGTTCGTAGTTCTTTTCTATTTTGGTTTTTTGAGAGGCAATTGCATCGCAGCTACTTGAGCTTGAGGGTTGTTTGTGCATTAATAGTTTTATGGCTTCTCTAGTTTATTTGTTTCTCTGTCCCTTTTTGTTGCGCTGAGTGGATCATCTGGTCTTATCTATGAGATGCTGGTTTGCTTGGTTTACTTACTTAAAGTGACATTGCTAGCTTGGGGTATTCAAATGTGGTGTAGGAGTTTGTGAACATTGATGTTACGGTTATTATATTCCTGTGGCATGGACTTTCCAAAAGCAGTTTTTGCTCAGTTAAATATCCTCCCTGTTGGCGCAACATGAACGTTTTCTTCTGTAACTTCTGGAAGAATAGGACGAGCCTCCTGTGTTGGGTTGGCGACCCGAATTAATCTTTTTCGACACGTGGCAGAAGTGTTTATGAACATGGTGGATTTATCTTGTAACTGCCATTTTTGTCTGTTTGGTTACAAAAAGGCACGTGTGAGCCCCAAATGGGAAGGAGTTAGCCACATCCATCCTGTTAACAGTTTAGTCGAATGTCTAATTATCGGTGTAACCAGAATGAGGCAGCTGTGATGGCTGTTCTGCTTGTCGTGGCAGTCTTGGCTTGCTTGGTGGGCAAAGTATTGGATTTTTAGGCGGATGGAAAAGAAGGTTACAAGCATGTAAAATTTATGTCAATTTGTCAAGTGGTAGGCTTGTCTCGTGATATATGGCTTTTTATGGGTTTGCGGTTTGAAGAAATTATGCTGTAAATTAGTATTACTTGTAATGAAGATTTTCAAGACTTAAAGTTCTAAACTTATGAGGTGAAGCAGGTCAGAATTGTTGTTTTTTGTTTGGCTTTGTTGGCAATAATTAGCGAGCTATCTATCAGTTTGCATTTATTTTTGAACAGCGCGCATTGAGATGCGAATAGATTAGATCTTTATTCTTTACAGGAATTAGGTACATTACGATATCATTTAGCGTTCTCATCAGTTTGTTGTTACCGTCAAGTTTCTCTTAGTTCATTATGCATTATTGATGCAATGGCTGGGTAAACGTGTCATAAAATCACCATCGTAATTAGGCATGTTCTATTGTGAAGTGTGAAGTCTTATTTTGGTTGATCATCAGTTATTGATGATCCCCTAGTATGAGAGAATTTTGGCATGGTTACTGAAAAATGCGGATTGTAGACTGAACCTTGAAAGTGATTCGCAGTAATGTTAATGAGGTTAAACAATGTTTTTACTATAGAAGTGACAAGAATGAGCGATTAAGATGAAGGTGAAGAGCTCGCTCGTGATGTTAAATCCTGGGGAAAGACCGTGCAAGAGAGGCTGTTAAACTCTATGCTTATGTGAAATGTGATGGAAGGATGTTAAGTACATGTAAAACTTTTAGAATACAGCTAGAGATGCAAACAATAATTTACAAATCTGGTTTGCAGAGTGATGCGGTGAGCTCTTGCCATCTGGATGTGTATGTTCCACTTGTTTAATTACTCGGTTATAATTGACCAAATCACTTAATAAATTAATTCACAAATCAATTTTAGTATCTTCAGCATACTCAAACTTTCAAATAATGTGAAATGGCAATGAACAACAAATATGAAACAACATATGTTTAGAATCAGAAGCATTAGCACATGAAGAGACACGGTAAAAGAAAGACATTTAATATGGCGGAGAGAACACCGAGTCAGTTCTCGTTAAAACAAAAAGGAAAGGGTAACATTTTCTAAATTGATATTTCCTATAAATAAACTCTACTAACTTTGATCAAGATCTAATTACATCAATACCAGGCATTGTTGCTACTTATTTAAAACAAATGGAAGAATGAAGTAGGTGGGGTGCATATGTGTGTGTGTGTGTGTGTGTGTGTGTGTGTGAGAGAGAGAGAGAGAACATGCTGCATCCTAAAGTGGACCTTAACGATCTCTCGAAGAATAGTAGAACGTGCCATAAATTGTTTTTTGCTGGAAAGTGTCAAAGAAAGGCCCCTTATGAAATTTCGGGAGATCGTTAAGGTCCTCTTTGGGATATCTATGAAATTTCCCTGCCTTTCTGTTACAAAGAATGGTTAAAAATTGTAACTTTTACATTTCATTTAGCGTCAGCGCACTTTGGCTATAAGCTTAAATAAGGCGAACATCCAAAATGGTAAACATGTATCGGCTATGTCTGACCATATATTCCACCCACCCAATGGTACAAACCTCTCTGTTTTAGTCCAAACCAAGACTGTGTATGATCCTAGTTTGCCTAGCCAATTTAAGGACTGTTGAACTTTCTGTGTATAGCCAATGTGGTTGTAGCATAGTATTTTTAATCTCATCTAGCGTCCAGCCCCCCCAAAAAAGTTTCATGCATTGTAGTGATGTCCTTTCATAAGGACAGGCTCTCTGTCACTTTTTTTGCTCTTATGTCATGATTCATTGCATTTTTTGTTTCTGTTGAATAAATTGCTAAACAAAAGTTGTTCCCGGACACTTTTGTCCTAATTAATAATCTCCAATCATATAATGTTTGAAGATCTTAGACCAGTCATCCGCAGGAGATTGTGCCGTTAATATTCTTCAGCTGACAAGACTCATCACTGGCAAACTAGTTTTGATTCTTGATAGCATTATTTACTTTTTGTTAGATATTTAGTTGGACAATGATCAGAAAAAAAAATGAGTGAATTGTTAAATGAAATGGTGTCAGTGGGTTCTTTCTTTCACTTGCAGGTATCGGATACAAAGCGATAAGAAAGTTGCAGTCTGTAGTGTACATCCGTCTGAACAAGCCACGTTGCAGTGCCTAGGTTGCGTTAAGGCCAAAATACCTGTTGCTAAAAGCTACCATTGTTCGCCTAAGTGCTTTTCAGATGCATGGCAGCATCATCGAGTTCTGCATGACCGTGCTGCAAGTTCTGTCAGTGAGAATGGGAATGAGGAGGAAGAGTTATTCGGACGTTTCAATAGCTCAGGATCTGGAGTTGTTAATACTGCTTTATCTGGTTCTTTATCTAGTTCTACCTTGACAAATGGATCAGCGCCTTTGTATCCGCAGACAGTTACACAGAGGAGTGGTGGTGTTACTTGGATTGAGGTAGGACGCTCTAAAACTTATACCCCAAGCGCAGATGATATCGGTCATGTTCTTAAGTTCGAGTGCGTGGTGGTTGATGCGGAGACAAAACTTCTTGTTGGACACGTCAACACCATTTTGACTTCTTGCGTCATTCCTGCTCCTTCTCCTAGTCCACGACGATTGATCCCCGTTAGTGGAGTTGATATGGTGGGAAATGTAGATTCAGATGATCGTGTTTCCTCTGGAACATTTACTGTGCTTTCATACAACATTTTGGCTGATGTTTATGCCTCCAGTGAGTTTTACAGTTACTGCCCTTCATGGGCTCTTTCTTGGCAATATCGCAGACAGAATTTGCTACGGGAAATAGTTGGTTATCGTGCAGACATCGTCTGCCTTCAAGAGGTACACAAGCGCTTTCTTTAATGTTACTTCTTGATGTCTTGTCGGACTGATAGCTGGAGTTCCATCATAATTCTCTGGTATACATTGATATAAACATCTTGCTCTCAATGGAAGTTCCAGGTCGCGGACATCTTAGTTTCGTTGTTCATGTAATCGAAGCAAAAAAGCCCTTTGTAGATAATCTAGTTTCTTTCTAGATGAAGTTGCTAAATTACTGTTTTTGTTTAACTATATTAGCCGTTGTGGTAGATTATTTACTTTGTAGACAGAGTGATGGGAAGGGATTTTATAGTAAGAGGACGTATGTTTATCAGATCTACTTTGTTTGGAAGAACAAAACGTTAACTAGGCCTCCTCCTCATGCATCGATGGAGATTGGCTATAAATTTGTTGTTGGAAAGAAGAAAGTTATCGACATGATTTATCTCCTTGCCTTTTGGCTCATTTGGAAAGGAGGAAACAAGAGGGCAATTCAAGGCGTCGTTAGGATTTTTCTTACGTTAATTGGTTATACACTCTTTACTTTTCTTACAGCGGGACAGTTCAATTTCATTCTTCTAGTTATATGGAAATGTTAGAAGCAATCTTTTATGCATAATTTTTTCTATTTGGGTGGCTTCCCTTCTGGAGCTAGTATGTATGGGGGCTGTGTATCCCCTTTTGGCAGGTTTGGTGTATCTGAATTTAACTTAATGTGTCCCAAATGGGATGAAATCAATTCATAAAGTGCTCGGTATAGTCATTCAAAATGCATATCGTTTATTTTCCAGGTTCAAAGTGATCATTTCGAGGAGTTTTTCGCCCCTGAATTAGACAAACATGGTTATGAAGCTTTATACAAGAAAAAAACAAGCGAGGTTATTCATAGACTTCCCTTTTTGTGTCGTTTTATGTTTCACCTCATTTCATTTATTTATATGTCTGTCGTCTGCAGGTTTATGGTGGGAATATCAATACAATAGATGGTTGTGCAACATTTTTTCGCAGAGACAGATTTTCTAATGTAAAAAAATACGAGGTATAAGAGTTTCTGCATTTGATGTCTTCTCCATCTCCCTATCATCTGAAGCTAAAGGCTTAGATGTGTGTATGCAGGTTGAGTTTAACAAAGCAGCACAATCCTTGACGGAAGCATTGGTTCCAAGCACCCAGAAGAAAACTGCTTTAAATCGATTAGTTAAGGTGGTAGTGGTTTTTTTTTCCCCTGCTATTTCCAATTGCGTTATGCTCACATTCTTTGCCTTTTTTCCGTTTGTCATTTCGGACTCAAGTTCTTCTTCCATATCCCACAGGACAATGTCGCTTTAATAGCTGTTCTGGAAGCAAAATTTAGTAATCAGGGAGGTGATAATCTTGGAAAAAGACAACTTCTTTCCGTGGTAAGTGCTTTCATTCTCAATTGAGGATCAGCTTGAACATAATTATTGTTTGGATCCTTTGGACTATATTGCGATTTGTAATTACCTTCTGAGCCTGTTCTAAAACTTTGGTACCCTTGATACTGTCGGCTTGAGTCTTACTCCTTGTCTCTGCCGTTGTTAGATAAATTTTGTGGGCTATAGGGAGGTTTCTGTCATTTATTAGGCCAGATACCTCTGTTGGCCTGGAAAATTGAAGTTTGAGACTAGTGGAATTCCAGTAACCTCATGTCACATGTATGTCTGTATGTATGAATGTATGTATGTATGTATGCATGCACTTGTGAGTTTTTGCTGGAGACCAACTGAAGATAAGCCTCATTCCTCCTCCTTCCGCCATTTAACATCATTTGACCAAATCCTGTTTGCGGTGCTTTTTGTCGACAGGCGAATACACATATTAATGTCCCACAAGAACTAAAGGATGTGAAGCTTTGGCAGGTTCTGACCTCTTTCTAGATTGCATCATTTGGTCAATTTATCTGTTCCAGCATTGACGTTTATATCTAATTTTGCAATTTTAATATGTAAATCAGGTCCATACCCTTTTGAAAGGATTGGAGAAGATCGCTGCCAGCGCTGATATTCCAATGTTAGTCTGTGGCGATTTTAATTCAGTCCCAGGAAGGTTTGTCATGATCTCAATGTGGTTCAGAGTTGCAGATATCTAAGGCTGGTCATTTGTGGACCTGCTTTCTTTCTTTGGTCATCTGATGAATCTGGTGAACATAAATGCAGTGCGCCTCATTCACTTCTTGCTATGGGAAAGGTTGATCCGCTGCATCCAGATTTATTGATCGATCCCTTGGGTATCTTGCGCCCTCCTGGCAAGCTGGCCCATCAGTTACTATTGGTAACATCTTTTATTTCTATTTAAACGTTAGCCTAGTATTTCTTGAAGAGATTGCTTAAAGTAGAAGTGAGCAAGATCAAGCTCTTACTGTTACCTTCCAGAAGTCTTTTGGCTGTTTTTGACCTCCTGGACGTTACAGGTCAGTGCCTACTCATCCTTTGCGAGAATGGGTGCTGGTCCTGGTTTGGAGCAGCAAAAGAGGAGGTTGGACAGCACAACAAATGAACCTCTGTTCACCAATTGCACCAGAGATTTCATCGGCACGTTAGATTATATATTTTACACCGGTAATGCTCTCTGCAGAATTTTTAAGAAGGCCATATCAATCATTTTAAGATAGATCCATGTTGTATCCTTTCACTTATGTTGCTGCTGATTTGTCGTTGTAGCGGACTCTTTGACGGTGGAGTCTTTGCTGGAGCTCTTGGATGAGGATAGCTTGAGAAAAGATACAGCACTTCCTTCTCCAGAGTGGTCTTCTGATCATATTGCTCTTTTAGCAGAATTTCGTTGCAAACCAAGACCCAGACGTTGACTCTTCAGGTGGCAACTGTCTTCTCTATTTGGTCTGATGAGTTAACTCTCTCCCTCTTACTGTAAAATAAGACATGAAGCTAAAGAGAGAAATTTTACATAGGGATCCAACCTAAGAAAAGTTCTTAGCATGCTGTCAAAATCAATGTCATCTGAACCGTAAATTTCTATGGAGCAAGAATTTTAGTTAACAAAACATTGGAAGAGACAGATGGTTGGGGCGTGGGTATCTACTTGTCATTTTGCAATTTCGTCTGTGAGTAAAGGTATTGATGGCTTTCAAATGCTAAGCACAGGGAAATACTTCTTTGAAATGCTGTAGATCTGTACTTCCCCTTCTCTGGCTCCGTTCTTTGCTTGAATTGCTCATATACTTGCAAGTAACCATCTGCGAGTTGAGTTCTTACACAAGGATGATATCTCATAGGTGAGGGATGGAGACACCTAAGGCCAGGGAAGTACAAGTTAATAGATAAGGATGAAGGTGTTCCCAAATGGATGTCCTCTCCTTTCCAGGTAGATTCCTGTGGGATCCTCACTACGATCTCTGCCCGTGTAATGTCACCTTTGTCACATAAAAGAAAGTGAAACTGACGCGCTGAGAGCGTCCTCTTTTTTCTTTTTAACCTTTCCATCCATAGAAATTTGTTCAGCACGAGCTCTCAATAGAAGGTAGTCATTATCCTGTACTCTATTTTATCAGCAAAGCAAATGGTTGACGGACTGCATTTGCATGTCCTTTTTACAGTGTTCCTTATATTTACTCAGTTTCTTCTTTTGATCCAATCGGCCTATCGCATCTGAGCTAGTCCAGCATGTTTGAATGATATGGAGCTGAGCAATACGAATACGGATTTGCCTCTGCTCTCTGTACAATCAACTGTGCATCTTTCTTGAGATACTATGTAGAGTAACCGGCTATCATATTATTATCGCACATGCATTGCTAGCTATACGATAATTATTAGCACATTCTACGTGGTTCTATCTTACCTTTTGGATATTGCTGATCATGGATAATCAATGCGTGATTTCATTCATCAGTGAATCACTAGACTAGAATAGACCGACTCAGGCCACTTTCCTGAGGAATCTAAAGTGCACCGGACTTGAGCAGCCCCAAGGTGGCAAGAAAGAATCCACAATATAAAACATGTTGCGATAACGAAGTTCAATTTTAAGACTAACATGTACACCGACTGTCCGTGAAGCCAAATGAAACCAAGTGAAAATGTGTCATTCATTTAATGAGGGGAGAGTCGTCTTACTTGCGCTGTTGAGACATTCATTTAACGAAGTTATTTTATGCAGGACAACCTTTCAAATTTGAAGGATTATGTGCAAGGGACAAAATGTAGATGTACAAATTTTTCATCATACAATATATGAATCTTACAAAACACACACACACACACACACACACACACACATATATATATATATATAATTCATGGTTGTGATTTCTCAAATTCACAGTACTTAAGTCCATAGAAATGTTAGAGATATATTGTGTAACACAGTGATAGCTAATAATCAATGATAAGATCTTGGACTATCCGTGTCCTTCTAATATGTGGTCACCCCATGTCCTCATGACATGTGGGACTGTACCATTCATTGATCTCCCTATGATAAGATTGCCACTTGGTAAGATCTCGCTCGCTTATCATATTGACCACATTTCTATTGCCACTCGGTAAGATCTCACTCATTTACCATATTGACCATATTACGATAAATTCCTCACTTGTTATTCTTTTAAGGAGGGTGAGTTTTAGACTTTTTAATTTTTATATTTAATAACCACCTTTTTTTAGATTATCAAAACATATCCCATCTTTTGAACTTTTATCAAATCTAACCCCTCCAAAAACAACCAATTAATTCTCTTTTTTTCCTTCAAATGGTATGGGTTTGACGACAATCTTGAAAACATGATTATAAAAATAGATGGGGACAAACATGATGGTCTCCATTGATTGACCGGCCAATGGTGAAAAGAAAGGGAAAAAGAGAACAAAAACTTTAAAATTATAAAAAAAAATATCCATGTGAGTGTTGGCCATGCTACATCGGTCGCCGACATCGACGTCATCGATTTTCGGGCAAAATTGTTCGAAAAAACTAAATTGCTTGCCTTACATGCCCCTCCTTGCTTAAAAACCAGATGTTTTTCGTGATGTTCCCTGTTTAGAGGCTGTTGCTGATGCAGACAGAGCAATCGAGTTAGATAAAGCATCCTTCTGCATGGCTTAGTGATGAACTTGAAAAGTAGACACTGCCAAAGCAGCATTGGATAGGGTTCTTCTCTTGCTCTTGCAAATGCAAGTTTCACCGATTTAATTAGAAAGTGTGATGAGTATGTTGCAGATACTGAACTAGCTAAATCGATAATGATGAATAACTCTACACAGATGTGTAATTAAGACAAGTAAACGAGACAATATGATATTGAAACTTGACTATCGAAATAAAACTTGATCGGAGACAAATAAAGCTTGATTTTTGTTATCTCGAGGTTTATTCTGTAAGATATTGGCTCAACTTGTCTCGATGGATTAATATGAGCTTGAGTTGAGCTCAAACTTGGGTTCTCGCCTAGTTATGCTAGTGAGAAGAAGTGTGATAGGAATGTTTCATTCATTCATATGTGAAAATCTATTTAAAAGAGATCATAAACCTATCAATTGATTAGGTGCACGAGCTGCTTGAGGATTACCAAAAAGTCTAGCTAAAATTTTCGTGTGCCTTGCGTGTGCCGTGTTCTGTGCTCATCTTCTAGAATGGATAATTGTTTTGAGAACAGAGCATGGGTTAATGTTTGAGATGATTTTGATGTTCTCGACATAATGAATAATATTGTCTAGTCGATCTACGCGCCTACAAGGGCAAAGAGCTTAAATGGCTTCAATTTAAGCTGAAGGATGATTTGTGTGGGAAGAAGTTTTTTGTGGTTTAAAACATGGCACTTTTAGAGCGTAAATGATAATCATTATGTTTTTATGTTTTTCTATTTTTTTGTTTTCGGGAACAAATTTAGAAAAGAAATCATTTTGGCAACGCAATTTCATTTTTCTACTTTCGGGACATAATTATAGCTCAGAAATAGAATTAGAACAAAAATAATAAGTATAAATTTTTCACATTTCAATTTTTGCAACAGGAAAAAAATAACAATTCTTTTCTGAGCTTGCCCTCGTCACCCAGGCCTGCTATCTGCTGGCGGCCGCCGTCACCCACTACCGCCACAGCCGCCTATCGTTCACTCGCTGATGTATGAATTTTACATCAACGCTATCAAATGAACTTCTGTTCCGAGAACGAAAATTGTGTGTCGTTATCAACTCTACTTTCTGCTCAGAAACTCGTTTAATAATAAAAATATAAATTTCTTGTCAGAAATTGGGTCTAGGAATATAACGATTATCATTCGCGCCCTTATAATTATTAGAGGGCTTTTTAGATGATCGAAAAGCGAGGAGAATATCTCAAGATTAGGATAGAATTACTTCAATGAGTTAGTAGTATCCATATCCTTTTACCAAGAATCAAGTACTAACACATTGAAGTTTTCGATGCACTAACGTTTGAATGACCTAGCAAAGTCAATTGCGGATGCGACGTCCTTTACCTCTAGGGTGTCTCGGCTGTTGGGCAATGAAAATGATACCTCTCCTGAAAAGAAAACTCATCATGCTTCATTGATCTGACCTCTATTTGTTACATCAAAAAGCTTGAGAGGATATGGTGAAATGAAGATAGGAAGATTCCACATTTCCATCAAGGTGACACATGACTTGCTAACAAAATTGAAGTACTTGAAGGTATTTCCGTTATGTCATTGTTCCATCATTGTATTGGTGAGTTAAAACATTTTTGATATTTTAATTTCTCATACACTAATATCGAAAGGCTATTTACGTATATTGGTGCCTTGTGCAAATTATGGTTGAGCGCATAACCACTCTTTTTTGCAATAGCCATGGTAAAGCAAATATCAAATGAGTTCACTGTGATTTGTTTAACTTTAAATGAATACTTAAGCGAGTTATATTTAAAAATCCGATGACTCTTCGAAAATTTCATTTTATACATAAAATTTTGCTAACCAATCTTATATTTCTCGTATTATTCAAGGGAGAAATAGCATGTGATCAGCCTCTACTGACTGATTAATCGGAGGAATTGGATCATTGAAACCAGGAGGGGTAAAGAGAGCTCCCGCCAATTTTGCAGGTGGTGACAATTCCCAAGAGAATGGCAAAAAGAGAGCCTCCACGAGAGACTAAACAGGGGCCTGAAGAAAAAGCTTCAACATTTACCTAACTCTGATCTCCCATTCGCTTGAAATGCATTATTTTTTTCTCTTCCTATAAAACCAAATCAAACCCACCTCTTATCTTATGAACACAGTCTGTTTACTTACTAAGCTTTTCCCTTTAGTCAGAGTGTGTGTAGCTCAGTTTCAAGCCAACCAACTTCAACCTGACATATCAAAGTCTGCCATCATTCTTTTGCATTTGGAATTTTCTCATTCTTTGAGCTAAAAAAATGGAGGCTGTATCCTTCAATTCTCTCTCGGTTGCGCTGGATAAGCTAGCAAGAAGAGTGTCGTGTAAGCATGACCAGTGCTCATTGAGCAAGAAGAAGAGTCTAACATGCTGCCAAGGCAGCGGCAATGCAATCAAGTCCACCGTTCCGAAAGACAGGTCTGTGTCGGTTTGCGCCAACCAAAGTAGTGCTCTGATAGATACAGGAAGCATGGTTACGTCTCCAAATGGGAAGAGCCAGGCAGAGATTTGTGTGAAGGATTTGGGGCCTTATGCTGGGCACACCCACTCTTTAGTGGAGATGGATGATGGCATTGGAATTGTCAGATTTTTGAGAGGGAAGAGATTTTTCGTTACTGGTGCAACTGGGTTCTTGGCAAAAGGTGAAAAGTGAACCTTTTTCCCAGCATATACCTCTTGTTTGTAAAGTTTCTCTGTTCTTTTTTTTGCTGGAAATTGTTAAATATCTCTGTTGTTAATCATTCTCAATGTACTGATGTCCAGTTCTTGTCGAGAAGATCTTAAGGACCGTCCCGGATGTGGGTAAGATATTTCTCTTGATTAAAGCGAAAGACAAGGAAGCTGCGATGGCAAGGCTATCAAGTGAAGTATGCCTCTCATGCTTCTGAATTGTCTAAAGTTATTGCCCACATCTTATCAACCATCTTTACGTTATTCTCTAACGATGAAATTTTTCGTGCATGGTTGGGCGCAGATAATATATTCAGAACTCTTCAAGGGTCTTCAACAAACTTATGGAAAATCTTATGAAGCTTTCATGCTGAGCAAGCTAATACCTGTGGTTGGAGATATTTCTGAATCGAACCTTGGGTTAGGAGATGCTTTGGTTGACTTCATTGCAAATGAAGTGGATATCATTGTAAATTCAGCTGCGAATACCACATTCGATGAGAGGCATGTGATTTCCCCTTTTTTTCTCCTTCAGCCTCTTGGTTACATGGATCCATTGATAATGTCATCTACGGGCAAACTTTTCTGCTTGGCTGAAAAAAGGGGGATAGGAAAAGCTAAGCATGGCGCCCTTCCCCTTATAAAGCGCCAATGAAATGATCCACTTCTATATAATCCTACAGGTACGACGTTGCTATCGACGTTAACACCAAAGGCCCATACCATCTCATGAGCTTTGCAAAGAGATGCAGCCAATTAAAAGTCTTCTTGCAAGTTTCTACGGGTAAATATCGTCAGGACGACTTTCTAATTGTAACAGTTATGGCCTAAGCCTGTTCTGAACATCTTTAAGGTGTATCTAAATAGTCGATTGATATCTTTTTGGTTAATAGCATATGTCAATGGACAAAGGCAAGGGAAGATTATGGAAAAGCCATTCTGCATGGGAGATAGCATAGTCAGAGAAAGTTACAGTGCTAAACCACCAACGTCTCTTCCTCAATTGGATGTGGAAAGTGAAATTCATTTGGCTCTAGAGTCAAAAAAGGCTTTGGAAGATCACGCAGTGGCTCAAAAGATGAAAGAATTGGGTCTGAACAGGTGATTTATAATCATCTTCTGCTTGCTACTTAACTCTTTCGCACTTGATTTATGCATGACAGACAGATATCAATGAAAAGTGATTGCTTTAGGACTAGGAATCCGAATGACATTGTTATTGATTTATGACAATGGCCAAAATCAGGGCGAAGAAGTTTGGATGGCAAGATACTTACGTGTTCACCAAAGCTATGGGAGAGATGCTTATTGACGACATGAGAGGAGAGGTTCCGGTCATCATAATCAGACCTAGTGTCATTGAGAGTACTATAAAGGAGCCATTTCCAGGATGGATGGAAGGAAACAGGTACTTCATCATCTATTCAAATTATGGGACTGTTCTGTTGACGCCATATCCCAAAAAAAAAAAAAACAAAAAGAAGAAGAAGCTAATCTTTGTTATTAAATTTCAGGATGATGGATCCCATCATCTTGTACTATGGGAAAGGACAGCTCAATGGATTTCTTGTCGACCCGGATGGAGTAATCGATGTTGTAAGCAATAGCAACCTCTTTGATGATCTCTCCAGGACTCCTAAAACTGTTAAAACATTCAAAATAGCAAGAAAAAAAAGAATGGTCATTTGTTCACATGATACAGCCATTACACCATGCTAAGAAAAAGTTGTGTTAACAAGAGCTAATATGACTTGGTTTACAAAGTTCAAGGCCAAAAACTGTCATAGAAAAACTGCCAAAAATGCTAGCTTCTTCACTTATTAGGAAATGTTACATATCTCTGACATACTATTAGTTGAAACATTAACAAGGCATGTCTACCATTCTCGAGGTTCTTGCAGAAATCATTGTTGAAAAACATAACTTAATCAGTCTAATTGGCCAACCGATGATGTTTCTGCTACTAATCTTTTAGGTACCGGCTGATATGGTAGTCAATGCTACCTTAGCAGCCATTGCAAGACATGGAATGGCTGGAAAGTCAGGAATTAACATTTATCAGATCGCTTCATCGGTCGTGAACCCACTTGTTTTCCAAGACTTGGCTAGACTGCTCTATGAGCACTACAACACTTCGCCGTGCTTAGACTCAAAAGGTAGACCAATCCCGGTCCCATTGATGAAGCTATTCACTTCCATGGACGAATTTTCAGCTTATCTTAGTGGAGATGCTAGTCAGAGAAGCGAGTTGAGAGCCATGACCTCAAACTCAAAGCTGTCCAAAAAACTTGAAATTGTGTGTCGTAGATCGGTGGAGCAAGCAAAGAAATTGGCCAACATATATGAGCCCTACGCATTCTACCGCGGAAGGTTAGTAACTCAAGCTCTCATAGTTATATTAATCAGTGATGAAATCAACTACATGTTGGTCAAGGACAAAAAGGACAGTTTTTAAATCAGCCAGCCCAACTCTACATTTTATTCCACTATTTTCCCCTAATGTGCATAAAAGGAAATTTTTTCTCATCTTCTTTAAGAGAATGCACTGAACTTAACGTGGATTTCATTTCTACCTTAACAATCCCAGGTTTGACAACAGCAACACTGAGCGACTGATGGAAAAACTGTCTGAGGAAGAGAAGAGGAGATTTGGGTTCGATGTTGGGAGCATTGACTGGAAAGATTATATCATTAACGTCCATATTCCGGGTCTGAGATGGCATGTGATGAAAGAGAGAAGGACGTTTAGTTAGAAGGAACGGCACACTAGGTTCTATAACAGTATTTAATGTAATAAAATGGGTGTTCATTACATCTGAAAAGCAAATGAAGACAAGCAGTAGTCAATTTTTACCATTGCTAGACTATGGTCCATCCGTTACACTCATGTGGCCATTCTTAAGTACTTCTACTAGGATCACTCAATTATGTTTCACAATAACAAATAATTGATTATGTTTATGATGTCATCCATTGGATAATTGGCTACTGAAGAGAATCATATCAAACCTATACCCATAGTCAAATCTGATGATCTCCTGTTCTTTGCAACAAGCACAATGTTATTGAAATAAGAGCAGAAACAGAACTGCACAAGGGGGACTTCACTAAATTTAAGTAGCTTGAAAGGCTTTTAGTTTTACTGAAGTTGCATGCAATGCCTAGACTTTTGTGCAAACTTAAAGATAAAAGACTAGCAGCAGAATTATCGCTAATGAATGCAAGAGAGAAGAAAAAATCTCATCTCCTTTGCCAATGCTTCATATCAGAAATCCTTCTAGTCTCCAGATAAACACCGAGGGCAGTCACACCTGAAGCCAAACCCTTGGGACAGAAGACTTCGCCGTGCATCCCGATCAAGGCTTGCATCAATGTAGCAAATTCTAAGTTCTTCGCCTGCAAAATACCCTTCTAAGATTGCAACACAGAATTGACCCTTGCTAAAGAAGAACCAGACTGGGCAATGTAACAATAGTCAGCTGGACAATTAGCCTGTTATTTCCCATATAATTGTTATCATAATAAATTATAGTGAATTGTAATAGGTGAAGCCAACAGTCTGACACATGACCACAGTGGACAGTCTAATCTCAAGCTCCATCATGAGACCCATAAAACTATACTTGCCAATCCATTCATCTCACAAATTACATAGCAGGTACACGAGTAATATTCCATGCTTTTCTACACCATGATTATATCCTCCCTGTTTGGACATGATGATGGTATCAGATCAGACTATCCATCGACATACTCTGGCCTCCTTGTCCTTGCAAATTGTCAAATTGCAAATCGAACGCTTTCTGTACTAAATGCCCACAGACTCACAAATGGCCCACATGCCAAAGGAACTGATGAATTTGGACACTATATAAATACTGTCTCAGGCTCTCTGCATCTTCATACCCAATGAAAATACAAAATCCTCCTTTTCATGCATTGTACGAGATAACTTGGCAGAGCATGGCCTGCACTTTCAGGAAACTGACAGCCCAAGGGAAAGCCACTAATGGCTAGAGTAATAATACAATCTCCTCCAATAACTTACTAATCACAAATGACGCCAGTGGAAACTAAGATACTATATGGACTAAGACAAGAATGTCCATTTGAGCGATAAGCAAGAAAGAAAATGCAATATACTAAAGTGATGCTGCATAATTTTACTGCAAATGAGACAAACCTGGCTCAATTTCTCGAAGGGCCTTCAATCTTGCAACTGCATCTTCTAACCATATAATATGCGTATTAGGATCTGCAAGGAAAACAATACAATTCTTCTAAATAGCTGATTACAAACAGAGGCCAAAAAAAGTTCAGTCGCTTCTTGGCAAAACTTTATCCTAGAAAACTCCAGTTTCTAATTCAAAAATCAGACTAAAAACGCACTTTTTTTCACAGAAACAGCTGATCAAAAAGCAGAGGCCAAGAAAAGCTCAATCACTTCTCTCATCATTCTGCCAAGGTGCATGTATATCGTTTTTTCCTCAGTAGCATGTAAATTAATTATTTAAATTATCAAATTTTTATACGAAAAATCTACATTTGCTAATTCAAAAGTCATAATTAAAATACGCTTTCTTTCACGGGAGTTGGGACTTATGTGGCCAGCCATCGAGGGGTTAATTGATCAAACATCCAACATCGTCAAAAGTGACCAATTTTGAATATCTCTCTCTCTCTCTCTCTCTCTCTCTCTCTCTCTCTCTCTCTCTCTCTCAAAAGTTTGTGCTGCACTGCCGCAACAATTATCTGGAAAAGGAGCAGGGAAGTACCACAGTCATGATTGTAGAATGAAGGAAGCATGTAAACCGCATTTCCAACAGCAGCTTCAGCTTCTACAGACGCCGCGGCCATTGAAAACAAATCCTCAAACAATCCTCCAACCACCTCTACACGAAATGCATTTATACGAATCCGTGCAAGCAACGCAGTGTACCATTGCTTAGTCAGAACTAGAAATGTCAAAGACAATCATTCTCATAAGAATGACAAAGCGCAGGATACAAAACAAAGAAGGGAAAATGAAAATTAGCGTTGCATGAAGGATACATGCTATCTGCTCATCCTTCACATGAGCATCTGTGAAGGCACACTTCAGCAATCTGAACCCTTCCTCCATCTAATCACATTAATTCGGAAGTCAAAGGAAGTCCCACAAGATTTCCTGCTAATTGTTAGTCGATAAATTCTATACATAAGCATTGAGACTATAGAAAGTGAGTCTTCCTTATTGTTGTCGCAACTATCTTATGATACAAATAAAGATACAATCTGCAGCATCTCTAAATCTGATGAATTCTTTTTTCAAATGTTGAAGACAATTTCCAAAATTGGTCTTAAAAAGTTTCAAACTTGCACCTTACAAATTCATAAAGGAAAGCACACTATGCTTTTCATGGAAATGGTAATGCTGCACATAGCCTTTTTGAGAACCAAAACAGCACCAAACAAATTCAAAGAGAAGCATTCAGTTGTCAAGGGCTAAGGCTTTTCATTAAAGAAGACACGTCAACAATATGATAAAAGGCTCCCATGCTTCTAATTTAGTCCCAAACATTATTTAGTACAATAAGAAAAATCAGTGCAGAAGAGGAAACATTAGAACAGTTTAATAAAAAATTTATAATAACCACACATCTACAGACTTGAATTTTCAGATTAAAAGAAGTTAGCTACAAGGTTCTCACCTCAGATATCATCTCAGGAGACAAATAAGCAGGTTGAAGTATGTCAAGCCAGTCGCTGGATGTTGCGCCTGATATAATCATACAAGCTAGCCGTTTTACCAGGAGGGGATATTTCAAACCTTGGGTGCTTTGCAGAGAAATAAATTAAGTTATAAATCAAGGTGATAAAAACCCCTTAAGAACTCGAGCTATTTCATCACAAGATAATAATGCCAACTTAACTATTGAATGCTATTGAATGCTTTTTGACCAAAAAAAAAATATTGGATGCACTACTCTGAAAGGAAAGTTTTTCCACTCACACAAAACATAAAAACTGGTGCTTTGATGGTCTTTGCTTGCTTTCAAATTTCATAGAGAGGAACGAAACCATTAATTCTTTTGGTAAGAGGTTGGACTGTAAACCACGCTTAACCAAAATTTAAAGCAACTCTAATTAGGAAAAAGCCATTGAGGCTTTGACAGATCAGACTAAAATCCACTGTGCTTCTTTTATAACAGCTTAAATGAGACCCTTGCATCGTCACTTTTGCTAGATATGGGCAATCACTTTTCATGAATCATATGAGAACCAGCATTGGGTCCCAGGAAAAGCACCTGGGTTGATGAGATTTCTAAGCTGTAGTTAGTTCTCTTCTGTCAGCAAAACACTAACCAAAACCATACCAGATTTTTCTGCTGCAACCATGAAAGATTGACACGTGACCTGCATATGCAACCTCAGAAGCATATGCAGTCAAAACAGGTGAACCTCAATCAGGATGCAGATAGGCAGACAGATAAGGAACAAAAAGTTCTCGTGGCGGCTTCTGTCTGTTGCCTAGTCGCAGCCACATGTAGTACAGCGTGCGAGTCACCATAACTGGCTGGTGATGGAATCTGCTTCTGGAAGCAAACAACAGTAAAAAGACTAGAGATACTTCGTACCGACAATAGCCATCGTGGAGTGACCAGTCTGCCCTTGTCTCCACTTCATAAAATGCCTGTGCACCAATATCGAATATGATATCACGTAAGATCCACCGAAGCGGCGAAATGTAAGATAAATTCAAAATTTAAAGCCGTTCTTTCGTAAGCGAACCACAACTTGCTATGAAGACAGTAAGACAATATATATTACGATCAACGTTACAACCATCTACGTATCAAAAGTCCCTCCCCCCAGCCCGGCCATGCGAGAACCACTCTACAGCCGACTCGCCAATTTACAGCGTCACTAGGCAAAACTACAAACAGCTCGCGCGCGGTCTTTGAAACAGCCGAACTCATTTGCCTCAGCGTATCGACGGCACGCACAACCAAAAGCTTAAGCAGCCACTACCTGGGAGCGTGCTCTGCAGTCATCGCTGCAGAACGACGCCGCACGAGCCGGAGAGCGCGAGCTGTTCAGTTTCCTGAGGCAGAAGTAGCAGACGGCGTGGAGGGAGTGGAGAGAGGGGTGAGACACGACCGGTTCGGCCGTGTGGATGAGCTCGCCGGCCCCGATCCGCCGGGCTGCGTAGACCCCTCGGCCGGCCGACTCGGTGAGCCCGACCCGGATCGGAGGCGGCCCGGGTCGAGCCGGAGTGCGGGCGCCGGGCGAGCCCGCGGATGCGGCGGAGGAGAGGGAGGCGAGCCGGGGGAGCGTGGTCGGAGAGCGCAGCTTGTGCGAGCGCGAGTGAGCGCGGCGACCGTAACGCGACAGCAGCGACATTTCGTTCGCGACGCGCGCGGAGCGACGGAGACGAAGACGGAGACTGCTTGCTCGCTAACTGACCGTCGCTCCTGGTCGTTACTGCTGTTTTCTTTCTCATTTTTTGTTGAAATGTGCCTGATTTGCAAATGATCAGTATTTAGTATTCGGAAAAATTACACAAATGGTACCTAATCTTTTAATTTATTTAATGTGATTTCTAAAATTTTTATGCATATTCAATTTAGTCCATGCATTTTATTAAAATATTTAATATTGTCCCTAAACTCGATTTAATGGAAAGAAAATATTGAATGTTTTCATATAGTTCATGAACTAAATTAAATATATACCAAAAGTCCGAGGACCATATTGAATAAATGAAAAGTTCATGGATTATATTACACATTTGGGTAAAGTTTAGAGATCACATTTAACAAATTAAAAGTTCATGGATTATATTGCACATTATGTCAAAATTTATGGACAATTTATGTTATTATCTATTTAGTATTTAGCAGGCAAAATCGTACATGCGCTCTTCCTAATAGAATCGTTGAATCAAGGGGTTGCATCTCGGTCTCTTGCATTATGTTCTCAATGTCCTAAGAATTCGAGGATCATATGACCATACGAGGCAGAAACATCTCACATGAACACTCGCTTTTAAAAGGACTGGTTTTTAGTCCTCATATGCCATTAATTTATGACGTGGACCATCTTATGCACAGGATCCATCCATATAGTGGCAAGTACAGAGCATACCTGCGGAACCAATCCTTCTTGTCTGACCAAAGGTGTTAGTCTAAACTTCTAGATGCATCATTCGTTCGACCGAAATTCGTGAGATTCGATGATATGACTGTACTTTTCATCCTGAAAATTGAATCGATGCGAGTTATCCGGAGGAGAATGATTTCTATCCCGACCAACGAATGTCCCTCGTGCGGGGAGATCAGCTGTCTAGGGGACCGACGTAGGAAACTGAAAGTCGGGAAAAGTCGAGCAATGGTGGGTACAAAAAACGGGTGTACCATGAGGGGCGGGCAGCAGTTTCCAAAGCAAAGCAAAAGAGAAAAGAAGTGGAGGAGTAGGAGGCTGAGGGGACATGATTACAAAGACAGGGAGATGTGGATGCGCGACCAGCATTGCCTCCCCTTCAAGTTCCCTCCTCAGTATTCTCTCCACCTGAAGTGAACCCTGAACCGGTCTTTGATGGAGACCAGAGGAGGCAGGGGGGAAAACCCTTCCCCCACGCGCTCCGCGGCATC
This sequence comes from Syzygium aqueum, assembly GCA_031216185.1. NCBI lineage: Eukaryota > Viridiplantae > Streptophyta > Magnoliopsida > Myrtales > Myrtaceae > Syzygium > Syzygium aqueum. The sequence continues at coordinate 24,810,468 of CM062231.1, forward strand.
TGCCACTTGCCTCCTTCGTTCTTGGTCCCGAGTGTTTAGAAGTGTCGTCTGCAATTTGCATGCCAAGAACCAGATTAGCATCACCACTTGGCACGGAGGAACCATGTTTTTTGGCCCAAAAAAAGGGATAGAAGGGCTCAGGGAATTGAGTTGAAGATGCTATTCTCAAATGTGACCAAGTGCTCTTTAGTGGTCATTTGGTTTCCGATCTCTTTGGTGTTGTCTGAGATGGGGAATGAATGGGAAGTTTCCATCTCAGTCGTTCCCGTCCAAATGTGGAGAATTCTTGACCTTGCACCGTTTTGCGATCTCGGGTGGAGAAACTTTCGGACCTCCGGACAGCCGAGGGGTTGGGATGATGGGTTCATCAATCTCCGACGTTTGAGTTTCGAGTGAATCGATTGGGCCATGGCTCAAATCGAATATTAAGAAGCAAATGTGAGATCCTTATGATAACTCCAAATAAAGTACTTAAACTATTCTATTTTGATTCGCTATCTCTCCAATAACCTTCACTTGAGGATGGTGAGGGTCATCAAATACTTTTGAATATAGTATTCGATAACCCTTATTTAGGCTAGTAATATTTGATGCCGCCTCTTGACAAAATATACATAGTACATACATTAATGCATTTGTGTAAGCTCAATTAGGTTGAATAACAAGCTTGTCGAATATGAATTGACCCTTTTATCCATTCATAATGCGTTTGGACTGTTGAATTAAATAATTTAAAATGTTTATTGCGTGCAATCCAACACGTTTAAACACATGTAGAAATACTTCGAACTGTAACCATAGTTAAGTATTTCTATATATAATAGCATATCCTATATATATTTGTGTTGTTTAATCATTGAATTAGCGTGTTATGTTTGGATTTATAATCAATAATTTTTTTGTGTTAGGATTAAATCTAAATTTGACATGAGCCAAAGTATATGAACGAAATCGACCAATAATAACGATAAGTCATAAAGTAAATGAAATATTCTATTCATGTCAACAAGTTTTGTCGATCGGAAGACCACATTGAACTATTGAACCACTTTCTAAAAGTTCAAAAAAAAACATTAAACAAATAAAAAAAAGGATTATGAATGATATTCAACGATAAGTAAATGTTCAAGCGCTGCCGCTGTTAACATAGGACATCGCTTTTTTTAAGTGTCAAGATATAGAAGATTATGTATCGGTGGTATCGGGGAAAAGTGTCAAAAAAGTCTTAAACATTTGGCATTAGTGACAATTCAGTTCTAAACCTTTTTAGGTGCAAATTCAATCCTAAAACCTTTTGCATTTGTGTCAATTTAATCCTAAACCTTTTTTCGGTGTTAATTCAGTCATAAACATTTTGCATTGATACCAATGCAATCCTAAACCTTTTATATTTGTGTTAATTCAATCATTCCGATTAATTTTTGCCGAATTTTGTTAACGTGGACGCTGGCCAGCTGGCAGTCGATCATCGATGCTGACATGGACAACTTTTAATAATATTTTTTTGAATTTTTATTTATTCTTTTCTTTTCTTTTTTTCCCTCCCCTCCCTCCTTCCTATAGCTGGTCGCCGTCGCCGGCTAGGCGAGGCTCGCCTTCGCTCCGTGGGCGATGCTCGCCATCGCTGGCGAGGGCGAGCCTCGCCAGTGGCTGGCGAGGTTGACCTCGTCGACCTCTAGCTAGTCGCCAGTTCGGTGACCTGTTGAAGGAATGAGGGAGGAGAGGGAAAAAAATAAAATAAAAATTCAAAAAATATTAAATTATTATTAAAAGTTATCCACATCAGCGTCGGTGCCCCGTCAGCGTCCACGTCAGCAAAATCCGATCAAATAACTGAATTGGCACAAAGACAAAATGTTTATAACTGAATTGACACCAATACAAAAGATTTAGGACTGAATTGGCACAGAGACAAAGGTTTAGGACTGAATTGACACCAATACAAAAATTTAGGACTGAATTGACGCAAAAAAATGTTTAAGACTTAGGGAGTCTTAAGTGTGGCGCCGTGGTGGTGGGTCCTGCGCTAGCGTCACCCCAGGTTTACTCCTCCGGCTGTCGGCCGTGCGGGGGGTTCCTGGGTTACCAAAAAAAAAAAAAAAAAAAAAATGTTTAAGACTAAATTGACATAAATACAAAAGGTTTAGAACTTTTTCGACACTTTTCCCGGTGGTATCGTGGTCGCCAAGTGATACCAAGCTTACTCCTAAGTGTTTGGGGAAACCTCGATTTAGGGTTTGAATCGGAATAACTTCTTGATGTAAGAAAAACCTTAGTTAATTTGTAGATATAGATTAAGTTATCAACAAGCTCGCAACTCCGTATACATGCATTTATATCGTGATAGGGTTGTGCTGACGGATTTATCCTTTCGAATAATAGGTGTGGCTTGCTTAATTTTCTGTAAATTATCATGAGGGAAACCCACACCATCCTCGCTTGCGCTAGTTACGGCGGGGTGTGGATCCCTCATAGAGTGCTATGGGGGCTCAACCCCTAGCTCGAAGAAAGTTTGAAGTGCAATGCATTTCGAAGGAATCGAACTCATACCGGGATTCAAAGCAGCTCCGCTAACTACAATGCAAAAGAGTAAACCTCACTCTTCGATGATAAAATCTTGTAGGTTTTGTGTGTTATGGTATTCTTATACGGGTGTTATCACACGTTACGATCGGACGAATGAACGCGGGCTCTCGAGGGTGTAAACTAGTAGTTCTGCGAAAGAGAAAGCTGCTCACCAATGGTGCGCCCATTATCTTTTCTGTATAGCCCCCCTTTTATCACCATGGAAAGCAACGCGACAGCCATCATTTTGATTCCCTCCTCCTCGCTAGAAAAGCCATTCTGGTGAAGTCGTTTTTTTAAGAGGCAACACTGTTCTAAGGTAAAAAGAGAAGATTGCATTTATAAAAAAAAAGAAAGCTCTCTCTGCTTTTTCCTGAGACCGTGTGAACTGATGGTCTGCAACCTTTGCCAAATTCCCCAATTAGCAAAGCTCCCCACTTTTCTCTCCTTTTTGGCTTTACAGCCACCAACTCTACTGAAGTGCACGCGCCAGTAACTGCGTTTTGTGCTCTGAAAAGCCTCTTGACTCTCTCTCTCTCTCTCTCTCTCTCTGTCAAGTACTCTCCTTCCTTCCCACTCGGTTTCTTTAAGGATCCCACGGTTTCCTACAAGACAAGCACACACGAACACACGCGCACTGTGTCTCGGTCTCCGTGCAGGGAAGATGAGTCGTCTCGCTCCGGTTTCTGAAGAGCCCGTTGACGAGGAGAGCACCAGGGACTGCTCCAAGAGAGGCCGGTCATGGAGGGGCTGGCTCAGGACCCACCTGTCTTTTGCGTTCAGCAAGAAGACCAACCACCTCAAGGTCCTCCTCAGCGTCCTGGGTTGCCCTCTTTTCCCCGTCTCCGTACATCAAAAGACGCCGCTCAATGAGGTGAGTTGACTCGACGAGTCGTTCCTCTTGCTGTGTTTTCCTCTGTTGGTGGTGTACTCTGCGACTGTAAACATGGCGTTGCATGTTTTCGGAAGGCAAAGGTAGGATAGGCAGGATTTTTCTTTTCTGATGGCATCTTTCTTTTTTGTGTTTCCCCTCGCTGAAATGAGGAAGGGGTATTGCTTTCTGTTTGTGCGTTTTACACTTTGATCAGTAAGAAAAAGTTTTCGTGTCCCATGAAGAATTACTGAATCTGAATCATTTTAGCGAGCCAAAATTCAGATAGGCGGCCTAACATGGGTTGAATGCAAATCAATGCAATTGTGACAGAAAGCAGGGGAAGGGGGGAAGAATCATAAAAAGGTCTCGAACATTTTTGTGCTGCACTCGAAAAGTACTCCTGCTAAGCAAAGAGGGGTTAAAAGAATTGTCCTGTCTTCTTCTTTTGTGAAGCTTAAATTGGAGTCCTGAGCTTGAGCATTGAATTAGGATCAAGTTGGAACGAACCTGACTAGCTTCCTGGATGCTTTCTGGTCAGCAATTGAAACTTTGAAAGCTTGAATTGTATAAATTTTCTTCCGCTTGTATCGACTCACATCATATTGGGACTGACCGAACTAAGCAACAGACATGGTTTTAGTTAAAGAGCTAATGTGGATTGATATTGCTTGGTTACCAAGTATTTCTCAACAAACTCCGAAAAATGTTTGAGACTTAAATGTCACCAAGAGACCTTCCTTTAATGTCAGGCAAGGATGAGTCATTTCTTCTGAGATGACATTTGATAAATAATGTATATTGCCGTGCCCGTTAGGTGTCATCCTCAGCACAGTACATCGTACAGCATTTTACGGCCGCTACAGGCTGTCGGAAGCTGGATGGGCGAGTGAAGAACATGTTCGCCACGGGAAAAGTCGTGATGGCGATGGCCGAGGAGGTTGGGCCAATCGGGGCGTCAGCAGCCGCCGCCACTGCTGCCATGGCGAGCAGCATCTCGCAGCAAAAGGGGTGCTTCGTGATGTGGCAAATGTTGCCCGACAAGTGGCTCATAGAGCTGGTGTTAGGCGACCAGAAGGTCGTGGCCGGCAGCAACGGCAGCATGGCTTGGCGGCACACGCCGTGGCTTGGCACGCATGCCGCGAAGGGCGGGGTCCGACCTCTCCGGCGAGCTCTTCAGGCAAGTTGCTAAAACCGACACTGTTTCCTTGAGTGCTAGCTCAGCTCTGACCCAACCGTACTGAAAATATTTAGAAAATACTTTTCTTCAAGATCAATATTAGGTTCGGATCGAATTAGAAATTAATATGACGAAGACAAAAAAATAACGGTGGACATGCATTTGCATTGCTCAACATCCTATGACATCTAAATACAGAATTGAAAGTAGCTTGCGTTTAGATTAAGGTTATATGACAACTCAATTAAGTGCCGAAATTAAAAAATTCGGTACATTATGAAATTAAGTTATGAGAGGTTACTTAATTCGTTCTGTAACAAGAATAATTGATGGTAATAGAATCTTGCCAAGTATATTAATAAAATCTATCCGTGATGGTCATTTTTTTACATTTATTAAGAAATTAATGATATTCAGCTATAAGTTGTCAATTATCAGGCCGGAATATTCTTCAATAAACTTGTTGCATTTCTTTGATGTTGCTCTGCATGTTATTTTCCGTACTGGGTCGCGATGATCACCATGAAATCAATTAGGACGTACCGATGTTCTGTACATTGTGTCCACAAAAGTCAACACTTGAAGGAGATCTAGGTCCGAGGTACTACTATGGCCATGACCAAGCTGGGACTCTCCTGCACTTTGAATTAAATTATAAGGGGGGTTAGACATTGTTGTGCCTCTGTCAGAAGTGGTTAATTTCTGCTAAAAGAACATAAAAAGCTACCAAAGTTGTTGCCACAGCACAGTACTAGGGTTTGGACCAGTGAATGTCTGTCTCAGAATAATGGATGGTCAACATAAAAAGCTACCTAAGTTGTTGCCACAGCGCAGTACTGGGGTTTGGGACCAGTGAATGTCATGTCTCATAATAATGAATGTTCATGTCGTGGCTGTATATCATTTGCATATCTGTATTCAGTTGAAATTTAAGTAAGTACTTTCGCTTTTCTAGCCTAATGTAATCCATTATCTGCCGGGCGCGTTTTCCAAAAAGAAAAACTCTGCTTTTCGTCCGCTGCTTTTTTTAATCAAAGTCCCTGCACTTTCGATTTCTCTGATCGAGTCTTTTGGGTTTATACAAAATGTCTAATCAAGTCCTTACAATACAAATTCCGGCCATGTCCCAACTGTCAAGTCTGGCATAGCCGTGGGTGGATGCCGAAGTGTGACTTAAATTATATATTGCTTACATGACCGTAGATAGAGAATGAGTGGAGGATTAAAGAATTTAAGCAAATTTATTATACTTGCCCTGTTGTGGGTGTCCATAGAGGAAATGTTTAATTCGCATCACATTCCGGCGTCCTCCGATGGTCATGTCAATTGGGTTTGGCCAGAATTTGTGTTACGGGGACTCGGTTAGAAATTTGTACAAGGACTTGATTAGAAAAATCAAAGTTTTAAAAGTAGTGATAGCACATGTTCGAAAACGGGAAATTTCCCCTTTTTCCCTATTACCTCACTATCTGTAATTTGAGGAAGTGCTCTGCGTCTGTATCAGTTCTAATTTCCCACCGAAGCATCAGTCAGTTCAAGTCAATAGAATTCAGCTTTGTTGAACAACATGGCTGCTAATGGCCATAAATACACATGGTTATTATTTCTTTTTAGAATTTTTTGTCCTTTTCTTGATGGACCCCTCCTAACTTCCACAGAACCTTGTACTGATTTGCTACATGTTGAAACGTACCTACAATTTTTGTCTAGATGCGCAATAATTTTGACATGTGCCATTGAATTTGGGGTCTTGACTTCTAGAGCCAGATTAAAATAACCATGGAAAGGAAGTGGACAAGCTAAGAAACTCTGAGGACATTGGTCAGCTCAGCCCAATAGCGTTTCGGGAAATCGAAAGCAGCCTAAATTTGACAGATGAGCACTGAGTTGGTGATTTGAATGCAACCTCTTTCGAGTCGGACCAATGTTTTTACATGGGAAAATTGACAGCCTGAGCTACATAGCGGTCCAAAAATCACCTTCACCTAACCCTGCCGAAGTCAATATCGTTGCAGCCAATATCGCGGTTCATGTCTCCTAGGCCCAGTACCGTGCATATCCTGGTCTTTAATCTTTGAAAACAGTGTGCAAATGATAGGAGTTTTCAGCGCCATTCGTGTAGAATATTTTGAGTGTGTATTTGGGCGTCTTCGCCTTATATTACCATGTCTGTGTGACATAGCATCCCTAAAACTCGGGGAGGAATAAATCATGAATTCATGCAGGGACTAGATCCGGTAACGATAGCGGCCGTATTCTCTACGTCGGAATACATGGGAGAGAAGAAGATTGGGGATGCGGATTGCTTCGTCCTCAAGCTGTCTGCAGATCAGACGGACCTGTCTGACCGGAGCGACAGCACGGCGGAGACAATCAAGCATGCCGCTTTCGGCTACTTCAGCCAAAAGAACGGACTCTTGGCGTACTTGGAGGACTCTTACTTGACAAGGATACAATCCCCTGGGACACACCCCATGTACTGGGAGACCTCGATAGCCACTCAGATCCGGGACTACCGCGAAGTGGACGGCGTCATGATCGCTCACTCCGGCCAATCGAGTGCGATCATCACACGTTTCGGGGATGACAATCTACGGGCAGGCCCAGCGGTCACTCGGTTGGAAGAGACGTGGATCATCGATGATTTCGCGTTCAACGTGCCTGGTCTATCCGTGGACAGCTTCATTCCACCCAAGGAAGTGAAGAAGGACCATTTTCCATCAGATGATGATTGGAAATCACCATTAGACTGATACATGTTTTTTCCTCTTTTGCCTCTTTATGATCAGGAGTTAAAAGAGTGCATCTTATTTAGTGTCATTGACCGACAAAATTGAAAGTCTCTAATTCATTTGGGTGTATATGGAGTATAGCGATTGAGTCCAAAACTGCTTCCAAAGCCTTTTTCGTCCTGTTTTGGTGCGGACCCAAATCATAAAGCAGATTAATAAGATCACTAGCTCTTAGACAGATACGCATGATACTGTTCCGCTGACAATAGGGCCCGCTGTTGGCGTTCGGACAGGAGGCGCAAGGGCAAGAATGCACATGCTTCCATTCTTATCTTCTGTCAATCATGCATTTTGCCAACATTTGGCGTATCAGTGCGTCTGGACAGAAGCATCGAATCAATGACCCTAAGGCTTCCTATTGCTTTAGAGGATCCAGATCGGGGGATTTCATGCTAACTCAGGAAGACGTTGCTGCACTCTTTCATATGACAACTAAGATGTCTATGCAACGGGGAAGTGAAACTGATCCCTTCAATTTGTTCAGACATTTGCAAGGGGGACAAGTTCCTAAGAAGTCGGAATTCGGCCGAGGGCGACAGGAAGTATAAGATTGAAGTAACCGTACAAACTGTAGGTGAGCAGGATCTAGATGACTTCTTCATATATATACATGTATAAGGTACCACCTATAAACTTAAGTTATCAAGATGAACACGGAGCTCTCAATCTGAATAAACATTTAGGGTTTCGATACTGCTTTCCCAAATCAAATGAGTACCCAATACACCAGCCCAAATATTATGCGGAAGGATGAAGACAACTCACAGGTTGAGCCTGAAAAAGAATAATGCCTAAGAAAGTGATGCGGTTTACTCGTCAAGATGCAGAAAGTCTACCTATGGTTGGGAAGAAAAGGAAAACGGGACTTATTGCAGAACTCCCATATCTTGATTTACTTTTAAAGCAAGATACAACAGAGAAAAGATCAACAAGATGGCAAACATGAAAGCAGGAGCAACTATTAACGATGAACTGTAAATGAAGACAGGTACACCTCCATGTAAAAATAACACTAAATTTGAGAGAGTATAATACGATCCTACAAAACAAGAAAAGTTTTAACATGGTCCATACCTCAACCAATACATTATGCTGTCTCTGCTGACATTTGTTAATAGGTCTTACACTACTTAATTACCTAGAATAGTCAAGACTACGGCTCCTGCTCCTGCTCCTGCTCCTGCTGGAGCTCCAGCTGTGAATCTTTGAGCGGTAAGGTGAACGTGAATAAGATCGACTTCGGTCACTTCGACCTTTTGGCGATACTGACCTGGATCATCAAGAAAACTTCATTAAAAAATTGATGAAATAAACTAAGCTCCAAAGCAGCTTGGTGGACACAAAACAAACAACTAACAAGGAAAGAAAAGATTATACAAAAGCAACCGAAACTCTGAATACCTTGAGTAACAGCGACGCCTGGGAGAAGGTGAATTATAGTATGCATCCCGTGAGTAAGCGCGTGCATCTGACGGAGATCGAGAATAACCCCGGGGAGAACGTCTCCTATCATACGAACGACCCCTGATAATAGCACAATCAAATTCCCCGTGAATCTCAGCTTCTACCGGGAAACTCCAATAGCCCGTTATTTTAATTTTTAGTGATGCAATTTAGCTATTCCAGCCATAAAATTTCCAGAAAGAAAGTGCAAAAACTGATTGTGGATAATAAACACAGCCTAATGTTGCCATTTTCTAGTGAAATGAAGATAATAAAATAGTAAAATGCTTTCATTGGTCAGACGTCTACTCAACAAAATCACAAGAGGAAGCCAATCATCCTCAATAGATTCATAAACTTTCGAGGCAAAATCAAGGGACTCTTATGAAACCCATGCATGAAGAATACGATAATACAAGTAAACTAACGTATCACCAAATATATCAGTCAACCAAAAGACAAAGAACCTTCAGGAAAGGGGCAAAAAAGAAAACCCAATACTGTAACAGCCCTGTTGGAACCCCTCCCTGAACATGCTCAATAACTTGAACTACTACCGTAACATGATACAGATTCCCCACATCGTTAAACTCATCATCTCATCACAATTAACACAAACTGCCCTTGCAATGTTATTATTTCACAAACATTCCGTGTAATTGACAAAGAATATACTAGAATTCTCTCACAAAACAACCACCTTCATTGCAGTAGCATACCTCTAAGCACCCCAATACAGTTTCCAACCACACATTTGGCCCCAGCTTAAAGTACTATTGCAGCCTTGGAGAAAGTTCCTATATATAAGAACTATGTTCTCCCATGCCCTCCCACACCCACAACATAAGCATGTGCTCCTACAACCTCCTATCCTATGTTTAGGGTAAAAGCATCATAAAAGCACACAGAATTCATGTTCAATTGTCAGGAAAAATCCTTAATTACCTGACGCGGTCTCTCGCTCTCATTTCTGAAGGCTTCTTCCTGTTTTCCTCAGCAAAAATCACTCTCATTTCTCGGCCAAGGAGCACTTCACCATCCATGTAACGTTTAGCATCTGCAGCATCTTCTGGGTATACATACTGAACAAACCCAAAACCACGGGGTTCCCTGCATCAAAAACAGATCATCAGCCACAAACTAGAAACCAATGCCAAGGACACAGGTGAATTTGCAAGTCATCTTTGAAGATGAAGAATCAAGACAGCAATTCTGCCCACATTCCATTCAATTCGAAAAGGCAGTCATGCAGCTGCTCACCTTGTGCGAGCAAATCTTAATTTGTTGAAATTCTTCAAGAATTTGCACTTCTTCATAAGAAGTCAAATCCACTTTCTTCAAATCTTCATTGACATTAAGACAACCTTGAATGATACTCTTACCATTTCGATAGGTGTCTTCAACAAACTTTCACCTCATTACTTCATTGGTGTCTTCAAAACTTTCAATGACAAAACCAAACTCCCATAAACAACAGATGAAAAAGGTAACGATCTTGACAAGAGGCAAATACATAGAGATGGAACAACCACAGGCATTATTTTATTTTATTTTTAACATTTTTTGAGTAGTTGCTATATCATGAGTACTTAAATTCATCTAGGAACATTAACCCACACAATAAAGAAACCTCAACCTATCTCTCCAAAGGTTGTCATGACTTACCCTGTATAGTAATCATGAGGCAAATAAATGTCCTTGAGAGGACCAAACCGGCCAAATGGACCACGTAGATCTTCAGCCCTGCGTAAGAAAATTTAGTTTTTAACTTTGCTTAAATAATAATTTTTCTGCAATGCGGCGAGATAATGAAAATCAAGCTACCATACATCACAAGGTTATAATATCCTACAGTGGGTCATTCATTTACTAACAGAAGCAAAGCATCTTATTCTTACCTCACACAAATCCTAATCTGCAATTCAACTATGGTAGAGGTAATTACCATGCTAGTACTCTGATATGCTAACTTGATTAATTCCATCTTCTGTAATGTAAACAGAGAATACTTTGCAAGAAGCATAGTGCCGGTGCTACGAAGCATATACCAAGGAATGCATGAAATCTGACCTGCAGTCACGTTGGAGGTTGCGAACCAGAAGGCTAGTAGGAAGGTCTTGGTCCCGACCGCCATATCGATCCCTAGGATTAGGGCTTCGGCGCCTCCTGCTATAACTCCTTGGTGGAGATGGACTGTAGCTATAACTTCTTCCCCTCATTGGCACCAAAACCTGAAGCCCACTACCTACAAAAGAAGAGCATTTGATCTACTCGAAGAAATATTGCTTTGGAGCAAAACCACTTGACTTGCTAACTATTAACGTGAAGAGCATCTAAAAGTAAACCTCACGCACCAAAAGAGTTTTTTACGCCATGAACTGGTATGCAAACAAGCCCCCACTAACACTCTTAAGGCTCCACAGCCACTCCAAATATAAATGCAAAGTATCAAAACAATAACTTTCAAGGATTTCTCAAGTTCCAATACTGTTTTAGAAGAAGTCTGAATTTTAAAAAAAGAAATAGAAAAGATGAAATACGATAAAAGAGTTAAGTGTAAGGTGAACTTGACAAAAAATCTAACAAAAGCAACCGCTTTTAAAATATTTTATTCATACAATTAACTGGAAAAACAAAAGGCACGAACTTCTCATCTGCAAAGAAGGGCGCTCCTTAGGTCCGGTTTGGAAAACACGGGTCACCGGTAACACCTTCTAAGATTCATCTAAAGGAAGACATTTTTCCATTGAGCGTATTCTACAAGGGACTGGCCCCGTAAAATACCACACCGGACCTTAGATCTATCCCTGCAAAGAAATACGACAACGCGCCACCGTTTCCCCCGAGAATCACCACGCACCCTTGCCCCGTTCAACCCCGACGATTCAACCGACCACGCGCGAAGCCTAGAAATCGACAATTCCAAGCACGAGATCAAACGACGACGACAACCTCGAATCGAGACATGACCGAGGCGAAGAGAATCCGGCGGCGTCAACAGACGCCGGACCCACGGGAGAGCGTCGGAGCTCCGCGAACTCGACACGCTCATCGACGGGGATCCCGTCGCGCCCGGCGCCGGAGCTAGGAGACCGAAAAGGAAACGCATTCACGAGCGCATCGGAGGGGGGAATCCGTACCTGCAGCGCCGGCGAGGCTCGGCTCGGCTGGTTTCGATCGTTCTCGCGCGCTGAGATAGAGAGAGAGAGAGAGAATGAGCGAAGGTGATGAGGCCGGCGAGGTGGCGGGCTTGTGAACGACGCCTGCGGGCGAAATGCGTTCGAGAAGGTTCTCACCGTTATTCTGAAGACCGGGGGTTTTATTCGGTGCGCGCGATATCATGCTTTCCCATTTGCACTTGCGGATCTAACCGTTGGTGGATGGATGACGGCAGGATGAGATGACGGAGGCCCTGGAAGCTGACGGCCAGGCCCATAAAGAAGGCGAAATGTGGAGGCTGTTTGGTTACATTTTGCATAAGTAAATTTTTTTTTATATTGAACATTAAAAACGAGTACGTGAAAATACATTTAAAATGGGAATAGATAAAAGTGGTTTTTTTTTCAAAAATAAAAATCAACACATTTCATCACCTTAAGAGCAAGAGGCTTGTTACATTTACATAAAACCATTTATTTGAAGCCGTTTATGTTAACGTAGGTGAGCGATACTTCGAAATTTTTCTTATTTTCGTAACGAGAAGTGCGGATTTGATTTTGGCTATTTTTATATTATTGCAAAAAAAAAAGCATTCATGCAAAAATCCTGCACATCATTTACTAAGTCGTATACGTACTAAAAATTCAAGAACCGCACTAAACAAATCAAAAGTTCAGAGGCGATATTGCACATTGGACTAAAATTCAAGAAAAGCATTGAACTAATTTAAAGTTGAAAAATCACATTGCATATCGAATCAAAATTCATGGTCCATCGCCAAGAAATAGGAGCCCAAGCTCTAATTAGGGCCATCTTGCCTGTCTAGGAATGACAAGTCTAAATTTCTTATTTTAACGTGCTGGTATTCATACGAAATAATTTAAGATCACACTCATGTCCAAGCTTTTGAGAGGTCGGACCAAAGTTTTGTATCGTCCGGACCGACCGGACAACCCGACCCGATCCACGCCAGCGAGTGCCCTTCCTAAAGGTGAATCACCAATCAGGCTTGGCATGAAGCGTTGAGGTCTGCTCTGCAAAACCCTTCCAAAGCCCCCCACCCCCGAAGCCTCTCTTCCAGAGCTTCATATATAGCTCCACCACCACCTCGCTCAGCTTCCCTCCGCTCCGCACCGCCCCGCACCGCTCCAATCCAAGCAAAGAGACAAAGGGGTCGTTCGTCTCTCCGCATCGTTCTCTCGAACTAGGCCGCCGGCGAACTTTTTGCCCCCCGAGAAAACCATCCGTCGGCATGGCGGCGCCCAAGCCCCGGAAGGCCCCGTCGCGAGACGGCCCGAGGCTGTCGAAGGACTCCAAGAAACCGTTCAAAGCCAAGAAGAAGTCGGGCGAGGCGGCCGGGCGAAAGCCCGCGGCCTTGCAGCTCGAGGACGACGTGCCCGACTTTCCCAGAGGTTAGAGGGCTCCGGCTTCCCCTTTTTGTGTCCGCGGAGGTTTCTCATTCGTCGGAGAGGACAAGGAAGATTAACGCGAGTGGTCTCGAACTGCTTCTTTTTTCTTTTCTTGAACTGTCGCGGCACGGTCGGCGCATTTGTGATGGGAGCTTGGTGTGGATTGTCGTGGGTAATCTAGTTCTAGGCCTATAATCGGAAGATGGGTTATCTTCTAATGTGTTGAGGTTTAGGTACATTTGTAAGTTGTAACTATCTGATGTCCCAAGAGAGGAACTTTGGCTGTCAATTTTTTCTCTTCCAAGCTGTCTGATTGGACTTCTCGGCATTTCTGTTGACAAAACAAAATCAAGAAGAGAACTTTCGGTGCATTTTGATGGCTAGAATCTACCCTGATCCAAATCATCCAGTTCCTATGCCTCTGAGTCATTTTATCACTAATCAGCCTTTAACAGTTTGTTCACCATCTTCATAATTTATTTCGGGCTGGATCCTAGTTGATTGAAATAAATGGAAACAGTAGCTTTGGATAACTGCTCAAGGTTCTTTTAAATGTTGTTTGATTTGTGTCTTCAGGTGGAGGAAGTTTTCTCAGTCGAAAAGAACGTGAGGAAATTCATGCGGAAGTGGATGCACAGTTTGAGACTGAGGAGAGGGAATCAAAGAAAAAGACAATGAAAAGGATGCAGAAGAGGGGGCCTACTTCAGAAGATGATCTGGGTTCACTTTTTGGGGATGGAATGACTGGGAAATTACCTAGATTTGCAAACAGAATCACTTTGAAGGTACTTGTCTCTGCCCTCTTGTTGTCCGTGTAGTAGTAGTTAGTAAGATATATATGATGCTCTTTAGTTTGATCAGAAACCCAAATACACGTTACGTTTCTTCACAGAGAAATTCCTCAATTCAGAATTGTCGTGGCTCTGGAAATAACTTTTGCACTATTAGTGGGCAAGACTGTGAGAGCTATCACCATGTCGTGCTTCTTGTGACATACACATTTATATTTCGACAAGCCATTTGGCTCAATGTGGCCTTTTTTACCCGACTCCCTTTCTTCAGCTGCTCCACCACCCAAATGCAATTCCACAACAGTGGGCTGCATCTTAGTCATCAATCCTTGCATGAATTTCGTCAAGGCTATATTGACTAGTTTAGGTTTAGTTTCATGGTATCTAAATTATTCTTTCCCTCCCTATTGTTTATTATACACTTTCCTTCCATGCTCCTCGGCCGATTTTGGTGGACAGTTTTCATGTAATATTTGTTCATCCAGAATATTTCTCCCGGTATGAAGCTTTGGGGAGTCATCAGTGAAGTCAATGAGAAAGATCTTGTAGTTAGTCTTCCTGGGGGATTACGTGGTCTAGTTCGGGCATCAGATGCAATCGATCCTGTTTTAGATGGTGAAACTGAGGTAATTGTTGCGTGTTGTTGACTTTTATGCAGTTCCTCAATTGCCATGGCCGTGGTTTTTGTTATTTTAATAATTTTGTGCACCCCTGATACTTCACCTTGTCTTTTCCTTTTCTCCTGTAGGAAAGTGAAAATAATTTACTGTCGAGCATGTTCAGTATAGGGCATCTTGTATCTTGTGTAGTAATGCAAGTCGATGATGATAAAAAAGAGAAAGCAAAACGAAAGATCTGGCTCTCGTTGCGTCTCTCTTTGGTGCAAAAGGGATTTACACTAGAAGCCATTCAAGAAGGGATGGTAAGCTTTCTGAAATTTCTTAAAAGACAGGTGAAAGGAGTTGATTTTGAATATTCGTCAATAGACCATCTTAATCTGTACCATGAACAAAATAAAAGTACAGGACTGGTATTTTTTTTTACTTACTTGGACATTCTTCTCGAGTGCAAATATGTCAACATGCATGCCCTCGAACTTCAGGTGAATAAATGGGAGCAATATATCTTTGCGTGCAATATGCGAGTCATCATAGTTTAATTGTTTTATGTTAAAACGTTCCCAGCTTGGATGGATTGTTCAGCTGTACACTGGGAAAAAATGTAAACTCATTCTTTGTTGTTTACAATCTCATGCTTGGTTTTTTTAATCATTTTTTATTACTTGCCCAGCAATCATAGTTCAGTATTGGGCTGACTCATACGCATACAATAATTGTTTTATCTCTCTCTCTCTCTCTCTCTCTCTATACACACGCTATATTTTTTTTTTAGCGATTAGCAATATGTAAAGAGTGCATTAGGCTTTGCTGTTCACATCGGTATTGCGTGTGTTGGACTTATATTTTGATTGTAAACTTGTTAAAATGGAAGCAATACTTTGTCATACAGAGGATGACTCGGAAATAAATGTATATGCAGAGTATGAGTCAGAAACAAATGTATACTATTGCTGCAAGCTTGTTATCATGAATTTTTGCCATTCATGTGGCATACTCAAGGCATCATATACTATTGTTGCAATGGTGATTTTTTTTATGGATACCTTTACTCTTTTTTTTAACTAGCATATTGATGTTCAATTAGGAAAGTATTTGAAGAGGCTGTCCGGAATATTTCAATATAAAATTACTGAGATCGTTGTTTTATTCTTTAATACCATTAGAATTGCGTGGCTTTCTCTTTGACCCTTTTGATAGAAGAATAAATAATTGGTCCAAATTGCATGATCATTAATGTAAAATAATGCTATTTGTATGATATTGGCAATCGTAATGCGGTTTTGTTATCGCTAGGGATAGCAAGTGTCATTTTTTGAGGCAGCCATGCTTGACTCTGGGTGGTGGTTCTCTTCGTAGACCGGCTGGCTCTTCCCAGATTAACCATCGATCAGAATTGTATGCTGGAACTAATGTCCCTGGTTGATATTATAGGTCCTCTCAGCATACGTCAGAAGTATTGAAGATCATGGTTACATTCTCCACTATGGCTTGCCTTCTTTTACAGGATTTTTGCCAAAAGCCAGCGAAGATGGTATTGCCTCTAAAACTTTTTGTTTTTGTTTGTTGTTCTATCTTGTTCATGTAAGCTTCTTTGCATTTACAGTTTTTGTTGGATACTTTGAAGTAGGTACTATTATTGAAGCATCTGATAATTACAAGGCAGTCTGATTTTCACTTTAAACGCATCTTCATTGCACAAACATTTCTAGGAGCAGAATTGACGAACGTTTGCATTATCTGACATGATTTAATAGCAGCAAGAACCTGACACGTTGCATATGACAGGAAGTGAATCTTTCTGACCTATGTTTGAAACAATCCTTCTTTAGAGTTTGCAGTGGTTTGGCAATCTCACAGAGATTTGAAATGAATTAAATGAAGGGGGAATATTAGCTTGAGTAGCCACTTGCAGAAGAAAACTTTAAGGCAACCCCTCGCCATCAGTTAGTGAAACTTTTGAGGACATTCTGAATACCACAAGTTGGATAGCATTCTGGTTTAACTGAAAATAGTAAATAGTTAATTTGTCAGGGCGAGGAATGATGTCTATGTCACAAGCTTTAAAAGTATTGAGCACCTCTACCACTTTAGAAGTCCTCATTCTCTATTTCAAGCGTTTTAGCTGCATTAATGTTGCTTATGTAGGCTGGTCAACTGTGGCTGTAATGTCACTTGCGTTGACTTATAGCATTTGACATTCATAATAATTTAGTTTGAAGTGTATATATTACCTATGTAACTCACCTGCGGTGGGCATCATTTCAAGATTCTTTCAGATAACATATTTCCTCTTTTCCTTTGGCAGAGGTACATATCCGTAGAAGTTTGAAAAATGACATAGTTAGATGAACTGTTTCTCACAAAAGTTTATTATCTTATTATATATATCTAGCATAGTTATCAACGCTACCCTCTTTTGTAAGCCGGGTTTTATACGTAAAAGACAAGATTAAATAGACAACCCCGGACAGAAATTTATAACAGATTAATTAGACAGAACAACAGGAAGAGGGAAGTTAAGATTTGAATGTGTAACATTACTCTGTTACCAAGTTCTGCAAACCCTTTTTTTCCCAATAAATTAAACTGTTGTATTTCTAGCTTGCTTCAGTGGTGTGTGCTTCTTTGCTTTGGTTGATGTAATGGAGATTTTGGCTACAGTATTTCTTCCTTTGGGTTTTTAGGTCTCGTGTATATATGTATTATAGTTCTTTTTGCATTAATTGTTGCTTCAGTAATGTCTCCCATATGTGATTCTCATGTGGCTTTGATGTTTCTTCTTTCATTTTTCACAGAGAATAACGGTCCTGAATTAAAAGTTGGGAAACTTTTGCAAGGAGTTGTCAAAAGCATCGATAAAGCTCGAAAAGTTGTTTATTTGAACCCTGACCTGGATATGGTGTCAAAATTTGTGGTAGCTATTTCTTAATCATTCATTCCAAACGAGTTGTCAACCTATCTTTCATTCGAAGGTGATTTGCTTTTGCCCTTATTTCATATTGGTATTTACACAGACAAAGGACGTGAAGGGCATCTCAATTGATCTTCTCGTTCCTGGTATGATGGTTAATGCTCGTGTACAATCAACCATTGAGAATGGAATCATGCTATCATTCCTCACATACTTCACTGGAACTGTGAGTTTTATGGTCATTGGTTCTCTTATTGTTGAGCACTTAAATTATTTTTGACTAAATGAGCAGGGTTTGGTATTTTATGAGGGTAGTGAGTGCTTCTTGTCTGGTTACGTGTCATTTTATTAATTTACAGGTTGATATGTTTCACTTAGAGAACGCTTTACCTACAAAAAGTTGGATGGACAGTTGCACTAAAAATAAGAAGGTTTGGTCACTCCTCTTTATTTTCACTCTTGTTGTGTAATTATGTCTAGGCTCATAACTGTTCCTTTTTTTGTTCACTCTTGATTGTTGCCTTTTGACAAAACTTTTAACAACCGCTATATGAGGACATAATCTTAATGTTGCTGATCATGTTATATTTTCTGCTGAGTGCATGTCTACTTATGCTCTCCCTAGCACATCAGAACTTCCTAATATGCTGGTAGCTTTGTTTTTGTGAGCTTCATTTGGACGGGAATATTGCTTTGATTCTCAACCTCTTACTTGGACATTGGGTTACATTGGGGGGTTTTCCAATTGTTTGATATTTCTGGTGTGGAAAGATTGTCAACGATACTTTTAGTTTCTTGTGAGGAGTAGATATTCTTAAAGATCAATAACTATTTGCACTGATATAATTACTGTACTTGTAGAAAGAACAAATAATTGACCAAGACATCATTAGCTACTCTTTAGATGTTCATCTGCATAAGTAGTTTCAGATAAATTGGAGACTATCCTGATAGACTAGGTTGGGTATGGAAGACTCTGATATCAGCCAAAGTATCATGGATTGACATTTAAGTATTGTAAGCTGACTGTATGAGACAATGACATCCTAAATTTCCAATGCTGTAAGCTGACCGTGTGAGACAGCGAACTTGTTGAGGGTTTTATTGCTGGAACTTGCATCTACATCCTCCTTCAGGCTTGGTGATCATCCTGCCTATTTTGGCATGCTGGGTGCTTGGTTTCTCCTTCATAGTGCATTTACTGATATGACTGCTGGCATTGAAATTGGTGTCGCCAGGGTTGATGGGACTTTTGACATATGATTGCTTGCCAATGATGAGTTCCATGGTTTTATATTATTTGTACCACATACTGTGCTGGCTTTGGCTATATTAGTAGTTGCAATTTATGTTTATGTAGTTCTTTATTCTCGAAACTTGTTGAGATCTGATCAATGACATGTTTGGCCCATTATATTTTCAGCATGTTAACACGTTGTAAGAAAATCAGATCTGGTCCTATCATCTTTCTTTGTTACTAATTTGGGCTGTTACCTTGCTGTATCAGGTTATTGCTCGGATTTTATTTGTCGATCCTTTTAGTAGAGCGATCGGTTTGACTATGAATCCGTATCTTATTCAAAATAAGGCTCCTCCTTTGGTAAGCTTGCACACATTATTCTCCTTTACCCTGAGGAATGTCAGTGTCCATATGTTTTTTGTGTTCTGAGTGATTGTGACTATTGATCTGGCAATTAACTAGGAATCCTGTTCCTTGGTTTCTGAAAGACGGATGTGAATTTTACTTAATGCAGTAATATAAGACAATTTCTTCCAAGCTTGGTCGAGTGCAAGTAGGTAACTTCTTTGGAACTAGCATTTCTGCCCAATCCAGTTTAGGCTATGGACATAAACTTATGCTATGCTTTTGCCCTTAAAAGAGATAACAGAAACAGTAGATGCTCTCTTTGCTTCCAAATTTGTCCACTTTGCTGTATTAGGATACCTTGGAAGTTTGGCTGGCACTGTTGAACTGCTCTACTTCGATAAGAGAATAATTGCAATAAAATTTCTGTCTTGCTCTTTCATTGACCATAATTGCGTTAGAAATTAAGGTCAGTGTCGTTTTTGAATGACACCATCAAGTCAGCCTGTAAGGGTTTCAACAAGGATTTACATCAGGGTTTTGAGGTTGGCCTTTTTCTTGCATGGAATCTCATGCATCCTTTTTCTCCTCTTTTTTTTTTTCCAATGAATATGGAAATATCAACTCCATTGATATTTTCCTTGGTGCAACGGTAAGGTTATTCTGTTGTGACCTGGACGCCACAGGTTTAGGTCATGAGAACAGTCTCACTGTGATAGCAACGGTAGGTCTTGTGAACCCTCCCAGTCCCCACACTATGGGAGCCTCATTCAAGGGCGCCTTTTTTTGCTGATCTTCGAGCTGATAGGGAATAAGAAGGAAGATCTTTGACCATGAGGCAACACGAGATATGAGTGTGGCCCCTGTTTCAATGAGGCTTTTATTGTCAACGAGTTTAAGATTTGTCCTTTACAAGTCTTTGACTTTCACATGGGGCCTTTCAATCTTTTCTCTCTAATTTGGCCTTTTTAGTTATCCGAACTTTTTCTTTTTGACCTGTTCTTCTATAATCATGGTGTACTTGAACAATATTTTTAATAAAATCTCTTTATTAGTTAAATAAAAAAAATCATGTGTATAGGCATGCTTTTTAATTTACTACCTCTTTATTTCACTTTGGCAGCATGCTAGGGTAGGTGATATTTGTGAGAATGCAAAAATAGTCAGGGTAGACAGAGGGTTGGGCATTTTGCTTGAGATCCCTTCTAATCCTCAGTCTACTTCAGCATATGTTAATGTAAGTTCATTTTGAGGATTTTCTTTTTTTTTTCTTTATTAATTGCAGTTAATACTTCCACTTTAAACTTGATGCTATCTTGCTCCCAATGGTTCCAGGTATCAGATATTGCTGAAGGGGAAGGTCATAAACTGGAAAAGAAGTTTAAGGAAGGAAGTTGTGTACGTGTTCGGATTTTTGGGATTAGGCATTTGGAAGGGCTAGCTGTTGGAGTTTTGAAGGTCAGTCCTTTGTAAAAGCTCATAAATTTAAGATGGCATGGCTACTTACACTGGAGGCTGATTGTCTCTGATATATGACTGTTGAACTAGCTGTTAACATGAAGGACATGCCATGGTATAAATGTCTGGATATTCATTGTTTGTGGGGACCATTGCTACTACATGGTATATAATGCCCCTTTTTATGATTTCCAGTGTATATGGATCTCCTTTTGTTATTACCCTTTCTTCATTAAACGAGTTTTTAGTGGCTTCTTTCCGTCATTTGTACTCAAATGGAGGTTTGCTCTCCCGTTCGCAGTCAATAAATGGTGTTTGTGACTCACTGTAGCATAGATATGTATATATGTATGCGTGTATTATGGACCAAGTAACACTGCAGCCTTTATAAAAGCTACTGGAGTATCACTTATACATTTCTATGTTATCTCATGTAAATTTTGAAATATTAAGAGGAAGTTCCTTTGGTTGGCCACATATTTTTTCCCTTCCTCATTTTTTGTTGAATTTGACAATAGGGAAGCTCTATTGTTTCAAGTGAAAGGCTCTCTTTGAGGTGCTAATGTTCTTCATGTTCTGCCAGTCATTGAGCTAAATATAGAAACTTTGACTATCTAAGGCAAGTTTTTGGGTCTTCTTGAATGTGCCTTATAGACTAGATTTCTCATCTGAATTTTTGCTTGGAAATAGTTCTTTTTAGTGCAAGTTAGCTATCATGTAATAATCTTTTTAATAGTAATTTAATTCCGTTAGTGACAGTTTGTTAATAACCCATATATTGTGCCTCTAATTGACATCAAGCAGGCCACTGCATTTGAAGGATCAGTTTTTACCCACTCTGATGTCAAGCCTGGGATGGTGGTGAGAGCTAAGGTGTTAGTTGTTGATACCTTCGGTGCTATTGTTCAGTTTTCTGGTGGTGTAAAGGCACTTTGTCCACTTCCGCATATGTCTGAGTTTGAAATTGCAAAACCTCGAAAAAAGTTTAAGGTAATTCCAGCAGCTAAGATCACTTGCCACATGGTTCCCTTGATCTCTTCTAAAATTTGAGGATGTGCACTTCTTTCCTTCATTTCTCTCCAGGTCGGAGCTGAGCTGGTGTTTCGTGTGCTTGGTTGCAAATCTAAGAGAATAACTGTCACCCACAAGAAGACACTTGTATGTTCCCTTTCTTTCCTTATCCTGCTTCAATTTGGTTTTGCTTGCTAGGGTAGAGTCTTTGCAACTTTAGTTTGTGTGTGGTTCAGCTCATTAAGTGTTGAAAAGAGTACCTTTTGTCTTTCCAACCAAAAACAAATTTTTTTCCAAATTATTTATTAATTAATCCTGCATGACCCCAATGACATTAAAGGCCTATATTTACTTAATGTATTTCTTTGGTACGTAAAGAGAAGTTTGCTAAGGGCACCAAGAGTGTGCAGCCCAAGGAGCTTAAAGCCCAAAAAAGAAGAAAACGAAAAGAGCTCATTTCCAAGACAAAGAATCTATAATCAATCAAACATTAAATTAAGGAGTAAATCCAACTGTAAAAATAGTATAGAATTTTGGAACAATTTTTGGTTCCAACTGTAAAAATAGTGTAGAATTTTGGAACAATTTTTGGTAAGTGCTTAGACAGAAGAATCTTCCTCTTCAGAAAATCTCTCATTTTGTTCCCTCGAACCAACCAGAAATAGCTTAATAGACCCAGCTATGCATGAGATTTCGCACAAAATTTGAAACCCTTGAAAAGGGTGGATATTTTTCTGTCATTGGCTGGAAAAGTTGAAAACCCTTGAAAAAGTTACGTATTTTTTTTGTCATTTGGATGGAAAAATCAGTAAATGACGCTCAGAATGCCTAAAAAATGCAAGATATTGGATAAAAGATACTCTGACAGAAGCATCTTAGTGGAAGGTCTAAAATCGAAGACTGAATTGTAACCATCACTTTTATTCCATTGAGAAAATCGTGTCCTACTATGTACACTCTTGAAGTTCTTTCTCCAGAATATTTAGATTTACGTAAGCGAAGCTTGAGAACAAAAGAGGCTTTCCACTTGTGCGCTGATTTGGATCTGCATGGAAGACTAGCTTTTTCCTTTTCCCAAATGTTACGTTTCCATGTGATGTTTGCAGCATCTGATCCGTCTAAAAATTAAGTTCTGGCAATTCTATAGTCAAAATCTTAGTCCTGCTGCTGAAAATGATTGTCAATTTTTTGGCAGGTGAAATCAAAACTTGCAATTATTAGCTCATATTCAGATGCTACAGATGGATTTATAACCCATGGGTGGATAACCAAAATTGAAAAGCATGGATGCTTTGTCCGGTTCTACAATGGCGTCCAAGGATTTGCTTCTAGGTAGTTTTAGATTGTTAAGGATATTCTAGAGCCTTGTAGATTGTTATGTTGATTCTATCATCTTACTTTTCTTTCCTTGGCATTTGCTGTGATATTGTTTGCATACTGCCAAGTGGTTTCTCTTCTTCATATTGAATTTTTAATTAGTTGTTTGGCGAAACCATACAAGCATAACTCACAGTAGTGGTCCTCTAGAGTGTTCACCACTTGAACCTTCAGAAATTCAAATTGTTTCATTCATATTACTTTTGTTGTTTATGAAAGTTACTTACTCACTGTTCCACCAATTGTACTTGAGAAAAGAGAATGTGGTGCCTAATGCGATTAGAGTGTATATCTTGTTCAAGGTAGGTCCAGACTGTCTCTGGACAATGGAGTGATATAACTGTCAGCAGTAGTTATATTCAATTTGAGGAATGAAACAAACTGATTTGGGTAGTAGACATGAAATTACCACAATCTTGGATGGCCATTTATACCCATTGCGAAATAGAACTATATGATCTTAGTACAGGCATTTTCAATGTAAAACTGTATAATGCTGTTTCATTAAGAATAGTACCTGTAATGCAAATACTGATACCAGCTATATAGGTGGCAAAGGTTATCATACTTAAAGTTTGTAAAGTGTAGTGTGATTTCAATTTGCATGGATATTTGTTGTATTACTTTTTTATGACAAAATGTAGTTATAATATAGAAAAAAAATACAATACCCATACAGAAGCCATATAAATTCATCTGGACACTGATATAAAGCGCTAACAGCTAGGCTTATCTAATATAATGTTGTGTGATTGTGTTAGTCAAAATATAGATTGTGTGATTTAACTAGACTATAGGAATTTAATGTGCTGCTTTAGCAAAATAATATTAAGTGTGGTGAAATGAGGACTTTCTTGATTTGAGGTGAATTCAGTAAATAATTTATTTTAATTGCAGATAAAAATTTAATTAAAAAATTTGAGGATGTCTTTATTCAATAATTATGCTAAGTCCAATGTATAAATGCATTTGTGGTGGGGTCATTGTTGTTCCACATTCAAGTTTGATAAGAACATGTTTTACTTGGGTAAGTATCTCAGTGGTAGGATAACTCCATGTAGTCAGTGGTTTATATCTAATTAGGGTTATAATAATGTCATCTGATGATGTTCATGAGGAATTCATTTTACTTAAAATTTTGAGTGAATGTCCGTGTCTTTTCCATTTGGAAGCAAATGTGTATTTGGAATATGATCGTATTAGAGGACAAGCTGAACAAGTTTGA
Organism: Syzygium aqueum; assembly: GCA_031216185.1. Taxonomy (NCBI): domain Eukaryota; kingdom Viridiplantae; phylum Streptophyta; class Magnoliopsida; order Myrtales; family Myrtaceae; genus Syzygium; species Syzygium aqueum. Next base: position 24,834,865 of record CM062231.1, read on the forward strand.
ATGGAATATTTTTTGGTGGAGGGGCAAGTTTATGTGCCCTTATGCTGTCATGTCAAACCCCTTGCATACGTTGCTAGCTGTTATTGTTTGATAATTGTCAAGTCAAAGTCTCACATTTGATTTTTCTCCTCCTAAACCAGACATGAACTTGGGCTAGAACCTGGATCCGATCCAAGTTCAATGTATCATGTCGGACAAGTTGTCAAGTGTAGAGTAACTGGTTCTGTTCCCACGGCACGAAGGATCAATCTAAGTTTTCTGATGAAGCCTGCAAGGTTAGTCTCACCTGACGTTTCTTTTTTCTTCGTGATGCTCATGCAAACAAACCAAGTTGCACAAGTATCATGCATTTGATGGGCATGTGCGCCGAGAGAGAGAGAGAGAGAGAGAGAGAGAGAGAGAGAGAGAGAGAGAGAGAGAGAGAGAGGCACCGGGGGGGTTCATTCAAGCACACACTCATACCGGCAAAGCTCCTTGCACCGCTCATTAATTCTGCCATTTTGATGAATTCTACCATTTGATTTAACTCTGGAGTGTGAGAGGGAGGGAGGGACGGACGGGTTTCATTCTTGCATACACTCATACTGGCAAAGCTCCTTGCTTGCTCATTCTGGAGGGAGAGAGGGAGGGAGGGAGGGAGGGGTTTCATTCATGCATACACTCATACCGGCAAAGCTCCTTGCACTGCTCATGAATTCTACCATTTGATTTAACTCTGGAGTGTGACAATATCCAGTCTAACTCCCAGGCAGGATTTCTGAGGGAAAGGGTGGGAGGGGTTTCATTCATGCATACACTCATACTGGCAATGCTCCTCTGCTCATGAATTCTTCCATTTTGATGAATTCAACCATATGATTTAACTCTGGAGTGTGAGAGGGAGGGAGGAACGGGTTTCATTCAAGCATATGCTCATACTGGCAAACCTCCTTGCACTGCTCATGAATTCTACCATTTGATGAATTCTACAATTTAATAACTCTGGAGTGTGACGATATCCAGTCTAACTTCCAAGCAGGATTTCTGAAGGTGACATGGTCAAGTTGGGTAGCCTTGTTACAGGAGTGGTTGAGGCAGTAAGTCCTCGTGGGGTTGTTATATATGTTAAGGCAAAAAGTTTCTTCAAGGGTACAATTCCTACTGAGCATTTGGCAGATCACCATGGTACTTTGTTAGTTTCTATCTCATTCATACATGCATTACCATAATAAGATCCTTTTATTCTGTTGCTTATCTTATGCACTCACCTTGCAGAGCATGCTATGTTGATGAAATCAGTGTTGAAGCCTGGATATGAGTTTCAGCAGCTCCTTGTTCTAGGTATTGCTACCGCTCCCCCACCCTCCACTAGATACATAGGACATATGCTTGTTAAGGCTAGCAGCTATGTGATCCAACAGGAAAAGTAAAAACTAATAATGAATTCTGGAATTGGAACAGTAAAAGAAATGAATAAACAAAACCCATTGTAATTAGGTTTGACAGAGAGAGAGATGGAGAGAGAGAGAGAGAGAGAGAGAGAGAGAGAGAGAGACAGAGAGAGACAGAGAGAGATAAAAAAATCACCTTGGAGGTCACCTCAGAGTGCCAACCACCATAACGCAACCACCATGGCAGTGGTACAGCCTTGGGTATGGTCACCTTTTGCGGGGACGACTGCCGATCTCCTTCCCCCTTCTCTCTCTTCTATGCTCAGGATTATTATATAAACGTTGGTTTTCAATCCTGGATAGGAGAAATCCTGTGTGCATTCATCGCACCCCTTGGTGGTTTTATTTTATCCTGGCTCTTTTTTATCCTCGCATGTAGCATTCTGAGTGATCACCAGAAGCTGGATAGGATAGGCTCTATTTTTAGGCAGTTGAAATAGCATAATTGTTTCTCGGAAGACCACATTATTTTATTAGTTTTTATATTTGTGTTGTAGACTTTGCATTTGTCTTGCAAAATCTTCCAGGCTGATACCTGCAGCATGACTGAAATAAAAACCATTGTAAAAAATAGCTCCACCTATTTGTCATCATTCACTTCCATATGCTGTTCCTCATTCTAATTAATCTCACTTCTTTTAGTTGAACATGTTTTCTCTCCAACATCATTCTTTAACTTTTTGCACCAATGTTCTCTTGGTATTAAACTTCTTACATTGTAGACATTGAAGGAAACACTTTATTACTTTCCGCCAAGAGTTCCCTCATCAACGCAGCTGTGGATCTTCCTTCTGATCTGCATCAAGTACATCCAAATTCGATTGTCCATGTGAGTTGTGATTTCTAAGATTAGCTGTGTAGCTTTTAATTTTCAAATATCGCTGTTAAAGATTGATAGACTTATCATGTAATCCCAGGGATACATCTGTAATATAATTGAGACGGGTTGCTTTGTTCGTTTCCTTGGCCATTTGACTGGTTTCTCTCCAAGGAAAAAGGTGAACTCGTCATATTAGTCATCTGATTTCAGTGTTTCTTTAGTCTTATCCTGTAATTACAGCCCAAGCAATTTGATTCTCTCTTTTTCCTTGAAAGGCGATGGATGTGCAGAGAGCAACTCCTTTGGAAGCCTTTTTCGTCGGGCAGTCTGTTCGGAGTAACATACTTGATGTTGGTGAAACCTTTGACAGTTGATTGTGATTCATCCTTTTTTAATAGCTGATTGCTCATTTTTCGTTTTCAATTTTCTTCAACTCCAGGTTGACAATGAAACAGGTAGAATAACACTTTCGTTGAAGCAATCATGTTGCTCTTCGACTGATGCATCCTTGATTCAAGAATACTACTTCTCAGAGGATAAGGTAGACAAAGGAGCACTTTAACCTGTTTTCGGATACTTTGTAGTGTCTTCATTTTGGTTTTCACTTGTCTCAGTTGGCCCTCGATCAATATGCTGGAAATGAACATTTCCACTATAATTTATACGCAGTCCTATTCTCTTTACATGTGTATTGGGACAATCTTTAAATTGCATGGTATTATTTAGTAGAAAATTTCCTCATAAATTTTCACTCCACTAGTTTGACTCTTCTATAGAGTTCATATGCCTGCATCAATGGGTTGTGACATGGATATGGGCATGAATGTGGTTATACTCCTCAACATTGGATATTTGATGTCCATGCCTTCTTTCAAAACTTTTCTTTATTAAGCTATCCTTCTGTGAAGAAAAATAGTTAAAAGAATTAAAGTAGAGATTACTAAACATGTAACTGAAAAGAAAACCAGCCGAAAAAGAATGGTTGCATGTACTAGAAAATTGTATAAATCTTAAGGGTGAACTGTTTTTTGTGTTTTTCTTGAATTTACAGATATCAGCATTCAATTTTTCATTCTTTTATATGCCAAGCTCACATATGACGTGGATAAATAGGCTGTCAAGCTTAGTATGCTTCCTGCTTGTGGTGGAATATGGAAGTATAAACCTCATGACTAATGCCAGACCACCATCCCTGCATATCAAAGGAAGAGGACAAGAACTATTTGTGTTTTTCACTGCGTATTTATGATGGCAATTTGATATTTTCCTTTCTTGGGAGCCATGTAGGATTCTTTCTTGGGTTTCACTAGGTGCAGTAATTGTTTCACTGGTTGGCTTTTGTAAAGACACAGAATGACAATGGAAAATATATTCTAAAATGATAGGGTTTCAGCATAGGCAGAAAGCTTTATATGTAGCAATATTATAGTGTATAATAGTTAGTGATAGTTGCCTGGTTGTTAAACCAGTTGGCTGTCATGTGGCCATCTGATCAGTACTTTCAGCACTTTGGTTGAACGTTTGTAGGTCTCTATCGGACTACAATTTATGTTGTCTAATTATATTAATTTTGGTTGTATCATGTTTTCTCTGTTAGACTACAATTTGTGGTTGTAAACCAGTTGGCTGGGTGATTGCTTAGTATTGCTTCCCAACTGCTCTCCCAACCAATATGGGGATCGGGGGCTTACATGTCGTCTCCTCGATTGTGAACTATGTGTCTTTGCGTTTTATCTTCCGGACGCAAATCTAAGCAGCTTGAATCACCTTCATCATCATTCTCAAATATTTTGTTACATGAAGGTTCCTTTCCTCTTGGAAAAATTGGCTTAGCTATCTTAGTCAAGTTAACATTGCTCTAGCTGGAATTCATATAAAACGGAATTCTGGTCACCAGATGCTTGAATACATATTTTATGCTTGTGGGTACTTGGTTGTAAATTGTTTGATGTTCTGCACTACGTATTCTGTTTGGAAGTTGTCCTTTTCATTTGTCTACAATTCTTCGTTTTGTTTTAGATTGCTAAGCTCCAATCTCCAACCTTAACTGGAACTGAGATAAAATGGTTCGAAAGATTCAAAATTGGCAGTATTATTGAGGGAAAAATCCAGGAGAAAAAGGATTATGGAGTGGTCGTCAGTTTTGACGACTATGCTGATGTACTTGGTTTTATTACTCACTATCAATGTAAGTTCTTTTATGTATGTTTAATTAGTGACAATTTTATATTTTTTTCAACTGTTGACTCCAAAAGACAATTGAAACTTGTGCAGTAGGAGGAAGTTGTGCGGAAGTAGGATCTGTTGTTGAAGCTGCAGTTCTTGATGTTGCCAAAGTGGGTCAGCTTGTGGATTTGTCTCTAAAGCAAGTGTTCGTTAACAAGGTCAACAATGAAAGTTCTAACAGCCATTCTGAAAAGAAGGTTAAGTTACTTCCATCTCTTTATATCCCCTCAGTTTGTCTTCATAAACAGATTTACAAATTGTTTCAGCTTTATTTTTGTAAGAAACGTTGAAAGTGAGTGAGTAACCATTCACCGTATCTTGCCTTTATCAAATGAAACCCGTTGTCCTTTATATACCTAACTTAGTTCTTTTTTACTTCTCAGAAGCGTAAGAGAGAAGCAAAAAAAAATGCAGAGCTGAATCAGACTGTCACTGCAGTGGTAGAGATTGTGAAAGAAAATTATCTGGCAAGTGTTGGATGTTATGTTGACTCTATTCAGCAAGGAAAAGTTTTCATCACTATCCATGTTACTTCCGTGATTTTGGCTTCTCTTCATTTTTATATACTTCATTCATTCATTGTTCTAAGGTTAGCATTTACCAAATAAACAGGTTCTTGCAATTCCTGAGTGTAACTATGCTGTGGGGTATGCACTGATATACGATTATAACACGCAAAAGGCCCCTCAGAGACAATTTCTGAATGGAGAAAGGTGATATTTTCTTGATATTAGGTGATTTATTTTTTTCTTCTTGTTTTTTCTGGTTTAGTATTATTTCATTTTATAGGAGTGAGTTTTTCCCAGGCTTCTCAAACTGCAGTCTGCATCTTTCTCTGATACCTTTGTCTGTTGTCCCCACCCAACACACAACGCCCCCCCCCCCCCCCCCACAACACACACACACAACCGACCCTCTCTGTTCTCTTCCTTGGGCTGAGATGGTGCAGAAGATGTTTGTGTTTGAGCTATTTTCAAATCAATTATATAGTTGTCTAGTTTTGATACTCATGAAGGATTGGTGGCGTGACATTGTTGTTACTTGTTTTGGTGTCTCTACCACTGTTGTGGCACTTCCTGCTTCTGACACGACTTTATGTTTGGCTTATTTGTCTAGCTGCTGATAGTCTTTTAGATGATTTATTACTTTGTTTGGTTGTACTTCTTGATTTGATTTAATCTCGTCTGATTATAATATTGCTGATGGAATCATGACATGACCTTGTTTTTACTCGTTTCAGTGTCACTGCCACTGTTGTGGCACTTCCTACTCCTGCTACCATGGGAAGGTTGCTCTTGCTTCTTAAATCTGTTGCTGATGTCAGTGCCACATCGAGTTTAAAGAAGGCTAAAAAAATGTCAAATTTCAATGTGGGATCTCTTGTACAAGCTGAGGTAGATGCTCATGAATGTTTAATGTTCTCTAATTTGATATTCTTGTATTTGTTATTGCATATTGTCACCAGGAGTTCATTGAGGTTCTTTTGCAATACACTACATGTAATCTTTCTATGCTTGTTTATCATTTACCAGATTACTGGAATCAAGCCTCTTGAAATGCGACTAAAATTTGGGGTTCATCTGCATGGGAGAGTTCACATAACAGAGGTACTTTATCAGTATGTTCTTATATTATTTAGAGCGCATAATAATTGCTCTTCATACTTATACATTAAAAACATGTGCATTTTGTGTGTTGTTTTCTTGGGCAGGTCAATAATGATAACTTGGTGGATCCATTCAAAAATTTCAAGGTTGGGCAAAAGCTAAGTGCGAGAATCATTGCAAAAGCTGACTCATCAAATAAGCGGACAAACAATCAGTGGGAGCTGTCTATAAAACCATCCTTGCTTAGTGGTAAGATTAAGCACATTTTGATGTTGCTATGTAAGTTTTGCCCTGTATTTAATTTGTTTTGAAAGTTATGCTGTGTCCAAAATTCTTCTAAACCGTGCATCTCTGAGCTTGATCTGACAATTTTGTCTTCTGACATGCTCTTTCGTTTCTCATTTTCTTTTTATTGTGAAATGTGTCAGTCACCATGTAACATCAGCACTTTGTTTTGCCTGGCTATACATGTGCACATTTAAGTTGCTGTGTTGTTGGACAGCCCTTCTATTTGTTAAATTGCAACTGTGGCCCTATAATTTAAAGAATTATTATGGCAACCTATCCATAAAAGTAAAATAGATTAAATGTGCTGAGAATGCTTTAATTTCTTGAGACTCTAACCGATGATATAGTTCAATATCTTGTGCCACTACATTATTATACATGTGTTGTCAACATTTCTAGTTTTTTTAGACTTACCTCAATCCCTTAAATAATGTACTTAATCATAAAGATAATTCATTTCCGCGATTTTAGTATAAAGGAACTCAGAGAATGTCATTCATAATTGTTTGTTTATTTTTTATTTAGTACTCCAAGGGGGGTTTTAGAGTCAATTCAACAAAAAAAACATGACATGCATCATAGTAATTTCAGAGAATGTAAGGGATGTTGTGCTCAAGTAGTTTATACAATACTTTATTTTGTGGAGGTTATTCCCTCTTTGCTGCAGTTTTTCTTGCTTTACTGTCTTAGTCCAGCATGAGCATTCGTATGGCGCTACCTCCATCACTCGGTACTCAGAAACTCAATATGATCCAACTCTCTCCACTATTGGAATTTCAAAATCTACTTCTTCCACAATATAGATAAAAATTTTCTTCCGTCTAGTAATTGATTATCCTAGAAGGCGAACCTATGTGTAACGGTAAGGCTGCTCTATTGTAACCTGGAGTTCCCAAGTTCAAGTCGCAAAAACAGCTTTCTTTGCAAAAGAAGGGGTAAGGCTGCATAAACGTAACCCTCCTTTTCGTAATTTAGTATCACCTCTCTCTGATTTTTCTGTACTTATGATTTAAAGGTGCTTTTGACTTCTGGTACTAGCTTCTCAGTGCTAACGGTTTGTACAGATGCTCGTGTAATTGGGGAAGATTTTACCTCTGAGGATTTTAATTTCACTGCTGGACAACGTGTCTCTGGTTATTTATATAAGGTGGATAGTGAATGGGCCTGGATATCGATATCTCGTCATGTGAAGGCTCAGCTATTTGTTCTTGATAGTGCATGCGAAACAAGTGAGCTTCAAAACTTCCAGAAGCGCTTTCATGTGGGAAAAGTTTTTTCTGGATATGTTTTAAGCACCAACAAGGAGAAAAAATTGTTGCGGTTGGTACCATGTCCTTTCTCAAATGGGAATAATCATCGTGAACAACAAAAGATTGATGATTCAAGTGAGCAAAAGCTAAAAGATGATGTTACAGCACACATGCATGAAGGGGACATCCTGGGTGGCAGAATTTCCAAAATTCTTCCTGGTGTAGGTGGATTGGTCATCCAGCTTGGCCCTTCAGTTTATGGTCGGGTTCACTATACTGAAATAACAGACTCATGGGTGTCTGAACCATTATCTGGGCATCATGAAGGACAATTTGTGAAATGCAAGGTCATTGAAATCGCTCGCACAGCCCAGGGAAGTGTACATATTGATCTGTCTTTACGAGCATCGCTGGATGGAATGGGTGTTCATGGTACTGAGGATCTCTCCAACAGGTAAACATGAGCTTATGTGAGTTTTATTGGGGAATACCTGATCTGTGTCCTTAAGTATATGTATTTGGTCCTGAGATTACGCTAGTATCTAAATTGTGACCAAATAAAATCATGAACGATATGCTAATAAATGTTATATCCCAAACTGTTATGTTATTTGCACTTGCCTTAACAATGGCCCGAGTTGTCATGGGACTAATATACATAAATTCCCCACCATCAATTGAGGACACACTGGTAGAATTTTGTACATACGGCAGAAAATTATCAGTGGATTAGTTGTCCCTGGGACCATTCATTTTTTTTTTTGCAGTGTCAGGCTATTTCTTTGATGCATTACTTTAGCACGTATTTTGTTAACCTATACTCTTTATCTCTTTTTTTTGGTTGGTATGCTCTTATCATTATGAACTATGAAGACCATCTATTAGTGTTTGCATTGATTTGGAATCCTGTTATGGTAAATAAAGTTAAAAGCCATTCGGATAAGAAGATGATCTTGTCACAAATTAGTCCAGTTATTTTTGGCCAATCTGTTATTCATTCCACACATTGTCTCCTGTAACTGGGAATTGGTTCGAAATTTTTCTCTCCTAGAAAATGTGGACAGCTTATCAATCAGTTTTGACTTTATCTTAAAGCAGTTACAAAGTATCTTGATGAGGATTTGTTTGATGCCTGATATTTTGTCCTTTGATGAGTAGTCATGTTTCTCCTTTTTCATGGTGTTTTAAGTTACTTATTGCATTCTTATATTTGATTATTGTATTCCTCACCCATCTGTCTAAAGAAGATGAAAATTGTTGCTTTTCGAAATTATTCCTAGGAATGGTAATTGCAAACGCATGGAAAAGATTGAGGAGCTATGTCCTAATATGGTTGTACAGGTAAGAGATGCAACAGCTGCAGTATTCTTCATGAACGTTCCTTGATGCAATTTGTAATTTTTATTGGGTTTGATATGAGGTCATTTTATGTGGGTAGATGCTTATCTTAGTGTCACTTTCGATGATTTTCCTTGCACTTCTGAATAGGTGCAAATCAGAGAGTTCCAGTAAGCTCAGCATCTACATTTTTTGTTTGTAGTTATTGTAGTTGCGGAAATTCAAATGAAATTGTATTCAATCTCATGCTAAGTGTCGAAAATGCATTTATGGCTTCCTTTTATGGACATGTGCAACAACACTAGTGGAAAATAAAAACTCTACTTTAATGTCACCATTGGTCTGCAAAATCTTTTTATTCTTGATTTGAAATAATCTACATATTTTTGCCTATCAACAAACATGGGAAACGAGGTCTACTCGATATGTTGTTCCAAACCATAGAATCACTTTGCTTATGCTTACGTTAAGGTGGTAATGTCTGGTTTATTTTTGTGTTTTCTTGACGGATTGTACTTATTTTTATGATATAACTTTCTCTTTTTCCCGGTTCACGCAGGGTTATGTCAAGAATATTACGCCTAAAGGATGTTTTGTTTTGCTTTCTCGGAAACTTGATGCAAAAATTCTTGTATCGAATTTGTCTGATGGGTATGTTGATAATCTGGAGAAAGAATTTCCTGTGGGAAAACTTGTCGAGGGCAGGTAACTTCCATAAGTTCTTTGTTCCTTTTAATTGAGAGTAAGAATTTTTATTAAGTGATGTTGGAAACATTTCGTGTACTAAGAAGATTGAACACAGGGTGTTGTCTGTGGAAACATTATCAAAGAGAGTTGAAGTTACTCTGAGAACATCCAATGCAGCCAATGATGAAAAATCAAGAATTGACAGTTTGTCGAGCCTGCAGATTGGAAGTATTTTATCTGGGAGAATAAGGCGAGTGGAGTTATATGGTCTTTTCGTCACAATTGACCAAACCAACTTGGTAAGATCATTTAGCATGTTGGACTAGTGAGATTTGATGTTCAGACTCCTTTTGTCATATATAAGGAACTTTGAGTAGGCACTTCCATGCTAATTATTTATAGCTGAATAGTAGAATGGAAGACACAAAAAGTGATCTTGAGAAATTTTGATGGAAAATCTTCTTTTCTATTGCCCATGTCACTATTTCATGGTAATGATTGTCTGATTGACAATTTCTCATTTCTTTCCTTTCACTGCTGATGAGTGCATCGACTTTTGTTTCTATTATTTCTTAACACCCATTTTAACATTAAGACTTGGTCATTTGCTTCCTGCATTACTGACTTTATGACTGAACTCAAATTTAGGTTGGACTATGTCATATATCGGAGCTCTCAGATGATCCTGTTGACAATATTGAATCTAAATACAAAGCAGGGGATGAAGTTAGGGTGAAGATATTGAAGGTAACTTTCTTATTTTAAGATGTTGGAACAGCATGGAATTCTCTTTCTGTTCCTTTGATTACACATGCTACCTCTCTTAGTGTTCAGACCCATTTTGAGTGTAACTCTGTTCTATGATGGATATCCTTACCAGGTCGATGAGGAAAGACGCCGAATCTCTCTTGGGATGAAAAACTCGTACTTCACAAGTGTCAATGGTATTCAAGTACCTTCAGACAAGGAATCTGATGAATTGATTAGTGAAAATGGATATGGAGATGAAACCAAGCTGATGTTGCCATCCAGCAGTTCTCATGGGATCCAGCATATGATCAGTGATAATGAAAGTGAAGAAGATGCTGCTCTTGCACAAGCAGAAGCTAGAGCTTCGATTCCCCCACTTGAGGTCACTCTCGATGAAATTGAGCACCTAGATGAAGATAACATGATCATCCCGGAGGAAGGCCATGACGATGAAGTGAAAAACGTTGAGAAGAACAGGAAACGGACAAAGAAGAAAGAGAAGGAAGAGAGGTCATTCTGCTATTGAGTTGGTCCAACTTACTTTAGAACTTAACTGCCCATTCCCTCATTTTGCAGCTTTTGATTTCTTTATTGTCCTGTGCAGGGAGCAAGAGATCCGAGCTGCTGAGGAGAGACTTCTGGAGAAGGACATTCCTAGGACGGCTGATGAATTTGAAAGGCTTGTTAGAAGCTCTCCTAATAGCAGTTTTGTTTGGATAAAATACATGGCCTTCATGCTCTCTTTAGCCGATATTGAGAAGGCTCGTTCCATTGCTGAAAGGTAATAGCTCAGTTAACCTAGCCAATGTCTGTCTATCACTGAAGTGAAAGATAGCAGAAGATGGCAAAGGTGAAGTAGTTTGTATGGTTCTCGGCCATGTGCCAGTTAAGTAGAAAGAATTGCCGTAGAAGATTTGATGTTGATAAAAATAAAGCTAAAAGAAGGTTTAGCATGGAAAGGTCATTGCAAAAGTTGACCTAAAGTTGATTTCATGTGTGTCTGCCGGTCAACACTAGTAGCTTGTTTGCTTTCTTGCTTCTTATGTGAGTAACGCTAGGAAGAGCTGCGTTTTTTGTTTGCTTTCTTTTGATTTATTCTTGTCCATGAATGAAGTTGCTATAACTTTGGGGTTCAAGTTATGGCATCAAATTGTGCCATATGCTGAGTTACATCATTATGCATTACCCGGTGGATATTGGAAACACAGATGGCCTCTTATCTTTACAAACCTGAATGCAGCATTCATTTTTTTCCCTCAACTTCTGTAGTTCTTTGTTTTTCTCAAACTTTATGACTTCAACAAGTCCTGTGACAGTTCGCCCTTTTCTGAGGTCATGATGTTTTTTTTTTGTATATTCATGTTTAATATTATAGTTGAAACGGAGTTAGGTAGCAAAAAATATCGTTTTAGTTCCCTTTCAAATTCATTGTATTGTTAACATGTATATCGCCTTGTTTTTGTTTGAAGGGCGCTGCAAACAATTAATGTACGAGAAGAAAATGAGAAGCTTAATATCTGGGTTGCTTACTTTAATCTGGAAAACGAGTATGGAAATCCTCCTGAGGTGATTATTATCTTATGATTTTTTTATGTGCTATGAATCTTACTTATCATTGCTTTTGAAGTTACTGAAATGGTGTTTTCCTCAGGAGTCTGTTCTGAAAGTATTTCAAAGAGCTCTACAATACTGTGATCCTAAAAAGGTCCATCTAGCTCTTTTAGCAATGTATGAAAGGACAGAGCAAAATAAGTTGGTTGATGACCTCCTTCAGAAAATGGTTAAGAAGTTTAAGCATTCATGCAAGGTACACTAAATGTATCATACAATTCATTGTCTTATCTTGTGGCTTTAAAACTTCTTGCTTCATATTTAATGGGATTGCAGGTATGGTTGAGGCGGGTGCAGTGGCTTTTGAAACAGCATAATGAAGGTGTTCAGCCTATTGTAAATCGCGCTCTATTAAGTCTTCCTCATCATAAACATATAAAGTTCATTTCACAAACTGCAATTTTGGAGTTTAAATGCGGAGTTCCCGATAGAGGTCGCTCTCTGTTTGAGGGAATACTGCGACAGTATCCAAAGAGGACTGATCTTTGGAGCATCTATCTTGACCAAGTGAGTCCCATTGGCTTAGTAGTTCAAAAACCTTAAGTTTTTTCTAACCTACTTATGTCCCGAAATTTGCAGGAGATAAAACTAGGAGACACAGATGTCATTCGCGCACTCTTTGAGAGAGCAACTAGTCTAAGCCTTCCACTTAAAAAGATTAAGGTGGGTTTCAATTAAGTGGGTATCTTTTTCTTTTTTGGAGAAGCTTGACTTTCATTCTTTGACTAACGTGTAAATCTGCATGTTTCCCGCCTTGCAGTTCTTGTTCAAGAAATATCTTGCTTTTGAGAAAACCTTGGGTGATGAAGAACGAATCGAATATGTGAAGCGCAAGGCAATGGAATATGCTGAGAGTACACAAGAGTAAAACAAGTTTGTTTCTCACTGGCAGTGGTTTCTTGTGCAATATCTCGATAAACCACCATTGAGATGCTTCAGCATGTGGTGCTTCAGCAATACTGCTGAAACATCGCTGTGGCGAAGAGACTGATTTTTCTTGTTTGACAACCCAAAAGATGAGTCTATCTATCACAAGGATGCCGCATCTTGTTTCTTGTTCACTTGTATCTGTAGCAGCTAAGGTGCCTATAGGGTATAAACATTTCTCCATTTAACTCTGATTTCAGAGTTTAGTTTTTTAGTGTAGGAATTTCGGCAGCTTAAATCACCAGCGGATATTATTATGTACGAGTAACTACACTTCTGGTCTTCCTAGGGAAGAAAAATTTTGGAGCAGAGTCATTTATTCTTCGATCTCTCGTATATAATAAGCTTCTTTGTGTTCTCTTTACGCTTTCAAAAGTGTTGGCCTGTTATCAATCATTGTTCGACCCTTTTCTTATAAAATACGAAGTCCTATCTGACTGGTGTATGCCATCTCAATTTGTTCTGATGGATGGACTAAAGTCCACGTGACTGCAGAAATGACTTGAACACGGGATTTCCTGCATTCTGGTTTATTGTTCTCTTTAGAGGAGGCAGACAACCTCATAACATATGCCAATCAAGCTCCAATGACCACGAATCTGCTTTCGGTTGGAGTCACTTCACTTGTCCGTAAACGATGCTCAATTTATGTTTTAGCTGAAAATCGGGAGCCTTAGCTGGCCATGAAAATGTTTATCTTTACATGATTGTTTTTCATTACCTATGATATCATTCTTTGAGATTGGTTTGTCTATCGGAGCAGGCCTGCCCGAGTTAATTCTCGCTGAATACTTACTATGAAAGATGACATGAATATGCCACTACTCGATGCTTTGTACAAACATTGTGCAGAACAACAGGCCCAGAAACCTTTGGAACACTACAAGAACGTGGCTCCATGAAAATGATAACGGATTAGATTTGATTTCAGCAGCTAACGCGTCCTAATGGTTAGTTTTAACTTTCCAAACAAGTCGGATCATCTACTAAAGCTAAAACTCAACAGCATATTTTAGACATAATTGAAATTCACCTCCCAAAAAAAAAAAGATTTTGACAGCATAAGAAGAAACTGTTACTCCTACATGATTTTCATGACGTGCCTCGTTGTAATCCAATTGGCAAATCGCTAAATGACCCAAATGCAGCTCCGTTTGTTTGCATTGTCTTCTGCTAGTGGCCATCCAAGGTTCCCAGGGATTCTTTGAGGAGTCTCTGTACCTCCTCTCTCCTCCTACAAAAGTGTCAAAAAATTTCGTCAGAATCTAACCATGGGCAGACATACGGAGGTATTACAGTTGCTAGTTTCTTGTGCTCATGATACGGCTAGCAGTAACATGATTTCGGAAAAAGCAATTAAAGCCCACACTTCAGAAATATGCCTTTAAAAAATATTTTACTATTCAGGAACAGCACCAAACCAGACATACCTCTTTATGTCTTCAACCGCCTGTTTACGCCGTTGTATCTGGAGTTCCAGGATGTGTATTAGTGTCGCTCTGGCCTGAGGACAGAAGAATCTTCGATGAGGGGTCGATACTCAAAGATTGCTAAAACACATCGTAACTGAACTCTACCTGATGGGGACGTAATGAATTGAGAAGGTGATGTAAATTCTTGAATATAAGAGAGATTTCCTCCACCCTCCTAGCATACTGTGATGGTCTCTCGACAAGAACATCAGCCAGCTCCAAAAGGTGCAGCTGCAGTTCTCTGTTCAGCGATCTCAGTTCCTTCTTGAAATCTGAAGGACAATACTCATGACTTAGCATTCATAGCATAATCAAACTATGGTTTGAAATAAGTGTTAGTATTAGATGCACACTAAAAGGAGATGAGGTAGCATGCACCCCCACGCAATTTTTCTCGTGCCCACTCACCTCCCTCTCCTCTCCAATAGGAGATCATTTTGATTATTGCCAGCTAGTATGTGATAAGAGAATAACAACAACGACAGCTAGAGAGCCAGAGAGACCAACACAAATTCAGACAGGTCAGAACAGTTAAGCAGGTAATTATGTCCCTGACATCCCCTCTTTTTAGACGCAGACTAATATCTGGAAGATGTAGAACGTGGCAAGAAAAGGTTCCAAATCAATCAGGTCAATAAACACGGAGAAGATATTTTCACCCTTGTATCCAAAAGACAGCATAATCAGCATTTGCCATTTTTCAGGCTACTTAGCAATAAAGGCAGAGCCTCTTATAACGCATCCCTTCAGCTCTTTCAACTACCGCGTAAAAACAATAAAAGATATTAGAATGCAGCCAAAGTTCCAAGACTTGTACAGGGCCGAAAGACAAAAAATCAGTGAGGTCACAGATAAAGGGAGAAAGTCCATTCTTGTATACACATATGGCCGATATATCATACACATGCTAGCTTATACAAGTGGCCTTTGGAAGGGATGGGACAGTGCCAGATGAGTAAAAGGAGTCAGTTGAGACATGGCAAGATCAAAAGGAATAATGCAGCGCTTTAAAAGTCGGGAACTAAAGCGACAACAGCTGATGCCTTAAAAGCGAGAATCATGCAGTCTTAGCAATACCAAATCCCAGAATACATAAAAATATAAGAAACGCAAGCAAGCTAGGAAGCCATCACAAATAACTCTTCTAGCTGATTGCATATCCTCCAATCAACACCATCTCTTCTAACCCATCCACCACGATGACATATATTATGTATTGACCAGAAAGACGAACTAATGGCAATGCAAGGTAATGACATTAATGCTTCTATCAGTGAAAATGTTCAAGAAAAATATACACTTCAATTTCAAAGAAAAGTTATCACAAGAAAAAAAATCAGAAGACCTTAATCGCAAATATCTGCATCTTACTTACATATTTGGTATCAAGTATCAATGATTTACAGTGAGTTATAGTTAATTATAAGATAAAACTCATATCACATTGTAAACATTTACGACTTAAGTTAAGAGCTAAATTGCGGTTCAAAGCCACAGTTAACCCATATACACATTATCAAAGAGATAAAGGGGTTAAAGGAAACCATGATTTGACACTGATGCAACTTGTTTCGATAAGGGTTCCACCACTTATGAAATGGCAAAGCATTCCCGCAAATCAAGTCAGAGGAGAATTTCTGTTCGTAATATTATCAAAGCGTTAAGCTGGAAGCTTAAAATGTTCTAAGGATGCTATGGAATGATGTGGGTGAAGCTATCAGCTAATTGATTCCATCACATAATTGCGATAACACGGTAAAACAAGCAGGCATTATACAGAATATGAAAATGGGTATTACCAATATTAGGCCCTTTAGGGTAAAGCTGTCTCACCCCCTGCTCTTCCAAGCTGGGAAGCACGTCATCGGTCTGCAAACATACAAAAGGGCACAAACAAGTCTGATCGTCATCAACATAACATGTAATTCCACAGCCGAACCATCAACTTCGGAAGGAAAAACAGTAAGAATAGAAACAGAAACAAACAACTGGCCACAAACTTCCTCTTTCCTTCCCCTTCTAGACAACCCCACAAACCATACGAATGAATTTCTCAAAATGCACGAGTAAAGCACAAGATTTTGACACCGAAAAGCATCAAAATCAAACCAGGCACATCCATCGCCAAGACCCGCGATCACGAACACTAGTTTGAGAGTAAGCTAATCAAGAAAATGGGGGCAAAACTCACGGTGTAAGTTCCGCCGAAGCACGTGTAGGTGCCCTCGATAGGAGGGGGAGGCTCGGGAGCCGATTCCGGGTCCTGTGCGTAATCCTTGTAAAGCCTGTAATACGGTGGTGGGGGTGGATACGTCGCCGTCGCCATCGCAGCGGGGGGGACGACTCCTTGCCAAAACCTACAAGAACCGAAATGAAATTCAAGAAGTTCAAAAGAAAGAACTCCGACGATTGGCAAAACTCAAACGTAAGGAGTGATCACAAGAACCCATGTGAGGACAAGAGAGATTCATCGGAAAAAGCGAACCTTTTTGTCTTTCAATCTACCGAGCAATTGAGATTGTCAAGGTGTTGATCGAAGCAACCACAGAGAGAGAGAGTTTCAGCTTCGAACTCTGCTGTAAATTATGTCTGCTCGTATCCGGCGACAAGAGAGACAAAGCCGCACGTGCCTTCCCCGACCCGTTTGTGCGGTTCGGGCCTGCTTCATTTGAGATCCGGCCCGAACTTCGAAAGCCCGGACCTGCCCGAATCAGTTTCAAAAGCTAATGTAGAATTAAGAGAGTTTTACAAAGAAAGAAACCTTCAAATGATCCGAATAAATGTGTATTAAAAAAATATGTAATTTAGAAAACGATTTAATTGTCTTCTTGTTTTGGTGTTTTTAAGCATAAAGTAAGTTTTTTGACTTTCTTATCATATTTCTGATTAGATTTTGATACGTCGTATTGATAATATAATCGCTTTGCGATCAAAATAAGCGACGTGTGAGCACGGTTACTGAAATTGCTCTCCAACTTTAGTTTCCTACCATGTAGGAAATTCAAAGACATTCCTGGAATAATTTGGATGGTGATGTAACTGGACTGGATTGTGTGCAAGAATTGCAATTAAAATTTCACTTTTTACAATCAATCGTTGATGTTATTTTTGTGTTATAAAAGATAACTCCATCCTTTTTTTGTTGTCTTGTTGGCCAAAGGCCCTAGCTCCATTAATGGGGCGTCGAGATTTTTCATTGGATTAGAATCCAAAAAGGTCATTTATTTAAATCCTATCAACTGAGTTTAAAATGCTTTGGATAAGAGTAATTAGCACAAATTAAAAATCTAGTTTTTAATATGTCTATGAGGCCTCTAAGGGTGCGGGAGGGCATTTTCCCATAGCCTTAGCATTGATTTTAGGGTAAAGAGTTTTTCTTTTTTTGCATTTAGTTTTTAATACATATTATTTGCATCAAGGAGTTTGCTTTTTTTCAAAAAAAAAAAATTGCCACAGCAACCCTCTTTGATAACTTGAGCGAAGCTAGAAGCTCCAGCAACGGCCGTGGCCTAGGTCGTGCAACCCCAAATGAGCCAAATTAAAGGGCCTTCAACGTCGTGCAACCCGAGCGATGGATTGTCTAGGTCGCGTGACACTTCAAGTGATGGGCCACCAAGGTCGTTGCACCCCTGGGGAGGTAATGTCGAGATCGTGCAAAATCAAATAAGCCAGATATAAAGTCCAACGCCACACGAGCCGGGCATTGGATCTTGACTCCAATGCTGCACGAGGCAAGCGATGGGTCGTGAGACCCCAGGCAAAAAGACGCCTGCATATGCTCAGCTCCTTCAAAGCCACCTCCACGAATCCTAGATCTCCAGGATAAATACGACAGATAGTGCAAATTAAAGGGATAAAAGAGGAATACGAAAAATTAGGGAGGCAAATTGATTTTGAAAAGGCATCGAGAGAAAGGCCTTTTGAAAAAGGCATCGCATTTCCCAAATGATTTTCAAATTTTAAATTTCTTTCGCCAAACACCTTAGCATTTGTAGAGGCCCAAAACCGTTGAGTGCGTGTTCTCGAAATGTTATTCTGTCCGACTCTTTCCGTTAGGTTGACTCCAGCACAACTTGCAGGCCCCAAGAGATTCGCCGTCCATTGCGTTGGTGATTGGAACATCGGCAATGGGTTCCATGTTTGGACAATTTTTATTCTATATAGGATTAATATCACGAAAAATCCTGAACTGATATATTTGTGACATATTTACCCCCAAACTATTTTTTTGACCATTAAAAAACCCCAAACTAGTACATCTGTGACAATTTTATCCCGAACTATTTTTTTGACCACCAAAAACCCCAAACTGGTACACCTGTAACAATTTTACCCAGAACTAATTTTTTGATATTTTTTTATTTTTCGAATTTTTTTAGTTTTTTTTCTTTTCTTTTTCCTTTCCTTTCCTTTTTTTTTTTCCTTCATCTTCATTGGACCAACAATGGATTGTTATATTGTAATTGATACCACAATAACGTGACACGTAACATAAATGCTACATTTTGACCCAAAAAAAACATAAACATTAAATGAAAGACTTTCTTTTATATGCATGAATTTTCATGCCAACCACTTTTTTTCTACATTTAAATGTCTCGCGAAAAAGACATTATATTATTGTCGTGTCTTTCTTATTTTTGGGTGCAAGTGGATAGACAAATTGATGGGGTCCAACGCAGGCTTGTTACCTAAGCTTAGATTACAGCTAATCAACAATTTCTATACGTCCTGCTTGCCAATTTAATTTAACAGATTAATTTACAGAATTAGTATATTTTATATATAAGATGAGAGATATTATATGTACATGACGATTCATAAATCAATATAATCACTTGAAATATATAATAAATAAAACACAAGAAGAATTTTTTGTACTATTTCTAATTGATATAGCAAGAAATTATAAAGAAAAAAATTATAGATACAAACTTACGAATTTAATTTCAATTTAATATGCCTTACCAAATTCACACTTCCTAATTTTTTTTTTGTTTGTGGTTAAAGATGAATGGAAAAAAAAAAGGAAAGCAAAAAGAAAAGATAAGAAAAACTAAAAAAAATTCCAAAAAATAAAAAATAATATTAAAAAATTAGTTCGGAGTAAAATTGTCACGAATGTACCAGTTTAGGGTTTTTGATGGTAAAAAAAAATAGTTCGGGGTAAAATTGTTACAGATGTACCAGTTTGGTGTTTTTTATGGTCAAAAAAATAGTTTATGGTAAATCTGTCACAAATGTACCAGTTTAGGATTTTTCGTAGTATTAACCCTTCCATATATTTACATAAATTCATTCCTATATATAATAAATAAGCACACACTTGGGGCCCGTTTGGCAAATTTTGTTTTCGGAAGCTAATTCTGCTCAGAAATGATTTTTTTTTATTCTGTGCCTGGAAATAATTTCTAAGCATTTAAATGCGTTTGGTAACTGTCCAAAATTTCTATTCTTGGAATAGAAAAAAAACAGAAATGCGTTCGGTAACTACACAAAATTTCTTTTTATTAATAATATGTTAATAATATTTTGAATTTTTCAATATTTCTTTCTTTTTTTTCTTCCCCTTCCCCTTCCCCTTCCTCGGCCATGGCCGGTCGCCGACGCTGGCGACCAGCCACAAGCTAGGGCCAGTGAAGGCCAACTACCAGCCATCGACCACATGCCAGGAAGAAGAAAAAGAAGAAGAAGACGACGACGAAGAAAAATTTCTTGATTCTTGATTTTGTTCCAAAACTGATTTGAGGAACATGAAGCTACTTTTTTTTACTTCTTAATTCTATTCCAAAACTGATTTTGGGAACAAATTTTGACAAATTTGTGTTTGGAAATAAAAAATTTACCAAACAGATTTTATATTCCAAAACTAAATTTGAGAACAAAAGAATAGAAATTTTTACTATTTGGCAACTTGCCAAACGCGCCCTTAGCACGTATTAGTTCAAAACACGTGCATTTAATAATTTTTTAAAATTAATTGATGATTACACGCTCCATTTGGCACTGCCCTTGTCATCATCAATCGATCTCGTTAATCTCGTCGTTAACCCAACAGCGACGGTTAAAAGCCGTTGAGCTGGACATCACAGAACATCGTTTTTTCCAAAAAAAAATGAAAGGGCGAAAAAAGAGAGAAGAAACTCAAACAGCGAAAACTCTCAAACGTGACTCCCCCCCTTCTCTCTCGCTCGCTGCTCGCTCTGAGAGGCATTGGGTTCCTTCGTTGCACGACAGCTCGTTCCGGATCTCGACCCGATCGCGTCGCCCCCTCCGTCTCGTCGTCGGATCCCGTCAGAGCAATCTCTTTAGCCGGAAATTTTTCCCGTCCGGCGGCTGGAAAATGCGGTGATCGACGAGGTTTCGTACTCTGATCTTCTGTGATCGAGCTGATCGATTCGTGTTTTCGTTTCGTTCGAATTGGGTTGTCAAATGTCGGGCTGATTGCCGCGCGCGCGATTTAAATTTCAATCATTTGTTGGCATTCCCTGTTCTTGGGGGGTACTACTTGAAGGGGTGAATAAAGGGTCACTGATGTGGGGCAGATGTATGCAAATTCTATCTTTTGCGGTCAAGTTCATCTTTTTTTTGGGGGAAGGCATGGAAGCAAAGTGCGCGTGATTTAACTAGAATTCCGGGTTTCGCCTTTTTTTTCTTTTTCTGTTTGAGAATGATTGGCATCTCTCCTAACGATGATCAGCCTCAGGTGGTTTCTTGATTTTGGTTAATCGTTACGCTTGGATGCTCCGGCGAGCGACATGGAACATGTGCACGAGGAGATTGGAGATGAGAAGAGGGCTCCCTCAATCCATTGCGATCTTTACGACACGGAGATATCTCACAAGATAGCTCAAATGCTGCTCCCCGGGCTGGCCACGGCTTGCGTGGACAACACGACGGGCGATATCTTCAGGACCCCGGCTTTGGTGGCTGTAGATTTGAGGAAAGAGTTCGTGGAGTATCTTACCCAAAGGAGTGAGTCGTTTGTGGCTGAGACTGCTATCCTCGAAGGGGATTTAGCTGCCGAAGCATCTGATGATCCTTATGAAATAGTAGCTGATTTTGCTGACAACTTTGCAACTTTGAAGATGAACTTGTTCGGTAGGATTTCGGGATGGCTGCTGAGCGAAAAGAGGGAGGACAAGATAGATGATATTGTCCAGGAGATGGAACTCAGTAAATTTTGGGCTATAGACAGGAGAGAAGCAATCGCACGGACTTTGCTTAAAAATGTTGATTTCAAAGGTGCATTTCATTGTGTCATGAAATTTCACACTGCAGAAGACCTGGCCGAGCACGTTGCCAGTTGTGGATTCAGGTCTATGATCTGCACTAACGAGGGCTGTAACACTAGATTTACAGCAGCCCACTTGCAAAAACATGATTTAGCTTGTCCGTTCAAAATAATTCCGTGCGAGCAGAATTGCTCGGAAAGTCTCATGCGACGTGACATGGACAGGCATTGCATAACCAACTGTCCAATGAAGCTTGTGAAGTGCCCTTTTTATCAAGTTGGCTGTCAGTCAACTGTACCTCAATGTACTCTCGAGCAACATAATCATGATAATCTCCGTGACCATGTGCTGCATGTTCTTCAAAGATATCGTAAGGATGCATCAGCTGATGATCTCAAACGTCAAGCGGAGCAATTAGAGGTTAGTTTATTCAGTTGTGCAATGTTAGTTTTCTTCTTGCACAGAATTTGCATGTCAGAACATCCTATAAGCAACTGTCTTATTCTTTCGCACTTTGCTCTCCGCAAAGTTCTTCACAAAACAAAGGAGTTGAGAGTTCATGAGGTAGCTCCTCAATAGGTGTATAGCTTTACCAGAAAAGATTTCTGACAAGCTTTCATATTGCAGCATGCCAAGTTTATTTTAGAAGACTTCACCAGACAGTTAACACTATAATTTAATATCGGAAACCTTCAAATTTTAACAGCATTTTGTTTGGATTTCATTTCCTGGAAAATTACACTGAGAAATTACACTCTGCTGATTATTTATTGCAGTAGCATGATGTAGCACACGTGACACAGTACTAATTGTCAAGCATGGACACTGATATTTACAGTCATTCTATACAGTTGTCGTTTTCCAGTGAACTAGCCTTGGCTCGCGATGTGAAATCTTTAACCCTGGCCCTCAAGGATTGGGAAGCAAGGTTACCGCAACCAGAAGCCTATATGACTAGTGGTCCGCAACCGGATGCCTACACGACCACATCTGATGCAGAGCAGACAGAGGTTTCCAGTTCGGCTCGCTTAAACACAGACTATGAAAGTTAACATCATGTCACCATCTTGTTCCCAGGCACCTTGTGAGATGAAAAAAAGGTTCAAATTGCGGCATATTGTAACTTCTCAATTTGAGTGATGGGTCGGTAGATTATTTGGTCTATGATCTCGAGGTTTTGCTTTTGCTCATCTGTGCAATTTTTGGTTCATATAGCTTATCATCTTTTTCTTGACCTCTCTTGTGTTGTTCAACTTACGAAGAAGCCTATTTGTTTCTCTACTTGTGGAACGCATAGATGGAGGGATGTGTTTCCACGTTTTGTTTTTGTCAAAATGAGGATCTTCTATTCTATTTGATAACATATATGTTTGACTATTTATCCTTGTCAATTACGCAGACAAATTTGGCTAGTGTGTCGCTATTCGTGTTGTATTTCATAATCACCCGCTACCTCTACAGATCTGGAAGATGAATGATTCACGGTGGAATTCAGAATGTGCTCTTGGATTGCAGTTTCCTGAAGTTCACTCCAATATTAGGCTTTAAAAAGTTGTCATATTCTTACTCATCTAGGCCAGATTACCCAGCCCCTTCGTAACAGAACCTTCATGTTCGTCATTGCATCTGTACGTTAGGCTAAGAAGTCAGTCCCATCGTAGTCTTCATTTTATGAGCCATTTTACGTGCTCTAAGTATGCATAATCAGTCTTTGGCAAGAAAGAAAGATTGCTTAATCAGTAGTTTTTTCTTTTCTTCAATGCTCGAGAACCAACCAAGATAAAAACTAGAGTTCATGATATCTCACTCCGTGGCGTGGATGCAGTTTTTTGATCCAGGCCTGTGAAATGTTTGCCCTAATCATATTGACATCCTCACTCTCAATGCTTACAAGAAGTCGAGACGGTTGCTAACACTAAACTTGCATATCCATTTGCTTCCGTAACAACCTGGTCAGAATCCATGATATAAAAATTACACTGGGGGTTATGATATGCGCAAGCACCGCCGCACAATACAATGCTCATCATGTTAATGGTATACGCCAATAACATGCAATCAAAAATGCCATACCCGAGTTACGCTCTTAGACTATATGGCTACGTCACAAGTATCTAGCGCCAGTTTGACAAAGAGTCCGAAATGTAATTCCAATGATCAAGCCCGTAGAAGCTACTCAATTCATGCGCTATTGAACTTTAGAGCTCTAGCTTCCCCCCTATCCGAATTGATGGCATGAAAATACAAATCACAATATGCATGGGTTAAAATTCAGGTATAATGTCGTGTGCATCTCATTGTACCTGTGGTTTGGGTGCTAATTTTGCTATAACAGAACGATACTATTTTTCCCTAATGTAACTTTAGCGGGCACTAAATAAAGTGACAACATTAATGATACAACATTCCACATTGAGGATACGCCCACAAAAAACTCAGACAGATAAACTGTTTTAAGAGTCAAAACTCAATTAAGCAGAAAAAAGTGCTTTCTACTTGACAGGCCCTCGTATCAATCAATGCAAATCGCCCATGTATCCTTGTCTTCACAGACCAACGGAAGTTCCTCTTATGCGCGAAGTCCCCGGTTAAGACTTACCATGCGAGCCGAACCATCCAGATGAGATGACCTTGCTGCAGAACCAGTCTGATAAGCAGACCTCCCTGATCCACCATGAGCAGAATCCTGATACCGGTTGCCACCAGAATATCCACCTGTGCCGCGAAACTGCCTGGAATAGCCACCTCCACCGCCCTGGCCGGTTGTCATTTGCCTCCCACCGCCGGCATTTCCTGACCTCCCCTGAGTGAAAGATGAGCCCTCTTGCCACCTACCACTACCTACAGCTGAGCCCGCAGCATAGTCCTGGCCATCTCTCCTTCTCACAGGCAAATCCAAACCGCCACCGCCAATTCTAGCTTCTACAGCCCTCTCATTACTTTCTGCCAGAATTGCCAGTTTCTCCGTGAGATGGAAAGCTAGGGCCTGGAGCCTCGTGTGCTCAATGTCATGGAAGATAACGGACCGGGTTGGCTGGTCCCAGCTAGCATGAAGCTCCTCATTGTTCATCATCTTGCTTACAATGCCGTGCGCCTGTGCCTCCGAGAGGTCAAACATTTTGGTAAGCTGATCCAAGCTGAATGAATCATAGGAGGATGAATAGGTAAAGAGATAGGTCCTCAGAGCCTCTTCCTTAATCTTAGCCTTGACCATCTCAAGGACAGTGTCCTTGTTTCTGAGGAGTTTCCAGATGTCGAGAGACTGGACGACATCAAAGGCCTTCTGGAAGTCTCCCTTGCTTAGGGCCCTCGTGGCTGCCATTACATGGTCCCTCACATTTTCTGGGGGTCCAGTGAATGTGTGCCTCTCACTCACCTCAAGCAATCGCCGGAAGTTCTTACTTATTACTTTGCGCTTAGCATCAAGGTTGTTTGCTGCCATATTGGGGACTTCTAATAGCATGGCACAGATTAGATGGACGGCTTCCAGAAGCTCAAGGTTTATGTGCATGTGATAAGGCATTTGACGTCTCCTTTCCATTCTCTCCTAAAATGAGAATAAAGAAGTTTCACGGCATGAGCTCCCGCACAAAAGTGAATCAAAAGAAACGGAAAGAGAGAAAAGAGAAAAACCAAATAAAATTTTTTGCAGAGCAGAGCAGGTCTTTATCAAATGGCAAGAATCAAGTTATTCACTAAACCAAAGCCAGAGGGTAAGAGTTGTATATGAATGAAACACTTGCTTGGAAATTAGAAAACCCCATTCAGAATTGATTATCAAGTAATACAGGGTTGTTCATAAGCATAAAATTCGACAACCATCCACAACGGACAAGGACTTCGTACCTGCTCTGGGGTCTTCTCATGATACCTACTTTGAGAAACACCTTGTGCAAGTAATTCCTTTACCCTTCCACCTGAATATAATTCAGAAAGGCAACCATGTCCTTCAGCTATAAGGCCAACACGAAATGCACACAGACCAAGCTGTGCCATAGCCCTGTTAAAAAGTATCTGGGTTGAAATATCCATATGCTGGATGCTATCCTGCAGGTGACTCATCAACAACAGGTCGCGAGAAGTTGAGAACTCATCCAGGAGAGCGTGGTGATAGATGTCGCAAAGCATTGCACGGGCCTTAGTTCGCTCATCTCCATACTTGTATATAAGGGACACCAGAATATCCATCAGTGTCCTGCTATTCTCAGGGAAAGTTGGTTTCCTTGGCACAAGTTCAGGAGTAACAACAAATGCAGGTGGGCCCCTGCTCTCCTCAACCTTAGGCTCTTCCCCTGTCTCATCGCCATCATCCTCGGTCTGCTCAGCCAATTTCCTCATAGCATCATAGACACCCTGAGGCTTATAATATACGAGCTCCACCCGCCGTAAAGCCACCTTTGAAGCAGCTTTAAAATCTCCAACACGTTCCGAGTATTCTTGAACATTTTGAGCAAGGACTAAAAACATGGGCTCATCCCTAAGCCTTTCAACATATTCACGTGTGTGAGGATCAATGCATTGCAAGCTCTTAAAAAACTCGGAATCTATCCTCTCTAGAAAGGCTACCAAATTTCCCCAAATCCTAATTGTCCCATTATGGTCCGGACCCTTCTCAGACTCATTCTCATCAGGCTCCACTGAATCACTAACTACTATGTTGGAATACTGCACAAGAATGTCAAGGATAACAAGCATATTCTGCACGCATTTCTTCCACACATTGATTGGCATGTGACCACTGAGACCCGGATTAACATCAAACTGAGCAGATACAACACTAAAAAGAATCTCCAGCTTCTGGGCAGGGGTCTTAGCTACCTTAGTCAAAAAAGTGAGTTGTTCAACCTGCTCAAACCGACCAGTCCCCTTCCTCCCACGAGCAGCCACGACCTCTTTAAACTTCTTGTTAACAGTTTCCCATGTAATCTCGCTAGGATTCTTAAATTGTTTATCCATTAGCTTGTCTTTCCGGCTCATCTTCTTCTCCCAGCCATCATCGAGACTATCCGCAGCCACATCATCCTCATCATCCTCATCCTCATCAGAAACATTAATCTTGGTAGGGTCCTCAATTTCTGAATCTTCTGATTCTTCGTCCTCTGATTCCTCATCCACCTCCGCCTCTTCCTCACTTTCAGGATGCTCTCTATACTTATTAATCAACTCTTCATACTGCTTATTATTCTTCTTGAGCTTCTGCTTCATTGAATTCAAGGCCTTGGCATTGCTGCTACTCATCTTCTTCTTAGCATCCTTATTTGCTAAAGCCTGACTCAAGAAGTCTTCCAACATCACAAGGGCTTTAATGTAAAGACTGGGAACCTTCTGAGACTCAGTGACCCTCATGACTTTCTCAAGCTGCTTGTTAATCTTGTCAAAGCTCTCTTGCAAACTAACCCAATCATTAATCTTCATAGCATTTTTCATCTGGTCAACAGTGGCAGACATTTCCTCAAAACGCTTATCTTTGGCAGACTTAACAACCCGGTGCTGACCATCAGAAGCATCACTGTCACTCGCATTCCCCTGGAGGTATCTGCTTCCAGCAGCTGGAGCAGTGGACTCACCTGCCTCCATTTCTTCAACATCACTGCCATAATCGCTGCTCTCCTCCTCAGTGTCGCTTCCACCCTGTTTGTAACAAAATATATTTAGGGTGAGAACTCTCAGTAATGCTGGTTATGAGTCAATAAGGTGTCTGGTTGGGTGAATATAGTGCACCATGTGGGCACGTGTTTGTGAGAGAGAGAGAGAGAGAGAGAGAGAGAGAGAGAGAGTACTATGTCCACGATTTGTACTAAAAAACAAAAGACAAAACATAGACTCAAACCTGTGTCCAGAAACGCGATGCCATTTTCTTTGGGCGCAAATGAAATCAGTCAATGACCCTCAGATCTGCATATCAACAGGCCACCATAAGGGGCATTGGCAAATCAGATAGATCTAAATAGAAAAATACACAACTAAAAAGAAAAAATCCATACAACTGAGAGTAATTTGATGGGATCTTATTCAAACAAGGTTTTTTTCTTCACAAAAGCAAAAACAGCAAGCATTTGTGCATTTGGAAGCACAAAATGACGAATAAGAAGGGCATCGTGGGGGTTGGGGGAGGAGACAGAGATTACTCCGCTAGCACCGGGAATTGAGCTCTCTCCATCACACAGACAATTACAACAGGAAGACGAATCCTTAGTTTGCAACTAATATTATATACAGTGCCAGGACGGCCAAGGACAGTCCTGGGGCCGGGGACCATGTTCCCCTTTCCCATCCCATGGGGTGGAAAACTGCCCCTTGCGGGTGCAGGGCACCGCTGTCCCACAGTGCAATGCGGGGCGCACCGCCTCGCGATGGGACAACAAGCACTTTTGCCAAAAATTTCTAACTCTTACCTGCACAAACAAAAAAAATCCCTCAAGAAGTTGAAGCATCATCACGCAAGTGCGCATCCCACACTGACAATTAAGGAACTTTTAGACCCGAAACATCGGGAACGAGAAGACACTCAAAGAAGAGGTCAAGGAAAGTCCAAGGCGAACTATTCAGGCCTTCGGCGAAAAGGCGGATGGTCGTCTATTCAGCCACTATCCACGCCGCGATTGCACAATCCAGATAACAGAGGAGCGACCAAAACACAAGCACGCGCACGCACAGAGACGCGCCGTCAGCTTCAGCAGTCGGAGGTGCGACGGCGAGGTGAAGCGCCGCAGCAAAAGAGGGTTATAGCCAGAGAGAGAGAGAGAGAGAGAGAGACGTGTGACGGACCTTTGAGAACGAAGGCGAGCGGCCGCGGCGACGACGAGCTCACGGTGGCGCGACGGCGCGCGGCGGCGGCGGCGAGGTGCCTGAAGCGAGGAAGGCTGGCTACGCGAGGAGAAAGTGCGAGAGAGCAAGAGACAAGCTCGCTGCTGAATTAGGGTTTCTCTATTTTAGTTTTCCTTTTTTTTGAGGTCTCACACGTTACTTTGGACATGGTCGGTCAATGAACCGGTCCGACCGTGGGTCAGCCGGTTCGACCGCCGGATTGATGATTTGCGTAATTTACAATTGAATTTCGTAACATATATATTTATCTAAGTCATTGGACAAAGTAAAAGTGCCTAATAAGTTTGGCTTGGATCCTAGGGGCGAATAGTTGAAGTCAGGTCCTCCTCGATTGAACCAGGCCAATATCGGGTTTTGACCGGTTCTTGACCGCTTCGGGACTGGACCCTGGTCCTAGTCCCGATTGAATTGGGTAGTTTGGTCTGAATTTAAAAGCACCGAGGTAGGGGATAATACCGACACAAAGCAAATAAGGTATAAGGAAATGCTTATTAGAAAAACCAATTAAGGAAAGTATAATCTAGAGTGGGATGGTGTAATTAGTACCGTGTTATCATAAATAGTAAGATACAATCTAGTGTTATCGTATTTATAATCATGTCGGTTTGCTGTGCAATCTCTCTTAATTATAAAAACAATGTTTCAACTTTCAACTTTAATAAGGAGAACTTTTATTTAAAGTATGTGGATTCATTCGTGTCAATCTTGAACTAATCACGTTTATTTCGTGTTTGATTCAAGTTTTTCACTGTATATTCATGTCGTATTCGAGTCGAATTCTCATGCGTCATCAAGAATTATCACCTTTACTTGAAAAAAGAGTCGCTTAAGAATGACTACATGCGAGGCCATCTAGACTTCTTTTGGCATGAATTGGACATTTATTTATACTTCACCTTTGTCTTTCAAATTCGTAGCTAGTCTTGCAAATTTATTTAGAAGACTTATTCCTATTTAAAGAGGGAGTGGATACTTTCCTTATCTATACTTCCAAGTAGCATATTGAATTAGTACGTGGATTTCCCACGTGAATTTTCGAAGTTCCATTTTGCATTTATTTCGAGTTTTGTAATTCCAAATTGAACTATAACATATAATATATAGAAATCGGCTTTAGCTTATGTAGTTAAATCATGTTAATCGACTTTATCATAAAACCTTCTATTAGAGTTGGTTCTCCCTATATAATTAATAAAATTAAATGAAAATTCATCAACCACAATTGACTATTAATACTGATGGAGAGATGCCTATGGGGGACTGTTCTTTGATGCCATATTCCGAAAAAAATTAGCTGATCTTTGATGTTAAATTTCAGGATGATGGATCGCATCATCTTGTACTATCGGAAAGGACAGCTCACTGGATTTCTTGTCGACCCAAGTGGAGTAATCGATGTCGTAAGCAATGGTAACCTCTTTGATGATATCTCCAGGACTCCTAAAACTGTTAAAACATTCAAACTAGCAAAAAAAAAATGGTCGTCTGTCCACATGATCAGACGTGATACAGCCATCACACTATGATAAGAAAAAGTAGTGTTAACAAGAGCTTATATGACTTAGTTTACGAAGGTCAAGGCCAAAGACTGTCACGGAAGAACCGCCGAAAATGCTAGCTTCTTCACTCATTAGGAAATGGTACATATCTTTGACATACTATTAGCTGAAACATTTGCAAGGGATGTCTACCATTCTTGAGGTTCTTCCAGAAATCATCGGTGAAAAACTAAACTAAATTAGTCTAATTGGCCAACTTGTGATGTTTCTGCTACTAATCTTTTAGGTACCGGCCGATATGGCAGTCAATGCAACAGCCTTAGCAGCCATTGCAAGACATGGAATGGCTGGAATATCGGGAACTAACATTTATCAGATCGCTTCATCGGTCGTGAACCCACTAGTTTTCCAAGACTTGGCTAGGCTGCTCTGTGAGCACCACAACATTTCGCCGTGCATTGACTCAAAAGGGAGACCAATCCCTGTCCCATCGATGAAGCTATTCACTTCTATGGACCAATTTTCAGCTTATCTTAGTGGAGATGCTAGTCACAGAAGCGGGTGGAGAGCCATGACCTCAAACGCAAAGCTGTCCAGAAAAACTTGAAATTGTGTGTCGTAGATCGGTGGAGCAAGCAAAGATATGAGCCCTACACATTCTACCGCAGAAGGTTAGCAACTCAAGCTGTCATGGTTATACTAGTCAGTGATGAAATCAACTACATGTTGGTCAAGGACCAAAAGGACAGTTTACAAATCTGCCAGCTCAACTCCACATTTCATTCCGCTATTTTCCCCTACTGTGCAGAAAAAGAAAAGTTTTCTTGTCTTCTTTAAGAGAATGCACTAAACTTACACGTGGATTTCATTTCTACCTTAACAATCCCAGTTCGACAACAGCAACACTGAGCGACTGTTGGAAAGAATGTCCGAGGAAGAGAAGAGGTGATTCGGGTTCGATGTTGGGGAGCATTGACTGGAAAGATTATATCATTAATGTCCATATTCCGGGTCGGAGATGGCATGTGACGAAAGAGAGAAGGACGTTTAGTTAAAAGGAATGGCACACTAGGTTTTATAACAGTATGTAATGTAATAAAATGGGTGTTAATCACATCTGAAAAGCAAATGAAGACAAGATGTAGACAATTTTTACCGTTGCTCTACTATGGTCCATCCATTACAGACACTTATGTGGCCCATCTTAAGTACTTCTACTACGATCACTCAATTATGTTTCATAATAACAAATGATTGATTATGTTCTGATGTCATCGATTTGACAATTGGCTACTGAAGAGAATCATATCAAACCTATACCCATAGTCAAATCTGATGATCTCCTGTTCTTTGCAACAAGCACAATGATATTGAAATAAAGAGCAGAAACATAACAGCACAAGGGGGACTTCACTAAATTTAAGTAGCTTGAAAGGCTTTCAGTTTTACTGAAGTTGTATGCAACGCCTAGACTTTTACACAAACTGAAAGATAAAAGAACAGCAGCAGAATCTATTGCTAATGAATGCGAGAGAGTAGGAAAAATCTCATGTCTTCCTATGCCGATACTTCATATCAGAAATCCTTCTAGTCTCCAGATAAACACCGACAGCAGTCACACCTGAAGCCAAAACCTTAGGACAGAAGACTTTGCCGCACATCCCGATCAGGACTTGCATCAATGTAGCAAATCCTAAGTTCCTCGCCTGCAAAATAACCTTCTAAGATCGCAACACAAAATTGACCCATGCTAAACAAGGAGCAGACTGGGCAACGTGACAACACTCAGCTGGACAACTAGCCTCATATTTCCCGTATAAGTGTGATCATAATTTTCTTCTGCATTATTATACTGAATTATAATAGATGAAGCCAACAGTCTGACACATGACCACAATGGACAGTCTAGTCTCAAGCTCCATCATGAGACCCACAAAACTATACTTGCTAATCCATTCATCTCATAAATTACATAGCGGGTACCCGAGTAATATTCCTTGATTCTCTACACAATGATTAGATCCTCCCCGTTTGGACATGATGTTGGTATCAGATCAGACTATCCATCAATACAGTCTAGCCTCTTGTCCTTGCAAATTGTCAAATTGCAAATCGAACGCATTCTGTACTAAATGCCCACAGACTCACATATGGCCCACATGCCAAAGGAACTGATGAATTTGGACACTATATGGATACTGTCTCAGGCTCTCAGCATTCTAAGATCTATTTCATAATGGACGATATTAAGGCTTTGAATTAGTAGAAGCATAACAACGGCAAAAGCATCACTAATGATAAGCTGCAAACTTCCAGAGTCCAGACTCCTTGGCACCATGATGATTTTGAAACTAACAGAAGAACAAAGTGCAGCTCATATACGATTGATTCGAAACATAACATAAATTGTTCAGTGTTGAGCATAAAGTGTAAAATGTGCAACCACCTGTATTTTGATTTGAAGTCGCCTGAGTGGGAACGTCATTCACAATCTGACCACTTTCTTGACCACCTTCCACGGGTGCCACCTGGGTTGAGGCCTTCCCAAGTGGCGGGTCGAGTATCTCACCATATGTCTCTAAAACATAATTCCACACAGCAATTGATCATTAAGATATAATTCGAATTCCACAATTTCATCCACAAATACCAGCACAAGCATGCACACTCATGCACGAAAAGCGCCTAGATCACGCGAGAAGTTGGCCTGTTCGATGGGAAAAATACGAGCTCAGCTTACTCGTGCAATTGATCTAGATTCTCATCAATTTCAAGTAGCTCCAAAACTAAATTCTTCAATCCTCAAGAAAAAAAAAACACTCGAGCAGCTCTCGCGCACCTAATTAAATAATTGGTTTATGATCTCTGTGAAAAAGATTTATATAGATCAATGATGGAACATCGCATCACACTATCGAGAACCCAAGTTTTACCTCAACTCAAGCTTATACTAATCGACTGGAGACAAATTTAGCTCAGGCATATTGAGTATCTTTCAGAATAAAAAACCTCGAGATAACAAAAATCAAGCTTCAAAGCTTTTATTTCTCCAGGAGAGTCAAGTTCCGTCTCATCTAGGTTTATTCATCATTAAAGCGATTGGGCTGGTCTAGTACCTGCAATTTGCTCGTCACACCTCTTGATTAAATCGGTAATTTTTGCATCCGCAGGAGCCAGAGAAGAACCTAATTCCAATGTTGCTTTGGCAGTCTGATACTTTTTGAGCTCATAAAAGGCATTGCTGTGGGTGAGAGAGAACATCAGCTCCGAATGCCCTCAACATATATCTTTATATAAATGAAGAAAGATGATCCAAATGCGAGTTGTTGTAGAGCTACATGGCAACTTTACATGTATTGCTTCGTAGGGCAGAACATAGCTCTATGTTAGATTTTCCAAATGTTAGATAGGATTATACCTATTTTTTATCCCACAAACATGCAGATGACCTTCTAAACATCGAAGTGACATGCAGTAATGTAGTGGAGAATGAAAATTAAAGACAAAGGATAGTCACAATGCATCAGTTAGAAACAGAAGTCTTAAAGTCTTGAACATTTTCAAAGAGGACCATCTCGGAGGACTATGCTAATCTACCGTTCTGTGGATGATTTGTTACTTTGACCAAACCACAATCTCCCTATTTTTGGTAAAGAGAAAAAAGAAAAAAACAAGTTCCAACGAACCATTATCACAATTACCACTACCACATGCGCATGTAAAATGGTAAGAGTGGGGCATTGAGTGATACTAACCCCAAGCGAAAGTATGCTTTAGACATTGAAGGATCTAACTCGATTGCTCTGCTTGCATCAGCAACCGCCTCTAGAAGCATCAAGACAAACACCACCCTCAGTAAGCAGATAGGTATTTTATGAAAGACGAATACATTAAATGCTATGACCCAAGCTAACAGCAAACGTTCCTCCATCTTGGCATGCATCGGCAAATAAGTAACAACCAGAAAAAAAAAAAAAACAAAAAAAACTCTGTGCCCTATATTTCCCTTCCCTCGGAAGAGCTCGAAAGGCGAACTCGAGATAAAGCATAAATTTTTGTCCCTCTTTTTCTCTCCGCTCCCGCCAGTTTTTTCTCCAAAACCAAGCAGGCCTAATGAAAAATTATGCAAGTAGAAAGATGACCGGCTCTCTCTTGGTTAAGAAATTAGAGAGGGAGGACAATAAAGAAAGACTGACACTTCCTCTGTCCATACAGGTTCACTATCGAGCAAGCAAGACAGAGCAACCAAGCAGCTGCATACGAACCCCACAATCACGAATCTTCACGTCCCTAATAACAAAATCGCGTTTAAAGCCCTCCGAAACATCGACCAAAAGACACGCGATACGACAATAATAGAGAGGGGAGTAAGTGGCACCGGTGAAGTTGCCGAGCGTCAGATGGGCCTGAGCGCGGTTGGTGAATAGCTGTGTGTCCTTAGGGCTCAATGAAATTGCTCGGGTGAACAATTCGACGGCGATCTCGTAGTCCTGCTCCACGTATGCTTCCGCCGCATGGCGTGACAGATCCGACGCCGACGCCGTGCCCAAGGATCCGAGAAGCAGATACTCCTCCATAATCGCAGCAAAGGGGAGAGAGAGAGAGGGAGGGAGAGGCTGGGCAAAATACAGATCGCTATTCGGAGGAGTGTGTGATTCTAACGTGAAGTGATCCTCTTGAATATATATATATAGGTTTTGCATGCCCAGAAGGCTAAAACGGTAATTTCGCGGCGTGAAATCGCCAAAAGTAGAAATCGCCTCAAATAAACCATCGATGGAAACCTTCTTTAGAGATTCTCTTCCTAAACAAATTGGGCAAAGGGGAATATTTCGCTGTCCTCTTTTTATTCTTTTTGATGTTTTTTGTCCCTTCAATATATCTCCTTTCCCTTCCCATTCAATTTTGTAACGCCACAAAAGGGAACCGGGCTGTGCGGCTCTTTAATTGCCCCCTAAATTACTTTTATAAAATTCCGTTTCTGTTTTTATAAGATTTGGTTTTTTTTTTCCACATCGCATCGCATGCTCGTACTAAATCATGAAGATGGGTCGAAGGCACTTTAAATGGATTTTGGTTCATATTTACATACATAATTTCCATTCACTTATCGATTTAAACTTTTATGTTGGATTTTTTTAGGTTTATGCTCCTTTTCGTCCCGTTCATGTCAAATTTCACGTGCCGCTCATAATGCGGCTTGCACGCGGAGAGCAACATTTACATGCTCTTTTTATACACATGTAATCTACTTCACACTCATGGCTTAAAGCTTTTTGGTTGAATTTCTTTTTATACGGTATAAACGAAAATGAATGCCAATTATCAAGCGAGTAAAAAACCACATGGGATAAGATTAATTTTAATTGGAATTTCATTAGACTACTCTCCCTAAGCTATTTCACCGGGCAAGACAAGGGAAGGGGCCTCTTCCGATGGACCGACTAAGAGCATGTCAATTGCCGCATTCAAAATCCGAAATGCAGAAGAGGTGGTGGTGGTTCAGGTACGATATCGCTTGCATTTCACCATGTCTCTGTTTTGCCTGTGTGTTAACTAAAATGTTCAAAAAGAAAGATGGAGGAAAAAAAAAAAAGAAATAACAGAATGACGTCATCCTGCCCTTTTGTAATCCAACACTTATCCCAAAAATGTAACAACAATGTGGACGATGAACAGAGTTCTAAAATTAAAAGTAATATAACAGAAATATTCAAAACTCAGGCTATGCCCGCCAAAAAGAAGAAATAAAACAGAAAAATCAGGTGAATAATCTTCTTCAAGTCAAAACGCAGAAATAGCGGAACTGCTTTCTGCTCGAAAAGCTTAAGGATCAATCAATGACAGTCGATGTGGATCCTTTCCTTCAGAGACCAACAAGAAGTTCCACTTATGCACGAAGCCCCCTGTTCAGACTCACCATGCGGGCCGAAGTGTTCATCTGGGATGACCTTGCTGCAGACCCAGTCTGATACCTCCCCGATCCTCCATAATTAGAGTCCTGATATCGGTTGCTAGCGGAATATCCACCAGTGCCACGCAACTGCCTAGAATAGCCACTTCCTCCGCCTTGGCCGGTTGTCTGTTGCCTCCCGCCACCAGCACTTCCTTGCCTTCCCTGAGTGAAAGACAAGCCCTCTTGCCACCTACCGCTACCAACAGCCGACCCAGCAGCATAGTCCTGTCCATCTCTCCTCCTCGGTGGCAGATCCAAACCGCCGCCAACCCTAGCTTCCGCAGCCCTCTCATTACTTTCTGCCAGAATTGCCAGTTTCTCCGTGAGATGGAATGCCAAGGCCTGGAGCCTTGTGTGGTCAATGTCATGGAAGACAATGGACCCGGTTGTCTGGTCCCAGCTAGCAAGGAGCTCCTCATTGATCATCATCTTGCTGACAATGCTGTGCGTCTGTGCCTCCGAGAGGTCAAACATTTTTGTCAGATGATCCAAGCTCAATGAATGATAGGATGATGAATAGGTAAAGAGATAGGTCCTCAGAGCCTCCTCCTTAATCTTAGCCTTGAGCATCTCAAGGACAGTGTCCTTGTTCCTGAGGAGTTTCCAGATGTCAAGAGACTGGACAGTATCAAAGGCCTTCTGGAAGTCTCCCTTGCTTAGGGCCCTTGTCGCTGCCATTACATGGTCCCTCACATTTTCTGGGGGCCCTGTGAATGTGTGCCTTTCACTCACCTCGAGCAACCGTCGGAAGTTCTTACTTATGACTTTGCGCTTAGCATCATGGCTCGTTGCTGCCATATTGGGGACTTCTAACAGCATGGCAGATATCAGGTGCACCGCTTCGAGAAGCTCGAGGTTTATGTGCATGTGATACGGCATTTGACGTCTCCTTTCCAATCTTTCCTGAATGAGAAGAAAAGAAATTTTACAGCATGAGCTCCCAAACAAAACTAATGATCCTCTTATTTCAAATTTCCACCATAATTTTAGAAGGGGTAAAATCTAAGAGACTCCTAGACAAATCATATTTTAAATAAAGAACTTACAAAGAAGTTGATATTATGGGTCAACCAAACACCCAAACCCCCTCAAGGGATTTGTGAGAGGAAGAAGGGGAAGAAACTAAAGAGGCTAAAGAAGATCATTAGCATGGTACAACAGATCTTCCTCAGACGGCGAGAATCGGTATTCCACTAAATCAAAGCCAAAGGATAAGGTTTGCCAAAATTGAATAGCCTACTTGGAAGCTAATAGATCTTGTGCACAACCAATTATCTGGTAATAAATATGGTGTTATTCATACGCGTGGATATACACAACCATGCAAAACGGGCAAGGACTTTGTACCTGCTCTGGGGTCTTCTCATGGTACCTACTTTGAGAAAAACCTTGTGCAAGTAACTCCTTCACCCTTCCACCTGAATATAATTCAGAAAGGCAACCATGTCCTTCAGCTATAAGGCCAACCCGAAATGCACACAAACCAAGCTGTGCCATAGCCCTGTTAAAAAGTATCTGGGTCGAAATGTCCATATGCTGGATGCTATCCTGGAGGCGACTCATCAACAACAGGTCACGGGAAGTTGAGAACTTGTCCAAGAGAGCGTGGTGATAGATGTCACAAAGCATTGCGCGGGCCTTAGTTCGCTCATCTCCGCACTTGTATATCAGTGACACCAGAATATCCATCAGGGTCCTGCTATCCTCAGGAAAAGTTGGTTTCCTCGGCACAAGCTCAGGAGTAACCACAAATGCAGGTGGGCCCCTGCTCTCCTCAACCACCTTAGGCTCTTCCCCTGCATCAACCCCGTTATCTTCAGTCTGCTCAGCCAATTTCCTCATCGCATCATAGACCCCCTGAGGCTTATAATATATGAGTTCAACCCGACGTAGAGCCACCCTTGAAGCAGCTTTAAAATCTCCAACACGTTCTAAGTAGTCTTGAACATTTTGAGCAAGAATTAAAAACATAGGTTCATCCCTGAGCCTTTCAACAAATTCACGAGTGTGTGGATCAATGCACTGCAAGCTCTTAAAAAACTCGGAATCTATCCTCTCGAGGAAGGCTACCAAGTTTCCCCAAATCCTAATTGTCCCATTATAGTCTGGTCCCTTCTCCGACTCATTCTCATCAGGCTCCACAGAATCACTAACTACAATGTTAGAGTACTGCACAAGAATGTCGAGAACAACAAGCATATTCTTCACACACTTCTTCCACACATTAATCGGCATGTGACCACTAAGACCTGGATTAACATCAAACTGAGCAGATACAACACTGAAAAGAATCTCAAGCTTCTGTGCAGGGGTCTTAGCAACCTTTGTCAAGAAGGTGAGCTGTTCAACCTGCTCGAATCTACCAGTTCCCTTCCTCCCACGAGCAGCAACAACCTCTTTGAACTTCTTGTTGACAATTTCCCATGTAATCTCATTAGGGTTTTTAAATTGTTTATCCATGAGCTTGTCTTTCCGGCTCATCTTCTTCTCCCAGCCGTCATCGAGACTATCTGGAGCGTCATCATCCTCATCGTCATCCGCCTCCTCATCAGAAACATCTATCTTGGTTGGGTCTTCAATCTCATTCTCTAATTCTTCATCCTCAGACTCCTCATCCTCTTCCACGTCTTCCTCACTCTCAGGTAACTCCCTGCACTTATTAATCAACTCCTCATACTGCTTATTATTCTTCTTGAGCTTCTGTTTCATTGAATTCAAGGCCTTAGCATTGCTGCTACTCATCTTTTTCTTAGCATCCTTATTTGCCAAAGCCTGAGTCAAGAAGTCTTCCAGCATCACAAGGGCTTTAATGTAAAGAGTGGGAACCTTCTCAGACTCCGTTACCCTCATGACTTTCTCAAGCTGCTTATTAATCTTGTCGAAGCTCTCTTGCAAACTAACCCAATCGTTGATCTTCATAGCATTTTTCATCTGGTCGACAGTGGCCGACATTTCCTCGAAACGCTTATCTTTGGCAGACCGAACAACACGCTTCTGACCCTCAGAATCATCACTGTCACTAGCATTCTCCTGAAGGTATCTGCTTCCAGCAGCTGGAGCAGCAGACTCAACTGCCCCACTATCTTCAGCATCACTGCTATAATCACTGGTCTCCTCCTCGCTGTCACTCCCACCCTGTTTATATATCAAAACTCAATCCAGTAAGAATTTCTAAAGGTGCGCGAATGTTGGGTTGATGGGTGCCTATGAACGTCACATAAGTGACATGCGTGTGTGTGTGTGTGTGTGTGTGTGTGTGTGAGATAGAGAGAGCGGTCATTAGTCCATAACTTCTACAAGCAACAAAAAATTCAGCTCAAACCTGTGTCCAGAATCGCGACGCCATCTTTTTTCAGCACAGGTTAAATCAATCAAATCTCCCTCGGATCTGCACATTCACATGCCACAATAAGTCCACTGGGACATCAAACAGAACTATCCAAATAGAAAATGCCAATTCTGCCGATATGTCCAAATAAGTAAGAGTACACCTGATGAAATCGTGTTATCTCAAACACCTAGCTAACCATTTTTCCCCCCTTTTTGGGACAGAAAGATACAATTTTTTCAGTCCCCCTAGACAGGTTAATGGATGCACGAAACAATCAAACCCCGCCGCCAAAACTCCCAATGAGAAAACAAAAAAAAACTAGATCATCAACGTCGATTGTTAACAAGCCCTGAGGGAATCCTAGAGACTTCCCTAGAATCGCCACCAGAGTCTCGTCCGTTTTTTTTGCAGGGGAAAAAAATCGCCGTGTATCGGATACTAGAGAAGCGAAATCCAAAGGAGATACCGCTCCTCGCGCTTGATCTCCACCGCCGAATCAGCCGCGACGACGACGGCAGCGGCGAAGAGGCCGTCGAACGACACACCCGAACGGAAGGGAAAAACGGAGACGAGAACAGAAAGGCCTACCGGCGGGTTCCGGCGGGGTCCGGGGCGGCGCCGGCGGCGGCCGGTGCTTTGAGCTCGGTCGGCGGACGGCGGACGGCGGAGGATGGAGGAGGAGCTGGAGCTGAGGCCGAGGCTTGGTAGGGAAAGTTGAGACGCCGAGGGGGTGGTGGAGAAGACGGATGAAGGCAAGAGTAAGAGCAGCGTAGGGAAGCCTTACGGATTTAATCCAACGGTCGTCAATATTCGGAGTGGACGGCGGAGATTGGAGCACCTTAGTCGAAACTGAAAAAGAAAGGAAAAAATACAGAAATTGTTTCCACAGTTTTATTTCCTCCTTTGAAACTCACGTAAAAACATGAGTAATTCATTTGGGGAGGAGAGGAAACCACTTTAACTGAGAGCATAAATCAAAATAATCTTTCCACTTAATCTAATATTGCAATGAAATTCTTGAATTTGAGATGAGAGAACTTGTTTTGTTTCGTGTACTTCTTATTAGTTTTCAGGAGCTATGATATTTATTTTCATTTCCTTTTTGACACTGGAAACGAACAATAAAATTACTAACCTTAATTGTGTGGACAATAAAACATTCGACATTATCTTCTCCTTTTTACCAAAAGAAGTAAAGTTAAATGAACATTTTCTTATTTTTTTCACTGATTGAAAAGAAACTTTTCCCTTACCAAAAAAAAAAAGAAAAGAAACTTTTATCAAAATGTCAAAAGAAAAAAACTAAAAGAAAATCTCAGGAGCGTTCTAAATTTTCCACATTAAATGCAAGGATGGGGTTGATTATTACACTATAAGAATAATTAAGTAATTTTACCGAATGCATTTCTTAATAGAAAGTGGTTACTTAATTTCTATATATTACCCTTTTATTTCATTATAACCCAACAAATTAGTTAATTAGCTCCATCAAAATGGTTGCTAATTACAACTAAACCAATTCTACATGTTCCAATTCAGTTTAAAACCTGTTAATTTGGCCAATTTAGTCTTAAATCTTTTAATAATTTGTCAATATAATTTTTTTTTTGGTTAAAGCAAGAATAATTTGTCAATATAGTTCATCTAGCCAATTTTGAACAGAAATTAAGGACGTGTACACCGATCATCTTATGTGGCATTGCTGATGCCAACGTGAAAATTTTTTCAATTTTTTTTTTTAAAAATTGAACTTTTATTCTTTTCTTTTCTTTTTTATTGTTAAGGGTCGGCAAAAACTATCGGCCCCTCGCCCAGATCTAAGCGATGGCAACGAGCCCTTGCCTAGTGATTGGCGAGGGCTTGCTACCCTAGCACGCAGCCAATAAGGGTCACGGCCCTCACTCAAATTTGGGCAAGGGCTTTGCAGCTCTTGCCCAGTGGTTGGCGGAAGTTGCCGAGCCTTGGACAGAGGCCCTTTGCCGGCCCTTAACAATAAAAAAATAAAAGAAAAAAATTAGAAAGGTATAAAAAAATTAAAAATATAAAAATTTCACGTCAGCGATATTTATGCTACATAGGACGGTTGACGTTCATGTCATCAAATTTTGGCAAAAAGTAGCTGAATGGACTACATTGGCAATGTTTGGGATTAAATTTATCAAATTGAAAAATTTAGAATTGAATTGATACGACTACAGTAAATTTAAAAAAAGTTTCGTAATTTTCCCAAGTCAAGGAACCTCCTTCGACACTCTCTCCCTCTTTCTCCCTACCTAGAACTATCTGGTGCGAGAGCACGACCCGTCATCTGTCGCCGTCCACAATTCCTCGGCTGGCTGAGGAGGGAACGGGACAACCAACAACCCTGTTCAACCTCGTGCTCATGCATATGCTGAATTTATCGAAATGATTTACAGGCTTGTGTACTTAGCAGATGAAGAAAATGAAAGCTTTATTAAAAAGCCATAACTTCTGTTCTTTATCCAAGGGCAAGATGATGGTGAAACCAGAATCCTGAACTGATTCCTAGAGAAGGCTATGTATCGCATCATATGCGGCAGGTGACATGCAGGTCTGGTTATTACCCAGGAGATGGAACAGACATCCTCAACACGCAAGATCACTGTAGAATTGGAGTATATTTTCAAGACCGTGCGCGTAATGGCTGCCATGACAAGTCTATCAGCTTCTCAGGTGAATAGTTTGCTTAACTTCAAGATCTTAAGGGCCGCCACCTCATCATGGAAACAGACAGCAAAAATTGAGATGAGGAAATGACGCCGTAAAAGCTCTTGAGACAGATACCATTCTCTTAATACGATGCGGCAATTGGTTATCATATGGAAAAATTGAGTCAACAAGGTCAAAAACGAAGGTTGGGCAAAATCAATTGAACTTCTCCATAAGACTCTTTCAGTTTCTGTAAATTTAACAGGTCTTAAGCTAAATTCATAGTCCAGGCAGGCAAATTTACAAATGTTCAAACATCTGCTATCGCAAGATGATAAAGGAACCAGGAATTTCTCTGACATGGCTTGTAAAAAAATGACAGATCTACATTACCAGGCAGACGTACAATTAGCAGAGAAGCATACAGGACTCTCTCTCTCTCTCTCTCTCTCTCTAAATATGTATGGAAGAAAAAATCTTCAAATAAAGGGGAATATGATGTACTCTGCATAAAAGAGATTCCATATGAATCGATAGTATCCGGCAATTGCTTCCTGCAGAATGCAATTTAACGTCCATGTCAGAGAACTGAGATATATTAATCCATGAAAATCGGGACAGTGGAATTTTGTTGGTGTAGAAACCATATTAGACGAAGAAATCATAGATATATAAATAAATTGGAGACTTTGATATTTCCAACAACAATTTTCACCATAAATAAGGATGCTGAAGTATAATTAGGTGATCTGTGGAAAGGGTAGTCCACAACAGAATAGTTCAGAGTAGTCGTCCCCACTGTTTGCTAACAAGGAGGCTCATGAATGTAGAGGTGGAAACCATATGTGGTCTGCATGATGCTGAAGGTCTCCACTGCTTTTACACATTGACATTGAGCAAAAACTAAAATAGTTGAATTTTGTCAAATCTATCAATGTCATTTGAGTAGCAGTTCAGTTATCATCCACTAGCAGCTATGAGATAAACTTATACAGCGTGATTTTCTGATTGTCATGGCAAGTGGACAAAGAAAACTATTGTCAAGAAAAATAAAATTTCTTATCTTTCATAGCTGTTGTTAGTTTCACGACTATTTACTTTACGATTTCTATTTTGATATTTTGTTATGATTTCCGCACATTGCACAGGCTTAATACTGGTTTCATTCGTTTTTAGAGCTTAAATGATAGTACTCTATTAGCTGATAGACGTATGCGTTGTCAAGCTGCAGAATGATAACTACCACTATCTCAATTTCTTGAGGCATTGATAGAGGGTTACTTATCCATGACACGACAGAATCAGAAAACCCAGAGACACCAATTAAATCATTCCCCGTGTAGTTGTGGGAACGAATTACTTTCTGTGAAAAATAAACTATGCCTTTACCTTTGTGTAGTTTGCTCGTTCTAACACCCATGCCTGAAAGAAATAGAGATAACTCGTACTTCAGAGCACAAATAAATGTAAGTACAACAAGGCACCACAAGACTATCGTAAGAGAGCAAAGTTTTTTGAACAGTACAATGGCGCATCAAATAAAGGGAAGCATAAACAGACATATCACAGTCGTAGCATGAGATGCTTAACATTATCTGTTTTGGAAAGGCCCTCTATCAGAAATATCGTCATGGTTATTTATTGAGACCTACAACCCTAGCATTAGATGGTTTAAAAGCAAGTCAAAACTGAGGTGTATTTTTCATACTTAACATCCTCAATATATTGACATCTCCTCTGATTTCATCGATTGATTAAAGTGAATTCTTTTTGAGCCAAAAAAGAGAAATTTTCCAATTGTGTTTGACACAGGAAGTATTCAAGTAAATGCATTGGTTGAAAATCAGACAAGTGCATATCATAGCTATGAGCAATGCTAATGCACCTGCACGTAGAAATTACAAGTAAGATGCCAATATAATAGTTGGCAGATGCATCTTTTTCTTTCAACACGGTAGAAACAGCTAACTAATATGATTTTCTGCCACCATAAATTGTAGAGCAAGGGGATAGCAGAAGGAACAGTCATTATATAAAGCTGATAGAATAAGCAATCTTCAGTGCAGTCGTACTTAATAAAAACATTGCGTAACAGAACATGAATGGTGTGGTACTGCAACAGAAATAGAACTATTAGTAGAACCAGGCATGTGGACCAGCAATTGTTAGATATGTTTTCCTTTAGGTTTCCTGGACTACATTTGAAAATCTAGTTCTTTCATGAAGTAAAGGAATTGAGGCTACACCAAATTCACATAATGGTGGAGAAGTGAAAGAAGTGTTTTTGTCCTTCTTGCTTC
Source organism: Syzygium aqueum (assembly GCA_031216185.1). NCBI lineage: Eukaryota > Viridiplantae > Streptophyta > Magnoliopsida > Myrtales > Myrtaceae > Syzygium > Syzygium aqueum. The sequence continues at coordinate 24,879,090 of CM062231.1, forward strand.
CTTCCTTTGTCAAGGAAACTATAATGGAAATACATACAAGCAGGGAAAGAACCTCACATGCATCAGAATAATAGTAATTGCATGACTATAGAAAGAAAAACAGGATTATTATCTCCATGGAGTGATAAATCTTAAACAAACCTGGAAAATCAAGCTCAACGCCAGGATTGAATGTGCAGGTATCATTAGGCTACGCCTGAAAGCCTGTAGAATGTCCACCGTGGTAGTCAACTTTCAGGTTCTATTTGGAAGAGTTGGGAGGTGGGTGTGGGAAATGAAGAAGAATTTAAGATTTTTATGACATGAAAAAGGAGGGGAAAGTTATGTTTTTCTTCCCCTACCACAATTTCCCACCTTCCCAAACAAAACATTAACTGTCATATTTGTCAAAAAAACTAAGGATAGTGTGTACAGTACACACCTGAGGCATGTAAACTGCAGCAAATATAGCAGCGACATAATTTAGCAGAAGCAGCCCTGAACCAAGGAAAGCAATGTTTCTAACCCCAAGCTTGGTTGCAAAAGTTGATATCTGAAACCTACAAAAAGAAACTATATCAGCCATTTTGAAGATTCAATTTGCAACATCATTTTCGAAAGTTTTGTCCATCCACACAAGCAGATAAAGAAGCCAGAACTATTGCTTGAGCTTGTTAGTGATAGCAAGCAGATGAAGATCCCAAGACAATTTCAGAAACTGGAACTATCTACTACATTTGCTGATTGGCTGCTTTATCCTCAGCATAAGAACTCATGCAACCTGATATAGTCGATAAATTGATTTTTCCCATACAAAATTACAGGGAGAGAAGACATAGCAGCAATTGCAACATAAGGAAGCAACTCACTTGCGATCTCCTTCTACATCTGGAAGATCTTTGGTTATGGCAATGACCAGGGCAAACAGACTAACAAAACTTGTGATGAAAGCCACGGGTGAGCTACATGATGAAGTGTAGAGACCAGAGTGTGAGTCAGAATTTAAGAGATGCAAAAAACTGATTGAAGATCCAATTGAACCAAAACATTCACGAGCCAAGAAGGCTTCCAACATAAATATGAAGCATGCATTAAAAGAATACACCATGGTCAGACACAGAAGCTCCTTTTCATACAAGAGTAAGCAATAATTGCAGCAAGGCATCAATGGGAAGGAACTTAAACTGCACAATAGCTGTCCACTACGGCACTGAACTGCTTTTAATTATTCTGAGACATAAGAATCAGACTACAAACTTGGTACATATTCTACAAAATATGCTTACAAGGACTGAGATACTTGTTATCGTATGCTGTCTCAGCACAGGTACATCACATTTTCGTTTTCGTAAATCTTCAAGTCACAAGGTTCGGCCTAGTTTAGCAGACTTATATAAGTCAACTTCAGTCACATGCGCTACTCTACATTCCAGTATCTAGAATATTAAAGTACCAACACAGTGTGCAAGGCATAAACACACCTCCACTCAAACTGTAGTCCAAGCGCAGCTCTTGTAGCATGATACACACCAAAATTTAGAAGGAAACCTCGTACCTGCAGATACCAGTAATGGGTATAACTTGTTTCTTAGACATTAGATAGTAAGATTATTTATACATTATAGTATGTGGACGTCAAATAAGAAGCTTCTTTCTCACTGATTCCGATATTTTATTCATCGCCAATCAGGATTCACACATCATTATAAGAACCCAGAATAAAGATAATATTACGCACTGGTCAAACTGCTTTAAACTGAAATTGCCACAAAGGAAGACATTAAATTTGAAAACTAGACAATGCATGCACATGCAAATCATCTCAGAGTTGCATAACCAGACATGTAAGAGAAACTGCCAAGTCTAAAGTTCACGACAGTAACTTGAAGTACCAGACAAGGAAACACCTCCAGTTGTATAAACAAGTTCCCTTTCAATTTTCTCAACTTATGTCCTGCATCTGACATTTGCCAAGCCAAAAATCACTAAAAACTAGCTGGATGTAAACAAAAAACCGACCTTATATCAGAGTAGAAAATACTTCTCAATTAAATTGAAGACACATCCCAATTAGATAAAGGAAATTATTAAGTCTGTCTCATAGCACATTCTTTCATTTCAGCCCATTGAAGTATACTCCTCTACTCATTGAAAAAGCCCAGCGAGCCAATGATATGGAAACACTTTTAAAAAATGTATTACAAGGCACTCATACAAAAAAGTTATAAACAGCTAAAAGTAGAGAGGGAGTTCATTAATTTCATGAGTGAAGTTGAACAATGAAACTAAGAGCTAAAAGTAGAAATGGCAGGAAGACTGTGAAAATGGAGAAAGGGAACAAGGAGATAGCAAGCAGAAACACCAAAGCTGAATATCCTTTTTCCCCCTTTCTATTAAAATGCTCAATTTTTTGAAGAGTGATTTGATAGAAACATGGACATATATGAGATCCCATCACCATGTACACCCACCAGAGCTTACTTGTAATTGAGTTCACATAACAAGAATAGCATGGCAACATTCACATGATTAAGGTATAAACATGACCAACAACATTGACAAATGTTTATTCCATATACTGCCCTTCCGTATGTTATGTACTCTGACCAGATTGCAGGGTTTTGGCAGGTGCAAATGGGTGCTTTAACTCCTTCATACCTCTGAATTTGGGACATGTAGACTGTGCAAAAATATTGCAATGTGGAGAGGAGTACTTGGATGAGCCATTGTATAAAAGAATACACTATTTTGCATTTTACATGCAGTATCGTAAGTGTGGAGACTCTGGATAAATTAGGACTTCCCAAACATTTTGACAATTTTTCTTCTAAGATTTTGCGATGAAGTATCTGTTATAGCCTTAAAGGTCATAAACCAATACTTTATTGGTTATGGTGCCAATACAAGTACAGTATCCCCTAACAAAGAGTAGAACATAGAACAGAGCTATAACTACAGTTACACCCTATCTATTGTTCCACATGGTATTCCCATTGTGAATGCTTATATATAAACTACTTCTTCCATGTGGTTTGGATGAGTGAATAGTTCAAGGATTGAGTGAAATAATCAGACAGATTTCCAACTTAACAGTTTTATCCTTGTTTCACTTTCAATTTGCAATACCTTAACCATTTCATACTAAAAGAAGAAAGTAGCGAAGAAAGTTTCTACCCAAAGCAAAGCTCATCAGGTTGTACAGCCATAATCTTTCAGCAAGGCACAAAAAGATGAAGCGACTTTAAACTATTCAATTTTTAGAAAAATAAGGAAGAAAATATACTGTGGCAATAATAAGAAATGCTGCAACAGGAAATCTCTTCATCCTAAAAGGAGGAACAGAATAGATGGTTCCAAGAAAAAGACCCAGACTGTAAAGGGAAGTAATAAATGATCCAAAGTTTGAAGCAACGATTGACAGGCCAGTCACTGCAAAAAATATCACCAAAAGCCAGGCATGTTGAATAGAAAGATCTCCTGCTGCTATAGGCAAATAAGGTTTGTTGACCCTGAAATAAGATAAAAAAGATACTAATCATAAAACTGGAGGGTAAGCTGGGGACATTGATCCTCAAAAGCATAGGCATGACAAGAAGGTTAATTAAAAAAACTGAAACTCCAAAGAACCGTGAGTTCTTGCATGGTACCTCAAACACTGACCTAAATCTGATGTCCAGCAAAAATTGGGATGTCACATTGTTTCATTATGAACACATGCATTCTTTCTCACTTTAAACATCTATGCTGAAGTCGGAAGAACTTTTGCTCTGTTTCTCAGTTCCAATATCTTGGTAGTTTTTCGTTTCTTCTCATGCTAGTAATAGTGATGCCGTAACCAACAGCCATCTAGCCAGATATAATTTAATAAAACAATGTTCCAGCAAGCACCACGTACTTGTCAATGCCGATATCATATATCTGATTGATGCCGACAATATATCCATTCCCACATATTAGAGCAAAAAGACCAGAGAATGCTTTAAGCAGAAGAGACCACTTTATCAGGTGCGAGTTCTCGATCAGAGCTCTAGCCACCAATGAACTGTTGATGAGCAAGAGTAAGTTCAAGTAAACTGGGGCAAGCAGGGAGAGACAAAACATAAGAAAAACTAAAATGTTATGATCAGCTAATTGTAAATAACTATGGCAGAAGGAAAAGAATACTTACAAGGAACCCAGAGCTGTTCCTCTTATTGTATGAGGTCTTAAAAATCTCCAACATGCATCTTTAAAATCAGAGACTTTACTCGATATAGGATCAGATCCAGCTGCTTCAACTCGAGCACAGGCCTAGCAGAATGTGTACACTCAATTATGGCACAAGTAAACTAGAAAGACTCTAGGACACGAGGAATGTCGGATGAACAGAGTGTGTGACCATGCATCTTCCAACAGATATGTAACTGCAGCTTTGTCAAATAGTTAATCGAGAATCATGCATAAGAAAACTCTTCAATTGACATTTAAAATCTCAGCTGTGAGTTTTCTTCTTATTCAAGGTGCATTATGACAATCGTCCAACTATTATATTGGCTCGGGTTAAAGAACAACTCCTCATCAAGTTGTCCATTCACTTCTTTAGTCTGATATCAAGACACACTATAGGTATCAAAGTTTCTTCTTTTTTCTAGTGAAAACTGCTGCTACACCAAATCCATACAGTGATGGGAAACCCTTAGTAGAGAACGGCTACTACACTAAATCCACTTTGATGGATAATTCTTAGTACACACTCCAGCCTATGCAAGAAGATGGACAATTGCCCCCCACCCACTAACACCCACTAACACCTAAACTGTTTTCCCTCTTTTCTGTGGGTGTTGGGCCAACAAATCACATATCTTCATTAAGCAGTACCCCACCTGTTAGAGTCTTAATGTTGAGCTGTTCACTTGCTGCTGGCAACGTGATAAGTAGGTACCATGTATTCACATCTCATCTCAATTTCCAGGCAGATCCAGCCGCCACCCCCTCATAGTATGGCACCAATACTGCCAAAGCTACACGCTTGAGAGCAGCATTTCATCCATTCCATCCAATTCCCAATATTCTCATCCTAGCACTTATGCAAATTCAATGTTATGTTGCCCAACTAGTCATCTAGTGAAATGACGAGTATCCTGCGACGTGCATCTTCCAATTAAATAAGCGGCCGCAACGAATTCACTCCTCTTTGTCCAAGGAGAAACGGACACTTCAGCTCATCTATCGCACCTAAGAGCCCAATCGACCAAATATCTCGCTAATTCAAAGATCACACGGACCTGCACAGCTAGCTAGCACCCGGAAGCTCCGCAGCGAAACCTGACGCGAAGCAGAAGTGTGAGCGCGTACCTGGATAAGGTTCTTCCCGCTGTATCTTCTCGGGGCAGGTCTCGACCGGCTTTTCGGGCCGGACGCGCGGAGCGACGGCGAACTCTGCGAGAGCTTGAAGTAGGGACCGGCGGAGCATGGGCACGTCGGCTTGCCGCCGCCGCCGCGGCCATCCCGGCGGTGAGACGAGGCGGAGCTGCGGAGACGGGAGATGGCCGGGATACGCAGGGAAGACGAAGGAGACACCGAGAGCTCCATGTGATAGAGACAGAGAGAGAGAGAGCGGGGGAGTCTGTTGTGGCTGGGCTTCTCGTCCCCGAGAATTTTAACGCGGGACTTGTATTTTGGTGGTTAATTTACCCCACAACATATCTAATTTTATATAAGAAAATATTGTTGAAGCACCTCAAACGAGGATTTAAGTGGAAATATGTAAAACATATATATATTTAAAGAAGAGAAAATGACACGAATAGCCATTGGACTTTAACTCAATGTGCAATATAATCTCTAAACTTTTAATTTATTCAATAACATCCTTAAACTTTTGATACATGTTCAATTTGATATCTAAATTATATGAAAATGTTCAATATAGTTCTTCCATTAATTTAATTTTAGGGACTATATTGAACATTTTCATATTGTTTAGAGATTATATTGAACTTGTACCAAAAGTCCAGGGACCACATTGAACATTAAGCTAAAGTTTATGATTATATTAAATAAATTAAAAGTTTAGAAGTCACGTTACATATTGAGTAAAAGTTCAAGAACTATTTGTGTTATTATCCCTTTAAAGAATCATGTATCTTCTAACGAGGATTTGAGTAGAAATAAAATGATAATTGACTTATGTAATTCGAAATCTTGCCTCTACTATGGTATCTTTCCTTTTTCCAATTAGGTTGTTTGCCTGACCAATGATCTCTTGCTCTAGGGAGCAATCCATAGAGAAGTGATGAAATTTCTTGATAAGTTAGATTTGTCTATTTAAAGGGTTACAATTCTCTTCACAACTCAATGGAGGTGCCTTATGTTAGAAGACATCTCATACTAAGGTTCACTCCTACTCATCGCTTTCGTACACTAATTTTATCGATTATTTCTCATACTACTCGTGTTCTTTTCCCCCTATTTTGCAAATTCTTTTCGATTTGCTATGAAATCACAAGTTAGGTATTCCTCGAACGATTACGTTCGATAAATATATGCGGAAACTGTGAGATCGAGAAACTCCCAAATTCAGTCTGCGAGCTTCACCATTTGCAGATCTTAGGATTTGCCGGTTGCAAGAGACTCGAGCAATTGCCCACAAACATCTAGGATATGGTCAGCCTCTGCTTTTTGTGGACGACCCCGAAACAGCTGTTTTTGTTGGAGAACGGAATAGGATGCACGACTTCTCTTGCGGTGTCTATTCATTAGAGAGTGCAAGAGTTTGGAGGCCTTGTTCCACGATATGTGCTCGCAAAGATGCTCTGTAAATTATCTATGCGGGGTTGTCCCGAGTTGGCCTCCTTACCAAAAAGGCATCAAAAATTTTGAAGGTGTTTGAGAATCCATGCATTTGCAGCTGCAGTAACTTGAACTCGCCAGAGAGCGAAAGTAAAGGACCGCTCTCCATGTCGAGGCTTCAATCCTTTGATGCTTGCGAGATTCTCGGAAATAGCTTCTTTACCCCAGTGGCTCGAAGGGTCTGCGAGTGACACTTCAGAGGATAGATATTGCTGATCGCCTCAACTTGAATGTATTGCCCGAGTGGCTACAGAAATGTTCTTCGCTGAGAAAACTGAAGATCGAGGACCCTGCCAGGTCTTGCTCTTTACCAGATGGCCTTGGCCACATCACACTCTGATAGAGCTGAGGATTTTGATGCATGCGGGGAATTGAGTTGTAGAATTGCAGAGAGAAGTGAGGATTGGAGCAAAATTGCTCACGTCCTGGAGATTTACATCGATGGAGGGAAGATCAATTAAACTGATTGATTGGTATAATAAAACTCCCCCTCTTTCCCTCCCCCACTCCTTATTTTTGACAAGTCTACGAATTGAAAGTTGAAGTTTTCAAATCATGTTTCTTTTACAGTTTTCATGTACTAGTAGTGTCAACTGTCTCTCTCCACCTTCAAATCAGCATGTAAGATCATTTCCACCAGTGATCGCCAGATATTTCAAGTCCAAAGGTTCTTAAATGGAGCAAATGATGCTTTGCATCACCAGCCATGGAAGATAAGACTTCTCCCAGTGCTAAAATCCTATGCTCAAGAAATTTATGTTTGGTATCAGAGAGAAGAATTCAAGTCAACGCCAATGTCCATGAACTCTAGTAACGCCATGGCTGTCTGTCACTTTTTCCCTCCTACTGTTCTGGTTCCGTTTCTTCTGTGTGGTTGTGGACTGGAGATAGACAAATCTATGCTTGTTTCAGCTTTATGGCTGTCTTCTGTGTTTTTTCTTTGTGAGATGCACTTCAAAGTTTACATTTTCAAAGTCAAATGATTGCTTTTGCAGGTAATTTTCGGTTTGTTTCTCGCATAAAGTAATGTACTCGTCGAAAGCTTCAAGAAAGGATGTGATGCGATGGAATGGGCAAAGTGAATGTGATTATTATAGTGCACTACACGGCACTTTATTTTGAGCTTGACAAATTAAGTGCCTGTTACAAACTTATTCATGTTAGAACGAGTTTCCAGGAAAAATTACTTGATTTCTCCTGCTTAACCTTGCATAGCCATCAGCCACAGGTTTAACAGATAATTATCTATGAAGTCAACAATCCTAGAAACCACATGCACACATCATCACATGCCCACTTGATTCAAAGTCAAAGCTTGTACGAAACCGGTAAATCTTCTGTACAAAAACCTTCCAAGCCCAGATGCTAGGTGAGCCAAATTTCCATTGATTGCAATCATGGGCGCAGCACTAATCACAAAGCCTTATCTAGTTACTCCACCTGGATCTCCCCCGTCATCAGTAGACTATTGGTATGGCTCCCTTTGTAGCATTGTATGGCAAAGCTCTTGGAACCCCTATATGTTGGAATGAAGTGGGTGAAAGAGGACTTAAAATTGCACTGATCACTTCAGATATAGTTCCAGTAATTTGTGATGGGCTTAAAATTGCACAAAGTCATTAGAAAAGTTGCGGATAAGCACCGAAGACCATCGAGTATTTGGACGCACCTCTTGACCAGAAAGTTGCTAATACGAATGCTGATTAATGTTCTCTTTTCCCTGTTCTGTTGGAGTATTTAGGAACCAAACCACCAACCATTGCCTGCAAAGAATGGTCGGAAGGAACAGAAACAGAGTTTCAGGCATGGCCTCAGACAGTAGGCCTGCCGGTCATCATGAATCCCATCAGTGGTCAAAACTTCATTGTAAAATCCCGCCCTGAATCTTGATAGTCAACTGTCATGAACTCTGCCTTGTATCTAATGCCTTGTCAACTGGTGTGCCCAGTAATGACCGGCTGCCAACGAAAGCCATTTCCTGGCTTAAATATTAGGTTCCATTTTTATTACTCCTCAAGTTTGCCCTGTCCTATTGTCTAACTCTCTATAAGCCGTGAAGTACTAGCATCAGTTCGATTTTAGTGGATGGCGTTGGTGTCCGATGCTCAGTATCTTTCTGCAACACTGGGGTTCACGAATAATACCATCGCTCTGTTTTTTCTGTGGATAAAAGGTAAAGGCCAAACATTATGTGCTGGCACTCCCACAACTCTTTTTTAACACCAGAAATCCTTCATGTGCATTGAGTATTGTGGAGTGTCGTCTGTAATGAAATTTTCTTATGCATTGTCCATTTCATGCAAAAATGTAGTTGCTACCTTGCTTCGAACTTACTCCATTTAGCATCAATATTTGGGACTGGAGAATCAATTCAAATCAGGGACATCATGAAGCAATTCTAAGTGACGTTCTAAGTAGCACTGACACACAACATGCGACACGTGATACGACAAGTCATTTCTCAAAAAATAAAGAATTCCGACACGTTGGGACACATTATATATTACATATATATTTTTACATATACATGATAAATTATCATTTTTAATTTGATTCAAATAAGTAAATAAATAATAATAAAAAGCCTAGAATGAATTTACCCTTAAAAAATTATACACATAAGCTTTCAAAAAATACTTATGTATAAATAAATATATTAGTTAAGAAACTAAAAGTAAATAATCAAATTTGAAAAACAGGAAAATACAAGATCAAAGCTCAGCCCACTTTCACTTCAAAACCCTCCTTCCCCCCTCTAAACCTTTTTTTTTTGTCATTTCAGTCCTAAACCTTTTGTAATTGTGTCAATTCAATCCATTCGGCCACTTTTAGCTGGCTAGCACTAACGTGAACGCCGGCCGGCGGATGACATGGCATTATTTTAATATTTTTTTCTTTTTTTTTCTTTCCTTCTTCCTCCCGGTCGGACCGGTCAGGGGGAGGCTCGCCGGCAAGGTGACCTCGTCCGCCATTGCGAGGTCGACCTTGCCAGCCATGGGTGAGGTTGACCTTGCCCAGTGACGGTGAGGCCTTGCCCAGATCTGGCGTGACCTCGCCATGGCCAGGCGAGGTCAAGTTGGCCCGGCGACGGCGAGGTCTCGCCACATCTGGGCGAGGCCTTGCCGTCGCCAGGCAAGATCGAGCTCGCCCATGGTCGGCTAGGTCGAGCTCGCCCATGGTCGGCTAGGTTGAGCTCGCCCATGGCCGACGAGGCCTCGCCAGATCGGCCATTGCAAGGCCGACCTCGCTGGCCATGGGCGAGGTCGAGCTCGCCCAGCGATGGCGAGGCCAGCGAGGTTGGCCTCGCCATGGCCGACGAGCTTCCCCTTGGCTGGACCAGTCAGGGGGAAAGAAGGAAAGAAAAAAAAATTAAAGTAATGTCACGTCAATCAGTCGGTATCCACATTGGCGCTGGTAGGGCAAAAGTGGTCGGATGAACTGAATTGGTATAATTCCAAAAGGTTTAGAATTGAAATGATAAAAAAAAAAAATTAAGACTGAATTGATATAATTATAAAAATTTTAGGATTTTTTTAGTAATTTTCCCCCTTTTTATCTTTAAGCGGAAAAACAGGAAATTTCTTAATTGGCGTCACTGTATGTGTAGGCCTTCATTATGATTTGTACGCCAAAACGATGCCTGACACTTACAGCCCACTTTCACTTCAAAACCCTAATATCTTCTTCTCTATCCCTCCGTCTCCTCCTCTCTCCAGCTTTCTCCTCCGCACGACCCGCAGGCTCCTCCCACCTCTTCCTTCTCCTCCGTCACCGGCGAAGCGCAAGGCAAAGGAGATGACGGCGTGAAGGGCGTCGTCCTCGTCGCCGGAGAAGCGGGAGGCAAAGGAGGTGACGGCGTGGAGGGCGTCGTCCTCGGCGCCAGAGATCTGCACCTTCTTCTTCGTCTCTCTCGGCTGCACCTTCTTCCTCGTTTCTCTCGGTGACGAAGGGACACGCGTGTCGCCGGCGTGTCCGGCGCGTTGACCGTGTGTCCGAGCGTGTCGGCCGCGTGTCCGAAACCTCCTCGAAAACCGATAACACCAATCATAACCATGTCTGAGGTCGTCTCTAGCATCCTCAGACCTCTTGTGGAGAAACTAGCTTCATCGGCTGTCGAAGAAATCCAACTGGTGGTATGGGGCGTCAAAGATGACCGTGAGAAGCTCAAGAACACGCTTGAGATGATCCAGAAGGTGCTTGCCGATGCTGAGCAGAAGCAAACAAAAGAAGCAGCTGTGAGGCTTTGGCTGTCAAAGCTTAAAGACTTTTGCTATGATGCTGAGGACGTGCTAGATGAATTCGAAGCCAGGGCTTTGTGGAGACGGACTCTTAAAAGAAAGGTACACTACCTGTCCTCGTGGCTATCCAACTCCATTTTCCAGTTTAAGATGGCGCATAAAATGAAAGAACTAAGAAAAAGGCTTGATGGGATCAATGAAGAGAAAACTCAATTCAACCTGTCGAGTGATGTTTATGACAAGATTATAGTTATGCGGAGGGAAACCCATTCTTTTGTAACCACTTCGAATGTGATTGGAAGAAAAGAAGAAAAGGAAAAGATAATAGAGCTGCTGATAACATCAGATGATGGTGGAGCCAAGATGATGGCAGTCGTTCCGATTATTGGAATTGGTGGTACTGGAAAGACGACTCTCGCTCAATTGGTATCCAATGATGATAGAGTAAACCAACATTTTGATCGCAGACTTTGGGTATCCATGCCAGTAGAATTTGAGGTTAAGAAGATAATAAGGGGTATCATTGAGTCTCCTAGTGACGAAGCAAAATATGATAGCTGGAGCCTCGAAATGCTGCAAAATCACCTCAGAAACCTCGTGAAGGACAAAAGGTGTTTGTTCGTAATGGACGATGTGTGGGAAGTGAAGCGGGAGGATTGGGTGGGACTGAGTGATTTGTTAGTAGGAGCTTCCAAAGGGAGTAAAGTTATCGTGACTTCGCGGAATCAATCGGTCGCCTCAATCATAGGCACTGTTCCCCCGCTTAATTTGACCAACCTATCGCAGGAGGATTCTTTGACATTGTTCGTGAAATACGCATTCAAACCAGGGCAAGAGGAGAATTACCCGGACCTTATGGTAATCGGCAAGGAAATCGTGAGCAAGTGCGGGGGAAATCCTATGGCAGTGAAAACTTTGGGAAGCTTGTTGTACTCTAAAAACAACCGGAACGACTGGGAATACATAAGAGATAGTGAGATGTGGGAATTACAAACTAATATTTTACCTTCATTGAGGATAAGCTACGATCTAATGCCGTCTTATTTGAAGCGATGTTTTGCTTATTGCTCGATATTCCCAAAGACCTACGGGTTCACCAACATTGACCTGATCCAAATGTGGATCTCGAACGGGCTTATCCAATCCAGCGGAAATAATCAGGAGCTGGAAGAGATTGGACGGCAGTACTTCGAGGAGCTGTGTTCGAGATCCTTCTTCGATAGCACGAGGGAACTATATCCATTCATGTTCTTCAAAATGCACGACCTCATTCACGAGCTTGCCATTTCGGTGGCACAAACCGAATCGTCCAACATGGAAGTGCGCACGCCGAATATTTCCCCGAGGACTCGGTATATATTATTTCCCAACCCATCTCGTGTACCAACCGATGAACTACGTGGCTACTTGAGCAAACTCAGCCGCGTCCGTACCATCAAGTTTGAGGCGGGTTCCTCTGGGGAGTTCTTTCTGGAGAGGTGCATTTCGCGATTCAAGCACTTGCGAGTGCTATGGCTGGAGGACTCTAGCTTTGACCAACTGCCTAGCTCCATTGGCGGTCTAAAGCATTTAAGGTCTCTTAGTTTACGCCGCAGCAGTAATCTCAAGAAACTCCCCAAATCGGTCTGCAAGCTTAGCAATCTGCAATACTTAGATCTTATCGGGTGCGAAGCACTCGAGGAATTGCCCGCGAACATCAAGAATATGATCGGCCTCCGCTATTTGTCCATAAGCACCAAACAGCAACGCTTGCCGGAGAGCGGAATAGGATGCTTGACCTCTCTGCGGTGTCTAATCATTGCGTGCTGCTATAATTTGGAGGCCTTGTTCGATGATATCCAATCGCTCACGTCGCTCCGTAAGTTGGTCATTGAATATTGTCCGAAGTTGGCCTCATTACCACAAGGCATCAAGAATATGAAGGCATTGGAGGGTCTCTGGATTTGCCACTGCAAGAGCTTGAGGCTGCCAGAAGGCGAAAGTAATGAACCAGGCTCCGTGCCAAGGCTTCAATGCTTCGGATTCAAGGGATTACCGAAATTAGTTTCTATCCCCGGGTGGCTCGAAGGTTCTGCAAGTACACTGCAGAGGATACATATTAAGGATTGTCCCAACTTGAGTGTATTACCTGAGTGGCTGCAAAATTGTTCTTTTCTAAGAACACTGGAGATTAAAGACTGTCCTAGATTGTCCTCTTTACCGGATGGCGTTCGCCGCATTGCCACATTGACAAAGCTGCAGATTCATGGTTGCGGGGAATTGAGCAGTTGTGGATCAGAAGGTGATGACTAAAATTGATCCATCGGTATATGAGCAAACTCCCCTTCTCTTTTTTTGACATAGTTTATGAATTAAAATTTGATGGTTTGAGATCATGTTTCTTATATTGTCTTAATTTACTTGCATGGTCAACTGCCGCGCCGTGCCTTGGAATCTGAAGGAAAAATCATTTCCATGAGAGCTGCAATTAATTAATTGCGGGAGAATTGAGCAGGAGGACCAATGTTGAAGCAGAAGATAATAGCGAATAAGTATCTAAATATCTAGCTATCCTCTTGTCAGATATTTTCTTTTAACAAGAGTGTGGAAATGGGTGGCTAACAGGTTGGTCACTCCAGAAATATCTAGAAAGATATCTTTCTAGAAATATCCGTGTGCTTATGTAAATGTGTGTAAGGGGTTCACTCGATGAATAAAAAGTTGTGTTTTTGTTTCCTTAAGTGAATTTGTTATCTTATTCATCAGTTGATATCGTAGCTAGAAGTGGTGGAGATTGGAGCAAGATCGCTCCCATCCCAAAGATTTACATCGGTAGGAGGAAGAGAATAAATTAATTCATCAGTGTAAGCCAAGTCCCCCTTTTTTTGACACGTTTAGGAATTTTAAAAAAATTGCTAGAATTTAGGAATTAAAATTGGTAATACGTACAATTCAAATGATTGCTTATGTGATGACTTTCGATCTGTTTATTTTATAAACGATGTTCTTGTAAGTCAAATTCTTCGAGAAAGTATGCGATGCTTTCCGGGGAGCAAAAGTGGCTACTTGCATTTGCAATTCCATTTATGCGCTTTTATTCAGCATTAAAGCTCTCTATTGTCCGATAATTAGTTATGCAAGTGTAAATTAACTATATAAATTGTTCAATCTTTTGAAAATTAGAATCTGCCAATGACACCCGACTGCTCGAGGGGATTAAGGAAAGTTATGATGGGACAATTGACTACGATGTACGACGCATCGGCACCGATCGAGGACAACCCGTTGTTGACCTAATGACCAACCGAAAGCTACTCAAGTCCAATTGATGCTAATTGATACTAATTGACTATCGCTTGGGATTGAGCGACAATGATCTAAGATTGTCCCCGATAACAACTTGCATCGAATTGGTAGCGAAATAGGGGTTAGGACTAGTTGTTGAGGTCATTTTAATCCATTTTACCCATCAAAAAAGAGAATTTTGAACGACATCTTGAACTATAGCATACAAACATATAGGGCAATTGATTCATTTTTAAAACTTTGTAAGAGAAAATTAAAGGGACACTTTGCAATTTTTCTTAAAAAAACACAACTTGGATAATTTTCACATGTGTCTTTAGATTTCCCTTTCGAAGACTCTACGCTTTTTTTTTTTTAACTTCTCTGTCGACCACAACCGTGTGTGGAGTTTTCTTTACACAGGTGATGAATTTTAAATGTCAAAATTGTAAATATTGAAATGAATAAGTTAAATTTGCTTGATGATAAATAAGGTTAGTGAAGGACAATATTGAAATGTGTATTTATTTTTAGGGAAAGAAAAGACTTTGGTTCCCTACATAAACATGGAAAACCAAAGTGCGAGGGAGAGGATTCGTACAACTTTCTCATTTGGCATTTTTACACTTCCATGACTTGGTAAACTGAAAGGACTATCCAAATAACTTAAGACTTGAGTAATCATCGTTATATACACTATAATACAGTCCACAAATACCCTGACTTGTATGTTTAAAGAATTACATTTTTCTTCACATCACAAAGGAGCTGCCTTATGTTAGTAGACATTTCACTTTTAATTTCACTCCACTTTATTGCTTTTGTTAACTTATGCTATCTAATTATTTCTCATATGCCTGGCGTTTTTTTCCCCACTTTGTAAGTTCTTTTCGATTTACTATAAAATCACAAGTTACTTTTTTTATGCTTTCATTACTTTAATACGAGTAGTTGCATTCAATAGCCACATCACTTCAAATTTAGGTATTCCTCGAATGATTATGTTCGATAAATACATGCAGAAACTGTAAGATCAAGAAACACCCTAATTCAGTCTGCGAGCTTCACCATTTGCAGATCTTAGGATTTGCCGGGTGCGATAGACTCGAGCAATCGCCCGCAAACATCTAGGATATGGTCAGCCTCTGCTTTTTGTGGACAACCACGAATCAGCTGCTTTGTCGGAGAACGGAATAGGATGCTCGACTTCTATTGCGGTGTCTATTTATTAGAGAGTGCAAGCATTTGGAGGCCTTGTTCCACGATATGTGCTCACTAACAATGCTCTGTAAATTATCTATAGGGGGGTTGTCCCGAGTTGGCCTCCATACCACAAAGGCATAAAAAATTTTGAAGGTATTTGAGAATCTATGCATTTGCAGCTGCAGTAACTTGAACTCGCCAGACAGCGAAAGTAATGGACCACTCTCCATATCGAGGCTTCAATCCCTTGATGCTTGCGAGATTCTCGAAAATGGCTTCTTTACCCCGGTGGCTCGAAGGGTCCGCAAGTAACACTTCAGAGGATAGACATTGCTGATTGCCTCAACTTGAATGTATTGCCCGAGTGGCTACAGAAATGTTCTTCACTGCGAAAACTGAAGATCGAGGACTGTGCCAGGTCTTCTTCTTCACCAGATGGCCTTGGCCGCATCACACTTTGATGGAGTTGAGGATTTGATGCACGCAGGGGATTGAGTTGTGGAGTTGCAGCGTCCCAGAGACTAATATCGATGGAGGGAAGATCAAATAGATCGATTAATTGGTATAAGCAAACTCCCCCTTTCTTTCCCCCTCTCCCCCTCCTAACTTTTGACAAGTTTATGGATTGAAAGTTGAAGTTTTGAAATCATGTTTCTTTTACTGTTTTCATGTCCTAGTAGCGTCAGCTGTCTCTCTCCACCTTCAAATCAGCATGAAAGATCATTTCCACCAGAGATCGCCGGATATTTCGATTCCTAAGGTTCTTAAATGGAGCACGTCATGCTTTGCATCACCAGTCGCGGAAGATAAGACTTATGCTCAAGACCTTTATGTTTGGTATCACAGAGGTGAATTTAAGTCAACGCCAATGTCCACGAACTTTAGTAACTCCATGGTTGTTTGTCGCTTTTTCCCTCTTACTGTTCTGGTTCCGTTTCTTCTGTGGGTTTGTGGACAGGAGATAGACGAATCTATACTTGTTTCAGCTTTATGGCTCTCTTCTGAGTTTTTTCTTTGTGCGATGCACTTCAAAGTATACATTTTCAAAGTCAAATGATTGCTTTTGCAGGTAATTTTCGGTTTGTTTCTCGCATAAAGTAAGTAATGTACTTGTTGAAAGCTTCAAGAAAGGATGCGATGCAATGGAATAGGCAAAGTGAATCTGATTATAGTGCACTACGCTGCACTTTATTTTGAGCTTGACAAATTAAGTGCTTGTTTCTATTACATGCTTGTTACAAACTTATTTCCGTTCATGTTAGAATGATTTTCCAGGAAAAATTACTTGATTTCTCCTGCTTAACCTTGTATAGCCATCAGCCACAGGTTTGACAGATAATTATCTATGAAGTCAACAATCCTAGAAACCGCATACACACACCATCACCCACTTGATTCAAAGTCTAAGCTTGTACGAAACAGGTAAATCTTCTGTACATAATCCATCCAAGCCCAGATGCTTGGTGAGCCAAACTTCCATTGATTGCAATCATGTGCGCAGCACGTGACACTAATCACAAAGCCTTATCTAATTACTCCACCTGGATCTCCACGGTTATCGGTAGAGTATCAGTATGGCTCCCTTTGTAGCATTGTATGGCAAAGCTCATGGAACCCAATATGTTGGAATGAAGTGGGTGAAAGAGGACTTAAAATTGCACGGATCACTTCAGATATAGTTCCAGTAATTTGTGATGGGCTTAAACTTGCACGAAGTCATTAGAAAAGTTACGGATAAGCACCGAAGACCATCGAGTATTTGGAAGCACCTCTTGACCAGAAAGTTGCTAATGCGAATGCTGACTAATATTCTTTTTTTCTCTGTTCTGTTGGAGTACTTAGGAGCCAAACCACCAACCATTGCCAGCAAAGAATGGTGGGAAGCAGCGGAAACAGAGTTTCAGGCATGGCCTCAGACAGTAGGCCTGCCGGTCATCATGAATCCCATCAGTGGTCAAAACTTCATTGTAAAATCCCGCCCTGAATCTTGATAGTCAACTGTCATGAACTCTGCCTTGTAACTAATGCCTTGCCAACTGGTGTTCCCAGTAGCGACCGGCTGCCAATGAAAGCCATTTCCTGGCTTAAATATTAGGTTCAATTTTAATACTCCTCAAGTTTGCCCTGTCCTATTGTCTAATAACTCTCTATAAGCTGTGAAGAACTAGCATCTGTTCGATTTTAGTGGATGGTGTTGGTGTCCGATGTTCAGTATCTTTCAGCAACAATGGGGTTGATGAAAAATACCATCACTCAGTGTTTTCTGTGGACAAAGGTAAAGGCCAAACATTATATGCTAGCACTCCCACACCTCTTTTTAACACCAGAAATCCTTCGTGTGCATCGAGTATTGTAGAGTGTTCTGTAATGAAATGTTCTGATGCATTGTTCATTTCAAGCAAATATGTAGTTGCTTCCTTGCTTCGAACTTACTCTATTAAGGATCAATATTTGAGACTGGAGAATTATTCAAATCAGGGACATCATGAAGCAATTCTAAGTGACGTTTACTTTTTACTTCCCCTTTTCTGTAGTAGTGTATGGAATTCGACTCTTATTTAATATTGAACAGCAGCTATACAACATCGACACCTAGAATCATTTAGAATTGTCCCATTATTTTCTAATATTCAGAAAGTATTTTTCCAATTTTCAAAATTGTGGAGGGAATACAACACATACTTGAAATCCATTCTAAAAAAAGATATTGACATCTCAAAAATAATTTGATAATTGCCAAGATGCACCGTTTGGGGATACAATTGAAAGATGGTAACATAGATAGTTTCAATAATATCGTGAAAATTTGATTTCACCGCTTTTTGAAGTACGATTTCCTTTTGGATTAATGAAAAACCTCAAACTAATACACTTGTGATAAATTTGCCCCAAACTAATTTTTTGACGACCAAAAACTCCAAACCGGTACACATGTGACAAATTTAACCTTCATTAGTTTCTTTTAAATTTTATTATCAAATTTCTAAGTTTGATGACGCGTGACAATTGATGAGTGTACCAATTTGAGGTTTTACCCCTCCGTTTGTCATGGGTTTATCAATTTGTGATTTTTCGTGATATTAATTCAATTTAACGGAGGGTAAATTATCACAAAGGTACCAATATAGGGTTTTTGGTAGTCAAAAAATTAATTTGGGATAAATTTATCACAGGTATACCAGTTTAGGATTTTTTGTGGGATAAATTTATCACAAGTATACTAATTTAGGATTTTTCGTGATATTAGTCCTTTCTTTTTTCAATATGTCCCTATCAATAGGGGTGCTCTTCCAAAGGAGAAGACACATTCAGAAGATATTCAATTATATCTGTAAAAGAGACTTGCCTTAAGCAATCAGATTATGCATTATATATCAAGCATTGGCACTAGTTGATACACAGCGCGGCCTTGGCTCAGCTATTTATTCAATGACTAGCCGGCGGTCGCTAAACGTCCTTAGTGGTACATTTTGAAGAGATAGAGTTTTGTCACCCTAACTTGTTCAATTAGACCGACACGGTGTTTGAAATCCAAAGCAAACATACGCATATGTCAACGCACAGCTGTGGTAGACTTGATACATCATATTTCTAACCGGTTTTCACGCACAGTATCAACTAAATGGAGTACGTATATAGCGCGTGACAACAACTGTCCAAACATGGCCCTCTTGCCTTCGTGGGACTGTACTGCTATTAATTTTGGGATGCCCATTCCAGCTTCTCCACTCGGAAAATGACGCCTCGTGTGCATGCTCTGGTTTGTGTGATCCGTAGGATTTGCCAGGCCATCCTTTTCCAACCGGACCGGGCAATCCGCTTCCACCCGGCAGAGCGTACGGGAATGATCCTCCTGCACAGAAAAAACGATTATTCGTCTCCTGTTGTATTGCGCACGGAAGATGCAAAAAGCAATAGCAGCACAACAAAAAAAGCCGAGGTCATGTTATATAGCGCAGGAGTTGAAGGAGGAATGAAAGAAAGTTGGGTGAATTCACCTGTCTGAAGCAGGAGTCTTCCAGCTTAAGTGGGTGGAAGGAAGAGAGGAGTCGCGGAAATGAAGAGAATGCACGCTAGTACACATGCGTTCCTCTTGTTTTGTGTGATTGATGGATCGCTTTACTGACTCCTCTGCTCTTAAGTGTGGCTATCTATAATGCCTGCAAGAGGATGAACCTTAGCTAGGTTAAAAATGGCATTATTTTCACCATAAGATTAGGATGTTGCTTTTCACGAGCCACTGGATGCTCGGTATGGACATCATATGTTGTGTAGTTTTGTCAATTCCCTTAACCCTATATCCACCGTGATTGATGATGTCTCCCGGCCTTTTGCAAGCTGTGATATCCGCATCAACTTTAAACTTTTGTCCCGATCGGGAAGATTTGAGCCCACGCGCCAAGTTTTCCACTAGTGAAAAAGAGTCATTTAACCAATCTTTACCATCCGAGAATAATTATTGCCATAACTTTCCAATGATTGATGTAGGTCGCGCTTGTTGCTGGACAAACTTTACTTTTCCCGGTATGATCAAAGCCATGTTATTCACAATGTGCTCGAGGATCATTAAAACGGTAATGCTTTTATTGATTCAGGTTCTCTGTCTCCTAAAGCCACATTGGTTACCTCCTCAACCGAGTATTACTACTATAAAAGCCATCTTTTTTGCTTTCCATGCAACAAAGATATTTCCTTTTATATTTTCCATTACTTGAATAACTATAAAGGACCCTTCCAGTACATTTGTACACCTTGATCTATATGCTACTGATAAGTAAAAAGGATATATTGGTATGTATCATTAAAATTATGGTTCTTATTGTTGGAAGTTTATTTGTAAAACAGTACATTGTCCCACATAGGAAATTGGGAGTATGTGAGCCAATATAAAATTGTGGATGTCTTCTATTATTATAACTGAAGATGATGGGCTAAGTGGGCTGGACCCTATAATATTCACAGAGACCAGATTGGGCTCTAATAAATTATTATTATTTTTATTTATTAATATTCAGATTTATAATAAGAAAAATCGACCAAACTTATTATGAGACGGAAAACCGATGAATTTATATGAGTCTTTAGAAGATAAGCAACCCTTGCGGAAAGATTGCGTCAAGAGCACCAAAAGAACACGGCATGGAGGAAGCAAATATTGCCTCAAGAGCACCCAAAAGGACACGGCATGGAGGAAGCAAATCTTTCTGGCTCTGATCTCCCTATAATACGAATTTATTCACTTTATGCACGTGCTCGTCTCAATAGGGTTAGTAGACGAGTCGATATCTCGAATGCGCATATAACCTTCCCAAGGTTGAATATGGGAAATAAACCACACAGAAAGTAATCCAGCTGAAGCTTGCAGTACACCCTTTTGTTGATTTTGGTATTTGTTCAATGAAACGATAGTCTCTACTAAGTTGGAGAAGTCCCATTTTAGGCAAGCTTGCTTACCAATTACCGCAACAAAAGGATTTAATCTAGTCCTTGATGCGGGGAATAAGACGAATCTGAAGAAGGCAAAAAAAAAAAACCCTCGCGGAAGTATTTCCCGTTTCTTTCGGCAATTTGGAGTAATTGGCCACCAAGTAAGATAGAGGAAATCTCTCGGTATTTGACTTGATCAACTTTTCCACTTGAGGGATCTTCAAGTTTAAGAATTCAGCTATAACGCTCGTAGGTTTTAATCCAACTAAGGGCTCAAACGATTCTTAACTCTAAATCAATTCCAATGGTTGCCTTATATTCTTCTAGTGTAGGTACCATCTCGTGCTCGCCCAATTGAAATGTGGCAGTGGTAACCTCCAAGAAATGGGATAATGCTTGGATTAAGCTCACTTGGTAATCCAGATTAATGAGTTTGAACAAATACCCGAGCCTTTCCCTTACATATGCTTTGTTGTCCTTTGTCATTTTTACCCACCATGCCAAAAGCTCCTTACTTGGAATGGGAATGACTTGTATGTCTAGTTTCCCCATTTCGATCTAAAGTACATAAAAGAAATTAATTATTATTCACCATGGATTACCAATTGATTTTAATGCCTCCATTTCAATTATATGTCCTTTTAAGGTAAGACGGAGGTAAAATACACTTGCATGCCTAAAAAGTAATGCAAACGTTATTTTGGGAGAGGTATAAGCATTATAATGAGGCCAGAGGGTGACTACTAATAGTTGATTGTGCATCAACTTGAGAGTGCCTTTGAGCAAGTGGCTTGTTCTTGCCATTGCAATCTACAAACAAATATTTATTTGGTAGTTCAATCGATGAATAAAAGTTGGTAACTTAATTAGAGAAAAATTGGTTATTACTCAAATTAAGGTTGGATTTTTCATTAGGTGTTTGTGAATTAAATGGATTGGTAAGTAAGGCAAATGAAAGTTAGTTACTAAATAGAAAAGTTGACAAATTTAAATAGAATTAAGTGAATGTTAGTAAACAACTCAAATGAGAGTTTAGGTAAACCAAAACAGATAGAAACCTAATAGGGGAAAACCGGTATGCTACAAAAATAAGAATTGGTAATGTGATATAAGAGTTATCAGATCTAGAGCATTTGTGAGAGAAAAATAAAATTTGGTTATAATAAACATTGAAGTTGATAAAATAAAAAAAGAAATGTACTTTGGTAGGTAATCAAATAAGAATTAGTAATCTAAAGCTAGTTGTTTCGACCACAAAAAAAAAATCTAAAGCTAATTGGTAATTTAATGTGGAAAAAAGATTCATAAGTCGTTCAAATAACACTACAAAAAATCAAGGATTTAGCGACGAACCCTAATCCGTCGCTAATTTGTGACGGAAATAGCGACAAAAGCAAACTAGCGACAGAAATTAGCGACGAAACTAAATCCGTCGCTAATTTGCAATAAAAACAGCGATGAACTCAAATCCGTCGCTAATTTGAAACAGATTTTATGACAAAAAAAAAGTCGTCGCTAATTAGCGATGGATTTAGTGACGAAAAAAATTCGTCGCATATTAGTGACGGATTTAGCGACGAAAAATAATTCGTCGCAAAATTTTTTTATTTTCCAACTTGTTAATGTGAAATGTCGTCACCAAATTCATCACTAATTTGCGACAGATTTAGCGACGACATTTCACATTAACAATTTAGAAAATATAAAAAATTTGCGATGAAAAAAATTCGTTGCTAATTAGCGACGGATTTAGCGACGACATTTCACATTAATAATTTAGAAAATAAAAAAAATTGCGATGAAAAGAAATTCGTCACTAATAGCGACGACATTTCACATTAATAATTCAAAAAATAAAAAAATTTTGCGACGAATTATTTTTCGTGGCTAATTAGTGACGGATTTAGCGACGAAAAATAATTTGTCGCAAAATTATTTTTATTTTCTGAATTAATGTCGCAAAATTAGCGACGAATATAAAAGTTCGTGGCTAATTTATGTTCGTCACAAAAATTAGACACGAGTTCATCGCTAATTTAATTAAAAAAAGAGCGCCCCAAAGCCCCGCCTTCACCCCCAATTTCTCTCGTTCTCCCTCCCTCTCCCTCTTTCGTTTCTCTCATATCTACCGCCCCCCCTGCTTCCGCTTCTCGTTCTCCTTCTTCCCCCCGCGCTTCCCCCCGCGACTCCTCGCCATTGCCTCCGGAGCCTTAGAGGCTGCGAAGCCTGAAGGGGCATCGGCTCCTCCCTCGTTGAGGGCAAGGAGAAATGGAAATGCTGAAGAACAGGTTTATCGAGGACTGGAGCATGGCGCGTGAGAACCTGGAGCACAACTTCCGGTGGACTCGCCGGAACCTCGCCCTCGTCGGCATCTTCGGCGTCGCCCTCCCCCTCCTCGTCTACGAGGGCATCGTCCGCGAATTCGTACGTTACTTCTCCTCCTCTCTTGATTGATCTGGCCTTTCGGATTCGCTTGTTTGCCTTTGTTTGGATTGCCATTGAATCGATTGCTGCGCTTGCTGGGAGAGTTAGCTTAGTGGCTTAGTTGTTGTTGGCTTTGGATTGTGCCCTGGAATGACAAGTTAGAGCTGAACACTTGATAATGGACTCAATGGGTTCTTAACTCTCTGTACACTTTAATCAAGGCTAGCAATTCTTTGTTCATCCTGTGGTGGATGGCATTGAAATATTTATTGTACTGTAGGAAATGGACATACCAGGAAGAGAGCAATACGCACGATTGGCAAATGGAATAGAGGGTAGACAGGGGCGACTAACAAGGCCATTTTTTGCAATGTGTTTGAGTCTTAAGACACGGGTTGTTACCTATGAAAAAGTAATTGATTGATTGATCTTGGAGTTAGTGGATCTCGTTGAAGATACGGCGGCAGTCAAAGCTTAACGGTTATAAGAATTTAGTGGCCTGTCCAAATTGAGACAATTTTTTTTCTTTTTTGCTGCTTTTGCTGATGACATTAGTTTTATTGGTTTTCTCTAGTTTAAAAAATCTGAACTTTTCACCTTACCAAAAAAAAAAAAAATCTGAACTTTCGATCGTGGGAAGCACGGTTTGTAAAGGGCAGGGCTGGAGGGATGTCTCCTTGGAGAAACGGGATTAATGGGTCCGTTGATTATATTGAGTTCACCTGGTGAAGCATGTTGAAAGAATGGTAAAGGGGGTTTACAGCAGATTAGACATCCAAGAATACATGCTGCACACCACGGCCTATTTGCTATTTCTGTTTATGACTGAATCAATCGGCTAAGTGCACCAGCCTTTATATTCTTAACTTGCATTGAGTTTTTACTCTGGGAAATACTATAGTCAAAGCCAAGATTAACAGGCTCACTGGAATTTGCTTCATCACGTTATTCTTGTGGAAGTTCATACTTCAGGTTCTTAACTACAGTGATGTACTGAACCTAACTGCTTTTTCTACCTTGAGAAAGAAATTGTAGTCCTTTGATCTTTTCACATTGGGTCTGGGATTATAGGAGTCAAGTTCATATAGGGCAGGTTATTTGACCTTTGGCAAATATCTTATCTAGTGGGGGGCATAAAGAACTCTAACCACTCTATTCTGAGATGATTGTAGACTGGCTAGCTGAAACAAAATAGAGTAGATGTGATTGACATCTTGATTTTCAATCACCAAGCAATATTGGTGTATGTGTGTTGACTGTCCCTTTATTAATGATGGATTCTTCTGGATGTTCTCTTCAAACTAGTGCCAAAACTGCATCTTGATTGTGGTTGATTTGAAAGCAAATGAGTTGGGTTATTGATATATCTACCTTGGCTGGTGTTTAACAGCATATGCAGGATGAGGATAATGGAGGGCCATACATAAAAATTCCTCTAACTAGTTTCAATGCGAAACGCCATAATAGTTCACTATGGATGTACTTGAAAGACAAAATTCGGATCAAGTTTTTCTTGTGAATCTCTTTGTTGTGTCTTTTCGGTGTTTTGATGTGTGGCAGCTTAATGCTTATGGTCGAACTCTGACTCTTCCCATTTTTGTGCTTGTTCAACACTCTCTTTCTCTCGGTGTCTCTTCCCCTACGTGCATCGTGTTCCTTCAATTTTGCCACGAATATAAGTCGCCGCAAATTACCGATAAAAAAAATTACTGACCAAAAAAAAATTTCGTGGCAAATTAGCGATGAATAATTAGCAATGGATTTTGCGATGAATAATTAGCAACGGATTTTGCGACGAATAATTAGCGATGAATATATTTCATCGCAATTTAGCAACGAAAATTGAAAATTTTCGTCGCTAAATTTTTTCAACGCCGAATTGGGAACGTAATTCTTTTCGCCGAATTGAAAATTTGCCAAATTTTTCGTGGTAAAATTCATCGCTAAAACTTACTTTTTTTGTAGTGTAAAAACTGATTAATTAATACAAAAGTTTGGTAAATTTAAGGCGTAGGAAAACTTGTAAAAGATAAGAAAAGTTGGGAACTTGCAAACTGATAAAAAAAAAGTTGGTCTTTACCAAAAAAAAATAAAAAAAAGTTGGTAATATCATAAAAAGACGGCAAGTCACCTATAAGTTATCAAAAAATCAGGTGATCGGTAAATTTTTTAACCAGTAATTTTTCTTTTACACTTACCAATTCTTCCCAAAATCTACTAGCATGGAGTTTTTTTTACTATCATAACAATAGAATTATCTTTATGTTCCTTTGTTTCGAGCAAGTCTCGGATCAACTCGTTGCATGTAAGTCCAACTTTCATTTACCGTTGGATCCTTTGGATTCCACACAGTCAACTTCATCCAACGATGCATGCATGTGATTGAGCTTACATGTAACGGGTACATCTAAGAAATTTTTCTGAGTGTACGTACATCATACTGGTCCATGACTTGTTGGTTGTACCCCATTTCACCACCGCACTTTGGAGGCAATTGGGTGGGCATTGGAAGATGATATCTATCAGATTCTAATAGTTGGGCTTGTAATGGACGACTTAAAGCATCTCTTTCGTCAATTGACTTGGTGGCCTATACTTGTAAGTTTCACTTTCTGTGTATTGACCCATAACAACTTGGTGTCAATCTCTTTACCAAAAAAAAAAAAAAAAACTTGGTGTCAATCTACCAATGATGATGGTAACGGCACGCTTAGTGATAGTAATGTCTATTGTTTGCATCATAATTCTATAACGTAATCTTTACGTGCTATATTTTGTGCTTGTGGTGATAGCTATTACATAGCCCATCTATGTACTACCTAGTACATGTCTACATTACTATGACTTGTTGGTTGTACCCTATGTCACACCACATTTCGCCATTGCACTTTGGAGGCAGTTGAGTGGGCATTGGAAGATGATATCTATCAAATTCTAATAGTTGGGCTTGTAATGGACGACTTAAAGCATCTCTTTCGTCAATTGACTTGAGGCTTGTTTGGTAACTAGCCAAATAGTAACAATTTATGTTCTTTTGTTCCCAAAATCAGTTTGGGAGTAGAAATCTGTTTATTAAATTTTTTGTGCCAAGGCACAATTTTACAAAAAATTATTACTGAAATCAGTTTTGAAACAGAATCAAGAAGCAAAAAAAAGTAGCTTCTTGATTATGGAACAATGTTTCCATTTCTGATTCTTCTTCATTTTCTTCTTTTTTTTGGTTTGTTGTTATTCTCTGGCCTACCGCCCGCCGACGACCGGCCACCGGTGACCGGCCACAGGCTAGGGCCGACGAGGGCAGCTCGTGGCTGCAACGGCGAGGCCTCACCATCACTTGTCACCAATCCAGGCAACAATGAGGTCGGCCTCACTAGATCTGGGAGAGGTCGAGCCTCGCTTAGCCAAGGCGAGGCTGACCTCGCCATCAGGACCGGCGAGGCTGGCGGTGAGGCTCATGACGCCCTCGCCGGCCCTGGCCTGTGGCCGGTCGCTGGCGCCAGCGACAGACCATGGCCAAGGAAAGGAAGGGAAAGAAAGAAAAAAAATGAAGAAATATTTAAAAATTCAAAATATTATTAATAAAATGAAATTTTGTGTAGTTAACAAACTCATTTTTGTTCTTTTTCTATACTAAGAATAGAAATTTTTGGCAGTTACCAAACGCCTTCAAATGCTTAGAAATTATTTCCGAGCACAGAATAAAAAATAATCATATTTTAGCATAATCTGTTTCCGAATACAGAATGGTTGCCATGCGCAGCCTTAGTGGCCTATACTTGTAAGTTTCACTTTCTGTGTATTGACCCGTAACATCTTGGTGTCAATCTGCCAATGATGATGCTAACGGCACGCTTAGTGATGGTAATGTCTATTATTTGCATCATAGTTCTATAACGTAATCTTTACGTGCTATATTTTGTGCTTGTGGTGATAGCTATTAGATAGCCCATCTATGTACTACCTGTTACATTTCTACAATACTTTGTGTACGATAAAGATCATATATATTTCCTTAATTTCTCTTTCCTCCACCCTTTCTCTCTAGAGCATTTTCATTAGAGTCATTTGTTAGTTTCGCAGTAAGCATAGAATATCATTTCCATGAAAATTATTGATCTCATGACAACATCTCCTATTTGGTTCACGAGATCAACCGGGAATGTTTATTATAAAAGACAATCTCCCCAGATGATACAACTTCAGACATAATAAAATTCCTAATCTACTTTTACCGGAGACAGACATTAGAAATAACCACCTACTGGAAAGCAAAATGAGCCAAGCCAAAACTAGCAAATACCTCTTCTATATCAAGAATGAGGAAGGCCTTTCTTCTGTGTTAAAAGACCCACATCGTAGATGGTCTGATGTGGATCAATTAATATTATGCAAGTTGACACATACAGGCGGGTCAGGTCAATATATTCAATTAGACCCATATTCACTTAAAAACTTAAACCAATGAGTTATTGGTTAATTTGGATATATAAACTGCTCTACTCCACACCTTTTCTCCGACGTGGAATTTTTTTAACACAATTCACATGTGCAACTCAACATCGAGAGAATGGCAACGGTGGGGGGGGGAGAGAGTTGCGCCTGTGGTTGAGGGATCCGTGGGAGGGAAACACCAATCGCCGAGAAAAATGCACAGAGGGAGAGAAGAGAGAATCATCACATGATTGAAACGCCACTGGGAGCAAAGCTTGAGCCAAGAGAGGGGGCACGAGCACTTTGAGCACCGTGAACTGCGTAAGTAAATGGTGTGTCGAAGTCTTCGTGCCGTTTCCCAAAGGAAAACCCGAGTGTATTCAGGAGGATTTTCTTCTTTTTCTTTGCTGAATGTCCCCCACTTCGGATTGCCTCCAATTACTCTTCTTTACTCCAACTTCCACTAAAGCTCTTTTGACCACCGCTTGGAATTTTTCTTCGACCTTCAAAGACAACCCCAATATCTCGCGGGCTCGGACCAAGGACAATTTATCACGGAGAGAACAAAAAGGTGCTTGGTGGTCTTTGAATGACACTCCCTCACAGCCGATCAACAACGTCTCAGCAATTAAGCATCACGACCATGAATCGAGATCTTAAATCGCGATTGATATGGGTATGGGAGAGTTTATACTAAGCGACGATACTATCTCTTTAATGAGTAACTGTTTGTACCCAATTAGTAATACATTAACTTTCCCTTGGTTGTTCATATCGGGAATCGCAACAAGATGATGGTTCTCTTACCGTTGATATGTTAAGGACACATGTTAATCGCTTATTAATAGTGTCAAATCGATCATTAATTAATTACATATAAGATAGATACATAGAAATAACTTGTAATAACTGCACGTCAAAAACTTGATGAAGGACTAACAGTCTCTTCATCAATTGGATTGGAATTAGGAAGGGGATTAGGGTCAAAACTAAAGGCTTTGGGAAGACGAAATGTGGAAAATTTCAAGGGAATATTACAAACAGACCACTTTTCTTTCTACCATGTTTTAACAAGTGTTACAATGTCGCGCGCATTTATGCTAATTAATTGAGTGAAAAAGTTCAATCCACGTGTCTTAGAACCTGTTTGATTGACTGTTACTTTTAAATTCTTATTTAATCTAGATTTTGCGACTCATGCACTTTGAAAACTTTCAAATCCAAAGCTCCTAAAACTTTTAGTTTAACCATTGATATGTAAATCTTACGTATAATTCTTTTTCATTACTTTATGACATTCGAATTGTATACTTTAAGTGCCGGCTATGTTTGTGCGTCGTATGTCCTATTCTGCAAAACGTTGCAGAGTTAGTGACAATATCACTTTCTCCACCTCAGAAGAATCTCTTCCGCCTTGGGTTTATGTAATAATAGTAAACCCAGAAAGCATATTCGGAGTTGCTTTAAGACTACGTCCGATCTTGATGCCGTGCAATTCGGGTCACTTGATAGTTAGGACTCTTATATGTCACACGTACAAACAGCTCGCAATGACTTTGGAGTCAACTGAATTTGCAATTTGTGGATGATGTATCTATCTGATATTGACACATGTGGCCCACATTGTATTGGACTCTAGAACTTTTGTCTTTTTCATTGACTCGAAGCGACTTGGGGTCAACCCAGCAATAAGGCCTACAATCTCCCTCCAAAACCACATGACAATGGTAATTGCACGGTTAGCCATATTAATGTCAATTATTTGCATCATAATCCCATGACAAAATCACTACGTGTTATATTTTGTGCTTGTGGCTATAGCTTTTACATAGCATGTTTATGTAGTACTAATTACATGTCTATTATAATTTATGTGTGATAATTATATGAATTTTCTTAATTTCTCTTTTCTTCCCCCTTCCTCAACCATCATTTTAATTACAATCATTTGTCAGGTTCACAGTAAACACAGGATATCTTTTATGTGAAAATTAATGATCTCATGGACCACCTATGATCAACCGGGCTTGTTTATTAGAAAAGACAATCTCCACGGGATGATGCGAATTTACATAATCAGACTCATATTTTAATTTCGACCAAAAAAAAACTTCATATTTTAAAATATCTACCCGAGGAAAAACATTATAAATAGCCACCTGATGGGAACGAAGAAGTGCCAAGTCAAAACTACCAAATACCTCTCCAACACTGAGAATGAGGAAGGCCTTTCTTCTTGTTTGCGCTCTCTTCATCTCGTTAGCTCTTCTCTTCCTTCCTTCCACCGAAGCTCGAGCTCTCCTTCAGAAAGGTGAAATCACCATCTCTCTCTCTCTCTTCTTTTTTTCAAACCGATGTGTATCGTCTGAAGAAATATAACGAATCGTCTACATGAAAACGTAAGCAGGAGTGCCAGGGACGTCGCCGAGGGGATGCGGGCGGCAAGGAAAGGGGCAGCCATATACACCGTGCAAACCACTGCCCAAGCCGCCAAAGTGTGGTCCCTATGTACGGGGACCGTGCCCTCCTCCAGTTAGCCGTACAATACCATGAGACAAGGGAGCTAAAATAAGCAGCTCATGACAGTCAAATTGCATCATAGGATGAAGTACTGATCATGACACTATCATCGTGAACGAATAAAGAAGCGAGTGAAATCAGTTACTTGATGGAGCCTCGTTTCCACGTCCGAAAAATAAAAAGGTATCCATACTATGTATGACGTCCTTTAAGGTACAAGACAATAAAGCAATGAAAGATCCGTTTAGTTTAAGATATTGGGTCTTTCGAAGTAAAAAAGGATAGAGACAGAGCTTATCTCAGGTTTATTGTCTCTTTCAAAGTCCAATGTAATGAATTATCTAGATGTATGTGCAATGAAGTTATCACGTCTTGTTCGATAAACTCCTTATAGTGTTTGAATATTCAGTAGTGAATTTATCTAATAGTTTGAATTTTCATAACAGTCGGCCTTAGTTCCTCCAAAAAGAAGATTATACTCTACATCTTCGGAAAAGGAGAGTAAAGAACAATATATATCCTTATTATTTATTAGTAAGACCATTTCATTGCAATTGTCACATACCTATATATCAAAGTATACAATTGTAATAGATGGGTCCTTGGTAAATTCTCTAATAATTGCAAAACATACAACTATATATTTCTGTTACATGGAAAAAAAATGGCAATAAAGCAAACATAACTTCTTTTTTTTAAGCATGGGGGAGGAGGAGGTAATTATTGAGGGGCCGTAAAAAATCCTAACTCAGCACGATTTCAAAGAACCTGAATCAATGAAGTATTACCTTCATAATATCCTCGAGTCATTTGCAAATGACTTGTCGGAACAGTCAAGTTTGTCAAGCCACAAATCTGACCCAACTTATCATTACTCATTAGAATGTAATTGCAATAGTTGTTCTCGGACGGCAAGATTGGTTAAATCACTCTTCGGGACTTGTGGCATATTGGAGATATAACTGTAAGGAAGGAAAACATTAGGCTTGGACTCAGTCTTCCGAGCCGGGACGAAAGAACAGAGTTGATTTGGATATCCCAACTTGCAAGGGCTAGGAGACATCAATCACAGTGGGCCATAAAACATCCTTGTCGTCAATTCTTGATTTTTTGGAGGCTTTGGGGAGATATCCGCAGGAGACACTCCTGACTGTTCAACAGTCACTCAGATTCGACCATCTATTTGGTACTAAAATTGACTTCGGACCCCATCGCCGGCGTAGTGCGAGAGCTATCCAGCTGATTACCAGGGTGGTCCAGAACAAAGTGAAGTTAAGAGTTAACCAGGGTGGAGTTAAGTTGCTTCTTGGCCATCTTCGGTCACTCGGGAATTATTAGAGCTTCGTGTATTGTCAACCTCGTGCTGCATATAGTCAATACGACTCGATACATCGTGGGTCACGTTGCGACTATTATGCTTCATTTTATATCAACCTCACGCCAAGGGACCCAACCCCATCTTCCACCGCACTGTCCTATCTCTCTTTTTACTCGATGTCCCTTCCGGCTTAGCCTCGTTATGAATCTTTTATTCAAGTCCTGTACACCTAGTAAAATAGAAATTAAAAGGAAATTGCTGAAAAAAACCCGAAAGCATCATGTTAATGTGTGCACAACCATATATAATTATATATTTGGCCTCAAATATGTACGGATTGTCTCGCGAGTAACGGCAACGAAAAAAATTCTAAATAAAGTAGTATATTGATTGGGTTGATTATTGCACAGATAATCCAAATTTTTTTAATAACCTGATATAATCAAATAGTCATTACGCTCGTGTAAATATTATAGTGCCGCAATAGATATTGTTTTGCTATTGACTGTGAACCTAATAAAAAAATCCTAGTTAAAAAAGGTGTACCGGCCGTGATTTTCAATTTCTATACGGTAAATAGACAAAATAGGAAACAATAATAAGAATATTGATTGACGGAAGAAATCGAAAATGCCCTCGTACCCCTATGTGAAATATCTGTATGCACCATTGCAGTGGATGAAGAGGTTGTCTAGTTCTTCCTCTTTGTTTCTTTGTGCAAAACAATCTACAGCAGCTCATCTCCTTCTTCTTCACTCTTATTAGATCTAGATGGGCCTAAGCGAAGGACAATGCTACAATGCCGAGTGCAAAACATATTTCGAGTTGAGAAAGAGATAGAGAGAAAGAGACGCTTTTCGTATGTATTTTTTCTTGAAAATATTGAGATATATGGAGTTTCGGAATGTCAAGAGACCATGTTTCGTGGAAATAATTTATTATTGATTCCAGAGAATCCCAGTAAGAGTTGGATTTTCTTGTTCAGCGGAAAGGCACAACCAAAGAGTTAAAGCATTTAAATGATTGATTGAAAATTATTGCACTCTGAGTGAAGAATTTTTAGAAGTCGAGGTGCTTAAGTGAACATTTTTTTTAGAAGTCATTACAATCAATTGCTCGAAAAAAATTTATGATAGTCAAATAAGAGTCATACAAATGTTATGTCATTTGTCGCATCCTTATCCTGACTAACTTCTATAAGAAATGGCATAAGAGTTGGAAAGCGTTTGAATCAAGATATGCTCTTCAATGGCCAACTATATTCAATGGCCAACCACACTAGTTGAAGCTAGCAGATAACTACTTAAAAGATAATATCAACGAGAGTCACCTTACTACTGCCACCGATCCCGTATATTACAACAAAACGTGCTCCCTCATATTCGGCATCTAATAGTTTCACTATGCCATCTTCTTGATCATTCAATTCGACCACTTGATCGGTAATGAACCTATGTTTGACCTTTCATCTTAACCTAAAGCTCTCGAACGATCAATTTGATGATTTCCCCCCTGCTAGTCGAGAAGAATTGCCAAAACAAGTCAAATGAAGAACTAAAAAATAACAGTTTAACACGACTTTCACGAAAATATAGTATTTGAACTTGAATTTAACTGTGGAAAGTCAACGTGCAACAATATCTCCTGTACACGTTGTGCACTGCAATTTTCCACAATGCTTCGAATATTGGGGTGGGGTATATCAAGCTCTACCACTACAAAAAAAAAAAAAAGAAAGTTGGTTTTAGCGACGAATTTTGCCACGAAAAATTTGGCAAAATTCGCCGCTAAATGAATTTGTAACGAAATTAGCGACGGAAAAAAATTCGTCGCTAATAGGTGGTCGCAAAATTTTGCGACGGAAGATTTCAATTTTTGTCGCTAAATTGCGACGAAAAAAAATTCGTCGCTAATTTTTCATTGCAAAATTCATCGCTAATTTTTCGTCGCAAAATTCGTCACAAAATTTATCGTTAATTTTTTGTAGCAAAATTCGTTGCTAATTTGCCACGAAATTTTTTTTTGTCAGTAATTTGCG
This sequence comes from Syzygium aqueum, assembly GCA_031216185.1. Classification (NCBI taxonomy): domain Eukaryota; kingdom Viridiplantae; phylum Streptophyta; class Magnoliopsida; order Myrtales; family Myrtaceae; genus Syzygium; species Syzygium aqueum. The sequence continues at coordinate 24,912,763 of CM062231.1, forward strand.
ATAAACTGATTCGTGATAAAATTCATTGTTAATTTGCCACGAAAATTTTTTACTTTTGCCACGAACATTGTTCCGGAACGAATTTAGCGATGAATTTTTATTAATTCATCGCAAATTAGAGACAAACTATAAAAATAATTGCGAATGTGCGGCAAAAATTTATTACAGGTTGGCCTCCTACTAAAGCCAGAGATTAATGGGTTACTACTAGGCCCAATGCATGCTATGTTCATTTACCTGTGGCTGGGCCCGTGACGTCCACTGAAAATTTCCTGACGATGGATAGCTGCCTCATCAAGAAAATGTAATCATTTTTTTTATTATGTTTTCGTTGTACAATTAACTGATCATTTTATTTTAATAAGTGCATTGAAAGTTTTAAAACTTGTTAACGAAAATGCAATTGAGTCCCAAAACTTTCAAAATGTACAATCATATCCTAAAACATGTCACAAAAGTGCAATCGAGCTTACAAATTTCAAAAAATGCAATCAATTCTCAAAACTTGTCACGAAAGTGCAATTAAGTTATAAAATTTTCAAAAAGCGCAATCTTGATAGAACCAATTTGACAAAATTTAAGAATTAATTGTACTTTTTGAAAATTTTAGGACTCGATTGGACTTTCGGAATAAATTTTAAAATTTAATTGCACTTTTGTGACAAGTTTTAGAACTTTCAATGCACATATCCCTTTCTCTCTCTTTTTTTTTATCTAGTATTATCCTATGTCCATGTTACAAGTCACTGTGTTTGCTATGTACTGTCTGCAGATTGTGAAACTTGAGTAGAGCTATCAAAATGAGTCTTGGATTCATATTTTAACTCATATTTAACAACTAGATCATATGTGAGCTGATTAAAATTTAATATAAGAGTTTAAATGGGTCCGAGGAAGCAAAGCCCAACTAATTATGGGTTTTGACGGGTCAGAAAGAAACCTGCTTTCAAACTCATTTGATTTACTAGCAAAAGACAAAGGTCCAACACTTAGTCATCAACCCACGCCTCACCCAAAACAGATTGTATGCCTCCTTATCACCGTGGTGCACTGCCACCAGCGTCATTAAATTTACATTGAATTAAAAATAGGTCTATATAGGTTGGACCAATTTCAAGCTATCCAAATCCGACCTAATCCGCCCATTTGACGGCTCTACTCATGAGTAGTGGAGAGTGGCGGTTAACAGCAAGTTCCATTTTTAAGTGCTAAATGATGAATAGCGCATGAATTTAATTAAAAATTAATTCGAGTTATTATCAATGTTAGGAGGTAATTAGTTCATCCTCTCCATCGCCAGTGATAGAGAGACAGAGCGCTTCCGCCTTCTGCCGCCTCCTCCTCCTCCTCCTCGTCCTCCGTCGTCCTCTCCAATTCCAAGTGCCGCCCTCTTCCTCTCTCTCTCTCTCTCTCGCTGCACCCTTTCTGCGCGATTTCTTCCTCGCGTGCTCACCGCGTTTCTCTTTCGTTGTTCGCAGGCATGGCGGTCGCAGCTGCTCCCATGGAGATCCAGCCCGTCTCCGACGTGAAGCTTTTCAACCGGTGGTCCTTCGATGACGTTCAGGTTCGTCGATTGCTCCCCTTGCAAATCGCGCGTTTCGGACGGCCTTTGCGCGTGTTCTGTTTTTCGGTTGCCTCGGTTCATGTGATGCATCTGCCTGCTGTTAGATTCTGGCAGAAAAAAGCTTGTCAGTAGTGAGCTAGAGCGGTATTTTGGTTCGGCGGTGTTTTGATCTTAGAAAATTTTTAATTGGTCGTAGTGGGTATGTAAAAAAGTCCTTAACTTGGGGGAGGAGTTTGAATGGCTGCGTTGCCGAACCAAAAGTGGCTACTTTGCATTTTGCAATTACATTTAATTATTTATGTTGGGGGTTAATTTACCCCTCAACATAAAGAACTAAAAAAAAAAAAGAATAGTCAAAGCACCACAACGTGTCATGTTATTAGAAATTTAGAAGTTAAAATTTGAGGATGAAAAAAATTTCAAGGCGCCTCCTATACTTGGACCCTCCATTCAAAATGAGGTTTTCTAAGCCCATTGACATGTATGTGATGACTTTTATATTTTTTTCGATCTATAGATATGTGAATTGTAAAATCTTTTAAAAATTGGAATATGAAAAACCCAACTGCTTGTCCCCCAGGGGGATTAAGGATGGGCATTATGGAATAATTGACTACAACTTACGATGCATCGGCACCGTTCGAGGACGAACCATTCTCAACCTAATGACCGGCTAAAAGCTACTCAAGTCCAATTGATGTTAACTGAGACTAATTGACTACCACTTGAAATTGAGCGACAGTGACCCAAGACTATTCGCGATGACAATTTGCACTGAAATGATAGCAAAATATGGGAAGAAGGACATTAAAAATGTCAAAAGTTGTGTGTGGTGCTTATTTTAGTACCAAAAGTTTCCGTTAAATCACTTAAGTGCCAAATCGAAGAAAAAATGATCATTTAAATGTCAAAGGCGAAATATTTCGCCAAATTGATTACGTGGCTTTTTTTTATTAGAAAAAACATGACGTGGCATATTTTTTAAAAACCAAGTGCACATGGAGTACAAAAACGATGTCTGATTTTAGCCTACGTGGCTCTTCAAAAGAAACGACGTCGCTTAGTCTCTGTCCAAAACGACGTCGACCAAAACAAACTAAAATTGGGGCTTTAAGTTCCTGTTCCTGCACAACTCTACCAACTCCTCGCTCGCTCGTCCGCTGTCGCTCACCAGCACCATCACTCACTTAGGTTTGTCATCTTCCCTCCCTTACTAAATTGACCGGAAAAATTAGGGCTTAGAGGGAGAGGAAAAGGGTTCTTGGTAACATCGTGGGGACGACGATAGTAGAGCTCACAAGATTGAGTTGGTAATTTTGGGGGCAAACCGAAATAAGGGAGTGAATTTGGGTTCAATGGCCGGTTAGGGTTTGAAATTGGGAGGTTTTCTTTCAATTTAGGGATTTAGGATTCTTATTTGGGGAAAGGTACTATACGGCATCATTTAGGGTTTAGATGCTGATTGAACTCTCCAGCGAGGCAAGTTGGCTTAAGAAACTAATAATAAAAGGTCACGTCGAATTTTTTACCAAACAGATCGGATTTGGTAGTGAGATGAGTGTGAAGTGGCTAGCAAGGATCACCTAGAGGGGGGTGAATAGGTGATCTTAAACAATTTTAACAAATTTAAGCGGAAATGATAGAACACAGTTTGAGTCTGAATAATATTCAGATTCTATAAAGACGGTGCTCTCGAACGTGCAGTGTGTAAAGTAAAAGTTAAGGGATAGAAAAACTGCACACAAAAGTTACAGTGGTTCGGCTTATAGTAAGCCTACGTCCACTCTCCCACGCTGATAGCCTACCGGCTGGATTTCACTATGTAATCAAGAGGTATTACAGATTTAGAGTGATAACACTCTTATGTATGGTAGGACTCTCTATCTCACACAAACACTCTTACAAAATATCCCTCAAGATTTTAAAGTTTGGCTCAAGAAAGAAAAGAGAATCGGAGTAAGCTCAGGCTTTGGATTTGATGATTCTTGAGTCTGTACATCTTCTGCTGCTTGTTGATCTCCGTAAATACTCCTCCACTTTCAAACTAGCCGTTGGACAGTCTTCAGAGGATCATCTTCACCTTGGACAAATTTGTATAGTAAGGATTAAGTAGCCGTTGAATGACAGATTCTAAATTCCGTTGATTCTGGCCGCCCATACAATCAGAATCTTGGTTTCCATAAGTAGAGATTAATCCGTTGTAATAATATTTTGATTGTCAATCAATTTGACTTTGATTGAGTCAATCAAAACCTTCCTTTTGTAAAATCCATGCCAGATTACTAGCTATTGTGTCGAGTTCTGTTTCTGCAAACTTTAGAGTCTGCTTCTGCGTTTGAAAAATTTCAGCGTCTGCATCTGCAAAACTTCTGTGTCTGAAAAATTTCAACGTCTGCGTCTGCAAAACTTCTGTGTCTGAAAAACTTCAGCGTCTGAAAAATTTCAACGTCTGCGTCTGCAAAACTTCTATGTCTAAAAAACTTCAACGTTTGAAAAATTTCAACGTCTGCATCTGCAAAACTTCTGCGTCTGAAAAATTTCAGCGTCTGCATAGGTCTTCAGAAATCCTGAAAGGTAGAGTCTGAACTTTTTCATTTGAGTCTGAACTTTTCGTTCTGAAAAATTTCTCGTTCTGAAAAAAAATTTCTCGCTCTGAAAAACTTGCAAAATCTGATATCTCCTTCTGAACTTCCAGACTATAATAACCTGGAAAGAACTTCATGTCAGAATTACAAATTACATATGGAAAGTTTTGTCAACTTCAAAAACATTAGGGTTTTCCTCAACATAGTGTTTTTCAAAAAATTTGTCGCTTAAAGTAATCCGAAGAAAACTTTTGGCGCCGTATACAACTTTTGACACTTTTAGTATTCTTCTCCCGCAAAATATGAGTTTGGATTAGTTGTCGAGATGTGATTTAATCCAGTTAACCCATTAAAAAAGAAAATTTCGAATGACATCTTGAACTATAGGATACAAACATATGGGGCCATTTTGGTAAATCGGACTTGTTTCCAGGAAACAAACCAACCTTTTTTTTAATCAAAGAGAAAATTTGAAGGGCCTTTTTGCAATTTTTCTTTGAAAAGACACAACTTGGATAATTTTCACACGTGTATATTTTAAATTTCCCATTCGAAGACTCTAGCTTCTTTCTGTCGACTTCTGTTTCGTCCACCACCATGTGACAAGTTTTCTTTCGACAGGTGACGAATTTTAAATGTGGAAACTATAAATACTAAAATGATTATTTAAATTTGCTTAATGATATATTGGAATGTGCATTTTTTTAGGAATGGAAAATTGATACAAACAATCCTTAAACTTTAACCAAATGTGCAATGTATCCGTAAACTTTTAATTTATTCAATATGGCTCCTAAATTATAGCCCAATGTTCAATGTGGTTACTGAACTTTCAATTTATTTAATGTGGTCCATGGACTTTTAGGGACTACAATGAACACATTAAAAATTCAGAGATCATATTACACATTAAGTTAAAGTGTAAGGATCACATTGAAAAAATTAAAAGTTTTTGGACCATATTATATATTGTATCAAAGTTCATGGACCATTGTATCATTACTCTTTAGGCAAAGAAAAGGCTTTGGTTCTTGACATAAACATGAAAACAGAAGCACGAGAGAGGATCCCTGGATTCCCAACAACTTTCTCATTTCCAATAATATGCGATGGTATTTTTTTTAAAAAGAGAGTTGGTGGTTTGGAATTCGTAATATTTCCATAATCTAACTTCAAGATAATAGGGAATTTACACGTTACTTACTTCTGTTGATGTAATTTTCTTGGTAAAGAAAATACTATTCGAGTAACTCAAGTAATCATGGTTGTATACGCTATGATGCAATCCACGAATGCCCCAAATAACAGAGACTGCAACGTGTTTTGTGACCAGAGTGAAACGCTAGCGATTGATGCACAAGATTCAACAAATGTATGTTGCGATTTTTTTTACTCGATTAGGATGATATTTGGAATTGTTTTCCGCTATCTGAAAATCATCATTTTATGATGTTTGCGCGCAAAGGATGCATGGTCATTGGTTCTTTTGATAGTTTTTGTAGTTGTAAGCTCTGATATTTTTTTCACACAAGTGAATACTATAACATGAGGATAAAAAAAATATGTACCTTCCGGAAAAGAAAGATCTCCATTTACATTTCTAACCAAAAAAAAAAAAATGACGTGTCTTTTAATTAGGATTTGAGTGGAAATTAATGATAATTGAGTTATGTAATTTGAAATCTTAATTATACTGTTGTATTTTTTCTTTTTCAATTGATTATTTGCCTGACCAACGATCTCTTGCTTTGGGGAGGAATGCACAGAGAGAAGTAATAGAAATTTCTTGATAAGTAAATTTTTTTATATTTAAAGAATTACATTTCTCTTGACAACTCAAATGAGCTGCCTTATGTTAGTAGACATTTCACACTTAATTTCACTCCTATTTATTGTTTTCGTTAATTTTTTTTATTAGTTAATTATCATATGCCTGGTGTTTTTTTTCCCACCTTGTAAGTTCTTTTCGATTTACTCTAAAATCACAAGTTATTTTTTATGTTCTCATCACTTTAATACGAGTATTTTTATTCAATAACGATGTAGCTTTAATTTAAAGTATCCCTTGCACATTTACATTATATGAATACATCTAAAATATTTGCTTTAATCAATGGATCTTCAATTAACACCAAAATATAATATTTTCAGATATTATAGGAATTTGTTTTCAGGCATGGCCTCCGACAGTAGGCCTGCTCATTGTTAGTGACCACTGATGAATCTCTCTCGACCCTGGATCCAATCCCTTGTCAATCGGGTGGCAAGTGGCGACCGGCTGCTAATGAAAGCAATGTCCTGGCTTCAATATTAGGTTCAACTTTGACACTCCTCAAGTTTGCCCCGTCCTATTATCTAACAACTCTCTCTTGCATCAGTTCAATTTTAGTACATGCCATTGGTGTCCGATGCTCAGTATCTTTCTGCAACACTGAGATTCACGAATGACACCATCACCCAGTTTCTTTAACGGATAAGAGATTTTGTCACGAATGTGTCTTCAAACCCTGTTATGGACATGCAATAACTACCACGCATTTTGATTGCAGACCTTGTCACCTAAGTTGAGATGTGCGCCGAGGGTAAAGTCCAAACATTATGTGCTGGCACTCTCACGATTTAGGGGTGAGCGGTTCCCGGTCCGGTCCGGTTCCGAGGTGGAACCGGGAACCGGACCGAGAGAACTGGTTCCCAATTTTGGGAACTGCGGACCGGACCGGTTGTTCTAGGACCGGGAACCGGACCGGACCGTTGGTCCGGTCCGGTTCCGGTCTTGTCCAATGGAACCGGTTACTTAGAGTTTTGGATTTTTTTTTTGGTCAAACACTTAAGGTTTGATTCATATTTTACTAATTTTTATCAATAAATTTATGTCAATGAAGTTTACTTAGAGTTTAATTCACATTTTACTATTTTTTATCAATGAATTTATGATAATAAAGTTTACTTAGAGTTTAGTTCACATTTTATTAATTTTTTAAAGAAAAAAATAACAAAAATATATATTAAATAGTCGGTCCGGTCCGGTCCGGTTCCCCCTTGGAACCGGGAACCGGACCGCCCGAAAACCAGTTCCTTTTTTAAGAACCGGGAACCGGACCAATAGTCCCGAGAACCGGACCAAACTCGTCGGTCCGGTCCTGTCCGATCCCGATTTGGGCGGTCCAAGTTGCTCACCCCTACCACGACTCTTTTTAACACTAGAAATCCGCATTGGGTATTGTGGAGCGTTGTCTGTAATGAAATCTTCTTATGCAATATGCATTGTCCATTTCATGCGCAATTGTAGTTGTTGTCATAAAAAAATGAAGCAAACGAATGGGTAAAACGGAGGAAAGAAGAAAAAACAAATCTAATGCCGGATTCGTGTGGTTCGATCGGTGTGTCCACTTATAAATCCAGCGACACCATAGAGATTGTAGCCAGGGGTGTCAATGGGTCGGGTCGGGTCGGGTTTTCATAATATCCAACCCGACCCGAAATAATGGACATGTATGCTTGGCCCGATCCAAAACAAGACCCGAACATAATATAGCCAAGTGATCAGGACGGGTCGGTCCGGGTTGGGTCAGGCCGGGTTCCGTGTTTCAAACTCAACCAAACGATTGTGTTCCCGCGCGTATGCCGACACTCCCTTCTGCTTCCTGAGTTTCTATCCTTCTGCTCCGCCCCCATCTCCTCCGTTGCAGCACGCCGAAGATGCCCCTTCTGGCGCGGCCTTGCCGGTGAAGCCTGAGGTAGAGGTGCCCGGATCTCCGACCCGAACTCGTCAGTTAAACAAATTGGGCCGCATCGTCCATACCCGCTCGAAACCAGGACACACCATAGAAGAATCCGCGATGCACAGCGAACAATCCCCCGCGACACAAAAGAAAACAGAGATCCGCGGAACGCTCGAAAACGCGCACCCAGAAAGACAAGGCACCGTCGATCGCGTCAACTCGCCAGGGGAGTAAAACCAAACCATGATGGATCCGGGCACCTCCACCTCCGCCGACGGCCCCTCCTCCTCCGCCGCCTCGTCGCGGTGGGCCGCCGCCGTCTCCTAGCGGTACCAGCACCTCCTGGACAAGTCCGTGCTGCAACTGTCGCGGCGGTGGATCGCGATGCTGGCGGTGGCGCGCGCGTACCTCGTCCAGGATCTACTTCTTGCAGGGATTCTACATCGTGACGTACGGGCTAGGCATCTACATGCTGAACCTGCTCATCGGCTTCCTCTCCCCTCAGGTAGACCCGGAGCTTGCCGACAGCTGCGGCGGCGGCGGCCCCGGCCAGTCCCTCCCCACCTGCGGCTCCGACGAGTTCAGGCCCTTCGTCCGCCGCCTCCCCAAGTTCAAGTGTTGGTAGGTTCGCGGTTGGGAGGTCCAGGACGCCGTCCCCGATGGCGACCTCCGGCTGTGCCGGCGAGCCGCTGTCTGGCCGAAAGACCTCGAACGGCAGGTTCTGGATCGAGAAGTGGGAGCCGGGGCCGACATCGATGAAGGACTTGAGGGCCATTGAAGCGCTGTCTCTGAAGCTTCGACGTAAGAAGGTGCCGTGTTATGTGCAGAGAGGCTTGGAGGGAGAGAGCAAAGGAAGGCGAAGTCATATAGCAGAGGAGGCGAGAAAGCAAGAGAGACGTGGAAGCGAGAACTAGGGTTTCCTTGTTTGGGTTTTTCTTGTTTGGGCTGGGCTTAGGTACCCGAACCCAATAAATTTAAAATAAGACCCAATTATTTTTCTTGTTACCCAAACAAATTAAGACCCAACCCGACCCAATATGAAAATTTCCTGTTTGGATCGGGTCGGGTCGGGTCGGATCGTGTTTGTGCGGGTTTTTTTGACACCCCTAATTGTAGCAACACTCGAGCACTCAAACGCATTTGGTATTTTTCAGGTCCAATTACATTTAATAACTGACACAATAAATTAAACAAATTCTAGCTAATCACAATGATGTAATGGCTAAATCATTCGGGTGTAATCACAACAAGAAAACCACTCTGAAATTTCTGGAGAAGAACTCTGTGTATTTTCTTCGGTCTCTTCTGGGTAGTCTCACAGTTCTGTCTCTTCATTCTTCCTCTTCGTGTTATGATAGAGGAAGCTCCAGGGGGGAAAGGAGAAAGGAGAAGAAGAAGACGAGGAGGAACGGCCATGGCCACGACCATTGAATGGTCAAAACCGCACTTCATCTTCCCTTTCTGTCTCTTCGCGATTGCCGTCTCTTTTTCTCACTGCCTTTACTTCTTTCTACTTCAAAAGTGGGGCTCCATCTCTCTCGTATCGCCGCCCTCCATCGCCATCGTAAAAGCAATTTGTGGAAGCCAAGCCCTTTTCCGCCAACTGACGAAGTCTTCGCGAGTCCTCTTCATTTAATGTAAAGAATGACCAGTGCCGCACGCCAGCATTGAATGGTCATCATCGCACTTCAACTTCCGTTTCTCTCTCTTCGTGATTGCCCACTCTTTTTCTCTCTGCCTTTGCTTCTTTCTACTTCAGACGGGGGGCTCCGTCTCTATGGCATCGCCCTCCATCGCCATCGTAAAAAGCAATTTGTGGAAGACAAGTCCTTTTCCGCCAACGAACGAAGTCTCCGCAGGTCCTCTTCATTCGCACGCCAGCTTTCCACTTGCACAACAAGCAAACAAAAGAAAGGAAAGCTCCACACATACCGAGAAAGGGACAGGCCTCAGAAAGGAGAAATAGACAGCTCTCTTTTCTTTTCTTTTCTTTTCCTCTGCAGACCATCAATAATTGGAGTTGGCCGACAATTCTTTTGCGAACTTTTCTTTACTTCAGTAACGCAGTGGATTGTTCGCACATTCTCATCCTGTCGGGTTTTATCTGGACTCAAAGTTGAAATATATTTTAGCAGTTATTACCTTTCATCGAATGTATTTTATTGAACACAGATATTTGGAACTGGAGAATTAATTCAAATCAGAGACATCACGAAGCAATTCGAAGTGTGATGCTTACCTTTTACTTCCTTTTTTTATGTTGTGGTATATGCAATTGGACTCTTATTTAATGTTGAACAGTAGCTACACAAATATCGACACCTAAAATCATTTAATATTTATTCCATTAATTTTTAATGTTCGGAAATTCTTTTTCCAATTTTCAAAATTGTGGATGAAAAACTGCGCATACTTCTAAACCAATCATTCTCATTCTTGTAGAAGGGCGAAATAGTGGGCATCTAATACAGGGATTAAGCAATGAAAAGGAGCTTGTTCTTCTCTGTGCACGTATTTATCTTATAAACCTGTCAAAATGAATTTTATGTCATATATGGGTTACCTCAATTTTGAAGAAATTATCTTAAATGAGTTTTAAAATTTAAAGCCTAAAATAAATGAGTATAAATGGATTAAGTTTAGATTCCATTTTCAACCCACTCGGGCTCACACTCTCTCTCTCTCTTTAGTCTTATAAAAATACATATATTTTTAAATTGAAATTATAATGTTTTTCTTTTTTCTCTTTTTCTTTTTTTTTCCTTCTTTCTTGGCCGATATGGCCAGTGACCTACCATAGGTAAGGGACGAGCTTGACAAAGCTCGAGCTCACCAACGTCTGGCGCTAGCAAGGCTCAAGCCTTGCCAATCTGGTCAGACTCGAGCTTGCTGACGTTTGGTGTTGGCGAGGCTTGAGCCTCCTTGATCTAGCAAGACTTGAGATCGCTAACCTCGGGCAAGCTTGAGCCTGGCCGATCGTCACCATGGCTGGCGACTAGCCGAAGAAGGAGTGCAAGGAGGAAAATCAAATTAGATTTTTCCTACCAAACGGAATAAAATATTTTCAAGTTCTCTTCAGGTTTCAGCCAAACCACGAAAAATATTGTCATTTTTTTTAAAAACGACTTGGAAAATATTTTTTAGAAATGTAACATTTCTCGCGAAACAAATGCAATCGCAATTTAAAAAAAAATTATCCACTAGATTTGCATTACATGAAAGTATTTTAGCAATATAATTTTTTTTTTAAATCGTAAAAAATAAGTTTTCATAGATTTGATCAAATATGAAAGTGTTTTTAGCAATACGGATTGAGTCGAAAAATTTAGATTATGAATAAGTAAACCATAAACAACTTAATGAATTAATTTGAACCGAATATTTATGATCTAATCCGAATCCAATTCGATTCACTCTTTTGATAGGTGTAGTATCTTAATAAGAAACGAAGAAGTAGAGATGAAAGAGAAAGGTAGCAGGATACAGGCCACTTTTACTTTATCTTACTGCAGACGAAGGTAATTCCAAATCCAATTGGAACGGCATCGAATTGCAAGCCACACACACATTATTGAAGGAGGGGGGCCACAAACGACAATAATGATGACTCTATACTCTCTCTCTCTCTTGCATTATAGAAGAGACGCACCGGGAAAAAAGATAGCGACTCCATTTTGTTATTTAGGAGTGGTCCCCTTGATGCTTATGCTTTTATTAGCTGAGCAGAGAGGGACGTGATGATTGCTGTGCCGTTGATTTAGCATAGAGGGTTTTCTCGTTATGATTACGTCCGAGTGATTCCGCCAGTTAAATCCTTACGGACCGAATTTATATAATTCCTAAGACTGTAGAAATTGTGATACGATGGGAAACACGTTTAGTACTTCCTGACACCCCCAATAATTGATCCAGTATTTAACTCCTCACAGATTTCTAGTAAAATCTCACTCTTGCGAATTATGCATTTTGCCTGTATAACCTGACAAAATCATGCTTCTTTGCCATCCTTCTCCTGATATTAGCTTAGTTTCCTACATACAGGCTAGGCTAAACCTTCTTGAAAACCAATAACAATTATCACAACCATGACTGAGGTCGTCTCTAGCATCGTCGGATCTCTTGCGGAGAAACTAGCTTCATTAGCGGTTGAAGAAATTCAACTGGTATGGGTTCTGGTATGGGGCATCAAGGATGATCGAAAGAAGCTCGAGAAAACTCTAAAGATGATCCAGGAGGTGCTTGCCGATGCTGAGCAGAAGCAAACAAAAGAGGCAGCAGTGAGGCATTGGCTGTCAGAGCTTAAAGACTTCTGCTATGATGCCGAGGACGTGGTAGACGAATTTGAAACGAGGGCTTTATGGAGGCGAGCGACGTCAACCGAGCACTCGACCCTCGAAAGGAAGGTACGCTACTTGTTCTCGTGGCCATCCAACTTCATTTTCCAGTTTAAGATGGCACATAAAATGAAAGAACTGAGAATGAGACTTGACGAGATCAATGAACAGAAAACTATGTTCAACTTGTCAAGCGATGTTCAAGACAAGACTATGGTTCCACTGAGGGAAACTCATTCTTTTGTGCCCCCTTCGAATGTGATTGGAAGAAACGAAGAAATGGAAATCATAATAGAGCTGTTGATGGGATCAGATGATGGTGGAGCTGGAACGATGGGAGTCGTTCCGATTCTTGGAATGGGAGGTACTGGAAAAACTACTCTTGCCAAATTGGTTTACAACGATGATAGGGTAAATAAACAATTTGATTGCAAAGCTTGGTTATCCATGCCAGTAGAATTCCAAGTTACGAAGATTATAACAGACATGATCAAGTCTCTTGGTCACAAAGAAAAATATGATAACCTCGAAATGCTGCAAAATTGCCTAAGAAGCATGGTGGAGAACAAAAGGTGTTTGTTCGTAATGGACGATGTGTGGGAAGTAACGACGGATAAATGGGAGCAACTGACAAATTTGTTAGGGGGCGTTTCCAAAGGGAGTAAAGTCATTGTGACTTCGCGAAATAAATCAATCGCCTTAATCATGGGCACTGTCCCCCCGTTTAATTTGGCCGTCCTTTCGATTGAGGATTCTTTGACTTTGTTTGTGAAGTACGCATTCAATCCGGGGCAAGAGAAGAATCACCCAGACCTAATGGTAATTGGTAAGGACATCGTGAGCAAGTGCAGGGGAAATCCTATGGCGGTGAAGGCTTTGGGAAGCTTGTTGCGTTCCAAAAACAACTGGAAGGAATGGGAACATGTAAGAGATAGTGAGATGTGGGAATTACAAACTGATATTTTACCTTCACTGAGAATAAGCTATGATCTAATGCCGTCTTACTTGAAACAATGTTTCGCTCGTTGCTCGATATTCCCAAAGAACCACGAGTTCCTCGACTTCGAACTGATCCAACTGTGGATCTCAAACGGGTTTATCCAATCCAGCAGAAATAATCTGGAGCTGGAAGAGATTGGACGGCAGTACTTGGAGGAGCTGCGGTCGAGATCGTTCTTCGATGTTGTCGACGACATATATATGTTCCAGACCTTCGAAATGCATGACCTCATTTACGAACTTGCCATTTCGGTGGCACAAACCGAATCATCCAACGTGAAAGTGTGGACGCAGGATGTCCCCCCGATGACTCGGCATATATCATTTCCCGACCCATCTGATGTACCAAAAGATGAACTAAGCGGCTGCTTGAGCAAACTGAGCCGTGTTCGTACCATCGTGTGCGAGGGGTTGGGATCATCTGACTCTGAGGAGTTCTTTATGGAGACATGCATTTCGCGGTTCAAGCACTTGCGAGTGCTGTGGCTAAATTACTCTAGCTTTGACTTGATGTCAAGTTCCATTGGCGGTCTAAAGCATTTGAGGTTTCTCAGTTTAAGCGACAACTGCAATATCAAGAAACTCCCCGAATCGGTCTGCGAGCTTCACAATCTGCAGTACTTAAATCTTCTCGGGTGCGAGGAACTCGAGGAACTGCCTGCAAACATCAAGAATATGTTCAGCCTCCGCGTTTTGATTATAACCACGAAACAGCAGCGTTTCCCGGAGAGGGGAATAGGATGCTTGACCTCTCTGCTGTTGCTATTCATTGACGATTGCGAGAATTTGGAGGCCTTATTCGATGATATCCAATCGCTCACGTCGCTCCGTAAGTTGTTCATTACAGGTTGTCCGAAGTTGGCCTCCTTACCGCAAGGCATCAAGAATCTGAAGGCATTGGAGGATCTCTGCATTGCTGACTGTGAGAGCTTGAGGCTGCCAGAAGGCGAAAGTAACGAACCGTGCTCCATGTCGAGGCTTCAATCCTTCATGATCGGGGAATTACCGGAAATAGTTTCTTTGCCCGGGTGGCTAGAAGGTTCTGCAAGCACACTGCAGAAGATAATAATTGACGATTGTCCCAAATTGAGTGTATTGCCCGAGTGGCTGCGAAATTGTTCTTCTCTGAGAACACTGGAGATTGAAGACTGTCCCGGATTGTCCTCTTTGCCAGATGGCGTTCGCCGCATTCCCACACTGACAAAGCTGCGGATATCTGATTGCGGGGAATTGAGCAGTTGCGGAGAAGAAGAAGAAGATGATCAAAATTGATTCATGGGCTTGAGCAAACTCTCTAGGAATCCTCTCTCACGCTTGGTTTTCCATATATATGTCGGGAAGCGAAGTCTTTTCTTTCCCTAAAAGAAAATGCACATTTTGATATTGTCCTTCATAAACCCTATTTATCATCTAGCGAAATCAAAATATTTCATTTCGATATTTACAGTTTCGACATTTAAAATTCATCACCCGTCGAAAGATTACTCCACACACGGTTGGCGTCGAAAGAGAAGTTCAACAAAAAAAAAAAAGGGAGGTTAAAGTCTTCGAACGGGAAATTTAAAGACACGTATGTGAAAATTATCCAAGCTGTCTTATAAGAACATATCTTTCAAGGCAATGTTTAGATATTGAAATATTTATTCGCAATTATCTTCTTCTTCAACATTGGTGCTCTTTTCAATTCCCCCACAATCAATTATCCGTAGCTCTCACGGAAATGGTTTTTTCTTTAGATTCCCAGGCATGGCGTGGCAGTTGACAATGCAAGTAAATCAAAGACAATATGAGGAACATGATCTCAAAACATCGAATTTTAATTCATGAACGTGTCGAAAAAAAGAGGGGGAAATTTCCCACAACTTTCTCATTCGGCATTTTTACACTTCCATGACTTGGTAAACATAAAAGACTAATCCGAATAACTTAAGTAATCACCATTACATACACTGTAATATAGTCCACGAATGCCCTGACTAACCGTCGAATTAATGAGTATTGTGATGAATGTGGAATACGAATAATGTACGCACCAAATTAAAAAAATTTCCAATTCTTGGGATGGAGATTGTCATTGTGTGAAGAAATGTATGATGCGACTTTCCTTTACTCAGTGAGATTACAATAAATATGTTCCTTTGGGAAAAGTAAGATCTCGGTTTGCATTTCTAGAAAAAAATCACGTGGTTATAAATGATAATTGAATTGTGTAATTTAGAGTCTTGGTTATAATGTTTTGGTTTTCCTTTTCCAATTGATTGTTTGCCTGACCAATGATCTCTCGCTTTAGGAAGCAAGGCATAGACGAGCGATGGAAATTTCTTGTTAAGTTAGATTTGTATAAAGTATTACATTTCTCTTCACAACACAAAGGAGCTGCCTTATGTTAGTAGACGTTTCACTTTTAATTTCACTCCAATTTATTGCTTTTGTTGACTTAATTTATCTAATTATTTCCCATGTGCCTGGTGCGTTTTTTTTTCCCACTTCGTAAGTTCTTTTCGATTTACTATAATATCACGGGTCATTTTTTTTTATATTTTCTTCATTTTAATACAAGTATTTGCATCAAATATCTACATCGCTTTAATTTCAAGTATTCCTTGAATAATTACATTAGATAAATACATCTAAAACATCTAGCTTTAATTGATAAGTTTTTCATATAATACAGAGTTATAATATTTTCAGATATTATGAGAATTGTCTTATTTCTCGTAAGTTTTCAGCTCGATTCGCGAGTTTACGTCTAGGTATATAGTAAATTAGAATAGAATTTCAAATAAAGTGGAAAATAAAATCACCAGGCATGAGAGAAATAATAAGTTAAGGAAATGAATAAATGGCAGTGAAATTAAACATCAAACAATTCAAAGGAAAGGTTGTTGTTTACATATACCCATCCAAGTTTATCTTTTCTCCGTGCATTGCTGCCCGAAGCCACAGATTAATGGGTTATTAGGCCCAAGGTATGATGCTATGTTCGCCAGTTTCATTAGATTGGGCTGGTAACGCTCACTCAAAATCTCCAAACAATAAATAGCTTTCTCATCGAGAAGAGGTAACTATTATTTTATGTTTTTTGTTGTGAGATTTTTTTTTTTGGGTTTGTTTGATCTCTAACTCTCATATCTCTCTTTGACTTTTGCTTTGCCTCCTGCAGAGCGTGGGAGTCGAATCTCGCACCTGTGATACTAGTGTCCTCACCTCCTAATCTCTTTACCAGCAGGACCGCATGCCTATTGGCTTGTTGTACAATTAACTAAGCGCATTTAGATAGTCGAGACTCAAGAGTAGTGGAGAGTGGCGGTTCATAATTGGTTCCATTTTTAAATGCCAAAGGATGAAATAGCCCATGAAATACCCGTGCCAAAGGAGGTAACTTAACTCGAGAGGTCGAAAGAGGAAGCTCTCCCCTTGAAGAATAGCATGCATGAATGAATACACTATAGAGATAGGATTTGATAGTATTATAAAAAAAATTGTCTTGTTTCTTGTAAGTTTCCAGTTCAATTCACGAGTTAACGTGTAGCTTTATAGTAAATTAGAATAGAATTTCAAATAAATTGAAAAATAATATCACAGGGCATTTGAGGAATAGTAAGTTAATAAAACCAATAAATGGGAGTGAAATTGTTGTTTGCAGATGCCCATCTAACTTATATGGGAATTTTATCTTTTTCGCCATGCATGGCTGGCCAAAGCCAGAGATTAATGGGTTGCTACTAGGCCCAATGCATGCTATGTTCATTTACCTGTGACTGACGTCCATTGAAAATTTCCTGACGATGGATAGCTGCCTCATCAAGAAAATGTAATCATTTTTTTTATTATATTTTCGTTGTACAATTAACTAATATTTTTTTTTAATAAGTGCACTGAAAATTTTAAAAGTTGTTAACGAAAATGCAATTGAGTCCCAAAACTTTCAAAAGGTATAATCATATCCTAAAACATGTCACAAAAGTGCAATCGGGCCTACAAATTTAAAAAAATGCAATCAATTTCCAAAACTTGTCATGAAAGTGCAATTGAATTATAAAAATTTCAAAAAGTGCAATCTTGATGGAACCAATTTCACAAAATTTAAAAATTAATTGTACTTTTTGAAAGTTTCAGGACTCAATTGGACTTTCGGAATGAGTTTTAAGATTTAATTGTACTTTTGTGATAAGTTTTAGAACTTTCAATGCACATATCCCTTTATGTCTTTTTTTATTATCTAGTATTATCCTATGTCCATGTTACAAGTCACTGTGTTTGCTATGTACTGTCGGTAGATTGTGAAACTTGAGTAGAGCTATCAAAATGAGTCTTGGATTCATATTTTAACTCATATTTAACAACTAGATCATATGTGAGTTGATTAAAATTTAATATACGAGTTTAAATGGGTCCAAGGAAGCAAAGCCTGACTAATTATGGGTTTTGACGGGTCAAAAAAAAACCTGCTTTCAAACTCATTTGATTTACTAGCAAAAGACAAAAGGTCCAACACTTAGTCATCAACCCACGCCTCACCCAAAACAAATTGTACGCCTCCTTATCACCGTGGTGTGCTACCACCAGCGTCATTAAATTTACATTGAATTAAAAATAGGTCAATATAGGTCGGATCAATTTCAAGCGATCCAAATCTGACCTGATCCGCCCATTTGACGGCTCTACTCATGAGTAGTGGGGAGTGGCGGTTAACGGCAAGTTCCATTTTTAAGTGCTAAACAATGAAATAGCCCATGGATTTAATTGAAAATTAATTCGAGTTATTATCAATATTAGGAGGTAATTTTATTCGAGAGGTTGAAAGAGGAAGCTCTCCCTTAAAAGAATAGCATGGACAAATAAATACGCTATAGAGATAAGATTTGATATTTTCTTTTCACTTATTATATCCGGAGGATCTTACTAGCTTCATTCTATATGTAATGGATAAAAGAAATCTAAGTATTAAATTAAAATACGAAAAAAAAGAAACCTTCAAAAGGATGAACTGGGCCCTGATGGGCCGGGAAAGCCCATTTTCCAATGAAAGGCCCATTTCATCTCCCCGCCACCAAAGGACAGCTCTGGTTAAAACCCTAACCATACCAGGCGCTCTATAAAAGCCAAAACTAGGGTTTCGTTTCCCCAATCTCCAGCAAGAGAGACCGAGCGCTTCCGGCTTCTGCCGCCTCCTCCTCGTCCTCGTCCTCCGTCGTCCTCTACAATTCCAAGTGCCGCCCTCTTCCTCTCTCTCTCTCTCGCTGTACCCGTCCTGCGAGATTTCTTCCTCGCGTGCTTACCGCGTTTCTCTTTCGTTGTTCGCAGGCATGGCGGTCGCAGCTGCTCCCGTGGAGATCCAGCCCGTCTCCGACGTGAAGCTTTTCAACCGGTGGTCCTTCGATGACGTTCAGGTTCGTCCATTGCTCCCCTTGAAAATCGCGCGTTTCGGACGGCCTTTGCGCGTGTTCTGTTTTTCGGTTGCCTCGGTTCATGTGATGCATCTGCCTGCTGTTAGATTCTGGCAGAAAAAAGCTTGTCAGTAGTGAGGGAGAGCAGTATTTGGTTCGGCGGTGTTTTGATCTGAGAAAAGTTCTAATTGGTCGTAGTGGGTATGTAAAAAAGTCCTTAAACTTGGGGGTTGAGTTTGAATGGCTGCGTTACTGAAACTTCTAGGGTCTAATAACATCGCTTTCCTGATTGTGATCTCTTTGTTGATATTGTATGGGGTCGGTGTTGTCCACTATTGTCGGCCTTAACTTGAATTGCTTAGCGAAATGTATTTTGTAAGTTAGTCTGGGTACATTTGAAGCTGAAGTTGATACATTTTAAAGCGTTAGCCCTGGTTTCTCTCGAAGTGGTGGAGCGGTGATGGTGATTGACATCTTTCTAAGTCTGAGATAGTTCTTTCCTTTGAAAAGTTTGGTCTAGACGCTCAGTGTCTGAGCAACTCTTTCACATAGGTCTGATTCATATTCGGTCTGATTTTATTTTGGCTTATGGAATTTTCATGTCTCTTCATCTTGCTGATTTGTAGAATTCTTGTTTTGTGTGGTTTGGCATAAATTTGTTAGATCTTGTGTTTCTAAATCTAGTGGGATCAGATCATTTGTATTTATTTTTTAATCACTGACGAGAACTATCGAGGAATCTGTATGTTAAGCATCTCTCCAAAATGGGGAAGCATACCCATTAAGATTTGGTTTTTCGATTTTAGTTTTATTCCGACAATTCCTTTTGTTGCTTTTAGGTGAATGATCTTTCATTGAACGATTACATCGCTGTCCAACCGGCCAAGCATGCTACATATGTTCCCCACACTGCTGGTAGGTACTCAGTCAAGCGTTTCAGGAAAGCTCAATGTCCAATTGTGGAGAGGCTCACTAACTCCCTGATGATGCATGGGAGAAACAACGGGAAGAAATTGTTGGCTGTCAGAATTGTGAAACATGCTATGGAAATCATCCACCTTCTCACCGATCAAAACCCAATCCAAGTCATTGTGGACGCTGTTATCAACAGGTGCGTATCAAGGAATATCTATTGCTTACACATGGTTGTTAAGAGCGTTCACCCACTCATAGTTGGTGTAGTTGGAAAGGCTTAATATTAATGAGTAAAAGTATCTTAGAAATTGATTATCGTATTTTATCTTAGTTCATTTATATAATATGTGATATCTAATTGCAGTGGTCCTCGGGAAGATGCTACTCGTATTGGGTCAGCTGGTGTTGTGAGGCGTCAGGCTGTGGATATTTCCCCCTTGCGACGTGTGAATCAGGCAATCTATCTGCTGACCACTGGTGCTAGGGAGTCAGCTTTCAGGAACATCAAGACAATTGCCGAGTGTCTGGCTGATGAACTTATTAATGCTGCTAAGGGTTCATCCAACAGGTAACTGATGCCATTTTTTTGTCTTCCTCACAATGGCTAACCTTTATGCTGCACAACTTCCTACTTATAATTTGTTCATATGCACTGATGCTTATAATTTGTTCTGCAGCTATGCCATCAAGAAGAAGGATGAGATAGAGAGAGTTGCCAAGGCCAACCGTTGAGTTGAACTGCAAAGTCTCAAAGTGCGAGAGTTTCACAGTAGCTTTTGTTTTTATTATGTTTGTCTTTTTGGAATGATGTCACTGGATATGCCTTTGCTTATGAAAATTTTGGATTGAATTTCTCCATGTTATGAAGATTAAAGAGGGATGGTGATACTTTATGTTGTTAGGTTCATTTATTTATGTCATCCTATCAGCGTTGGTGTTTTCTATCTTATCGCATCGCACTTTGTTTCCTTGCATGCTTTCGCATCTTGATCGGTTGCGCTAATTTTCGAAATGCATGCCAAGTTTTCGGCTTCGTTGGCATCTCATATTCTCTCTCTCTCTGTGGGTAGCAACAAGCACTGGTAATTTTCTTTTTCACTTTGAAGTTGGTTCAAGCTGGTTGTGGATCCACTTGACTACACTCGTGTGCCATCTAGACACGAAGTGTTCCCGACAGACTCTGTCGTTCCAGGAAGTTTGTAGTCTTACTGATTAGTTAGCATGTCAATCCTTCCAGGGTTAGCTGTCCAACTTATCCTAAGAATGAAACGAGAGTATAGGAGTGAACCTTCAAACTTCAAAAGATGGTTGCGGACTGCGGACCATTATCTTCGTTTTTCTCTGGTGTTGGAACCTGGAACCCATCTATCCGGATGTAATTGAAAATGGCTTTGCGAAAGTGCTCACTTTAGGTCACGGAACCGTAAATATGCACGACCTACTCTGGAGAAGGTATGGTTCGCCCTGCCCTATTTCGTCTCCAATTCCAGGAGTTCCTAAGGGCATCTGGGAGAGAATGCATGGGGTGGATTGCAATCGGAACTCGAGCTTTGAACGGAAGGTAACGCGCATTGCACGATCCTGCATTGCACGATCCTTTTGATTGATTACGTTGATGATATTTGATCAATTCTTTTCCACTTTATGTTACGCAACATTACTTCGGTAAAAGAATTTATGATATTTTTGCATCACAATAAAATGAAGATAAATTTGAAAAATAGAGAGAAGAAAATAAGGCTGCCCTCAAGGACAATCGGTTCCGAGTGAATCGGTTCTTGGTTCCATAAACTGGTTTGTTCCAGGTTCCAAAATGGGAACCGACCCAATTGATTAAGAAAACCAATTTGGTTTTGAAGTCAATCCGAGAACGTCGGGTATTGTGTCTAGGTTTCTTCTATTTGTAAGTTGGTTTAGTTTATTATGATTTAGGGGAATGTTTGGTGGTTTGACCGCTTTCTTCCCCAACGCATTGCCATCGTCATCTTTTACTACTTGATGAAAGTTTCATGTACGCATTAAAGCCCAAAAATGGCACGTAAGTTTGCGAATATCCAGCAGTGTCGGTGGAAAAACCTGGAAACTGTGCAGGTTTCTCTTAAATCAGTTGATAAATGGTGAAGGACTATGCACAAGTGACTGCTCTTGAAAGACCTGAAAAGAAAGTAAAAAGAAGAGAGAAAACCTTTGGGGATTTTTGAAACTTCGAATCAATCTCGCAAAAAGAAAAGTACAAGATGACGGTGAGCGCGGTACAGCTGGGGCGGTGGACGGCAACAAGCTGGCGACACCATGGCGGCGGCTGCGTGAGCAAACCGGAAGTTGAGAGGCTAAGAGTGACCGAGGCGGGTGGGTCTAAGAGAGAGGGAAAGAGGTGCACATATGGTAGTAAGCCGAGCGATTACATCGGTTCGGTCCGGTTCAGCAGAAGGAATTGCGAACCAGACAAATTATTACCGGTTCTAGATTGCGGAACCCGTTCCGGTTCCGCCCGGAACGGTTCTCGGGTCGGATCGGGGCCGGTGCTCAACACTAATGCTTTGAGAACGGAGAGAAAAGTTTTCCCGGAGCCCCTGAAAACGGAAAACTTGAACCTTTCCTCTCAGTCTCTCCCGCTTGCTCGCGATGAAGCTGCTGCGAACCAGCGGCGGCGCACTGAGCAGCGACTCGGCTCGTGGAATCGCGAGCAATGCGGCGATCGTCTTCTCTCCTCAGCACTCGCCGTCGCCGTCGCCGCCGCTCTCGCCGGCCGAAGCGGCTCGAAGGGGCAGCAAGAAACCCGCGGACGGTCCCATGACGGAGCTGCTCCGCAGGATCTCCCCTCTCGGCGACCCGAAGCTCTCGATCGCCCCGGTGCTCGACCGGTGGGTCGCGGAGGGCAACCCCGTCGAGCGGCGGCCTTTCCTCCGCCTCATCAAGCGAATGAGGTCCTACCGTCGCCACAGCCACGCGCTCGAGGTATTTCCGATATCCGTGCGTGTACTTGCGAGGGTGCGCGGGGGCGCGCTAGATGCTGAGAAGGAACCTAGGTAGTCGCGGGATCGAATTTGATCTTCCGAGTGATCGATTGGATTCGGCTTAGTTCAGAACTGCAAGTTTACTGCGTCATTTATATAGACGGGATTGGTTGAGCCGTTGAGCTACTGTGTTTGGATTCGATTATTATATGGTTATTGCTTTGCTGCGAGATAATGAGATGCTGGATGTCAAGATTATGCAAAATGCAAGTATGTATCTTTGGTTTGAAGGGACCTCCCTTTCGAAGCCTCATCTATCTATGCTCTTTGGAGAGGAGGATTCTGGATTGTGGCTATACATGAACCACAGTCCAAGGCAGAAGATTTAGCAAAGCAGATTTTAAAAATTCCGTAACACTTTGTCAAATGGTTTTGAGGTTAAACCAGACGTCGTTATGGCCGCAACTGCAGCCACATCACAACCTTATAAAAGCACGGCACAAAATTCACAGCCCGTAATGCAAGCTGTGTTTTTGGGACACATGGGAAACGGGGTGCTAATGCTGGGTTTGCACAAGATTTCTAGGAAGAGTGATGTCCCTTCATGACTTCTGGAAATCTTTAATGGACTGAATGCATCTTCTTCCACAAAATACTATTCCCCTTTTCTTTTTGTGTGTTGGAGAAACAGTTATTGTTCCACTGTTTTTTCCTGAAAGTGTGGAGCAACCTGTTCTTTGAAGGAGCCGTTGTTCTTTATGTGACTGCATAATTAGTACTATAATGTGCAACTGATTCTGAAGCTGTGCCATTTAATTACTTGTGTCTGCATCAAGTAGAAGAAAAATCTTTCCCATGACCAACAGACATGTCAGCTTTTTGGACATTCCTTGTGTGTTTCTTTGCTTTCTGTTATCCTTCCTAGCTATAAGTGGTCAATGGCAAAGCCACCAATAGAGAATGTGATCAGCTAACCGATAAGATTTACCTTTGTACACTTTTGAAGGGTCGTATGGATTGGGTGGAAGGAAAAAATTTTCATTTTCAGAAAAAGTTGGAAAAATGAGAAAAAATGGGTTTGCAATTCAAAGACTAACTGGTAGAGCTGCTCTGGCATTTTTTGTTGTTCTTGATTTATTAGTCATGAAATGATGTTGGGGATTTATTTGCATGCAAGCCAAAATGCATGAACTGAAATGATGGGAGTGAACTAAGTTGCACGTGCTGAGTGCGCCGCTGCCACACACACACACACACAAGCGCGCATTTTATCGTAAATATGAAACTTTGTTTTCTTGTACTCCTAACTGTTAGCTCACTACAATTCAAGCATTATTTTGCATATAAATGGTTACGGCTGAGATGAAGCAATGCACCATGAGATGTCATTTTCATGCTTCCCGCCATCACCGTTCCAGGGCTTGCTTTGTCCTTATAAATGAGACATGCTAAGCTCGCTTACCATTCTTTATAATCAGTCTCTACCAACCATGTTATAAATTGAAGACGAGTTTCAAAAATTGAGATGTGTGGATAGCACAATATCTGACATCGTAATGAAAGGCTGCTGGGGATGAGGCAACTGTTCCTGTCATGCTACTGTTAACATACATTACATAGCCAGTCACTGTGCTATGAACCATCGAATATAGTACCTTTCGTATGGTTTTAGTATAGGCTTCATTTTCCTTAAATAACAATGCCTACGTAATGATATTTTTTGAAATTTAGTGGTTGGAGAGTTGATGCTTCCATCTATATCATCTCATAATTCATAAATTCATATCTCATTATATTAGTATAAATCCTCATTATCTTTTGTAGATATCGATGTGGATGTCTGATAAAAGGTATATTGCGATTACTACTGCGGATGCTGCTGTTCGGCTCAATCTGATCTCAAAAGTCCATGGGATAGAACAAGCAGAGATATATTTTGATAACCTTCCCAGACGGCTTAAAGTCGAAAAGGTCTATATTGCTCTTCTTAATTGCTATGCTAAGGTAAAACTTCCGAAGAAAGCAGAGGCTCTGTTGGAGAAAATGAGGCATCTGGGATTCTCAAGGTCTGTCCTTTGCTTCACTAATTTGCTTAATCTTTACTATCGGACTGGAGACTATGATAAAGTAGATGCTCTGATTAATGAGATGGAAGAAGAAAAGATTCATCTGAATAGATATATCTACAGTATCTGGCTGAGTGCCAGTACAGCTGCTTCTGACACTGAGAAATTCGAGATGATTCTAACACGGATGAAAATGGATGCTAATTTTGTTTGGGACTGGACAACAGGTGTTGTGGTAACCTCTGGATACTATAGATTGGGTCTTCTCGACAAAGCTCTGGAAATGCTAAAAAAATGTGAGGGACTGATAACTGAGAAGACAAGTAACGCAGCATACGATTTTCTTATTACACAGTATGCAGCGGCAGGGAATAAAGATGAAGTTCTAAGACTATGGGATGCTTACCAGAATAAGAGAAAAGTATACAACAAAGGATACAATTGCGTCATGAACTCTCTGCTGAAGTTCGACGACATCGAAAGTGCTGAAATGATTCTGGAGCAGTGGATGTCTAGTGATTTGACCTGCGATATTCGTATTCCAAATAACCTGATTCATGCTTATAGCAAGACCGGTCACCTTGAGAAGGCTGAGACACTGAAGAACGAATTTGTACGGAAAGGTGGAAAGCTTGATCACATGACATGGTACCATTTGGTAAAAGGATATATCCAAAATAATCAGATGCCAGAGGCATATGATGCCATGAAGAAAGCAATATTGGTTTGTCCATCTTGGTGGAAGCCAGGTCCGCAATCTTTGACTTCTTGTCTGGAATCCATAATAGGAAAAGAAAGTGCTGAAGAAGCCAGAGAATTTATTGAGTTGCTTAGGGCCAAAGATATTATTTCTGCGGATGCCCAAAATAGGTTGTTGAATTGCTTTTTTGACGAAAAAGCAAGCTGGGAAGCTCTCAGTGAAATTATTGGCAACGCTCTTGGGGACAATGCGGAAGCACCGGGAACACTTGGGGAAGTGGACAAGAGCAGAGGGCATGGTGTGTGGGATGCAAATGCAGCCGTTGCCGATTCAGATTGTGAAAGTTTGTTGGGTCAAGAAACATATTAGATGAGCACCAGGAACTCATCTGCGCTTTGGGCGTTACGGTGGGTGCACAAAATTACAGGGCGCTCCATATCTGTTGTAAGAATGGGCTTCTGCCATGAAATTTCTTTATAGTTGCCCATCTTCTGGTGAACAAGTTGGTTGTGGAGCTCATGAGGCGACGTATATGGGCAAACATTATAGTAAATGTCTTCAGACTGTTCTCTCAATTGCGCTAGGTGCAGGTGGCTATCTGGAACGATCAAGCGCCGTCAATTTCATACTAGCCAGCATCAACTGTAAACACCGAAGCTGCACTGCACCAGTGGGATGAGGGAAGTTCATATGGTCTGTCTGAGGACCGTAGTGCCCAAGAAATTCAACGCCTCAGGCGCTGTTTCCTGTTTCGCATCATGCCCGCACTTGTAATTTTCCTTCTGTTCTTAGTAAGAAGGCGTGTGATTTTAGCAAGTACCAGTCGATGGTGCCAATCGCCGCTTCATTTTCGCCACCTTCTCAGGCAAATGATGCTAGCTCATGATGATCGATCTCATTGCTGTGTTCATTTCTTAGGAGGGATCCTCTCCTCGGTACTTGCAGCTAATGTCAAGCGAATGTGTGCTGCATGTATTATTGATGCGTATAAGGTGCAATGGGATCGGAATTCGTGGTTTCGCTTTTGGAATCACATTTCGAAAATTGATCACCGAGTTCATAATCCGGATCTCTTTCGGGCTCTTCCCACTTTCTATGCGTTCAGTGTGTTAAGCTTCTTCACGATTTGACCTTTCGTCTCATTTTGCGATTAATTGAATTAAAATGTGTCCTTGGATATCACAGCGATTTAAGATTGATAAGGAATTGAAGACCAAGATTGCAAAATTGATGGGAGTCTTAACTGGTCCACCTTTTTGGATTTGCTTAGAAAAAGCAAAATCAATATTTTATTGAGAACAATTGTAAACTTCAAAAAAAAATGATATGTGTTATATATGTGCATCTCTACATGAATATATATATAAGTTTTAAGTATTTCGATAGAAATAAAATTTGAAGAAAGCAAAAAAATTGTTGACCCAATTTTCACTTAAGAATTTAGAAAAATATATAACAATAAAATAAGAAAAAGAGAAAATGAAGGGGAGTGCGCCTTCTATGGTTACTTGTGTTTGTAGCTACCTGAACCCTTCCGTGGTCCTCGCATCACCGTCCCATTCCAAAGCCATGGAAGAACTCGCAGATCGCGACGTCGACGACGGCGGCGACGCGCCGACGCTCAGCTCCCAAGCCCTCGCGGCACTCCAGGAATTCCTCCGCGAGCAGAGCCAGTCGCCGGCGTACCAGTCGGAGGTAGCCCTGGTAACGGAGGACTGGAGGCTGAGCCAGTTCTGGTACGACCGCGAGACGGCCGAGACCGTCGCCAACGAAGTCCTCGCGCTCTGTTCGGGCTCTCCCTCTCGCGTCGCCTGCATCGCTTGCCCCACGCTATACGCTTATCTCAAGGTGCGCCATTTTTTCTTTCTTTTGTTCCATCGGCTTTTCCGTGGTTGAGCATTTGGGGGTGGAGATGGGTTAGAGTTTGGTTCTCCTACCTGGCGAAAATTATGTAACCGGATGGACGAACTGATCGACTGTGATGATATGAACTGCGCTCTGTGTTTCTACTTGACAACGAGCCTCCCGTTTTATGCATTTTTAACAATGTTCTTGTTACTCCTTGTGATGGCAAAGGACCAACGCGAGCTTCTGGTCGATGTTATTGTATACTCCTTGTAACTGCAAACGGCCAGCGTGAGCCTCTGGTTGATGTTCTTGTTACTGCCTTCTGGGTTCTGGTCCATGCCTTTTCCTCATGTCATGTTTCGCCGCGCTTACTGTCGGAATTGTGCATACCCTGTCATTCGAGCGATATCATTTGGAATTGGGCTTAGCCGAGAGAATGATTGGCTCAATGCCACCCGTGCAAATGCGATGGTCAGTGTCAAAGTTCGATGACCCCATGCTGAATCAATTAAATAAGATTTGACTTTGGAAAAAGCAAGTTGTCTTCAAGCGACCATATTACTGGAGCAAATTTCAGATTGGAGTATACTATCCTGTTCGGCATTTTGACATATATCCTCTCCCTAGGTAAATGAGGGGGGAATGGTCAGTTACAGAAGCTATTGCTGTGTGGAATCCATATCGCCTTTGTCCCCTTATTGTCGAACTGTTTTCCTGAAGTAGAACCTCAAGGTTGATAGTGTGTTAATCCTATCCACGCCGGAACACTCAAGCTTTGAGCTTTTGACTTTCTATGGTCTTTTGGCTGTCACTTGGTTATTTTATATAATGTAAGTGGTAGGTGGGTCCGTGGTGTCCGGTCAAGTATCAAATGGGAAGATAGTTTTGTAAAATGTGCGAACAATCGATAGGTGTTGCATTATGCCATTTGTTGCAGTACGAGTAATATATTTTGATGCCCTGTCAAACATATGATTTAGTCCAGCCTTGAAGTCTAAGAGAAGATTCGGCCATAATGAGATGATTTATTTTAGTTTATCAAATTTTGGAATGGGTTTACTCTTTTCATCAATTCTCATATCTCAGATTATGAAGTGTGCATGTCATTGGCGTTTCATTATGACAAAGGTTTTTGAAGTAACATATTTGTGGTATCATATCAGAGAATTGACCCTAGAGTCTCTGTGCAACTGCTCGATTATGAAGTGTGCATGTCATTGGCGTTTCATTATGAGAAAGTTCTTTGCAGTAACATATTTGTGGTATCATAGCAGAGAATTGATCCTAGTGTCTCTATGCAACTGCTCGAGTACGACAAACGTTTTGAACAATACGGAAGTGACTTCACCTTTTATGACTACAACCAACCGGAAGAGTTGCCAACTGAAATGAAGCATGCTTTCCAAGTTATTGTTGCAGACCCTCCATATCTGGTAAGTTTATATGGCCTCGCGAACTATAAATGCTTAGGCCTCCCTCTTCTATGCTTACCATGTCTTATCTCGTCCTGGAACCGGAAGATCCTTTAATGGACACTCTTATGTATCTCTTTCCATTATCGGCTGCATACATTTTGATTCCTTTCTTTATGAACCATAGAGTGGGGAGTGCTTGGAGAAAGTTGCTCAAACCATATCTTTCCTCTCGCAGTTGAATGCTTACTTGCTTTTACTTACAGGTATGTGTGGACTGTTAGTCCTCCTGTGGAACCTTTAAGTTAACTTCTTGGTTTATTGTCTTTCATTTGCAGTGACTTTATAGCTATGAACTGCTGCAGTTCTATTTTCCCCCCTTTTTGGAGTATGCTGGATGCCTTATAACCCTTCCTAACGCCTGGCAAATTCTGAGATGGTTGCAGGAGAAGTTCAAAAAGATAGAGCTGCAGAACTTCTTGGTTTGCATCCATGCATATTCCGGCCTAAGCATTCCAGCAAGCTTGGGAATGAGTTTCGCCTATTCACTAACTACGATCCAGGGACGCGATTGGGAGGATGGGAGCAAGAGAAATAGATAACGCATCTTTTGACACGAATTTTGTTGGTTAGTGTTGTATTTCATGTCAAAAGGGGTGTCATAAGCTTGCCAGTTTGCCTGGAGGCATGACCCTATAATCAAGTACGACATAGTATTTGCATTTTTTCTGCAAACTTAACCCTAGGCTGATACTGGTAAAAAAAACCTTAGGTTGATGAATGGTATAACTTTTGACTTCAAACGTTTTTTGGAGTAAATTCTGACCCTCCTCACAATTTACCCACACATATATACCAATTTGGCCTTTAACTTTTTAAACCCTCAATGGGTATCTTAGGACCCTAGAAACGTAATTACCCATCCTTCGTCAAACGAAACTCAAGATGGGTTGAATGATATGATAAGGTAATTTTTGGAAGAAAAGTAACAATTTGGCCTGATTTGAAATCAAATTACAGGCTTGAAGTCAAATTTTTGGAGGAAAAGTAACAACGACCCCCCCCCCCCCCTAGTTTTTTCATAAAGAAGAATAGGAACGAAAAGAAAAAAGTTGTTTTTCTTCTTTTCCATATTCATAGGGATACCGTGACATATTCAAGTGGGTCTTTTAAAAAAGAAAATTGCAGCACCATATCGAGCCAAAACTCTATTTATTATTGGTTGATGCTCGCATTTGGTTCATTCCGTGTTTCCAATTTTCATATTCTAAACCTCTCTTTACGTTGAGTTTGAGCCGCATGATACACGAATATTGTTGGGAGAGAGTAGCAAAATCTAATACAGAGATCGACAAGAGAGAGCTGGAGTTTAAATCGCATTTACTCAAAAATTTTAGCCATTGAGTTATGGACTAATTTGAATATATTAATTACTCAATACTAAATCGATTCTCCAATGTACAATTTTTTTAACATGGCTACAGGTGCATCTCAATGGATATTTCATCATTTTTCTATGCATTGCTTCCTAAAGTAAGAGATCATTTGGTCAGACATACAATCAATTGGAATAGATAAAAACCAAACAGTATAACCAAGATTTCAAATTACATAAGTCAATTATCATTTATGTCCACCCAAATCCTCATTAAAAAGACGCATGACTGTTTAGCAATGCAAAATAGAGATCTCTTTTTTGTCGAAGGTACATAGTTCCTTTAACCTCATGTTATAGTATTTACTTGTAGGGAAAAATCGGAGCTTACAATGACCATGCATTCTTTGAGCACACACATCATCAAATGATGATTTTCAGATGGTGGAAAACAATTCCGAAAATTGTATTAATTGCGTAAAGGAAAATCGCACCATACATTTCTTATAGTCTTCGAACGGGAAATTTAAAGATAAATATCTAAAAATTGCAAAACGGCCCTTTAAGCTCTCTCTCTCTCTCTCTCTCTCTCTCTCTCTCTCTCTCTCTCTCTCTCTCTCTCTCTCTCTCTCTCTCTCTCTATATATATATATATTGTCAATCTACTCTTTCAAAGTTTTAAAAATGATTCGATTTCCTATAGTCAAGATGTCATTTAAAATTCTCTTTTTTGAAATGGGTGAAATGGATTAAATCACCTTGACAACTAGTCCTAATCTATATTTCTCTATCATTTCAATGCAAATTGTCGTCGCAAACAATCTTGGGCTATTGTTGCTGAATCTCAAGCAGTAGTCATTGACAACTAGTCAATTAGTCTCAGTTAGTATCAATTGGACTTGAGAAGCTTTCAGTCGGTCATTAAATTGACAATGGTTCATTCTTGACTGGTGCTTGTGCATCCTAAGTTATAGTCAATTGTTCCATAATGACTATCCTTAATCCCCCGATGGTCATCAAGCAGTCGGGTGTTGTCAGCAGAATCCAATTTTCAAAAGATTTTATAATTTACATATTTGTTAATCGAAAAAATATGAAAGGTTATCACATACATGTCAATGGGCCTAGAAAACCTCATTTTGAATCAAGCCTCCAAGTATGGGAGGCACCTTGAAATTTTTTCTTCCTCAAATTCTAACTCCCAAATTTCTAATAACATCACACATTGAGGTGCTTCGACTATTTTTTTTTTTAAATTGTTTATGTTGAGGGGTAATTAACCCTCAACGTAGATAATTAAATGGAATTGCAAAATGCAAAATCGCCACTTTTGCTTTGCATATAGGATCGCACACTTTCTCGAAGAATTCGACTTACAACAACATTGTGTGTGAAATTAACGGACCGAAAGTCATCAGATGAGCAATCGTTTGAATTATACGTGAGATTCAATTTTAATTCATAATCTTGTCAACAAAGATGGGGAGTTTGCTTGTATCGATGAATCAATTTATTCTCTTCCTTCCACCTATCCAATTTAAATTCATAAACGTGTCAAAAAAGAGAGGGAGTTTGCTTATACCGATGAATCAATTTATTCTCTTCCTTCCACCTGATAAGCAATCATTGGAATTGTACGCGTGATCCAATTTTAATTCATAAACGTGTCAAAAGATAGGGGGAGTTTGCTTGTATCGATGAATCGGTGTATTCTCTTCCTTCCCTCGATATAAATCTCCGGCACGAGAGCGATCTTGCTCCATTCTCCAGCTCTAATACCAATTGATGAAAAAGACAACAGCCTCGCTGAAGGATAACACACAACTTTTTATTAGAGGTCTCCACAATGTCGGTAGAGAGAACTCCTCACACACACATAAGCACACAAATATTTCTAGAAAGATATCTTTCTAGATATTTCTAGGGTGGCTCACATTTCTACACTCATCGTACAAGAGAATATCTTACAAGAAAACATTTGGATACTCATATCTAGTCGCTATCTTCGGCGAAAGAAACTGAGGCTTCTTCTTCTTCTTCATCACTGCTCAATTCCTCGTTGATAATTGTGGCAATGCGGCGAATGCTATCTGGTAAAATGGTCAATCTACGACAGTTTTTAATCTCCACTGTTCTCAGAGAAGAACAATTTTGCAGCCACTCGGGCAATATCCTCAATTTGGGACAATCCGCAATTTTTATCCTCTGCAGTGTACTTGTAGAACCTTCGAGCCACCCGGGCAAAGAAACCATTTCCGGTAATTCCATGAATACGAAGGATCGAAGCCTCGACATGGAGGGTGGTTCATCATTACTTTCCCCTTCTGGCAGCTTCAAGCTCTCGCAGTCATAAATGAAGAGATCTTCCAATGCCTTCATATTCTTGATGCCTTGTGGTAAGGAGGCCAACTTCGGACAACCTACAATAACCAACTTACGGAGCGATATGAGCGATTGGATATCATCGAACAAGGCCTCCAAATTCTCACACCCTCCAATGCTTAGCCACCGCAGAGAGGTCAAGCATCCTATTCCCCTCTCCGGGAAACGCTGCTGCTTTGTGGTTACAAACAAAACGCGGAGGCTGATCATGTTCTTGATGTTTGCAGGCAATTCCTCGAGTTCCTCGCACCCGCCAAGACCTAAGCACTGCAGATTGCGAAGCTCGCAGACCGATTTGGGGAGTTTCTTGATATTAGGGTTATTGCATAAATGAAGATACCTCAAATGCTTTAGACCGCCAACAGAACTAGGCAGTAGGTGAATGCCAGAGTCATGTAGCTGTAGCACTCGCAAGTGCTTGCATCGCGAAATGCAAGTCTCCAGAAAGAGCTCCCCGGTGGAACGCTCCTCAAACAAGAATGTACGAGCGCGGCTGAGTTTGCTCAAGCAGCCGCGTAGTTCATCGTCTGGTAGAAGAGATCGCTTGGGAAATGATATATGTCGAGTCGTCGGGGAAATATCCTCCGCGCGCGCGTTCATGTTGGACGATTCAGTTCGTCCCACCGAAATGGCAAGTTCGTGAATGAGGTCGTGCATTCTTAAGGACTGGAACGGATATTCCTCCTCGACAACATCGAAGAAGGATCTTGACAACAGCTCCTCCAAGTACTGCTGTCCAATCTCTTCCAGCTCCTGATTATTTCCGCTGGATTGGATAAACCCGTTCGACATCCACAGTTGGATCAGTTCAAAGTTGCTGAACTGGTGGTTCTTCGGGAATATCGAGCAAAAAGCAAAACATTGTTTCAAGTAAGACGGCATTAGATCATAGCTTATCCTCAGTGAAGGTAAAATGTCAGTTTTTAATTGCCACATTTCATTATCTCTTACATATTCCCACTCCTTCCTGTCTTTCGAATATAACAAGCATCCCAAAGTCTTCACGGCCAGAGGATTTCCCCCGCACTTGCTCACGATTTCCTGGCCGATTCCCACTAGGTCCGGGCGATTCTTCTCTTGCCCTTGATCGAACGCACACTTCACAAACAAAGTCAGAGAATCCTCTAGCGAAAGATTGGCCAAATCAAGTGGGGGGACAGTGCCCATGATTGAGGCGATCTGTCTATTCCGCGAAGTCACGATGACTTTACTCCCTTCGGAAACGCCTCCTAACAAATCTCTCAATCCCTCCCAATCCTTGCGATTCACTTCCCACACATCGTCCATTACAAACAAACACCTTTTGTTCTCCACGATGCTTCTTAGGCAATTTTGCAGCGCATCAAGACTATCATTTTTTTCTTTGTGACCAAGAGACTTAATGATATCCCTTATTATCTTCGTAACCTCAAATTCTACTGGCATGGATAACCAAACTTTGCGATCAAAACGTTTGTTTACTCTATCGTCATTGTATACCAATTCAGCGAGAGTAGTCTTTCCAGTACCTCCCATTCCAATTATCGAAACGACTGCTATCGTTCTAGCTCTACCATCATATGATGTTATCAACATCTTTATAATGTTTTCCTTTTCTTCGTTTCTTCCAATCACATTCGAAGGAAGTACAAAAGAATGGGTTTCCCTCCGCGGAACTATGGTCTTTTCATAAACATCACTCGACAAGTTGAACTGAGTTTTCTCTTCATTGATCTCATCAAGTCTCTTTCTCAGTTCTTTCATATTATGTGCCATCTTAAACTGGAAAATGATGTCGGACACCCACGAGGACAAGCAGCGTACCTTCTTTCTGAGGGTCTTTTTGAGGGTCAAGTGCTCGGTTGACCTCGCCGGCCTCCACAAAGCCCTGGCTTCGAATTCGTCTACCACGTCCTCGGCATCATAGCAAAAGTCTTTAAGCTTCGACAACCAAACCCTCACAGCTTCCTCTTTTGTTTGCTTCTGCTCAGCATCAGCCAGCACCTTCTGGATCATCTCTAGCTTGTTCTTGAGCTTCTTTCGATCATCCTTGACGCCCCATACCAGTTGAATTTCTTCAAAAGCCGATGAAGCTAGTTTCTGCAAAATAGGTCCGAGGGTGCTAGAGACAACCTCAGTCATGGCTGTGATTGGTGTTATTGGTTTTCAAGGAGGTTTGGCGTAACAGCTACGCAGGAACTAAATTAGTTATCAGGAGAAGGATAGCAAAGAGGCATGATTTTGCCTGGTTATATAGGCAGAGACATGGGAATACACATGGTGCAATGGAGTATGCACAACGTTATTCCAAACTGTTGCATAGTTCACTCAACTCTTGGTGGACATCTGCAAGCAATTCGATGCTGTTCCAATTAGATTTGGAATACCTTCATCTGATGAAAGATAAAGCAAAAGTGGCCTGAATTCTGCTACCTTTCCCTTTAATCTTTACAACATTCCTTTCTTTGTTACTCTGTTTCTTGTAAGACAAATATGTGCACAGAGAAGAATAAGCTCCTTTTCATTGCTTGATCCCTGTATCAGATGCTCACTCTTTCGCCCTTCTACAGGAATGAGAATGATTGGTTTAGAAGTATGTGCTGTTTTCGTCTTCTTTGAAAATTGCAGAGGCTTCTCTAATTAGCGAGAGTCCTGGTTGGTGATCCCAGTGCTTTTTGTGGAAGGGATCGTACGGGCTATGCCTTCCTTGTTCTTCCCTGCTCTAGTTATATATTAGCTGATCGCAATGACTTACAGCTTTATTCAATGCTATGAGTTGCTGGACGTTTTCTTTTTCTTCACGATTTCATTTCCATAAGATTTTGATGGTGCAACTTCTATCAAGATTGGAACTTCGTGATGTTCCTTAAGCGCACAGCACTATTTCGAACTTCCATTTAGCCTAACATCCCCTGGCTTCAGAAAACTTACAGACATTGTGGAGTATCATAGCAAGCGCGCACAGAGTATTAGTACGTAGCCAAGAGATTGAAACTTGGAACTTGGGGGGTTGCGGAAAAGAACTATGCTTGATGGGAGTCACATAGACCTCTGAGATAGATAATGAAATCAAGATACAATGCTATAATAAGCTTATTCCATGTACCTGCACAGATTAGGTCTTGCTGTCAATGGTACGAAACTGAATGTATTTTCGATGTACAGTAGGTTGAGTCTTGTACTCTTTGCTTTGCACATTCTTCTTGATCCTTCACCAAAAGTCGAAGGGCAAGAAAGAATTGCTCAAACAAATAAAAGGGAGAAGAAACCATTGCTTCCCATTCATACTTTGCCTCTTCCAGCTTGGTTCTTGTCAAGGGTGGGATGCCCGCATAAGTGTACATTCGCCAGTCCAAATAGCATCTTTGCTGCTGCCTACAAAATGCTTGTGATTGCTGGCCGTATTCAAGAATGTGCTTTACAAAGCAACTGTTGTCTAACATAAGAAGAGCACGACCACTAAAGTCGGGGAACGAGTGTCTCCGCTAGTTGGCTGCCCAATGACTGCAAATCGGTCAATCAGTGATCGATCTAAACATATGTTCCCCTGCATTTCTCTTTGATACTTCCTTCGCTCTTTCGCTTCATCACAACAAACAAGGCAAAAGGGAGATGACTCTTTGGTAACTGTTGAGAGTCGAATCACATAGCTATGAAGCAATTTTCAGATTAATTGACCGTAGCAATTGAGATGAAAATTGCAGGGTACTGTACTCGAGTAATCATTTAACATAAGATGATTTATCTACAAAACTGGTGCATAGAAAAACGTTTCAGTCGAGCCTTATGCAGAACAATGCGTGTCTGAAAGGCTGATACAAACTGAGCACAGTAATTCCAACAAGTATATTTCTGCGAAGTTATTTCCTTCTATAAAACTCTGTACGAGATCAATCCATCAACTGTCTCAACAACCAGGTGCTTCATGCGAGCAAGAAGCAGCAGAAAGGATCTTGCCTTGGGCCCTGCAATAAGCAGTAACAATGAATCATCTGAAGTGCTTAGGGAAAATACCGATATTAAGACTCAATGAGGAAAAAGACTAAGAGGACGGCTATCCACATTTTGGTAAAAGAAAGTTTTCAGAGGGCATCAAGTCAAGGACAACAGGCTTGTTGAGGCAAGAACTGGTCAGTTTGCAGCAAATGCTTTCATGATCACTCAGAAATTCATATCACTATTGACGTTGTATACGCACCCAATGCCAATGATGATATTTCATCTTGAAAGAAGCTCTTGTTTTCCGAACGATTCTCTTTCTTGCTTAGGTATGAGTTTATCTTCTCAATAGCTACAAGCAAATCCTGCAGAGTAAAATGCACTATGCAAATGGGTTAGGACTAACACCAGATCTCTTGTCAGCAAATTATGGCGAGAAAGGAAACAGAACCTTGCAGTGGGAAGATGATTTTACACACCAAGAGTAATGTTTACTAGCTTGCCAATGTGCTAATGCTAGTGAAACCATCTAACCTACTTCATTTCGAAAAATCTCTGGGAGGCTGGACTAGTGGGATTAATCCAATCAAGCAAGCACACTGCTTCTGTTTCAAAAGAATATACAGTTCACGCACTACTAACCCAGATGGTCTTATGCCATCAGCTTAATACAAATTAAAAGTTAGTGCCTGCAGTGCATCTGCTGAGAGTCCAAGACAAATGCAAAGCTAAAGTTAGAGTTTCATACCTCCCATGATGCAAGACTTTTCATGTAGGAAGGAAGACTTTCGTACTCATCTTTTGATGCCTTAACTACAGATTTTGGACCTTCAACTGGATTCAAGTGTATCGAATCGTGTAAGTATAAAGTCTGGGAGTAAGAAGAGTGAACTTAAAAGAATCTAATTGACCAATAACCCATGCAAATATTTTGTATTAGTACCTTCACTTGCCCCCAAGTTCAATGTAGCAGGTTGATATGGCCCCTCCAGGTCATGCATCTTATCCTCTTGATTTCTAATTGGGACGAGAAGGAAGATTAATAGCAGAGGAGGTTCATGCCTTAACGAAGAAAAAGCAAAAATGGAGAAGGAAAAAAGTAGACCGAGAAAGAAGGAAAAACTCCAGCGTGGACCATCATACTTTTGTGGTTGTCTCGAACATAGATTTGGCTCAACAGTCTTAGCATTAGCTGAAATTGATATAGAAGGGAAAGATCATTAGACAAAACTGCTTGAGTAATAAGGAATTCAACTGCCTTCCAGCAAATTATCTCTCTGATCAGCTCAACAAGGACTAACTTGATGTTCCAAATGACAGTGAAGACAAATCAAAGGAGCAAGCTTGTACCAAATGATATTCAAAAGGACTTAAAGCACAGAGCATGTCCAACACATCCTTGAAGTTCCCTCACCTTTTGAAGCTAATGTGGCCAGAGCTACATCAGATATACCAAGTCTTTTCAAGCTGATGGAGTCATCAAATCTAGAGAACTTCAGGAGGGACAAATAGACAAAAGCTAGCACTAGTATACCATAATTGACCATGTTTTCACTTTTTAGTCAATTACGATGAAAATTTGCATATTGCGAAGCTGATATATTGTATCACTATTTACAACTTGGATATAATAAGGCAGCACCTATACCATCAAATGCAATGGCTCAGTGGCAGGAGTCGACAGTACGTAAAATCTGAGTCACAACAGAGGAAATGCTGTTCAAGATTATTTTGCTGAAACCAGCATTAATCACAACCACTAGACCTGACAGGAGATGGACTCATGGATTTCGAGTCAGCCCACTGAGGTTGCTCTTGCCCTACTCAGGGTAGACTCGTGAAAAGGGCCAGTACTCAAAACAAGCAAACCGTCTAGTGATTGTTCCTAAGGGATAGAAGCTCTGGCCAGGTGTGGAGTCTCTATCCAATTGATCTATCCCACCTAACCTCTTCAGCTTAGAATTCTATAATTTGCCTAATATTTCAGACTTTGATCAAAGATAGTTGATATATCAAAATCCGACAAGGATACAGAGAATCTTCTTCAAAACACTTCGTCATAGAAGCCGCTGCAGTAAGTCGCCCCGAACATGAAGATGGCAGGTCAAATCCACCATTTGCTTGTGGAAAATTAGGATCAAGTTCGAGTGGGCTCGATAAATCATCGACTGTATCTTCTTCAACATCGTCAACATCTACGAAACAAAACCAGGACATCAAGGTCTGCAGATAACTGACTTGCATGATTTCAATCCTTTCAACTCCTACTTAATTTCATTATCCTTTCATCATCGGCCCAGAAGTCTTGTCCTATCGATCCAGCATATTGATATACGCTTCGACACCAGGTAAACTACTTCTCTTACACAATCATTATCAATCAAACGCACAGGCAGAAAAAAAAAGGTGGAGCTGGAAGTACCGGGGACGTAGCCGAAGCTCGTAAGGCGTTCTTCGAGCTGAGCGAGGTCGGTCTGGTTCTTCTTGAAGACCTCGTTGCAGTGACCCAACAGCTCCCCAAACGACACGGTCCCGAACGACATGGAGTCGAGCAATTCGAGATCCCCGCTCGCGGTGGACACGCGCCGGTTCAGGCACTGAACGAAGGTGGAAGAAGCCGAATCTGCGATCCGAAACACCAAAAGATAAACCGATCGACCGAGAAGGAAAGGAAAACGCTCGACCCGAAGTTAGAATTCATCCCCCGCACCGAGAGGGATGGGACGGCGATCGATGGATTGGTTGAGGGCGTCGACGCTGCTCTGGAGGTGGTTGCAGAAATGGCCGAGGCTTCTGCCGAGCGTCGCTATCGCCTCCTCCATGTCCTGCCGACTCTGAGGGAGAGCTTCCGTTGAAGACGACGGAGCGGGAAACGAACGCCTGCTTTTCGAAATGCAATTGCACGGTCCCACGATGAGGGGGGATCAGGGGCATACTCGACGGTGGGGATCTTGTCCACGTGGATCAAATCGCTAGAGCAAGTTTGGCCCCAAAATTCCCATTATACATAACAACTCACTTTTATTCTTTACACGATCCTCTAATTATCTCGCTTTTGTTTTCTAAAAAGACACTGTAGTAGATGTAATGTTCACTCATTAAATAACGAAAAAAATATTCAGACGTGTTAAAATTCCACCACATCAGTTGCAGACGTGGTGCACATCTATCTAATCATGCCGCTCACTTTGAGAGACGCAACTGAATATGGTAGGTGATCGAAAGTGTAGTAGTTAACTATCTTTAGTTAGTGCGGCTTCTGGGTCTCTTTGCTATGAGCATTCTACGTAGGGTAAGATCGATTTGCAAATTGTTTTTGGGACTTGAACGATTCTTTTGCAAATCTCTCAGGCAAAGGTCTCGGAGGAAGTTTCTCGAGGCAAAAATTGAGCTTATATAAGGAAATTCACCGGACACAAATCGTATTTAGTATAATCGTGAAGATCTCAATCAAGCTCAGCAATATAATAAATCCGAAAAGCAAAATCACAAATTGCATAAATCAATTCCACCAGAACAAAGGGAATGAAGCCACTAGAAAAAAATTATGTTGAGACCTTAGTATCATGATTTCAAAGAGCAAGAGGCCAATACCTATGCTGGAAACAATTCTTCTTCTGCTCTGTACTCTGTGACAACGGAGGCTAGGGTTTTGACGAGAGCGTTGATCATTTTTCGTCGAAGGGTTTGCGGTCGATGGGGAACTCCATGACAATGAACCAATGCCTGTAGTCGCAGCCGTCGAAGAGGATCTTCTCCATAGGAGGGCGGTTGCTCCAATTGGGCGATGAGTCCTTCAGTTGTGAATAGCGAGACCCGAGGGTGTCTTGGGAAGGTCAGGTCGAGTCTTGACAAGGGGGAGGCGTTGAGGAGAGGAATGGAGAGTCAAGAGCTAGAGAATGAAGGTGGAGTTGAGGGAAGGAGCGTTCAAGCGAGGAGCGATTTTTGGTTGTTCTCTTTTGTCAAAAAGGAAAAAGTGGGTTGAAGGAAGAGAGACGAGCTAGGCAGCCAATTTCAAATTTTTTAATAAAGATGCTATGTATATGTGATATCCAATTCTAACTTTCTCATATCACGTGTTAGACTATGAGTTGGCCCAACTGGATAAATGCGCGCTACGTTTGCAGCTGACGTGACATTTTAATACCGCTAAATATTTTCTTGCAAGCAAAACTTCACTATCTTTCTATGCATTACCCTGCCGATAATCTTTCTCTTATTTTCTTTGTAAATTTTGAAAATATTTAAGTTTAAATGTTGAAACAATAGCAAAACCTCTGGCTTTCTATATAGCACTCCTTCAAGTGGTAAAAAAGAGAAAAATAATATTAAATATCTTATTTCTCCAGCAAAATAATCGGGCACCAGAAATTAGCCTATATATTAATTTAAACAGTTAATTAACTCACTTTTTATTGCTTCCAAAAGAAATTAGTCTATTTATTAATTTAAAACAATTAATTAATTCACTTTTTGTTCCTTTCGAAAATTACCTTCATAAAATTATGAAGGAAGGCTAAACGTCTTATTTTCTTTCTATATGTAACCCTCCTAGTAAAGAAAGCTATTTTTTAGATCAAAATGGCACATTCGTATGTCTTCTTAAATCCATGTCAGCAAGTGACATGGAGCAAACCTTTAAGATTACGTTTGGTCGTCCGGATTTCTAAAAAGGATAGGATTGAATAAGATATATAAGAAATCCTACGATTTCTTCATATTCTGTCTACTGTTTGGCGAACTACGGATTTAAAGTCGGATAAGATAATTTTTATTTTTATTTTTATTTTTTGCTAATCACGGGTCCGGAAGAGTTAGTGAAGGAAAAAAAGCCGAGAAATTTTTTTGGTGACACACAAGGTGTGGGGATGAAGATGACGGCGAGTGGAGTGTAGCGTTTCTGGAAAAATAGGCATTAAAAATCTTATTCGGGTCTATCCCACCCTCTCCAGGATTTTTTTTATCCGGGCTATATCTGGTCTATATCCGACCTTATCCTATCCTGGACCACCACCAAACACAGGATAGGATAAAACATATCCTATCCTGACTTTTATCCAGTTAATCAAACGCAGCCTCAAGATATCATTTGACGGAAACTTAATGAAGGCCAACATCATAACCCCAGGTAAAGTTCGTAATTTTCCAGGAAATTGGGCCATTTTGAGCTAATCATTTCCCAAGAACCAGGACCTCTCTATCTTCAACAAACTAGAGCCTCGAGAATTGAATTGTCATTGTCAGAGCAATGACCCCTGTCACTCGTGTACTCTACTCTCATCTCTAACCCGAGGATGCCTTAACTTCGAGCAGCGAGGAGAAACACGATCCAAGCCGTAATTCTACTGCCTCTAAAATTATTCATCACCACACAGAAATCTCTTTTCACTTGGGTAGGACCAGCAGCATTGGTCGAATGTGCTCGATTAGGCCTAGAAAAGGGAAAGAAACAGAGAAAATTAATTACATGACTTAGTACAAGAGCGAGGGCAAATATATCAGCAGCCTAAGTTCACGGGGCCGTGACACCATCAAAAGCCGCCGGATGTTTTTCTTGTCCTCGTGTCCACATGCTTCTAATTCGCAAGAAGTTTGGCGTTGGCTCCAGTTTCCGGATCATGTATCTTTTCAAATAGCTTAAACACTCAGCAGATCCTAGGACGCACTTCGAGTCTTCGATGATAAGGATCGTAAATGCGGTCGATAGCGTGCATTAATTTCCTTCGAGGCCCCACGGCAGCGGCACCCATATCTTTGAGCTTCTTCATCGTCATGTTAGCCAGCTGAAACTCATCGATGCGCCTACACCGGAAGATCCTCACAAACTGCCCCAGCCCCAGTGACACCAGCCAGCTGCTCAGTCCGCCGGCCTTCTGAAGTTTCTTCTCGAGATTTCGTGCTTTGAGCTGTTGATGAAGGAACGTCACCCCGCTGGAGAAGTAACAAGGGCTATTTAACATTCTCTCCTGTTTGATACTTTTTGAGGAATTTGATGTTTTCAGCACTTCATGTAACTTCTGAACAGAAACGTTGGCAGGGTTCCTGGACTGTGTTCTGGAATCCATCCCTGAGATTCTAGGCTTGACTGACGGATGTGGAGAACAAACTTTTCCCACAAATGTGTCAATCTCGAGTGGCAACGATGTTGCCTTCTCGTATTCACTGACGGACGGCATTACAGGACTCCCTTCAGCTGGAAGTGGTGATTTGTCTGGCACATGTTCCCTAGGTATGTCCTGCACCTGGCTCGAAAATGGCTCTGATACTGCAGATTTTTCCGCAACAGGTAAAGGCGGCACCAATATAGTGATCCTCTGCTTTTTCACAATCACCCAGCTCGTATCTTCGAAGGGATCCACCTCACAGGTAGAATCATAGTCATTGCCAGGTGTCGTGGCTTGCTGTTTTTGCTTTTTCTTGACCATCTGCTGCTACTAGTTCGGAAGGGGAGTTCATTTATGAAAAGTCAATCGTGGCCATGTTCAATTTGTTCCATGCTGTCAGAAACTCTTTAACTTTTTCCCCTTCTCTGATTCATGAAGGCAAATGGGCTTTGTGAGGCTGTGCATCACTTGTTTTAGACTATCTAATCTAGCATAGAAATAGTGGATATGAGGAGAAATTCAAGGTCGCCAAGAACCTGAAGGCATTGGCAATTGCATGACGCCAGAAGCATGAAATACAGGCATTCCCCGTCGTCAAGGATTTAGATTATTATATGACCCCAAACTAGTCATTTTTCACTTTCTACACATTCGATATGTTAACCTTTTTCGTGATTTTACCTTTCGTCTCATTTTGAGATTAGCTGAATCAAAATCTGTCCTTGAATATTCCGACAATTTAAGGTTCATAAGTTGTTTGTTATTTTATAGAAAAGGGAGTTGAAGACCAAGATTACGAAATCGTTTGGGGTGTTTGCTCTTCCACCTTTGGATTTGCTTAGAAAAAGCAAAATCAAGATTTTATTGAGAAAAATTGTACACTTCAAAAAGAAAATGAGATATTTGTATTTTTACATGAATATATTTAAGTTTTAAGTATTTCGATGAAAATAAAATTTGAAGAAAGCAAAAAATTGCTGACCCAATTTTCACTTAAGAATGTGCAAAATGTATAATAACAATGAACTAAGCAA
This sequence comes from Syzygium aqueum, assembly GCA_031216185.1. Classification (NCBI taxonomy): domain Eukaryota; kingdom Viridiplantae; phylum Streptophyta; class Magnoliopsida; order Myrtales; family Myrtaceae; genus Syzygium; species Syzygium aqueum. The sequence goes on from CM062231.1 coordinate 24,956,068, forward strand.
AAGAGAAAATGAAGAGGAGTGCGCCTTCTATGGTTGCCGGTGTATCAACGTCGAGGTCGGCGGCGGCGGCAACCCGTCGAGGTCGGCGGCGCAAGCTGTCGCAGCTCTCAAGGAATTCCTCCGCGAGCAGAACCAGTCGCCGGCGGACCAGTCGGAGGTGGCCCTGGTGACGGAGGACTGGAGCCTGAGCCCGTTCTGGTACGACCGCGAGACGGCCAAGACCATCGCCAATGAAGTCCTCGCGCTCTGTTCGGGTTCTCCCTCTCGCGTTGCTTGCATCGCTTGCCCCACGCTTTACGCTTATCTCAAGGTGCGCCATTTTTTTGTTCCATCGGCTTTTCCGTGGTTGACGAACTGATCGACTGTGATTATCTGAACTGCGCTCTGTGTTTCTACTTGACAATGAGCTTCCGGTTTACGCTTTTTTCCAATATTCTTGTTACTCCTTGTAAATGCAAAGGACCAACGCGAGCCTCTGGTCGATGTTATTGTATACTCCTTGTAACTGCAAAGGGCCATCGTGAGCCTCTGGTTGATGTTCTTGTTACTGCCCTTTCGGGTTCTGGTCCATGCCTTTCCTTATCTCATGTTTCGCCGCGCTTACTGTCGGGAGTGTGCATACCCTTATGACATTCGAGCGATCTTATTGGAATTGGGCTTCACCGAGATAGTGATTGGCTCAACACCACCCGCGCAAATGCGATGGTCGTGTCAAAGTTCGATGACCCCGTGCTAAATCAATTAAATAAGATTTGACTTCGGAATAAATGAGTTGTTTTCAAGCGACCATATTACTGGAGCAAATTTCAGATTGGAGTATACTATCCTGTTCGGCATTTTGACATATATCCTCTCCCCAAGGAAAATGAGGGGGGAATGGTCAATTACAGAAGCTATTGCTGTTTGGAAGCCATATCGCCTGTGTCCCCTCATTGTTGAACTCTTTTCCTGAAATAGAACCTCAAGGTCGTTAGTATGTTAATCCTATCCACGCCGGAACACTCGAGCTTTGAGCTGTTGACTTTCTATGGTCTTTTGGCTTCCACTTGGTTATTTTATATAATGTAAGTAGTAGGTGGGTCCGTGGTGTCCGGTCAAGTATCAAATGGGAAGATAGTTTTGTAAAATGTGTGAACAATCGATAGGTGTTGCATTATGCCATTTGTTATAGTACAAGTAACATCTTTTGATGCGCCTGTCAAACGTATGATTTAGTCCAGCCTTGAAGTCTAAGAGAAGATTCGGCCATAATGAGATGATTCATGGTAGTTTATCAACTTTTGGAATGGGTTTACTCTTTTCATCAATGCTCATATCTCAGATTATTAAGTGTGCATGTCATTGGCGCTTCATTATGAGAAAGTCTTTGAAGTAACATATTTATGGTATCATATCAGAGAATTGATCCCAGTGTCTCTGTGCAACTGCTCGAGTACGACAAATGTTTTGAACAATACGGAAGTGACTTCACTTTTTATGACTACAACCAACCAGAAGAGTTGCCAACTGAAATGACGCATGCTTTCCAAGTTATAGTCGCAGATCCTCCACATCTGGTAAGTTTATGTGGCCTCGCAAACTATAAAAGCTTAGGCCTCCCTATTCTATGCTTGCCGTGTCTTATCTTGTCCTGGAACCGGAAGATCGTTTAGTGGACACTCTTATGTATCTCTTTCCATTATCGGCTACATACATTTTAATTCCTTTCTATATGAATCACAGAGTGGGGAGTGCTTGGAGAAAGTTGCTCAAACCATATCTTTCCTCTCGCAATCAAACACTTACTTGCTTTTACTTACAGGTATGTGTGGACTGCTAGTCCTCCTGTGGAACCTTTAACCTAACTTCTTGGTTTATTAGTCTTTCATTTGCAGTGACGTTATAGCTATGAACTGCTGCAGTTCTATTTTTCCCCCTTTTTGGAGTATGCTGGGTGCCTTATATCCCTTCCTAATTCCTGGCCAATTCTGAGATGCTTGCAGGAGAAGTTCAAAAGGATAGAGCTGCAGAACTTATTGGTTTGCATCCATGCATATTCCGGCCTAAGCATTCCAGCAAGCTTGGGAATGAGTTTCGCCTATTCACTAACTACGATCCAGGGACGCGATTGGGAGGATGGGAGCAAGAGAAATAGATAAACGCATCTTTTGACATGAATTTTGTTGGTTAGTGTTGTTTTTCCATGTCAAAAGGGATGTCATAAGCTTAACAGTTTGCCTGGAGGCATGACCCTATAACCAAGTGCAACATAGTATTTGCATTTTGTCTGCAAACTTAACCCTAGGTTGATTACGATAAAAAAAAAAATAACCTAGGTTGATGTATGGTATAACTTTTGACCTCAAACGTTTTTGGAGTAAATTCCGACTCTCCTCATAAAAATAAAATGATGAGTTTCAAACAGTGAAAAACTATTCCAAAAATTATCCTAATCGAGTAAAAGAAAATGGCAGCATACATTTTTTATGTGAAATTATCCAAGTTGTGTTTTTTAAAGAAAAATTGCAGTCACTTCCGTATATATGTACATATATAGGCTACATGTTTGTATCCTATAGTCAACATGTCATTTAAAATTCTCTGTTTTTGACGGGTGAAATAGATTAAATCACCTCGACAACTAGTCCTAATCCATATTTCTCTATCATTTCAATGCAAATTGTCATCGCGAACAGTCTTGGGTCATTGTCACTCAACCCCAAGTGGTAGTCAATTAGTCTCAATTAGCGTCAGTTGGACTTGAGTACCTTTCATTCGGCCATGAGCCCGACAACGGTTGTCCTCGACCTGTGCTGATGTGTCATAAGTCATAATCAATTATCCCATAATGCCTATCCTTAATCCCCTGATGGGCGTTGAGCAGTCGAGTTTCGTTGGCAAATTCCAATTTTCAAAAGATTTTACAATTTACATATATGTCAATCGAAAAAATATGAAAGGTAATCACAAACATGTCAATGGGCTAGGAAACCTCATTTGTAGTTGCGGCTCCAAGCATGGAAGGTGCTTTGAATTTTTTTTTATCCTTAAATTCTAACTTTTAAATTTCCGATAATATGACGCATTGAGGTGCTTCCCCTATTCTCTTTTTTTTAGTTATTTATGTTGAGGCGTAAATTAACCCCCCAACATAGATAATCAAATGGAATTCCAAGTTTCGACCAAACAAAAAAAAAGGAATTGCAAGATGCAAAGTAGCCACTTTTGCTTTGTAGATAGCATCGCATACTTTCCGGAAGAATTCGACTTACAAGAACATCGTTAATGAAAAAAAGACTGAAAATCACCGGATGAGCAATCATTTGAATTGTATGAATGGTCCAAATCTAATTCACAAATGTGTCAAAAAAGAGGGGGAGTTTGCTTATATTGATGAATCAATTTATTCTCTTCCTTACGCCAATATAAATCTCTCAGATAGGAGCGATCTTGCTCCAATCTCCACCGCTTCTAACTGTGGTCGTAGAGAGCGCACATCGAAAACTTTGATACCAATTGATAGAAAAAACAACAAACTCATTTAAAGAAAACACACATATGCTCTTTATAATATCGATCGAGAGAACGACTTATACACACTTACATAAACAAACAAATATTTCGAAAAAGATATATTTCTAAATAGTTGTAGAGAATCTATAGAGTGGTCAATCTGTTAGCCACCCATTTTTACACTCATCTTATAAGAATTTGTTTTACAAGGCAATATCTAGATATTTAGACATTTATTCACAATTATCTTCTTCTTCAACATCGGTGCTCGTGCTCAATTCCCTCGCAATTAATTAATTATCCGCAGCTCTCGTGGAACTGATTTTTTCTTCAGATTCCAAGAGATGGCGTGGCGGTTGACCATGCAAGTAAATAAAGACAATATAAGAAACATGATCTCAAAATATCAAATTTTAAAATTCATAAACGAGTCGAAAGAAAAGGGGGAAATTTGCTCATACCGATTAATCAATTTTAATCATCTTCTTCTCCACAACTGCTCAATTTCCCACAATCAGATATCCGCAGCTTTGTCAATGTGGGAATGAGGCGAACGCCATCTGGCAGAGAGGACAATCCACGACAGCCTTCAATCTCCAGTGTTCTCAGAGAAGAACAATTTTGCAGCCACTCGGGCAATACACTCAGATTGGGACAATACGTAATTCTTATCCTCTGCAGTGTGCTTGCAGAACCTTCAAGCCACCCAGGCAAAGAAACTATTTCCGGTAATCCCCGGAACGTGAAGGATTGAAGCCTCAACATGGAGCATGGTTCGTTACTTTCGCCTTCCGGCAGCCTCAACCTATTGCACTCGAGAATCCAGAGATCCTCCAATGCCTTCAGATTCTTGATGCCCTGCGGTAAGTAGGCCAACTTCGGACAACCTGCAATGAACAACTTGCGGAGTGAGGTGAGTGATTGGATATCATCGAACAAGGCCTCCAAATTCTTGCAATTTCCAATGAATAGCGACCGCAGAGAGGTCAAGCATCCTATTCCCCTCTCCGGGAAACGCTGCTGTTTCGTGGTTATGAACAAAACGCGGAGGCTGAACATATTCTGGATGGCTGCAGGCAGTTCCTCGAGTTCCTCGCACCCGAGAAGATTTAAGTACTGCAGATTGCGAAGCTTGCAGACCGATTTGGGGAGTTTCTTGATATTACTGTTGTCGCTTAAACTGAGAAACCTCAAATGCTTTAGACCGCCAATAGAACTAGGCAGTAGGTCAAAGCTAGATTCAGACAGCCCTAGCACTCGCAAGTGCTTGAATCGAGAAATGCACATCTCCAGAAAGATCTCCCCAGAGGAACCCTCCTCAAACATGATGGTACGAATGCCGCTGAGTTTGCCCAAGCGGCCGCGTAGATCATCTTTTGGTACACTCGATGGGTCGGGAAATGATATATGCCGAGTCGTTGGGGAAATATCCTGCGCGCGCCCTTTCATGTTGGACGATTCAGTTTGTGCCACCGAAGTGGCAAGTTGGTGAATGAGGTCGTGCATTTTGAAGAGCATGAATGGATATAGTCCCCCCTGGCTATCGAAGAAGGATCTCGAGCACAGCTCCTCCAAGTACTGACGTCCAATCTCTTCCAGCTCCTGATTATTTCCGCTAGATTGGATAAACCCGTTCCCGATCCACAGTCCAATCAGTTCCCAGTTGAGGAACAGGTGGTTCTTCGGGAATATCGAGCAATAAGCAAAACATCGTTTCAAGTAAGACGGCATTAGATCGTAGCTTATCCTCAATGAAGGTAAAATATCAGTTTGTAATTGCCACATCTCACTATCTCTCACATATTCCCAGTTGCTCCGGTTCTTTTTTTTGGAATACAACAAGCTTCCCAAAGTCTTCACCGCTAGAGGATTTCCCCCGCACTTGCTCACGATTTCCTCGCCGATTACCATAAGGTCCGGGTGATTTTTCTCTTGCCCCTGATCAAACGCGCACTTCACGAACAAACTCAAAGATTCCTCCGGAGAAAGGTTGGCCAAGTTTAGCAGGTGGACAGCACCCATGATTTCGGTGATCGATTTATTCCGCGAAGTCACAATGACTTTACTCCCTTCGGAAACGCCTCCTAACAAATCTCTCAGTCCCACCCAATCCTCCCTCCTCACTTCCCACACATCGTCCATTACGAACAAACACCTTTTGTTCTGCACAATGTTTCTTAGGCAATCTTGCAGCATTTCAAGTCTATCACTATTTTCTTTGTGATCAAGAGACTCGATGATGTCTCTTATTATCTTCTTAACTTCGAATTCTACTGGCATGGATAACCAAATTTTGCGATCAAAATGTTGATTTACCCTATCATCATTGTATACCAATTTAGCGAGAGTAGTCTTTCCAATACCTCCCATTCCGAGAATTGGAAGGACTACTATCGTTTCAGCTCCACCATCATTTGATTTTATCAACAGCTCTATTATGATTTCCTTTTCTTCGTTTCTTCCAATCACATTCGAAGGGGGCACAAAAGAATGAGTTTCCCTCCACGGAACTATGGTCTTGTCATAAACGTCACTCGACAAGTTGAACTGAGTTTTCTCTTCATTGATCCCATCAATTCTCTTTCTCAGTTCTTTCATATTATGTGCCATCTTAAACTGGAAAATGAAGTTGGATATCCACGAGGACAAGCAGCGTACCTTCCTTCTGAGAGTCAAGTGCTCGGTCAACCTCGTCCTCCTCCCCAAAGCCCTGGCTTCGAAGTCGCCTAGCACATCCTCGGCATCATAACAGAAGTCTTTAAGCTTCAACAACCAAAGCCTCACAGCTGCCTCTTTCGTTTGCTTCTGCTCTGCATCTGCCAGCACCTTCTGGATCATCTCTAGCGTGTTCTTGAGCTTCTCTCGATCATCCTTGACGCCGCATACCAGTTGAATTTCTTCAAAAGCCGATGAAGCTAGTTTCTCCACAAGAGGTCCGAGGATGCTTGAGACGACCTCAGTCATGGTTGTGATTGGTGTTAGTGGCTTTCGAGGAGGTTTGGCGTAACCGCAATGCAGGAACTAAACTAGTTATTAGGAGAAGGATAGCAAAGAAGCATGATTTTACCAGGTTATGTAGGCAGGGACTAGGAATACACATGGTGACATGGAGTATGCGCAACGTTATTCCAAACTGTTGCATAGTTCACTCAATTCTTGGTGGAAATCTGCAAGTAATTCGATGCCGTTCCATTTAGATTTGGAATACCTTATCTGATGAAAGATAAAGCAAAAGTGGTCTGCATTCAGGTACCTTTCTCTCCCTTTAATCTTTACTGCATTCCTTTCTTTGTTCCTCTGTTTCTTGCAAGACAAATATGTGCACAGAGAAGAATAAGCTCCTTTTCATTGCTTTATCGCTGTATCAGATGCCCACTCTTTCGCCCTTCTACAAGAATGAGAATGATTGGTTTAGAAGTATGTACTATTTTCCTCTGCTTTGAAAATTGCAGAGGCTTCTCTAATAAGCGAGAGTCCTGGGTGGTGATCCCAGTGCTTTTTGTGGAAGGGATCGTACAAGCTATGCCTTCCTTGTTCTTCCCTGTTCTTGTTATATTTTAGCTGATCGCAATGACTTATAGCTTTATTCGATGCTTTGACTTGCTGGACGTTTCCTTTTTCTTTATGATTTCATTTCCATAAGATTTTGATAGCGCAACTTCTATCGAGATTGGAACTTCATGATCTTCCTTAATCGCGCGGCACTATTTCGAACTTCCATTTAGCCTAACATCCCCTGGCTTCAGAAAACTTACAAAGATCACGGAGTATCATAGCAAGTGCGCACGCAGGAAGTAGCCAAGAGATTGAAACTTGGAACTTGGATGGGGTGGAAAAGAACTATGCTTGATGGGAGTCACAGAGATCTCTGAGAAAGATAACGAAAGCAAGAGACATTTCTATAATAAGCTTAATCCGTGTACCTGCACAGATTAGGTCTTGCCGTCACTGGTACGAAACTGAATGTATTTTCGGTGTTCAGCAGGTTGAGTCTTGTACTCTTTGCTTGCAAGGTCTTCTTGATCCTTCACTAATATGTCAAAGGGCAACAAAGAATTGCTCAAACAAAGAAAACGAAGAAGATGCGATTGCTTCTCATTCATTCTTTTGCCTCTTCCAGCTTGATTCTTGTCAAGGGTGGGATGCCCCCAAAAGTGTACTTTTACCAGTCCAGATTGCATCTTCGTTACTGCCTACAAAATACCGTGATTGCTGGCCGAATTCGAGAATGTGCTTAACAAAGCAGCTGCTGTCTATCATAAGAAGACCATGACCACACTACAATTACCGGGAGAACTTGAAAATGCAGCAGATAATATACATGGCAACCATATGGATGCCTCAACATCTAAAGGCGGGGCACGCGTGTAACCGCTAGTTGGCTGCCAATGACTGCAAATCGGTCAATCAGTGATTGATCTAAACATATGTTCCCCTGCATTTCTCTTTGATACTTTTTTCTCTCTTTCGCTTCATCACAACAAACAAGGCAAAAGGGAGATGACTCTTTTTTAACTGTTGAGAGTCGAATCACATAGCAACGAAGCAATTTTCAGATTAATTGACCGTAGCGATTGAGATGAAAATTGCAGGGTAATGTACCTGAGTAATCATTTAACATAAGATGATTTATCTACAAAACTGGTGCTTAGAAAAATGTTTCAGTCAAGCCTTATGCAGAACAATGCACGTCTGAAAGGCCGATACAAACTGAGCACAGTAATTCCAACAAGTATATTTCTGCAAAGGTATTTCCTTCTATAAAACTCTGTACGAGATCAATCCATCAACTGTCTCAACAACCAGGTGCTTCATGCGAGCAAGAAGCAGCAGATAAGATCTTGCCTTGGGCCCTGCAATAAGCAGCAACAATGAATCATCTGTAAGTGCTTAGGGAAAATACCAATATTAAGACTCAATGAGGAAAAAGACTAAGAGGACGGCTATCCGCATTTTGGTAAAATAAAGTTTTCAGAGGGCATTAAGTCACGGACAACAGGCTTGTTGAGGCAAGAACTGGTCAAATGCTTTCATGATCACTTAGAAATTCATATCACTATTGACGTTACATACGCACCCAATGCCAATGATGATATTTCATCTTGAAAGAAGCTCTTGTTTTCCAAACGGTTCTCTTTCTTGCTTAGGTATGAGTTTATCTTCTCAATAGCTATAAGCAAATCCTGCAGAGTAAAATGCACTATGTAAATGGGTTAGGACTGACACCAGATCTCTTGTCAGCAAATTATGGCAAGAAAGGAAACAGAACCTTGCAGTGGGAAGATGATGTTACACGTCAAGAGTAACATTTACTAGCTTGCCCATGTGCTAATGCTAGCGGAACAGTCGAACCTACTTCATTTCCAAAATTCTATGGGAGACTGTACTAGTAGGATTAATCCAATCAAGCAAGCACACTGCTTCTGCTTCAAAAGAATATACAGCTCACGCACTATTACCCCTGATGGTCTTACGACAGCAGCAGCTTAATGCAAATTAAATGTTATTGCCTGCAGTGCATCTGCTGAGAGTCTGAGACAAAATACAAAGCTAAAGTTAGAGTTTCATACCACCCATGATGCAAGACTTTTCATGTAGGAAGGAAGACTTTCGTACTCATCTTTTGATGCCTTAACTACAGATTTTGGACCTTCAACTGGATTCAAGTGTATCGAATCACGTAAGTATAAAGTCCGGGAGTAAGAAGAGTGAACTTAAAAGAATCTAATTGACCAATAACCCATGCAAATATTTTGTATTAGTACCTTCACTTGCCCCCAAGTTCAATGTAGCAGGTTGATATGGCCCCTCCAGGTCATGCATCTTATCCTCCTGATTTCTAATTGGGACGAGAAGGAAGATTAATAGCAGAGGAAGTTTATGCCTTAATGAAGAAAAAGCAAAAATGGAGAAGGAAAAATGTAGACCGAGAAAGAAAGAAAAACTCAAGCGTGGACCATCATACTTTTGTGGTTGTCTCGAACATAGATTTGGCTCAACAGTCTTATCATTAGCTGAAATTGATATAGAAGGGAAAGATCATTAGATAAAACTGCTTGAGTAAAAAAGAATTCAACTGCCTTCTAGCAAATTATCTCTCTGATCATCTCGACAAGGACTAACTTGATGTTCCAAATGACAGTGAAGAGAAATCAATAGAGCAAGCTTGTACCAAATGATATTCAAAAGGACTTAAAGCACAAAGCATGTCTAACACATCCTTGAAGTTCCCTCACCTTCCGAAGCTAATGTGGCCAGAGCTACGTCAGATATACCAAGTCTTTTCAAGCTGATGGAGTCATCAAATCTAGAGAACTTCAGGAAGGACAAATAGACAAAAGCTAGCACTAGTATACCATAATTGACCATGTTTTCACTTTTTAGTCAATTACGATGAAAATTTGCATATTGCGAAGCTGTTATATTGCATCACTATTTACAACTTGGATATAATAAGGCAGCACCTATACCATCAAATGCAATGGCTCAGTGGCAGGAGTCGACAGTACGTAAAATCTGAGTCACAACAGAGGAAATGCTGTTCAAGATTATTTTGCTGACACCAGCATTAAACACAACCACTAGACCTGACAGGAGATGGACTCATGGATTTCGAGTCAGCCCACTGAGGTTGCTCTTGCCCTACTCAGGGTAGACTCGTGAAAAGGGCCTGTACTCAAAGCAAGCAAACTGTCGCGTGATTGTTCTTAAGGGATAGAAGCTCTGGCCAGGTGTGGAGTCCCTAGCCAATTGATCTATCCCTCCTAACCTCTTCAGCCTAGAATTCTGCAATTTGCCAATATTTCGGGCTTTGATCAAAGAAAGTTGATATATCAAAATCCGACAAGGATACAGAGAATCTTCTTCAAAACACTTCGTCATAGAAGCCACTGCAGTAAGTCGCCCCGAACATGAAGATGGCAGGTCAAATCCACCATTTGCTTGTGGAAAATTAGGATCAAGTTCGAGAGGGCTCGATAAATCATCGACTGTATCTTCTTCAACATCGGCAACATCTACGAAACAAAACCAGGACATCAAGGCCTGCAGATAACTGACTTGCATGATTTCATTCCTTGCAACTCCTACTTAATTTCATTATCCTTTCATCATCGGCCCAGAAGTCTCGTCCTATCGATCCAGCATATTGATATACACTTCGACACCAGGTAAACTACTTCTCTTACACAATCATTATCAATCAAACGCACAGGCAGAAAAAAAAAAAAAAGGTGGAGCCGGAAGTACCGGGGACGTAGCCGAAGCTCTTGAGGCGTTCTTCGAGCTGAGCGAGGTCGCTCTGGTTCTTCTTGAAGACCTCGTTGCAGTGACCCAACAGCTCCCCAAACGACACGGTCCCGAACGACACGGAGTCGAGCAACTCGAGATCCCCGCTCGCTGTGGACACGCGCCGGTTCAGGCACTGAAGGAAGGTCGAAGAAGCCGAATCTGCGATCCGAAACACCAAGAGATAAACCGATCGACCGTGAAGGAAAGGAAAACGGACGACCCGAAGTTAGAATTCATCCCCCGCACCGAGAGGGATGGGACGGCGATCGATGGATTGGTTGAGGGCGTCGACGCTGCTCTGGAGGTGGTTGCAGAAATGGCCGAGGCTTCTGCCGAGCGTCGCTATCGCCTCCTCCATGTCCTGCCAACTCTGAGGGAGAGCTTCCGTTGAAGACGACGGAGCGGGAAACGAACGCCTGCTTTTCGAAATGCAATTGCACTGTCCCACGATGAGGGGGTGATCAGGGGCATACTCGACGGTGAGGATCTTGTCCACGTGGATCACATCGCTAGAGCAAGTTTGGCCCAAAATTTTCAATTTTAAATAACTAACTCTTTTTTTTTCTTTACATGATTCTCTAAAATTATCTCGCTTTTATTTTCCAAAAATACACTATAAAATATGTAATTCTCACTTATTAAGTAACGAAAAAAATATTTAGTAATATCAAAGCGTCACATCAGTGGTCACTCAATGTTGCGAAACGCAAAAGCAAGCTCCCTCCCCCCTGCAAATCTGAGCAAGAGCTGCGTTGAAGACGACGGAGGGGGAAACAAGCCCCTGCTTTTCAAAATGCACGGTCTATGATGAGGGGATAAGAGGTTTACTCAACGGTGGATTAGGCCAATGAAAGGGAAAGAAACAGAGAAAACTAGTTACATGGAGCATCCGAGTTCATTTCTCTTGGTACAAGAGCGAGGGCAAATATATCAGCAGCCTAAAGTTCACGGGCCGTGACACCATCAAAAGCCGCCTGATGTTTTTCTTGTCCTAGTGTCCACATGCTTCTAATTCGCAAGAAGTTGGCCTTGGCTCCAGTTTCTGGATCATGTATCTTTTGGAATAGGGCCTAAGCACTCAGCAGATCCTAGGAGGCACTTAAAGCCTTCGATGATAAGGATCGCAAATGCAGTCGATAGCATGCATCGATTTCCTCCTAGGCCCCACAGCAGCGGCGCCCGTATCTTTCAGCTTCTTCATCGTCATGTTAGCCAGCTGAAACTCATTGACGCGCCTACACCCGGAAGATCCTCACAAACTGCCCCAGCCCCAGTGACATCAGCCAGCTGCTCAGTCCACTGGCCTACTGAAGTTTCTTCTTGAGATTTCGTGCTTTGAGCTGTTGATGAAGGAATGTCACCCCGCTGGAGAAGTCACAAGGGCTATTTAACATTCTCTCCTGTTTGATACTTTTTGAGGAATTTGAAGTTTTCAGCACTTCATGTAACTTCTGCACAGAAACTTTGGCAGGGTTCCTGGACTGTGTTCTGGAATCCATCCCTGAGATTCTAGGTTTGTCTGACGGATGTGGAGAGCAAACTTTTCCCATAAATGTGTCATTCTCAAGTGGCAATGATGTCGCCTTCTTGTATTCACTGATGGACGGCATTACAAGACTCCCCTCAGCTGGAAGTGGCGATTTGTCTGGCACATGTTCCCTAGGTATGTCTTGCACCTGGCTCGAGGATGGCTTTGATACTGCAGATTTTTCCGCAACTGGTAAAAGGCGGCACCAATATAGTGATCCTCTGCTTTTTCACAGTCACCCAGCTCGTATCTTCGAAGGGATCCACCTCGCGCTCAAAAGAATCGACAACCTAACAAGTACAGCCAGAATTGCAATGTTATAAATGAGCGTGATGTCCTCATACTTCTCGTACATATTTGAGAGCAAAAGATTATGCACGGTCTTCGTAAAATTAAGGCACACCTAGACTAAGCAACACCGACAGTCACCTTGAAACCTGGGACAACTACGACAATATTGGGATGCACCAATAGAAGGCCAAGAAAATACCAATGGACTCTTTAAGTAAACTGTAGTGACCAATAGATAGAGGGAAGTTCATCTATGAAAAGTCAATCGCGGCCATGTTCAATTTGCTCCATGCTGTCAAGAAACTCTTTTCCCCTTCTGCGCTGCATGAAGGCAAATACGCCTTATGAGGCTGTGCATCACTTGTTTTAGGCTATCCAATCTAGCATAGGAATAGTGAATATGAGGAGAAATTCAAGGTCGCCAAGAACCTGAAGGCATTAGCAATCGCACGACATCCGAGGCATGAAATACAAGCAATCACCATCGTCAAGGCTTTAGATTATTATATGACCCTGAACTCGGCATTTCCCATTTTCTACGCGTTCAATAACTTGACATTTTTTGTGATTTTACTCTCATCATGTAATTAGCTGAATCAAAATGGGACATTAGATATTCCGACTATTTAAGATTCATCAACCTTATTTGTTATTTTATAGAAAAAGGAGTTGAATACCAAGATTACGAAATCATTTGGAGTCTTTGCCCTTCCACCTTTGGATTTGCTTAGAAAAAGCAAAATCTAGATTTTATCGAGGACAATTGAAAACTTCAAAAAGAAAATGATATATGTTATATGTGTATTTTTACATGAATATATTTAAGTTGTAAGTATTTCGATGAAAATAAAATTTGAAGAAAGCAAAAAAATTGTTGACCCAATTTTCGGTTAACAATGTGGAAAAATGTATAAGGATAAATTAAGAAAAAGAGAAAATGAAGAGGAGTGCGCCTTCTATGGTTACTGGTGTTGCAACGTCGAGGTCGGTGGCGGCGGCGACACGCTGACGCTCAGCTCGCAAGCCGTCGCGGCTCTCCAGGAATTCCTCCGTGAGCAGAACCAGTCGCCGGCGGAGCAGTCGGAGGTGGCCCTGGTGACGGAGGACTGGAGGCTGAGCCAGTTCTGGCCGTCACCAATGAAGTCCTCGCGCTCTGTTCGGGCACGCACGCTCGCGTTGCTTGCATCGCTTGCCCCACGCTTTATGCTTATCTCAAGGTGCACCATTTTACTGTTCCATCGGCTTTTCCGTTGTTGAAGAACTGATCGACTGTGATTATCTGAACTGCGCTTTGTGTTTCTACTTGAAAATAAGGCTCCGGTTTACGCTTTTTTCCAATGTTCTTGTTACTCCTTGTAAATGCAAAGGACCAACGCGCGCCTCTGGTCGATGTTATTGTATACTCCTTGTAACTGCAAAGGGCCAGCGTGAGTTTGATGTTCTTGTTACTGTCCTTTCGGGTTCTCGTCCATGCCTTTCCTTATCTCATGTTTCGCTGCGCTTATTGTCGGGAGTGTGCATACCCTTATGTCATTCGAGCGATCTTATTGGAATTGGGCTTTGCCGAGAGAGTGATTCGCTCAACACCACCCGCGCAAATGCGCTGGTCGTGTCAAAGTTCGATGACCCTATGCTAAATCAATTAAATAAGATTCGACTTCAGAATAAGTGAGTTGTTTTCAAGCGACCATATTACTAGAGCAAATTTCAGATTGGAGTATACTATCCTGCTAGGCATTTTGACATATATCCTCTCCCTAGGAAAATGAAGGGGGAATGGTCAGTTACAGAAGTTATTGCTGTTTGGAATCCATATCGCCTTTGTCCCCTTATTGTTGAACTCTTTTCCTGAGGTAGAACCTCAAGGTCGTTAGTATGTTAATCCAATCCACGCCGGAACACTCGAGCTTTGAGCTGTTTACTTTCTATGGTCTTTTGGCTTCCACTTGGTTATTTTATATAATGTAAGTAGTAGGTGGGTCCGTGGTGTCCGGTCAAGTATCAAATGGGAAGATAGTTTTGTAAAATGTGTGAACAATCGATAGGTGTTGCATTATGCCATTTGTTATAGTACAAGTAACATATTTTGATGCGCCTGTCAAACGTATGATTTAGTCCAGCCTTGAAGTCTAAGAGAAGATTCGGCCATAATGAGATGATTCATGGTAGTTTATCAACTTTTGGAATGGGTTTACTCTTTTCATCAACTCTCATATCTCAGATTATGAAATGTGCATGTCATTGGCTTGTCACTATGTGAAAGGCCTTTGAAGTAACATGTTTGTGGCATCATATCAGAGAATTGATCCCAGTGTCTCTGTGCAACTGCTCGAGTACAACAAATGTTTTGAACAATACGGAAGTGACTTCATGTTTTATGACTACAACCAACCAGAAGAGTTGCCAACTGAAATGAAGCATGCTTTCCAAGTTGTTGCAGATCCTCCGTATCTGGTAAGTCTATGTGGCCTCGCGAACTATAAATGCTTAGGCCTCCCTATTCTATGTTTACCGTGTCTTGTCTTGTCCCAGAACCGGAAGATCCTCCAGTGGGCACTCTTATGTATCTCTTTCCATTGTCGGCTGCATAAAATTTGATTCCTTTCTTTATGAACCACAGAGTGGAAAGTGCTTGGAGAAAGTTGCTCAAACCATATCTTTCCTCTCGCAGTCAAACGCGTACTTTCTTTTACTTACAGGTATGTGTGGACAGCTAGTCCTGTGGAACCTTTAACCTAACTTCTTGGTTTATTGTCTTTCATTTGCAGTGACGTTATAGCTATGAACTGCAGCAGTTCTATTTCCCCCCCTTTTTGGAGTATGCTGGATGCCTCATATCCCTTTCTAATGCCAGGCAAATTCCGAGATGCTTGCAAGAGAAGTTCAAAAGGATAGAGCGGCAGAAGTTCTTGGTTTGCATCCATGCATATTCCGGCCTCAGCATTCCAGCAAGCTTGGGAATGAGTTTTGCCTATTCACTAACTACGATCCAGAGACGCGATTGGGAGGATGGGAGCAAGAGAAATAGCTAATGCATCTTTTGAGATGAATTTTGTTGGTTAATGTTGTTTTTCCATGTCAAAAGGGATGCCATAAGCTTAACAGTTTGCCTGGAGGCATGACCCTAGAATCAAGTGCAACATAGTATTTGCATTTTCTCTGCAAACTTAACCGTAGGTTGATACCCATAAAAAAAAAATAACCCAGGTTGATGAATGGTATAACTTTTGAGCTCAAACGTTTTTAGAGCAAATTCCGACCCTCCTCACAAAAATGATGAGTCTCAAACAATGGAAAACTATTCCAAAAATTATCCTAATCGAGTATAAGAAAATAGCATCATAGATTTATTATAGTCTGCGAACAGGAAATTCAAAGATACATATGTGAAAATTATCCGAGCTGTGTTTTTCAAAGAAATATTGCAAAGTGGCCCTTTAAACTTTCTCTTTGATTAAAAATATTTATGTGCATATATATTGTCAATGTACTCTTACAAAGTTTTAAAAATGAGTCAATTCACCAAAATTGCCCTACATGTTTGTATCCTATAGTCAACATGTCATTTAAAATTCTCTGTTTTTGACGGGTGAAATACATTAAATCACCTCGACAACTAGTCCTAATCCATATTTCTCTATCATTTCAATGCAAATTGTCATCGTGAACAGTCTTGGGTCATTGCCACTCAATCCCAAGTGGTAGTCAATCAGTCTCAACTAGCATCGGCTGATGTGTCATAAGTCATAGTCAATTATCCCATAATGCCTACCCTTAATTCCTCGATGGGCGTTAAGCAGTCGAGTTTCGTTGGAAGATTCCAATTTTCAAAAGATTTTACAATTTACATATATGTCAATTGAAAAAATATGAAAGGTAATTGCAAACATGGCAATGGGCCAGGAAACCTCATTTTTAGTTGCGGCTCCAAGCATGGGAGGCGCTTTGAATTTTTTTTTTATCCTTAAATTCTAACGTTTAAATTTCTGATAATGTGACGCATTGAGGTGCTTCCCCTATTCTCTATTTTTTAGTTATTTATGTTGAGGCGTAAATTAATCCCCAACATAGATAATCAAATGGAATTGCAAGTTTCAACCAAACAAAACAAAAAGGAATTGCTAGATGCAAAGTAGCCACTTTTGCTTTGCAGATAGCATCGCATACTTTCAGGAAGAATTCGACTTACAAGAACATCGTTAATGGAAAAAAGACTAAAAATTACCAGATGAGCAATCATTTGAATTGTATGAATGATCCAAATTTACTTCATAAACGTGTCAAAAAAGAGGGGGAGTTTGCTTATATCGATAAATCAATTTATTCTCTTGCTTATGCCGATATAAATCTCTCAGACAGGAGCGATCTTGCTCCAATCTCCGCCGCTTTTAGCTGTGGTCGTAGAGAGAGCGCATCGAAAACTTTGATACCAATTGAAAATAAAAAAAAAACAACAAACTCATTTAAAGTGAACACGCATATGCCCTTTATAATATCGATCGGGAGAACAACTTATACACACTTACATAAGCACACAAATATTTCTAAAAAGATATCTTTCCATATATTTCTAGAGAATATATAGAGTGGTCAATCCGTTAGCCACCCATTTTTACACTCGTCTTATACGAATTTATTTTACAAGACAATATCTAGATATTTAGACATTCTATTCGCAATTATCTTCTTCTTCAACATCGGTGCTCGCGCTCAATTCCCCCGCCATTAATTAATTATCCGCAGCTCTCGTGGAACTGATTTTTTCTTCAGATTCCAAGAGATGGCGTGGCTGTTGACCATGCAAGTAAATAAAGACAATATAAGAAACATGATCTCAAAATATCAAATTTTAAAATTCATAAACGTGGCGAAAGAAAACCAGGGAATTTGCTCATACCCATGAATCAATTTTGATCATCTTCTTCTTCTTCTCCACAACTGCTCAATTCCCCGCAATCAGATATCTGCAACTTTGTCAGTGTGGGAATGCGGCGAACGCCATCTGGCAGAGAGGACAATCCGGGACAGTCTTCAATCTCCAGTGTTCTCAGAGAAGAACAATTTCGCAGCCACTCGGGCAATACCCTCAACTTGGGACAATGCTCAATTCTTATCCTCTGCAGTGTGCTTGCAGAACCTTCGAGCCACCCGGGCAAAGAAACTATTTTCGGTGATTCCCCGATTACGAAGGATTGAAGCCTCGACATGGAGCGTGGTTCATTACTTTCGCCTCCCGGCAGCTTCAAGCTCTGGCAGTCGCCAATCATGAGATCCTCCAATGCCATGAGATTCTTGATGCCTTGCGGTAAGGAGGCCAACTTCGGACACCCTCCAATGACCAACTTATGGAGCGACGTGAGCGATTGGATATCATCGAACAAGGCCACCAAATTCACGCACTTTAGAATGAATAGGCACCGCAGAGAGGTCAAGCATCCTATTCCCCTGTCACACCCCAAAACCTACGGAACGGAGAATGACACGGCCGTCCTCTCTCCCGAAGGACGCAGCCTCAAACCACAAGGATTTCAACTCCCAAAAGTCCCAACGACACCACTCTTATTCTATTGACTACTAATCAAGGAACCTGAAAAGATTAGGGAAAGAGAGGGGTGAGTAACAACAGCTCAGTAAGCAGTGCATATCTCATCTAAGCAGATCGAACAATCACTATGCAATAGCATCAAAAATGTCACGTCCCATAACTCAAACTCGATGTACAATATAGCCAAAAATATCTCAAAGGTATAATAACTTTTCAATAAAAGTAATCTGTATCAGATTACTTAATAAAAACTCACATAACAACAATAGCCAATCATCAATGGTCTATTCATTGACTAATCTCATCACATAACATGTTGATGGTTCATCCATCAACCAATCTCATGCTTGTCATCAAACTATGGTCAAGTTTAACGCCGTGACAAAGGCGACCAAGTTTACCCCTCTTGGCAAGGTCTACCACCTATTATATGCCGGCGGTTCGACCTAGAAGGATATTCTGACAGTATGCATACTCCCCCTCAACGGGTTCTCAACATAGTAATACGAGCAGCAGCAACTTATAACTCAATCTAAAAATCCGTATCAACACCAATAAATCCATTTCACAAAACATTTTGCAACAAGAATAGCCCTCGGCTAATCCTCTTCACAAAACCTTTAATATAAGCATTCGCAAAAGCTTCGTTTCAATAACGCCATAAGACTTTTCAACTCATTTTCACAATCGACAAAAGGTAGTAATTGCCCGATCCAGGCTTTTATGCAACAAACATGCTTTAATAACTCATATGATACTCAGATCATTATCACTTTCAAAACATAAGTTTATAAACTCAAAGAAGAGATAGCACCACTCACCTGGAATCCCCAAAAATCATATAATGACGCTCACTCAAACCGACGATCTCGTAATCCTATCAATTGAACGATAATCGA
Source organism: Syzygium aqueum (assembly GCA_031216185.1). Taxonomy (NCBI): domain Eukaryota; kingdom Viridiplantae; phylum Streptophyta; class Magnoliopsida; order Myrtales; family Myrtaceae; genus Syzygium; species Syzygium aqueum. Next base: position 24,975,113 of record CM062231.1, read on the forward strand.
CATCAAAACCAAGTAAAATACTACAATAATCACTAAACAGCTAAACGATGCTTAAACGCTAACAAGACAACTTAAAGGCGCCCACAAATTGCTCATCTAAAGCCATTATCCAAATCGTCCGCAACGCGAAGCTTGAGCACAAAACTTAATCGCGCCGTAACTTTCTCCATCGAACTCCGATCCTAGCAAACTTATAGTCAAAAGAAAGCCCGTTCCGAGTATTACAAAAGTCCCAACTTGGCCATCCCAAAATCGAGTCGAAAACCGACGAAAATCAGCCTAAAAGCCGCTGGTCGCGCACTGTTCATCTTGCGCGGCTAACTTCAAAAATTCATATTGGGCAAACTGTAGGTCCAAATCAAGATCCGTAAAATCCCATGGCATCACAACACCACACACTATCAATTCTATAAAAATACGCAGCTCTACGACTCAAAAATTGGATTTCACCGCTCAAATAACACATAATTCCGAAATTGAGCCCTAACTCGGAAAAATATTCCGATTGAACGAATGAGGGGCACGAATACTTACCGGACATTGCTAATCGAAGTCGAATCGGCTTGGTGAAACTCCCTCGGCACAAAACCCTCTTCTCTTTTCTCTTTTTCTTCTTCCTCTTTCCTTTCCTCTCTTTTCTTCTCTTTTCCTTTCCTTTCTTTTCCGTTTCTGTTTTCTCCTCCCCGAAAGCCCTCGGTCTCCTTTTATTTTAGCCAAGTCCACTGTAGCTTCTGTTGACCTGTTGACTTTTGACCTTTTTTTTTTTTTTTTTTGACTGGGTCAAAAGCCCATATATTACATCCCCTTTCCGGGAAACGCTGCTGTTTCGTGGTTATAATCAAAACGCGGAGGCTGATCATATTCTTGATGTTTGCAGGCAGTTCCTCGAGTTCCTTGCACCCGGCAAGACCTAAGTACTGCAGATTGTGAAGCTCGCAGACCGATTTGGGGAGTTTCTTGATATTCTCGTTGTTTAAATTGAGAAACCTCAAATGCTTTAGACCGCCAATGGAACTAGGCAGAAGTCAAAGCTAGAGTCATTTAGCCATAGCATTCGCAAGTGCTTGAATCGCGAAATGCATGTCTCCAGAAAGAACTCCTCAGAGTCAGAGGATCCCAACCCCTCACATGTAATAGTGCGAACGCGGCTCAGTTTGCTCAAGCAGCGGCTTAGAAAATCTTTTGGTACACGAGATGGGTTGGGAAATGATATATGCCGAGTCATCGGGGAGATATCCTGCGTCCACACTTTTATGTTGGACGATTCGGTTTGTGCCACCGAAATGGCAAGTTCGTAAATGAGGTCATGCATTCTGAAGGATAGGATCGGATATTCGTCCTTGACAACATCGAAGAAGGATCTCGACCGCAGCTCCTCTAAGTACCGCCGTCCAATCTCTTCCAGCTCTTGATTATTTCCGCTGGACTGGATAAACCCACTGGAGATCCACAGTTGGATCAGTCCCCAGTCGGTGAACTCGTGATTCTTCGGGAATATCGAGCAAATAGCAAAACATCGTTTCAAGTAAGACGGCATTAGATCATAACTTATTCTTAGTGAAGGTAAAATATCAGTTTGTAATTCCCACATCTCACTATCTCTTACGTATTCCCAATCGCTCCGATTGTATTTTGAATACAACAAGCTTCCCAAACTCTTCACCGCCATAGGATTTCCCCCACACTTGCTCACGATTTCCTGGCCGATTACCATAAGGTCCGGGTGATTCTTCTCTTGCCCTTGATCGAACGTGCACTTCACAAACAAACTCAAAGATTCCTCTTGCGAAAGCTTGGCCAATTTAAGCGGGTGGACAGCACCCATGATTTCGGGAATCAATTTATTCCGCGAAGTCACAATTACTTTACTCCCTTCGGAAACACCTCCTAACAAATCTCTCAGTTTCTCCCAGTCCTCTTTACTCACTCGCCACACATCGTCCATTACGAACAAATACCTTTTGTTCGCAATGGTGCTCCTTAGGCATTTTTGCAGCATTTCAAGGCTATCGTATTTTTCTTTTTGATCAAGAGACTCGAGGATGTTTCCTATTATCTTCTTAAGTTCGAATTCTACGGGCATGGATAACCAAATTTTATTGTCTTTGAAATGTTCGTTAACCTTGTCATCATTGTAAACCAATTTAGCGAGAGTCGTCTTTCCAGCACCTCCCATTCCAATAATCGGAACCACTGCTATCGTTCCAGCTTCACCATCATTTGATCTTATCAACAGCTCTATTATTCTTTCCTTTTCTTCCTTTCTTCCAATCACATTCGTAGTGGTTACGTAAGAATGAGTTTCCCTCCGCGAAACTATAGTCTTGTCATAAACTTCACTCGATAAGTTGAACTTAGTTTTCTCTTCATTGATCCCGTCGATTCTCTTTCTCAGTTCTTTCATTTTATGTGCCATCTTAAACTGGAAAATAAAGTTAGGTAGCCACGAGCACAAGTAGCATACCTTCCTTTTGAGGATCAAGTGCTCGGTCGATCTCGCCCGCCTATACAAAGCCTCGGTTTCGAATTCGTCTAGCACGTCCTCGGCATCATAGCAGAAGTCGTTAAGCTTCAACAACCAATGCTTCACAGCTGGCTCTTTTGTTTGCTTCTGCTCAGCATCGGCGAGCACGTCCTGGATCATCTCTAGCGTGTTCTTGAGCTTCTCTCGGTCATCCTTGATACCCCATACCAGTTGAATTTCTTCAATAGCCGATGAAGCTAGTTTCTGCACAATAGATCCGACGATGCTCGGGATGGCCTCAGTCATGGTTGTGATTGGTGTTATTGGTTTTCACGAAGGTTTCGCGTAACTGCTATGCAGGAACTAAACAAGATATCAGGAGAAGGATGGCAAAGAAGCATAATTTTTCCAGGTTATATAGGCAGAGACATAGGAATACGCATGGTGCCATGGAGTATGCACAACATTATTCCACACTGTTGCATAGTTCACTCAATTCTTGGTGGAAATTTGCAAGTAATTCCATGCCGTTCCATTTAGATTTGGAATACCTTCGTCTGATGAAAGAGAAAGCAAAAGTGGCCTGAATTCTGCTACCTTTCCCTTTAATCTTTGCTACATTCCTTTCTTTGTGACTCTGTTTCTTGTAAGACAAATATGTGCACAGAGAAGAATAAGATGCCCCCTCTTTGGCCCTTCTACAAGGATGAGAATGATTGGTTTAGAAGTATGTGCTGTTTTCCTCTGCTTTGAAAATTGCAGAGGCTTCTCTAATTAGCGAGAGTCCTGGGTGGTGATCCCAGTACTTTTTGTGGAAGGGATCGTACAGGCTATGCCATCCTCGTTCTTCGATGTTCTAGTTATATTTTAGCTGATCGCAATGACTTCTAGCTTTATTCGATGCTATGAGTCGCTGGACGTTTCCTTTTTCTTTATGAATTCATTTCCATAAGATTTTGATGGTGCGACTTCTATCGAGATTGGAACTTCGTGATGTTTTCTAATCGCGCAGCACTACTTCGAACTTCCATTTAACCTAACGTCCCCTGGCTTCAGAAAACTTACAGAGATCGCAGAGTATCATAGCAAGCGCGCACGCAGGAAGTAGCCAAGAGATTGACACTTGGAACTTGGGTGGGGTGGAACAGAACTATGCTTGATGGGAGGCACAGAGATCTCTGAGAAAGATAACGAAAGCAAGAAACATTTCTATAATAAGCTTATTCCATGTACCTGCACAAATTAGGTCTTGCTGTCAACGGTACGAAATTGAATATATTTTTGGTGTTCAGCAGGTCGAGTCTTGTACTCTTTGCTTGCAAGCCCTTCTTGTACTCTTTGCTTGCATGTCAAAGGGCAACAAAGAATTGCTCAAACAAATAAAACGACGAAACGATTGCTTCTCATTTATTCTTTTGCCTCTTCCAGCTTGATTCTTGTCAAGGGTGGGATGCCCGCAAAAGTGTACTTTTACCGGTCCAGATTGCATCTTCGTTACTGCCTACAAAATACCGTGATTGCTGCCCGTATTCAAGAATGTGCTTTACAAAGCGACTATTGTCTAATATAAGAAGACCATGACACACTACAACTACCAGGAGAACTTGAAAATGCAGAAGATAACATACGTGGCAACCATCTAGATGCCTCGACATTTAAAGTCGGGGCACGAGTGTAACAGCTAGTTGGGTGCCCAATGACTGCAGATCGGTCAATCAGTGATCAATCTAAACATATGTTCTCCTGCATTTTCCCTTTGATACCGTCTTCTCTCTTTAGCTTCACCCCAACAAACAAGGCAAGTAGGGAGACAACTCTTTGGCAACTGTTGAGAGTCGAATCACATAGCAATTAAGCAATTTTCAGATTAATTGACAGTAGCAATTGAGTTGAAAATTGAAGGGTACTGTAATTAAGTTATCATTTAACCTAAGATGATTTCTCTACAGAACTGGTGCTTAGAAAAATGTTTATGTCAAGCCTTATGCAGAACAATGCATGTCTGAAAGGCTGATACAAACTGAACACTGTAATTCCAACAAGTATATTTCTGCAAAGGTGTTTCCTTCTATAAAACTCTGTATGAGATCAATCCATCAACTGTCTCAACAACCAGGTGCTTCATGCGAGCAAGCAGCAGCAGATAGGATCTTGCCTTGGGCCCTGCAAATAAGCAGTGACAATGAATCATCTTAAGTGCTTAGGGAAAATACCAATGTAAGACTCAAATGAGGAAAAAGAGTACAAGGATTAAGAGGCCATCAAGTTATGGTCAACAGGCTTGATGAGGCAAGCACTTGTCAGTTTGCAGCAAGTGCTTTCATGATCACTCAGAAATTCATATCACAATTGACGTTGTATACGCACCCAATGCCAATGATGATATTTCGTCTTGAAAGAAGCTATTGTTTTCCGAACGATTCTCTTTCTTGCTTAGGTATGAGTTTATCTTCTCAATAGCTACAAGCAAATCCTGCAGAGTAAAATGCACTATGCAAATGGGTTAGGACTAACACCAGATCTCTTGTCAGCAAATTATGGGAAGATGATTTTACATATCAAGAGTAACGTTTACTAGCTTGCCAATGTGCTAATGCTAGTGAAACCATCTAACCTACTTCATCTCGAAAATTCTCTGGGAGGCTGGACTAGTGGGATTAATCCAATCAAGCAAGCACACTGCTTCGGTTTCAAAAGAATATACAGTTCACGCACTACGAACCCAGATGGTCTTATGCCATCAGCTTAATACAAATTAAAAGTTAGTGCCTGCAGTGCATCTGCTGAGAGTCCAAGACAAATGCAAAGCTAAAGTTAGAGTTTCATACCTCCCATGATGCAAGACTTTTCATGTAGGAAGGAAGACTTTCGTAATCATCTTTTGATACCTTAACTACAGATTTTGGACCTTCAACTGGATTCAAGTGTATCGAATCACGTAAGTATAAAGTCGGGGAGTAGGTTTGCCAATAACCCATGCAAATATTTTGTATTTGTACCTTCACTTGCCCCCAAGTTCAATGTAGCAGGTTGATATGGCCCCTCCAGGTCATGCATCTTATGCTCTTGATTTCTAATTGGGACGAGAACGAAGATTAATAGCAGAGGAGGTTCATGCCTTAACGAAGAAAAAGCAAAAATGGAGAAGGAAAAAAGTAGACCGAGAAAGAAAGAAAAACTCAAGCGTGGACCATCATACTTTTGTGGTTGTCTCGAACATAGATTTGGCTCAACAGTCTTATCATTAGCTGAAATTGATATAGAAGGGAAAGATCATTAGACAAAACTGCTTGAGTAATAAGGAATTCAACTGCCTTCCAGCAAATTATCTCTCTAATCGTCTCAACAAGGACTAACTTGATGTTCCAAATGACGGTGAAGAGAAATCAAAGGAGCAAGCTTGTCCCAAATGATATTCAAAAGGACGTAAAGCACAGAGCATGTCCAACACATCCTTAAAGTTCCCTCACCTTCCGAAGCTAATGTGGCCAGAGCTACGTCAGATATACCAAGTCTTTTCAAGCTGATGGAGTCATCAAATCTAGAGAACTTCAGGAAGGACAAATAGACAAAAGCTAGCAAATGGTATACCATAATAGGCCATGTTTTCACTTTTCAGTCATTTAGGATGAAAATTTGCATATTGCAAAGCTGACATATTGCACCACTATCTGCAACTTGGATATAATAATGCAGTACCTAGACTGCCAAATGCGATGGCTCAGTGGTAGGACTCGACAGTACGTAAACTCTAAGTCACAACAGAGGAAACACTGTTCAAGATTATTTTGCTGACACCAGCATCAAACACAACCACTAGAGCTGACAGGAGATGGACTCATGGATTTCGAGTCAGTCCACTGAGGGTGCTCTTGCCGTGCTCAGCCTACTCAGGGTAGGCTCATGAAAAGAGCCTGTACTCAAAGCAAGCAAACCGTCTAGTGATTGTTCCTAAGGGATAGAAGCTCTGGCCATGTGTGGAGTCCCTAGCCAATTGATCTATCCCTCCTAACCTCTTCAGCTTAGAATTCTACAATTTGCCCAATATTTCAAACTTTGATCAAAGAAAGTGGATATATCAAAATCCGACAAGGATACAGAGAATCTTCTTCAAAACACTTCGTCATAGAAGCCGCTGCAGTAAGTCGCCCCGAACATGAAGATGGCAGGTCAAATCCACCAGTTGGTTGTGGAAAATTAGGATCAAGTTCGAGTGGGCTCGATAAATCATCGACTGTATCTTCTTCAACATCGGCAACATCTACGAAACAAAACCAGGACATCAAGGCCTGCAGATAACTGACTTGCATGATTTCATTCCTTGCAACTCCTACTTAATTTCATTATCCTTTCATCATCGGCCCAGAAGTCTTGCCCTATCGATCCAGCATATTGATATACGCTTCAACACCAGGTAAACTACTTCTCTTACACAATCATTATCAATCAAACGCACAGGCAGAAAAAAAAGGTGGAGCTGGAAGTACCAGGGACGTAGCCGAAGCTCTCGAGGCGTTCTTCGAGCTGAGCGAGGTCGCTTTGGTTCTTCTTGAAGACCTCGTTGCAGTGACCCAACAGCTCCTCAAACGACACGGTGCCGAACGACATGGAGTCGAGCAAATCGAGATCCCCGCTCGCCGTCGACACGCGCCGGTTCAGGCACTGAACGAAGGTCGAAGAAGCCGAATCTGCAATCCGAAACACCAAGAGATAAACCGATCGACCGAGAAGGAAAGGAAAACGGACGACCCGAAGTTAGAATTCATCCCCCGCACCGAGAGGGATGGGACGGCGATCGATGGATTGGTTGAGGGCGTCGACGCTGCTCTGGAGGTGGTTGCAGAAATGGCCGAGGCTTCTGCCGAGCGTCGCTATCGCCTCCTCCATGTCCTGCGACTCTAAGGGAGAGCTTCCGTTGAGGAAGACGGAGCGGGAAAAGAACGCCTGCTTTTCGAAATGCAATTGCACGGTCCACGATGAGGGGGGATCAGGGGCATACTCGACGGTGGGGATCTTGTCCACGTGGATCAAATCGCTAGAGCAAGTTTGGCCCCCAATTCCCATTATACATAACAACTCATTTTCGTTCTTTACATGATCCTCTAATTATCTAGCTTTTATTTTCCAAAAATACACTATAATATATGTAATGTTCACTCATTAAATAACGAAAAAAAAAATTCAAAAGTATTAAAATTCCACCACGTCAATTGCAGACGTGGTGCGCATTTATCCAGTCATGCCACTCACTTTAAGAGACGCAACTGAATAGGGTAGGTGATCGAAAGTATAGTAGTTAACTATCTTTAGTTAGTGCAGCTTCTGGATCTCTTTGCTATGAGCATTCTACATAGGGTAAGATCGATTTGCAAATTATTTTTGGGACTTGAACGATTCTTTTGCAAATCTCTCAAGCAAAGGTCTCGGAGGAAGTTTCTCGAGGCATAAATTGAGGTTATGTAAGGAAATTCACCGGACACGATCTCCGCCCTCACCTTCACCCACAGCGAGTTGGCCTCTGGCTCCATCGACACGATCTCCCAGTCCCGTCCACGTGGCCCTGCATGCAGTGCCCGCCCATCCGGCTCGTTGGCTGCACCACCAGCTCTAGGTTCACCATCGACCCAGCCCCCGAGCTCGACCAAGGATGTCTTCCGCAGTGTCTCGGGGGACGCAATCGAACGGAGGCCCAGAAGTTGCCAAGGCTGAGAGAGATGGTGCGGCCGTAGGTAGACGTCACTAGGGTTCCCCAAATTGACGCGAGCATAGACCTTGTGCTCGATCGCCCCGTCAGAAACAGCCAAGAATTTGGTGCGTGAGAAAGAGACAGAGAGAGGAATCAGCCGACGAATCGTAATCATAGCCGCCCGATGGGGCTCCGGAGGCGACAACGGAGCCGGAGGCCCAGGCGGAGGGGGAGAGGCTCGAGATCCAGCAATCGCAACAGGCCAGATGCAGATCTGAACTCAGAGCGACGGCCGAGCTCTTGGGAGAGGTGGAGGCGGTGGAGAGAGAGAGAGAGAGTCTTCTCCCCCACGAGAGCTGGTAAATAAGGCCTCCAAAATTGAACAGAGGAGAGAGAAAGTGTTTTAAGCGGGATTTCAACTTTTCGCCCGTCCCTCCAATTTTCTCTTTTTTTTTTCCGCGTCAAGTGACATGTGTCACTTTCTTAATGGAACAAATACGCCACGTAGGATAACTACGTGACAGTATGTTACTGCTGAATATTTTCTTCCATTATACATAACAACTCATTTTCATTCTTTGCATGATCTTCTAATTATCTCACTTTTGTTTTCTAAGGATACACTCTAATATATGTAATGCTCACTCATTAAATAACGAAAAAAATATTCAGAAGTATTAAAATTCCATCACGTCAGTTGCAAACGTGGTGCGCATCTATCTAGTCATGCCACTCATTTTGAGTGACGCAACTGAATAAGGTAGTTGATCGAAAGTGTAGTAGTTAACTATCTTTAGTTAGTGCGGCTTCTGGGTCTCTTTGCTATGAGCATTCTACATAGGGTAAGATCGATTTGCAAATTGTTTTTGGGACTTGAACGATTCTTTTGCAAATCTCTCAAGCAAAGGTCTCGGAGGAAGTTTCTCGAGGCATAAATTGAGGTTATGTAAGGAAATTCACCGGACACAAAATCATATCTAGTATAATCGTGAAGATCTCAATCAAGCTCAGCAATATAATAAATCTAAAAAGCACAATCACAAATTGCATAAATCAATTCCACCAGAACAAAGGGAATGAAGCCACTAGAAAAAAAATTATGTCGAGACCTTAGTACCATGATTTCAAAGAGCAAGAGACCAATACCCATGCTCGAACCAATTTTTCTTCTGCTCTGTACTCTGTGACAACGGAGGCTAGGGTTTTGACGAGAGCGTTGATCATTTTTCGTCGAAGGGTTTGCGGTCGATGGGGAACTCCATGACAATGAACCAATGCTTGTAGTCGCAGCCGTCGAAGAGGATCTTCTCCATAGGAGGGCGGTTGCTCCAATTGGGCGATGAGTCCTTCAGTGGTGAATAGCGAGACCCGAGGGTGTCTTGGGAAGGTCAGGTCGAGTCTTGACAAGGGGGAGGCGTTGAGGAGAGGAATGGAGAGGCATGAGCTAGAGAATGAAGGTGGAGTTGAGGAAGGAGCGTTCAAACGAGGAGCAATTTTGGTTGTTCTCTTTTGTCAAAAAGGAAAAAATGGGTTGAAGGAGGAGAGAAAATAGCTAGGCAAAAATTGAGATTATGTAAGGAAATTTACTGGACAAACAAATCATATCTAGTATAATTGTGAAGATCTCAACCGAGCTCAGCAATATAATAAATGAATTTACTCTTACAAAATATATATGTACATACATATTGCCAATCTACTCTTACAAAGTCTTAAAAATGAGTAAATTCGCCAAATTGCCCTATCTGTTTGTATCCTATAGTCAGCATGTCATTTAAAATTCTCTTTTTTTGACGGGTGAAATAGATTAAATCACCTCGACAACTAGTCCTAATCCAAATTTCTCTATTATTTCAATGCAAATTGTCAACATAAATAGTCTTGGGTCATTGCCAGTCAATCCTCAATGGTAGTCAATTAGTCTGAATTAGCATCGATTGGACTTGAGGAGCTTTCAGTCAGCCATGAGGTCAACAACGGTTCGTCCTTGACCGGTCCTGAGGCGTCATAAGTCATTAAAATTGTCCCATAATGACTATCCTTAATCCCCCAATGGGTGTTAAGCAGTCGAGTGTCGACGGCAGATTCCAATTTTCAAAAGATTTTACAATTTACATATCTGTCAATCGAAAAAATATGAAAGATTATCGCATACATGCCAATGGGCCCAGGAAACCTCATTTTGAACTGAGGCTCCAAGTATGGGAGGCGCCTTGAAATTTGTTCATCTTTAAATTCTAACTTCTAAATTTCTAATAAAATGACATATTGAGGTGCTTCTACTATTCTCTTTTTTTTTTAATTATTTATGTTGAGGGGTAAATTAACCCCCAACATAGATAATTAAATGGAATTGCAAAATGCAAAGTAGCCACTTTTGCTTTGCTGCTAGCATTGCATACTTTCTCGAAGAATCTGACTTACAAGAACACCGTTAATGAAATAAACAGACTGAAATTCACCATATGAGCAATCATTTGAATTGTATGCATGATCCAAATTTAATTCATGAGCATGTCAAAAAAGAAGGGGGGTGGTTTGCTTATACCGATGAATCAATTTATTCGTTTCCTTTTGTCAATATAAATCTCCCGGATGGGAGATCTTGCTCCAATCTCCACCACTCCTAGATGTGGTTGTAGAGAGCCTGCAACAAAAGCTCTAATTCCAATTGATAAAAAAGACAACAAACTCACTTAAAGAAAGCACACGCCTTTTTATTAGAGGTGCTCTCTATAATATCAATAGAGAGAACTCTTTATACACACATAAGCACGCAGACATTTCTAAAAAGAAATCTTCTTAGAAATATCTAGAGTGGCCAATATGTTAGCCAACTATTTTGACACTCTTATTATTAAAGAATATACAAGATAATATCTAGATATTTAGACATTTATTTTCAATCATCATCTTCTTCAACATCGGTGCTCCTGCTCAATTCCCCCGCAATTAATTAATTATGTGCAGTTCCCGTGAAACTGATTTTTTCTTCAGATTCCAAGACATGGCGTGACGGTTGACCATGCAAGTAAATAAAGACATTATAAGGAACATGATCTCAAAATATCAAATTTTAAAATTCATAAACGCGTCGAAAAAAAGAGAGGGGGAGTTTGCTCGTACCGACGAATCAATTTTGATCATCTTCTTCTCCACAACTGCTCAATTCCCCGCAATCAGATATCCGCAGCTTCATCAACGTGGGAATGCGGCGAACGCCATCTGGCAGAGAGGACAATCCAGGACAGTCTTCAATCTCCAGTGTTCTCAGAGAAGAACAATTTTGCAGCCACTCGGGCAATATCCTCAAGTTAGGACAATCCGCAATTTTTATCCTCTGCAGTGTACTTGCAGAACCTTCGAGCCACCCGGGCAAAGAAACTATTTCCGGTAATTCCTTGATTGCGATGGATTGCAGCCTCGACATGGAGGGTGGTTCATCATTACTTTCGCCTTCTGGCAGCCTCAAGCTCTCGCACTCAGAAATCCAGAGATCCTCCAATGCCTTGAGATTCTTGATGCCCTGTGGTAAGGAGGCCAACTTCGGACAACCTGCAATGAACAACTTTCGGAGCGACGTGAGCGATTGGATATCATCGAACAAGGCCTCCAAATTCTCGCACCCTGCAATGAATAGCCACCGCAGAGAGGTCAAGCATCCTATTCCCCTCTCCGGGAAACGCTGCTGCTTTGTGGTTACACACAAAACGCGGAGGCTGATCATGTTCTTGATGTTTGCAGGCAATTCCTCGAGTTCCTCGCACCCGCCAAGACCTAAGCACTGCAGATTGCGAAGCTCGCAGACCGATTTGGGGAGTTTCTTGATATTAGGGTTATAGCATAAATAAAGATACCTCAAATGCTTTAGACCGCCAACAGAACTAGGCAGTAGGTGAATGCCAGAGTCATGTAGCTGTAGCACTCGCAAGTGCTTGGATCGCGAAATGCAAGTCTCCAGAAAGAGCTCCCCGGTGGAACGCTCCTCAAACAGGAAGGTACGAGCGCGGCTGAGTTTGCTCAAGCAGCCGCGTAGTTCATCGTCTGGTAGACGAGATCGCTTGGGAAATGATATATGTCGAGTCGTCGGGGAAATATCCTCCGCGCGTGCGTTCACGTTGGACGATTCAGTTCGTCCCACTGAAATGGCAAGTTCGTGAATGAGGTCGTGCATTCTTAAGGACTGGAACGGATATTCCTCGTCGACAACATCGAAGAAGGATCTTGACAACAGCTCCTCCAAGTACTGCTGTGCAATCTCTTCCAGCTCCTGATTATTTCCGCTGGATTGGATAAACCCGTTCGACATCCACAGTTGGATCAGTTCAAAGTTCTGGAACTCGTGGTTCTTCGGGAATATCGAGCAAAAAGCAAAACATTGTTTCAAGTAAGATGGCATTAGATCGTAGCTTATCCTCAGTGAAGGTAAAATGTCAGTTTGTAATTGCCACATCTCACTATCTCTTACATATTCCCAGTCACTCCGGTTCTTTTTTTTGGAATACAACAAGCTTCCCAAAGTCTTCACCGCTAGAGGATTTCCCCCGCACTTGCTCACGATTTCCTCGCCGATTACCATGAGGTCCGGGTGATTTTTCTCTTGCCCTTGATCAAACGCGCACTTCACGAACAAACTCAAAGATTCCTCCCGCGAAAGGTTGGCCAAGTTAAGCGGGTGGACAGCACCCATGATTTCGGTGATCGATTTATTCCGCGAAGTCACAATGACTTTACTCCCTTCGGAAACGCCTCCTAACAAATCTCTCAGTCCCACCCAATCCTCCCTCCTCACTTCCCACGCATCGTCCATTACGAACAGACACCTTTTGTTCTGCACAATGTTTCTTAGCCAATCTTGCAGCATTTCAAGTCTATCACTATTTTCTTTGTGACCAAGAGACTCGATGATGTCTCTTATTATCTTCTTAACTTCAAATTCTACAGGCATAGATAACCAAATTTTGTGATCAAAATGTTGATTTACCCTATCATCATTGTATACCAATTTAGCGAGAGTCGTCTTTCCAGTACCTCCCATTCCGAGAATCGGAAGGACTGCTATCGCTTCAGCTCCACCATCATCTGATTTTATCAACAGCTCTATTATGATTTCCTTTTCTTTGTTTCTTCCAATCACATTCAAAGGGGGCACAAAAGAATGAGTTTCCCTCCGCGGAACTATGGTCTTGTCATAAACATCACTCGACAAGTTGAACTGAGTTTTCTCTTCATTGATCCCATCAATTCTCTTTCTCAGTTCTTTCATATTATGTGCCATCTTAAACTGGAAAATGAAGTTGGATATCCACGAGGACAAGTAGCGTACCTTCCTTCTGAGAGTCAAGTGCTCGGTCGACCTCGTCCTCCTCCACAAAGCCCTTACTTCGAATTCGTCTAGCACATCCTCGGCATCGTAACAGAAGTCTTTAAGCTTCAACAACCAAAGCCTCACAGCTGCCTCTTTCATTTGCTTCTGCTCAGCATCGGCAAGCACCTTCTGGATCATCTCTAGCTTGCTCTTGAGCTTCTCTTGGTCATCCTTGACGCCCCGTACCAGTTGAATTTCTTCCACAGCCGATGAAGTTAGTTTCTCCACAAGAGGTCCGAGGATGCTTGAGACGACCTCAGTCATGGTTGTGATTGGTGTTAGTGGTTTTCGAGGAGGTTTGGCGTAGCTGCAATGCAGGAACTAAACTAGCTATTAGGAGAAGGATAGCAAAGAAGCATGATTTTACCAGGTTATATAGGCAGGGACTAGGAATACACATGGTGCAATGGAGTATGCGCAACGTTATTCCAAACTGTTGCATAGTTCACTCAATTCTTGGTGGAAATCTGCAAGTAATTCGATGCCGTTCCATTTAGATTTGGAATACCTTACCTGATGAAAGATAAAGCAAAAGTGGTCTGCATTCTGCTACCTTTCTCTCCCTTTGATCTTTACTGCATTCCTTTCTTTGTTCCTCTGTTTCTTGCAAGACAAATATGTGCACAGAGAAGAATAAGCTCCTTTTCATTGCTTTATCCCTGTATCAGATGCCCACTCTTTCGCCCTTCTACAGGAATGAGAATGATTGGTTTAGAAGTATGTGCTGTTTTCCTCTGCTTTGAAAATTGCATAGGCTTCTCTAATTAGCGAGAGTCCTGGTTGGTGATCCCAGTGCTTTTTGTGGAAGGGATCGTACAGGCTATGCCTTCCTTGTTCTTCCCTGTTCTTGTTATATTTTAGCTGATCGCAATGACTTATAGCTTTATTCGATGCTTTGACTTGCTGGACGCTTCCTTTTTCTTTACGATTTCATTTCCATAAGATTTTGATAGCGCAACTTCTATCGAGATTGGAACTTCATTATGTTCCTTAATCGCGCAGCACTATTTCAAACTTCCATTTAGCCTAACATCCACTGGCTTCAGAAAACTTACAGAGATCACGGAGTATCATAGCAAGTGCGCACGCAGGAAGTAGCCAAGAGATTGAAACTTGGAACTTGGATGGGGTGGAAAAGAACTATGCTTGATGGGAGTCACAGAGATCTTTGAGAAAGATAACGAAAGCAAGAAACATTTCTATAATAAGCTTAATCCGTGTACCTGCACAGATTAGGTCTTGCTGTCACTGGTACGAAACTGAATGTATTTTCGGTGTTCAGCAGGTGGAGTCTTGTACTCTTTGCTTGCAAGGTCTTCTTGATCCTTCACTAATATGTCAAAGGGCAACAAAGAATTGCTCAAACAAATAAAATGAAGAAGATTCGATTGCTTCTCATTCATTCTTTTGCCTCTTCCAGCTTGATTCTTGTCAAGGGTGGGATGCCCCCAAAAGTGTACTTTTACCAGTCCAGATTGCATCTTCGTTACTGCCTACAAAATACCGTGATTGCTGGCCGAATTCGAGAATGTGCTTAACAAAGCAACTGTTGTCTAACATAAGAAGACCATGACCACACTACAATTACCGGGAGAACTTGAAAATGCAGCAGATAATATACATGGCAACCATATGGATGCCTCAACATCTAAAGGCGGGGCACGCGTGTAACCGCTAGTTGGCTGCCAATGACTGCAAATCGGTCAATCAGTGATTGATCTAAACATATGTTCCCCTGCATTTCTCTTTGATACTTTCTTCTCTCTTTCGCTTCATCACAACAAACAAGGCAAAAGGGAGATGACTCTTTTGTAACTGTTGAGAGTCGAATCACATAGCAACGAAGCAATTTTCAGATTAATTGACCGTAGCGATTGAGATGAAAATTGCAGGGTACTGTACCTGAGTAATCATTTAACATAAGATGATTTATCTACAAAACTGGTGCTTAGAAAAATGTTTCAGTCAAGCCTTATGCAGAACAATGCGTGTCTGAAAGGCTGATACAAACTGAGCACAGTAATTCCAACAAGTATATTTCTGCGAAGGTATTTCCTTCTACAAAACTCTGTACGAGATCAATCCATCAACTGTCTCAACAACCAGGTGCTTCATGCGAGCAAGAAGCAGCAGATAGGATCTTGCCTTCGGCCCTGCAATAAGCAGCAACAATGAATCATCTGTAAGTGCTTAGGGAAAATACCGCTATTAAGACTCAATGAGGAAAAAGAGTAAGAGGACGGCTATCCGCATTTTGGGAAACTAAAGTTTTCAGAGGGCATTAAGTCACGGACAACGGGCTTGTTGAGGCAAGAACTGGTCAAATGCTTTCATGGTCACTTAGAAATTCATATCACTATTGGCGTTATATACGCACCCAATGCCAATGATGATATTTCGTCTTGAAAGAAGCTCTTGTTTTCCAAACGGTTCTCTTTCTTGCTTAGGTATGAGTTTATCTTCTCAATAGCTACAAGCAAATCCTGCAGAGTAAAATGCACTATGTAAATGGGTTAGGACTAGCACCAGATCTCTTGTCAGCAAATTATGGCAAGAAAGGAAACAGAACCTTGCAAGTGGGAAGATGATTTTACACATCAAGAGTAACATTTACTAGCTTGCCCATGTGCTAATGCTAGTGAAACAGTCGAACCTACTTCATTTCCAAAATTCTCTGGGAGACTGTACTAGTAGGATTAATCCAATCAGGCAAGCACACTGCTTCTGTTTCAAAAGAATATATGGCTCACGCACTACTACCCCTGATGGTCTTATGACAGCAGCAGCTTAATGCAAATTAAAAGTTATTGCCTGCAGTGCATCTGCTGAGAGTCTGAGACAAAATACAAAGCTAAAGTTAGAGTTTCATACCTCCCATGATGCAAGACTTTTCATGTAGGAAGGAAGACTTTCGTACTCATCTTTTGATGCCTTAACTACAGATTTTGGACCTTCAACTGTATTCAAGTGTATTGAATCACGTAAGTATAACGTGTGGGAGTAAGAAGAGTGAACTTAAAAGAATCTAATTGACCAATAACCCATGCAAATATTTTGTATTTGTACCTTCACTTGCCCCCAAGTTCAATGTAGCAGGTTGATATGGCCCCTCCAGGTCATGCATCTTATCCTCTTGATTTCTAATTGGGACGAGAAGGAAGATTAATAGCAGAGGAGGTTCATGCCTTAATGAAGAAAAAGCAAAAATGGAGAAGGAAAAATGTAGACCAAGAAAGAAGGAAAAACTCAAGCATGGACCATCATACTTTTGTGGTTGTCTCGAACATAGATTTGGCTCAACAGTCTTATCATTAGCTGAAATTGATATAGAAGGGAAAGATCATTAGATAAAACTGCTTGAGTAATAAAGAATTCAACTGCCTTCTAGCAAATTATCTCTCTGATCATCTCAACAATGACTAACTTGATGTTCCAAATGACAGTGAAGAGAAATCAAAGGAGCAAGCTTGTACCAAATGATATTCAAAAGGACTTAAAGCACAAAGCATGTCTAACACATCCTTGAAGTTCCCTCACCTTCCGAAGCTAATGTGGCCAGAGCTACGTCAGATATACCAAGTCTTTTCAAGCTGATGGAGTCATCAAATCTAGAGAACTTCAGGAAGGACAAATAGACAAAAACTAGCACTAGTATACCATAATTGACCATGTTTTCACTTTTTAGTCAATTACGATGAAAATTTGCATATTGCGAAGCTGATATATTGCATCACTATTTACAACTTGGATATAATAAGGCAGCACCTATACCATCAAATGCAATGGCTCAGTGGCAGGAGTCGACAGTACGTAAAATCTGAGTCACAACAGAGGAAATGCTGTTCAAGATTATTTTGCTGACACCAGCATTAAACACAACCACTAGACCTGACAGGAGATGGACTCATGGATTTCGAGTCAGCCCACTGAGGTTGCTCTTGCCCTACTCAGGGTAGACTCGTGCAAAGGGCCTGTACTCAAAGCAAGCCAACCGTCTAGTGATTGTTCCTAAGGGATAGAAGCTCTGGCCAGGTGTGGAGTCTCTATCCAATTGATCTATCCCACCTAACCTCTTCAGCTTAGAATTCTACAATTTGCCAACGTTTCAGACTTTGATCAAAGAAAGTTGATGTATCAAAATCCGACAAGGATACAGAGAATCTTCTTCAAAACACTTCGTCATAGAAGCCGCTGCAGTAAGTCGCCCCGAACATGAAGATGGCAGGTCAAATCCACCATTTGCTTGTGGAAAATTAGGATCAAGTTCGAGTGGGCTTGATAAATCATCGACTGTATCTTCTTCAACATCGTCAACATCTACGAAACAAAACCAGGACATCAGGGTCTGCAGATAACTGACTTGCATGATTTCAATCCTTTCAACTCCTACTTAATTTCATTATCCTTTCACCATCGGCCCGGAAGTCTTGTCCTATCGATCCAGCATATTGATATACACTTTCAACACCAGGTAAACTACTTCTCTTACACAATCATTATCAATCAAACGCACAGGCAGAAAAAAAAAGGTGGAGCTGGAAGTACCGGGGACGTAGCCGAAGCTCTTGAGGCGTTCTTCGAGCTGAGCGAGGTCGCTCTGGTTCTTCTTGAAGGCCTCGTTGCAGTGACCCAACAGCTCCTCAAACGACACGGTCCCGAACGACATGGAGTCGAGCAATTCGAGATCCCCGCTCGCCGTCGACACGCGCCGGTTCAGGCACTGAACGAAGGCCGAAGAAGCCGAATCTGCGATCCGAAACACCAAAAGATAAACCGATCGACCGAGAAGGAAAGGAAAACGGACGACCCGAAGTTAGAATTCATCCCCCGCACCGAGAGGGATGGGACGGCGATCGATGGATGGGTTGAGGGCGTCGACGCTGCTCTGGAGGTGGTTGCAGAAATGGCCGAGGCTTCTGCCGAGCGTCGCTATCGCCTCCTCCATGTCCTGCGACTCTGAGCGAGAGCTTCCGTTGAAGACGACGGAGCGGGAAACGAACGCCTGCTTTTCGAAATGCAATTGCACGGTCCCACGATGAGGGGGGGATCAGGGGCATACTCGACGGTGGGGATCTTGTCCACGTGGATCAAATCGCTAGAGCAAGTTTGGCCCCAAATTTTCAATTTTAAATAACAACTCTTTTTTTTTTCTTTACGTGATTCTCTAAAATTATCTCGCTTTTATTTTCCAAAATTACACTATAATATATATAAGTCTCACTCATTAAGTAACGAAAAAAATATTTAGAAGTATTGAAATTTCACCACGTCAGTTGCAGACGTGGTGCGCATCTATTTAGTTATGCTACTCACTTTGAGAGACGTAACCGAATAAGGTAGGTAATCGAAAGTGTAGTAGTTAATTAGTTTTAGTTAGTGCAGCTTCTGGGTCTCTTTGCTATGAGCATTCTACATAGGGTAAGATCGATTTGCAAATTGTTTTTGGGACTTGAACGATTCTTTTGCAAATCTCTCAAGCAAAGGTCTCGGAGGAAGTTTCTCGAGGCATAAATTGAGGTTGTGTAAGGAAATTCACCGGACACAAAATCATATCTAGTATAATCGTGAAGATCTCAATCAAGCTCAGCAATATAATAAATCTGAAAAGCACAATCACAAATTGCATAAATCAATTCCACCAGAACCAATTCAAAGAGCAAAGAGACCAATACCCATGCTCGAACCAATTCTTCTTCTACTCTGTACTCTGTGACAACGGAGGCTAGGGTTTTGACGAGAGCATTGATCAGTGGTGAATAGCGAGACCTGAGGGTGTCTTGGGAAGGTCAGGTCGAGTCTTGACAAGGGGGGAGGCGTTGAGGCGTTGCTAGAGAATGAAGGTGGAGTTGAGGGAAGGAGCGTTCAAGCGAGGAGCAATTTTTGGTTGTTCTCTTTTGTCAAAAAGGAAAAAGTGGGTTGAAGGAAGAGAGACGAGCTAGGCAGCCAATTTCAAAATTTTTAATAAAGATGCCATGCATTTGTGATATCCAATTCTAACTTTCTCATATCACGTGTTAGACTATGAGTTGGCCCAACCGAATAAATGCGCGCTACGTTTGCAGCTGACGTGACGTTTTAATACCGCTAAATATTTTCTTGCAAGCAAAACTTCACTATCTTTCTATGCATTACCCTGCAGATAATCTTTCTCTTATTTTCTTTGTAAATTTTGAAAATATTTAAGTTTAAATGTTGAAACAATAGCAAAACCTTTGGCTTTCTATATAGCACTCCTCCAAGTGGTAAAAAAGAGAAAAATAATATTAAATATCTTATTTCTCCAGAAAAATAATCGGGCACGAGAAATTAGTCTATATATTGATTTAAACAGTTAATTAACTCACTTTTTATTGCTTCCAAAAGAAATTAATCTATGTATTAATTTAAAACATTTAATTAATTCACTTTTTGTTCCTTTCGAAAATTACCTTCATAAAATTAAGAAGGAAGGCTAAACATCTTATTTTCTTTCTATATGTAACCCTCCTAGTAAAGAAAGCTATTTTTTAGATGAAAATGGCGCATTCGTATGTCTTCTTAAATCCACGTCAGCAAGTGACATGGAGCAAACCTTTAAGGTTGCGTTTGATCGTCTGAATTTCTAAAAAAGATAGGACTGAATAAGATAAGAAATCCTACGATTTCTTCATATTCTATCCACCGTTTAGTGAACTACGGATTTAAAGTCGGATAGGGTAATTTTTATTTTTTGCTATTCACGAGTCCGAAAGAGTTAGTGAAGAAAAAAAAGTCGAGAAATTTTTTTGGTGAAAACACACAAGATGTGGGGATGAAGATGACGACAAGTGAAGTGTAGCGTTTCTGAAAAAATAGGCGTTAAAAATCCTATCCGGGCCTATCCCACCTTCCCCCGGATTTTTTTATCCGGGCTATATCTGATCTATATCCGATCTTATCCTATCCTGGACCATCACTAAATACAGGATAAAATAAAATATATCATATCCTGACTTTTATCCGGTTAACCAAACGCAGCCTAAAGGTATCATATGACGGAAACTTAATGAAGGCCAAAATCATAACCCCAGGTAAAGTTTGTAATTTTCCAGGAAATTGGGCCATTTCGAGCTAATCATTTCCCAAGAACCAGGACCTCTCTATCTTCAACAAACTAGAGCCTCGAGACTTGAATTGTCATTGTCAGAGCAATGACCCCAGTCCCTCGTGTACTCTACTCTCATCTCTAACCCGAGGCTGCCTTAACTTCGAGCAGCGAGGAGAAACACGATCCAAGCCGTAATTCTACTGCCCCTAAAATTATTCATCACCACACAGAAATCTCTTTTCACTTGGGTAGGACCAGCAGCATTAGTCGAATGTGCTCGATTAGGCCTAGAAAAGGGAAAGAAACAGAAAAAATTAATTACATGACTTAGTACAAGAGTGAGGGCAAATATATCAGCAGCCTAAGTTCACGGGGCCGTGAAACCATCAAAAGCCGCCGGATGTTTTTCTTGTCCTCGTGTCCACATGCTTCTAATTCGCAAGAAGATTGGCGTCGGCTCCATCTAAAGTTGGTCATTTTTAAGGAAATCGGGCCATTTCAAGCTGATTAATCTCCCAAGAACCAGAACCTCTCTAACTTTAACCCGAGGATGCCTCAACTTCGAGCAGCGAGGAGAAACACAATCCAAGCAGTAATTCTACTACCCCTAAAATTCTTCATCACCACACACAGTCTCTTTCACTTGGGTAGAACTAGCAGCATTGGTCAAATGCGTTCGATTAGGCTGCCAAGAAAAGGGAAAGAAACAGAGAAAACTAATTACATGAAGCATCCGAGTTCATTTCTCTTGGTACAAGAGCGAGGGCAAATATATCAGCAGCTGTCGCGACCCTAAAAAATTTTCTCAATTTCTCAGGCTAATGGATTATTAAGATTAAACTTAACTCGGGCCCTCCCAAGCCCTACCAATTCGCAACTTAGGGTTTAAGTTCTTAACATGCAAATGTTTTCATGTTTGGAGTCGCCACTAATCAATTTATGGTAGGCTGATTAGAAACCTAAATAAAACATAGGGAGATATGTTTTATTTCTACGAACCAGAGATTCTAAGCCCGGGGACTTGATTAGCTAGATCTAGTCTAACGCCCTTTCGGTACCTTTTCTTTTCAAAAATATTTTGGCAGGCAGTTTGGATCCATTTTTAGCTTATTTACTAACATGTGAGGTGTTCATGCGAGTGCGCAAACCATCAATTTAACACTCAGAAAGTATTAAATAAATTGCAAGCTTAGGAGAACAACGTACCTGAATGCAACGCAAGTATCTGCATTGTTAGCGAAAAATCATACAGACAATCCTAATATGATTTCTAGTTAACAAAGCAACTCATTCAATTTCCTTTTTTTTTATTTTCACTTTATTTAAATGAAATCTAATCTATATGCAATGACGTGCAAAAATGACATGCAATTAATGCAACCTAATATGCAAACTATATGTCATGCGACGACGTGACCTAATTCTAATGACGAAGGAATGATTATTTTTGGTATTTTCCTCATTGAAATTCGAAATTCAAAAATGTGCCTAAATTAACATGCAACCTAATGACTTCTCTTTTTGGTATTTTTTATTAAAATTCGGAATGGCAAAAATACCTAAAATAACGTGCAACCTATGATGACTTAATCTACCCTAGAATGACTTATTTTTGGGATTTTTTATAAAAAAATTCGGAATAATAAAATGACTTAAATAATCTATTAAGATTAGAATAACACTTAATTTAAACTAGGAAATAGATCGTCTCACGTCCTAATTTAAATTAAATAATTACTCTATCCTCTAGATATATTTAAAATTCCTAGACATGCAAAACTCTAATTCAAATCTAAATGATATTTTTTTGAATTTTCTGTTTTATTTGAAAAGGAAAGAAAGCAATTTAAACATGGATAGCAACCACTTTCAAATCAACCACGCGATCCGCCATATTTGTTTCAAACTCAGATTAGGCACAAAAATCGAACTATCAGTCATATCTATAGGGTTATAGATATCGACGGAAAGTCGATTATTCAAATTTGGAAAGCTAATGAACTTACAACATTGCCTGATATCGATCATATAGATATCGACTTTTATGTTGTTTGGCAAATGTCTGGGCTCAATCCCATAAGTATTGCCTGATAAACTGTTAATGAACTTCGGTGATCTGCAATTAAGTCAAAACACACGAAGAAAGCTCTACGTATCCAATCAGCATCTGGATTCGCGAGAGCAATTTTTAAAAAAAAAACGAAAAATGTTCTGACCTTTACATATACCTGCTCATATGTAAAGATTTAGCCGCTTCACCTATACCTGCTCATAGGTGAGTAGCGGGGGAACTCAAGAGGATATTCCGACCTTTACATATACCTGCTCATATGCAAAAATTTGGCCGCCTCACTTATACTTGCTCATAAGTGAATAACAGGGGAACACCTGGGATTGAGAGAATATTCCGACCTTTATGAAATACATATACCTGCTCATATGTATTCATAAAGATTTGGCCGCCATGCCTATATCTGCTCATAGACACGTACAGGGGAATATCTGGGATAGAGGGGAGTATTCCGACCTTTACATATACCTGCTCATATGCAAAGATTTGGCCGCCATGCCTATATCTGCTCATAGACATGTGCGGGGGAATACTCGAGATTAGGGAATATTCCGACCTTTACATATACCTGCTCATATGCAAAGATTTGGCCGCTTCACCTATACCTGCTCATAAGTGAGTAGCGGGGGAATACCCGAGATAAGGAGAGAATTCCGACCTTTGCACATACTTGCTCATATGCAAAGATTTGGCCGTCATGCCTATACCTGCTCATAGACATGTAACGGGGGAAATCTTCTCGAGATTGTATGAAAATCTGTGATTTTATGAATAAAGGGGCTAGCCCAAGTGTTCAAGGGTTCCTTGACAAAGTACCTGGATATCATAGGTACTTGAAAAGGTTTGATCAGTAGACACCTGAACATCATCAAAGGCATCTAAAGATCGCAAAAAAAATGATCAAACATGGGACCTGACGATTGCTTGAACAGGTCAGGGATACCTAGATAGTCATAGACTTCCAAGGGGTAGAGATATACATACCTGGCGATATCTCCGACTCTTGAGAGTGTGTCTCCTGTTAGACACGGTTTTAGGCAACATGTAATATGCATTCATGGACAAACAAGAACACATATACACATGCACTAATGAATTCAACTGGTTTTTATGCACGATGGTTTTGTCAAATCGGCATTACAAACTCCGTTGGGGAAAATTCATGACAAGACAATCCTAACTCACAAGCGGATATCTTGAAAATGTCGAATGAGGAACTTCCGATCCGAAAGGGCTTTCTCTCATTCTCACCAAAAAGGCTGATTTATAGAATCTCTCTACCTCATCATCATCATGTCGACAAGGGTCCGAGTATTCTTGCAAGCGGTACGACCTTACCAATCTAAGAGGTCTTTGCAATGACTGTAACGTGGGCTTGGTCAACGGCTTAGCAAAGGGGACTCTTCGAGTCGAGGCTATTGAAAGAAAATACTCTGCAATTGTCTCCGGGTTTACAGGTCAAGAACCCTGCAAAATGAGATAGAAATGGACTTACTCGCACTTCTTCGAACTAAGCTTATAAATATCTGAAATTCTACGTTAGTTCAAGTGCCATAATTTGAAGAGACTTTTCAAGGGACGTAACGTAGGTTAGGCTTATAGGTTGCGAAATGAATGGACCATTAGGCTCAAAATGTGTATAATTGGGGTGAATAGGTTGGTGATCATCTTAGCATTGTCACTGCTTTTCTTCTTCACCAGAGATTGTCTTCTCGGTAAATGTTCCATCGACTTCAGGAGTTCATCACTTGATTCCTTTGAGACTTCTCGACTGGGGATTTTGATATGTCATATCCTGACATTTTCCATTGGGCATTGACTTTACTTTTACCTGGCACACTGTTTTTCTTGCCCTTTTTCTTCTTTTTGTTTTTTTTTGTTTTGTTTTTCTTTTTTCGTTTTTCTTTTTTCTTTCGCCATATGTCGCTTACAATGTAAACACTAGTCATCTAATCTGCCTGATTGACTCGCCGTTTGAGCTTAGAAACTTCTTGTCTTCTATCGACGCTGTGGATATGCTGCTTGAACAATGATGACTTTTTGTCTTGCCCCAGTGTAGGGGATGATCACCAACTGGGTTTATATGAAACGAATTTGCAGGCTCAATTGGGCTTAGCAAAGGGTAAAGTGTGTATAGGATAGAGAAAGAAATGCTCTTCATCATCCTAAGGCACTTGAACTTCGCGTGAATTCATCTGAAAAAGCAATACTCGAAGATTGATGCAAGTGAGAGCAAGAAAATTTCTATTCATTTTTCACCTTATGCTGCTGACTTACCTCCGATTTGCCCCGATGTGGGGTGGTTCTTGATAGGGGTAATTTGAAAGAATTTCTCCGAGTGTTTAGGCTCAAAGAGGCAAAACAAGGGATAACTTGTAGTATTTAAGGTAGAGAAATGAAATGCCTCTTGTCACTTCGGTCGCCGTACCTTTTGTGAGAAAACT
Organism: Syzygium aqueum; assembly: GCA_031216185.1. Lineage (NCBI taxonomy): Eukaryota > Viridiplantae > Streptophyta > Magnoliopsida > Myrtales > Myrtaceae > Syzygium > Syzygium aqueum. The sequence continues at coordinate 25,000,212 of CM062231.1, forward strand.
CTTTATCTTGCAGACATGAAAAAAAATTTTCACTGGGGATTAGTACATGGGACTGTGTATAGGATATGGTTTGCCTTCCATCATCCCGATGTACCTCATTCGACATACTCAATTCATTCCACATGAGTTATCAAATTGTCTAAATGGACTCCCCCTTTGAAGTCAATGATACAGATCGACCAAAATAACCATGCAGAAATTAAAGCTAATGCAAACATCTTGACTAGAAATTGATTGAAACCATTTATTGATCAGTGCAATGTTTCCAATTCAGAAGTATAAAACCAGATACTGAAAAACTTTCACTGCAAAATGTCAGATTTTATCAAGGATAATACATCTTTACAGCGTCAGAATTAACAGGATTGGAGAACTCACGACCGTCCATCTCTGCGAGAATCAGGGCACCTCAGGGAAGTACCTTCTTAACCACATATGGACCGATGTAGTTTGGAGTAAATTTTCCTCCGGGAACAGGGAAGATTGGCAGCACCTTCCTTAGGACTAGATCATTTACCTCGAAGTGTCTTGGACGCACCTTTTGGTTGAAGGATCTAGCTATCCTCTGCTGATAGGTTTGACCGTGGCAAATGGCTCTCAGTCGCTTTTCATCAATCAGGTTCAACTGCTCGTGTCTTTGTTGTATCCATTCTGCTTCAGACAAATCCACTTGGGATAAAACTCGCAAGGAAGGGATTTCTATTTCGACAGGCAGGACTGCTTCGATACCATACACCAAGGAAAAAGGGGTTGCATCGACAGAGGTTCGGATAGAAGTCCGATATGCCATTAGTGCAAATGGCAGTCTTTCGTGCCAATCACGATGGTTTTCAGCCGTTTTGGCCAGGATCTTCTTGATGTTCTTGTTAGCGGCTTCAACTGCTCCATTCATCTGCGGACGGTAGGGAGATGAATTCAGATGCTTGATCTTGAACTCATTAAACAACTGATCCATAACGAGCGATTATGTCCCGCCTGATGAATCTTACAACATTCTTTGCAGTAACATTTGCATAAGACGCGGCTTCAATCCACTTGGAGAAATAGTCAATCGCCATCAAGATGAATCGGTGTCCATTCGATGCCTTGGGATTGATCGGGCCAATAACATCGATGCCCCACATTGAAAAAGGCCATGGCTCGGATAACTGATGTAACTCTGTGGAGGGAACATTTAACTTATCTCCGTGGACCTGACAGCGATGGCATCTCCGAACATGTTAGATACAGTCACTTTCAAGACTGAGCCAATAATAGCCCAACCTCATGATCTTCTTAGCTAACATATGGCCATTCATGTGTGGACCACATATCCCCTCGTGTACTTCTTGCATGATCCTAGTAGCTTCAGCTGCGTCCACACATCTCAGCAGAATTGAATCATAGGATCTCTTGTACAGCTTTTCACCACTGACGAAGAATTTTGAAGCCATTTTCATTATGTACTTCCTGTCAGCTGGAGTGTTTCCTTCAGGAAATTCTTGTCTCTGAATGTAGTTCATGATGTCGTAATACCATGGTTTTTCGTCGAGTTCTCCGTTTACAACCATATAGTAGGCCGGCTTTGTCAGGACTTCGATCTTCAAGGGTTCTACCTTTACTCCACCGGTCACTTGCAGCATGGAAGATAACGTAGCTAGCACATCAGCGAACTGATTGTGGGATCTCGACAAGTACTCGAAGGAAATGTCTTCGAATTCCTTTATGATTTCTTCGAGGTATTCATGATACGGCACTAGTTTAGTGTCTCTCATCTTCCATTCTCCTACAGTTTGGAGAATAATCAGAGCGGAATCACCAAACACTTTCAACTTAGATATCCCCATTTCCACTGCGGCTTGGAGTCCGAGGATGCAAGCTTCATACTTGGCTATGTTGTTGGTACATGGGAACACCAACTTTGCTGCTATTGGATAATGTTGCCCATCTGGGGATATTAAGAGTGCTCCAGTGCCGGAACCAGTCAAGTTCACGGCTCCATTGAAAAACATAGTCCATGTATCTTCTTTTATTACCAGAATGCGATCTTCTGGGGAATATCTGTTATCATCCAAGGTTCCGGGATTCTCGGTTAACACATCAGCAATTACTCTGCCTTTAACTGACTTCTGTGGCATCATCTGGACATCAAATTCTGAAATTAGAATCTGCCATTTGGCCAGCTTTCCTACCAAGGCCGGTTGATCAAGCAAATACTTGATAGGATCATTTTCAGTCACGAGTAAAGTCTGGTGATGCAATGTATATTGTCTCAGCCTATGGAGCACCCATACTAGTGCAGCGCAAGTCTTTTCTGCTTCAGGATAATTCAATTCCAAGACGGTGAACTTCTTACTCAAATAATAAATGGCTCGCTCCTTTCCATCTTCAGGGCTTTTTTGGGCTAACATCGCTCCCAGGGACTCGCTATGAATCGTGAGATAGAGGATCAGAGGCTGCCCCGGCATTGGCGGGACTAGCACTGGTGGTTTCATCAAATACTGCTTCAGTTCATTAAACGCTTCCCGGCAATTATCGTCCCACTCCACTTGAGCATTCTTCTTTAGCAGTTTGAAGAATGGTTTAGCAGTTTCGGAAAGTTGGGAAATGAAACGAGCTATGTAGTTCAATCTGCCCATGAGGCTACGTACTTCTTTCACGGTCGACGGGGGTTGTAGTTCGCATATGGCCTTCACTTTAGAGGGATCGATTTCAATACCCTTACTGCTTACCACGAACCCAAGTAATTTGCCCGACATTGCTCCGAATATGCACTTCGCTGGATTGAGACGGAGTTTAAACTCACAGAGTCGGTCGAACAACTTTTTCAGGGTATCAACATGACTCTCTCCGGGTCGAGACTTGGCAATCATGTCATCGACATATATCTCGATCTCCTTATGCATCATGTCATGGAAAAGAGTCACCATTGCTCGTTAATATGTTGCCCCGGCGTTTTTAAGACCGAATGGCATGACCTTATAGTGGAATGTTCCCCAAGGAGTGATGAATGCTGTCTTCTCCTTATCGCTGTCCTTCATTCTTATCTGATTATAGCCCGAGAAACCATCTATGAAGGAAAACAATTCGAATCCAGTAGTACTGTCTATCAGAACGTCTATGTGCGGTAATGGGAAGTCATCTTTAGGGCTAGCCTTGTTCAGGTCGCGATAGTCGATGCAAATCCAAACTCGGCCATCTTTCTTCATGACTGGCACAATGTTGGCCACCCAGGTTGGATATTGAGTGACTTCGATGAATCCCACTTTCAAAAGCTTCATAACCTCCTCTTCTATTTTCTTCGAGAGCTCAGGTTTGGTTCTCCGTAGCCTCTGTTTCCTAGGCGGCATATCAGGATTAGTAGGCAGGCTATGCTCCACAATAGAAGGGTCTAAGCCCGGCATATCGGCGTACGACCAGGCAAAGATATCCTGATAATCCTTCAGCAACTGGACTAGGCGTTTGGCTTCATCTTCGGGAAGGGCTGCTCCTATCTTCACCTCCTTGGGTTCTTCGGAATCACTCAGGTTGACGGTAATAGTTTGATCTACCGTCAGGACTTTAGGCTTTTCATGTCGTTCTAGATCGCGTTGAATATTTGAGGAATCATCGAATTCGCCGGCATCATTGGGATCAGTCTCGGCGGCACATAATTCATCGAATTGGACCGTTCCCATACCTTCATGTGTCGCAAGATTGCCCTTGAAACATAGAGTAAAGGATTCAGAAGGACAAACAAGGCTAAACATTGCAATTTTTTGTAAATTTTTATTTTTTGTAATTTTTTTGTGTTTTTGTTTTTCTGAAATTCATTTCGAAAAAGTTTTAACACGAGGAAACATGAAGAAGCTCAAGCCTCAGAATTCTCCTTGGACTATATTTTCTTTTATCGGTTGGATATCATCACCGGGCTTGTTTGATATATATCAACATGCCCTCAAAACTGAAAATAACTTGTAATTTCATTGATCATTTCGAAATGAATTACATTTATTGAATGGAAATTGTAACAATCAAGTCCTAGAAAAGAAATTGGAAAGCAGCACCCGAGACGGGGCAAATCCTAAAAAGCAGTAAAAATTCCCACGCAGGGGAGTGTGCAAAAAAGTAAAAGTTTTACTCTTGTGGGCCTGTGCCCATTCCCTCTAACGGTCCTTCTTCGATAGCTCCGATGAAGACGTCATCGAACAGGGCAGTGATTCCCTCTATTGCATCATCGGGGTCTTCTGTCTTTAGAGGCGTTGGATCATCCATACCTCCCCATCCGTCAGGGACAATGTCACGGGGATCGACATAGAAGCTCGGGGGCGCCGAGTACTTTACGTAATAGTCGAACTTGCCGCTTGGTTGCCCCAGAGTGTCGATCACTTCCTTCTCTTCATCCGCTTTAAGCGTGCTCTCTAGGATCTCTTCATCATCAGTCGCGTCTTTAAACGGAGGCATGTCTTCAGGCAAAGGATTGAGTTTGTCCTTCCCGGCATTTAATGTAGCGAACTCCTCGTCCCAGTTAATGACGACCTCGGAGATAGTGAAAACGATGCCTGTGTGGTCGGCATAAGCAATCATCCCAGCTTCTACCATTGCTGAGATTCTTTGTCTCATGATGGCCAGGGAAATGGCCTCATTACTCAGGTAACACCCGATTTTCACCAACTCGCCGTAGACCTCAGCAGTGTACACCTTGACATTCTTGATTCGACCAGCATTGAAGCTGAAAACAGCATTCACATTGCCCGCGTAATCAGGGAGCGGGTTACTCTGAACGTTTGGCTTGGCGGGTTGGAACAAAAACGCCTTCGTGTCTAAGAGGTTCTGGATTCGGTGTTTGAGGGCGTAACAATCGTCGGTTGAGTGCCCCAGCTCGCCTATATGATAATCACATTTCTTTGACGAGTCGAAGTTGTAGAACTGCTCAGGATTAGGCTGCTTTGGCTCGGAGGTCAACAAGCATTTCTTTCGGAGCATAGCCAATACTTGAGATAATGATCTAGGGAGGGGGGTGAACCGCCTCTTATTATTCCTCATCTGAAAAGGTTGACGACCCGTGTTTTGGTGCTGAGCTTCTGCTACTTGAATTGCTGGGGCAGGGTTAGTATTTCGCCGACTTGGTTGGTTATAAGTCACATTCACCTCAGCTGCCGGTTTTTTCTCTTTTCTTGTACCAAACCTCTTAGTCGGTGAAAACGGCTCCACAAACCACCCATCCTTCAGCCCTATCTCGATCTGTTCGCCTATGGGGATGAGTTGGTTGAAGTTGTCAGCCGGAATGGCCACCATTCGATTACGGTATTCGAACGGGAGAGTCTTGATGAACATTCTCTTCAGCTCACTGTCAATAGGTTCTGGGATAACCTGAGCGGCTAGATTCCTCCATCTGATGGCATAGTCTTTGAAGGACTCAGTCTTTTTCATCTGAGCGCGCTCGAGATCATCACGGGTAGGAATGATGTCTGTTATGAACCCGTACTGTTTTAGGAACGCCTCACTGGCCTCCTTCTAGGTTTTGAGGCTATTTATCTTCTTCATGAGGTACCAGTTCAGAGCAGGGCCGGTCAAGCTCGCTTGGAATGCATGGATCATCAGAAGCTCGTTGTCAACGTACGAGGTCATTTGTACGTGGTACAACTGCAAGTGGGCTTTTGGGCACGTGGTGCTATTGTACTTGTTAAAGTCCGGCATTTTGAACTTTTCGGGATTTTGATCTGCGAGCACAGGGACAGATCGATTGAGGGTGAGTCATGTGAACCCTTGAGCTGCTTCACTCTCTCCTCGAGTTTGTTGACTCGCTCATCAGGCTTATGCTTGTTGACGATTATCGGGATGAGGTCGTCTTCCAGGTCAGGAATATCGTCATCTTCCTCGACGTGAACATTCTTTCCACTTGTATGCTTCGGTGCTGATGCTTCAGGGGGTGCCGGAACAGGGATCGACCGAAGGGTCTTGGTCTCAGCAGTCATTTGTTGCATTACAACAGCAAGTTGCTTGATCTGGTCTTCTATACCGACAACACGCTCCTGCAACTCGGTTTGATCGGCCATTCTAGCTCTTGACCGTGTGCGAATAGGCGATCGTGATCGATCCGTAGTTACCTAATTTGCAAATGAAACAGGGCATACATAAGTGGTAAGCAAAAATCACATGCCGATCCATGACATTGGTCTAACCGCTTTGAATTGAAGGATCTCTTTATTGAAATGACGAAAATTTTTACATCGACTAATGACTTGAAATAAAACTGAATTAAAGACGAATGACTCAATTCCTAAACAAACTGAAAGACTGAAAGTAGAACGAGAAAACAACTTCAAGCTTTCTTTTTTCATTTAGCTTGATGTATAGACATATGGGAGGCGACATCCTTCTTCAACTGCTCATAAGCTCGAGCTATCTTGGCTGCCTTTTCTTGAGCTTCTTCGACCTTTCTCTTGAGGCGGTTGTTCTCTGAACGATTTGCGGTCTTGAGAGGCACCTTGGGTATCTTCGGGAGTAACTCCTGCGGGACTTTGTGTCGTCGGATGTACTTGGTAGTCACGAAGTAAGACTTCTGCTCCCCCTTTAGTTCTCCTTCGGGTCGGGCTATCTTTAACACGCGGCATTTCTTCCACATCTTCTGGAGTTGAGCTATGGTCCCTTCATGATCTTTATCGTGGTCAGAGAAATCGACACGGAGGAGCTCGAGTTGTAACGCCGGAGGGAGCCTATGGAGAATCTGGTATTGTCGAGATACTCTGGCGGGGTAGTATTTGATTGCGCCAGTGAAATCCAAAAGTGGCACCGGTCCAACACCATTACACGTAAGCCGAGCTTCCTCGACATTGAACCAACTAGCATGCCATTGGAAACCTTGGGATCTAGCATTTTTCATGAAAATGATCCATTCGGAGTAATGATAATCGGGTGCATTCCCTTGTTTTTCTTTATAGCTTAAAACGGGATGGCTAGAATCACTAAGTTCGGATATTTTGAGTAAATCGCCACATCCTTTAATGTGAGACAAAAATCAGATTTGCAATAATTCAAGGGGTGCATGAAATGTTTTGTCAACATTTTGTTTGAATTTAGTGAGAGAAATGAAAGTCTCGGCTAAAATGGTGTTGACAAAATTCTTTTGAAGACAAACTTGTTGGACTAACCATGCAATTGACGGGTTACATGCGTTCTTGCAATGAGGAAAAGTGACGAACCCGAAAAATGTTAGTAAAAAGATTCTGCCCTTTTGAAAAGGTATGGCTTTTTCAAAACATTGACTTAGGAACGAAAAGGGACATGACCCACGATTTGCTTTCAAAACTTTTTCTAAGTCATGTTTTCCGACACTCAGAAATTCAGCCCACATTAGAGTGGAATCGATTCTCAAAGGTGGTGTGATTAACTCCGACTCCAAAGGTTTTCCAATGATCACACTATATTCTTCCAAAGACGGGGTGAGCTCATGCTTACCGAATATAAAGGTGGATGTCTCGGGACACCAGAAATGGGCTAATGCTCGAACGAGGCCGGTACAGATTTTGACTTCTAGTAGGGGGAGCAACCTTCCAATGTGGCCCTCAACTAACTTGCGGTTGGTCGGACTGAGTAGGTTCCACCAGGCACGGAGCTCGTCCTTAGGAGCATCAAGAATCCGGATGTCTGCCCCTCCCATAGTGTATAGACCAAGACTCACGACCGACCTAATGTCATGGACCGACCAAGGAAAAGAACGAAACATAAATAAATTGCGAGATAGAGTTGTAGAAAACTTACTTCACCGGGTGGAAAAATGTCAATTACATTGACATGCGCATGAAATATGAGGTTCGATTTCTAACTAGACTCTGGCTTGCAAAATGGAGACCCGAGAATTACCGAGCTAAACCAGTCATGGTGGTGGTTAAGCTAGGATTCCCCTGACTCCGGCTTAGTCAAAGAGCCGACCCGGGTTGAGTGGGATACAACCGTGGTGGGTACTCAATGACACCTTGAAAGAAAATTTCGGGACCGAGGAGGGCGACCCGTACCACATGGTTTTGATCGGGGTATCCACTATCTCAGTACCATCCTAAACCTATGCCACCCAGGTCCGGCAGCGGGTAGTGTGTGCGGTGTAGTGAACATGTAAGGCATGCACAACAGGTTATATCAAACAGCGCTTCGTGCATAAATTAAACCATACATCCGAACGCCTCCCTGCAAAACAAAGGTTAACAATCACGCCTCCCCTTATACCTCTCATACTGCAAGAACATTTAACACCTTAAAATGTTAGGGGCGTACCTGGGATCCTCGCTGTTAAACAAAAATTATTTTTGAAAAGAGAAATTGGCCTAAGTCCACTAAGAGTTTTAACTCGAATCCCCAGCGGAGTCGCCAAGCTGTCGCGACCCTAAAAAATTTTCTCAATTTCTCAGGCTAATGGATTATTAAGATTAAACTTAACTCGGGCCTTCCTAAGCCCTACCAATTCGCAACTTAGGGTTTAAGTTCTTAACATGCAAATGTTTTCATGTTTGGAGTCGCCACTAATCAATTTATGGTAGGCCTGATTAGAAACCTAAATAAAACATAGGGAGATATGTTTTATTTCTACGAACCAGAGATTCTAAGCCCGGGGACTTGATTACGCTAGATCTAGTCTAACGCCCTTTCGGTACCTTTTCTTTTCAAAAATATTTTGGCAGGCAGTTTGGATCCATTTTTAGCTTATTTACTAACATGTGAGGTGTTCATGCGAGTGCGCAAACCACCAATTTAACACTCAGAAAGTATTAAATAAATTGCAAGCTTAGGAGAACAACGTACCTGAATGCAACGCAAGCATCTGCATTGTTAGCGAAAAATCATACAGACAATCCTAATATGATTTCTAGTTAACAAAGCAACTCATTCAATTTCCTTTTTTTGGATTTTCACTTTATTTAAAATGAAATCTAATCTATATGCAATGACGTGCAAAAATGACATGCAATTAATGCAACTTAATATGCAAACTATATGTCATGCGACGACGTGACCTAATTCTAATGACGAAGGAATGATTATTTTTGGTATTTTCCTCATTGAAATTCGAAATTCAAAAATGTGCCTAAATTAACATGCAACCTAATGACTTCTCTTTATGGTATTTTTTTATTAAAATTCGGAATGGCAAAAATACCTAAAATAACGTGCAACCTATGATGACTTAATCTACCCTAGAATGACTTATTTTTGGGATTTTTTATAAAAAAATTCGGAATAATAAAATGACTTAAATAATCTATTAAGATTAGAATAACACTTAATTTAAACTAGGAAATAGATCGTCTCACGTCCTAATTTAAATTAAATAATTACTCTATCCTCTAGATATATTTAAAATTCCTAGACATGCAAAACTCTAATTCAAATCTAAATGATATTTTTTTGAATTTTCTGTTTTATTTGAAAAGGAAAGAAAGCAATTTAAACATGGATAGCAACCACTTTCAAATCAACCACGCGATCCGCCATATTTGTTTCAAACTCAGATTAGGCACAAAAATCGAACTATCAGTCATATCTATAGGGTTATAGATATCGACGGAAAGTCGATTATTCAAATTTGGAAAGCTAATGAAATTCATCATCGTATCCAAGTGATTATAGATAGGATGATAATTTCCCGTATCGCCGCGTATCGTACCTTAGGGATAAGGTCGGATAGTCGTCCAGATACGTTGCTAAATTAGGAAAGTTTCCTAATTTTGAACATTCAAAAATATTGCGGATATCCTGAATATTATCCTAAGATATCTAGCAAATTGACACGATATTCATGCAATATTCAAAACATGCAAATTAGGAAATTGAAATATTCTGAAAATTTACCGGATAATCTTACCTAATTTGCTGATAACTTCCAAATTCGAATCGCGTTGATTCGGGATTGCGGATCGGAATCGGACAACCAGCAACGACAGGAACGATGAAACACGGCAACACTGGCGGGGCTGTTTGGTGGGCTCGGGAACTGTTTCGGCGGTGGTGCCGGCGTGCTGCGGCAGTGGGCGGCTCTCAGAGGCGGCGCGACACGGGCGGTACAACGACGGTGGCGGGGGAGAAGACGAAACAGAATTCACGAGGGCGACTGTTCCGGCAAGCGGTGGCGTGGGCGTCCGGCGTTGAGAACGGCGACGGTGACCGTCGGCTGCTCTCCGGCGTGGGGCAGCAGCGGCGTGATGGCGTGGCGCACGGCAGCAGTGGCGGTGCAGGGCTGGCTTGGCTGTGGACGGCGGTGATGCTGGCGGAACAATACGTGTAGGCGGCTGTGGCTGGCGCGGTGAGGACGGTCCGGTGACAACAGGGACAGAGGCGCGCGGCGGCGCAGCAATGTCGGCGAGAGAAGGAGCAGCATCGGCGTCCGGCGGGAGGAGAGGCGGAGCTTGGCGGGCGACGGCAGGCGGCTGCACGCGGTGGCGCGAGGCTCGGCGGGCGGTGGCAGCAGCGCGGCGAAGCTGTGAACGGCGCGGCTAACCTCCAGCACGGCGGTGGCGCGCGCGAAGGGGGGGCGCGGCGGTGGCTGCCTTCTCTCTCTCTCCCTCCTTCACTTTTCTCACGTGTGTCTCTCACAAATTCAGATCTGAAAATTATGTGTTGTCCCTTAATTTCTGACCTAAAACATGTTTATATAGATTAATCTAGGTCAAATTAAATGGGCTTGGTAATCCTAATGGGCTTAGGTTTGGGCTTAGGCTCTAATTAACATTAAAATGGGCTGAATTAAGTTGGGCTTTAATTAATTAAATTCAACAGACTAAATCAAGCCCAAATTAAAACAACCGAGCCCGTTCATACTTGCAATTCCCGGCCCTTGCATTCCCGAGCGAACCGAGTTTTGTTCGATGAAATTTAAGCTCATTCGCCGACGCCAATTTGATGTGAAAATATGCAATTAAACTAAATGAACCTAAACTATATGTTATGCAATTTAAATATTTTTGTTTAGGGGTTAAAAATTAATCCCTAATTTTCTATGCAAATTACACTAAATGGTCGGTAAAATTTAGGTGTCAACAGCAGCCTAAAGTTCACGGGCCGTGACACCATCAAAAGCCGCCTGATGTTTTTCTTGTCCTAGTGTCCACATTCTTCTAATTCGCAAGAAGTTGGCCTTGGCGCCAGTTTCTGGATCATGTATCTTTCCGAATAGCTTAAACACTCAGCAGATCCTAGGAGGCCATCAAAAGCCGCCGGATGTTTTTCTTGCCGTCGTGTCCACATGCTTCTAATTCGCAAGAAATTGGCCTTGGCTCCAGTTTCTGGATCATGTATCATTTGGAATAGGGCTTAAGCACTCAGCAGATCCTAGGAGGCACTTTGAGTCTTCGATGATAAGGATCCCAAACGCAGTCAATAGCGTGCATCGATTTCCTCTGAGGCCCCACGGCAGCGGCGCCCATATCTTTGAGCTTTCTTCATCGTCATGTTAGCCAGCTGAAACTCATTGACGCGCCTACACCCGGAAGATCCTCACAAACAGCCAGCTGCTCAGTCCACTGGCCTTCTGAAGTTTCCTCTTGAGATTTCGTGCTTTGAGCTGTTGATGAAGGAATGTCACCCCGCTGGAGAAGTAACAAGGGCTATTTAACATTCTCTCCTCTTTGATACTTTTTGAGGAATTTGGTGTTTTCAGCACTTCATGTAACTTCTGAACAGAAACTTTGGCAGGGTTCCTGGACTGTGTTCTGGAATCCATCCCTGAGATTCTAGGCTTGACTGACGGATGTGGAGAACAAACTTTTCCCACAAACGTGTCAATCTCGAGTGGCAACGATGTTGCCTTCTCGTATTCACTGACGGACGGCATTACAAGACTCCCCTCAACTGGAAGTGGCGATTTGTCTGGCACATGTTCCCTAGGTATGTCTTGCACCTGGCTCGAGGATGGCTTTGATACTGCAGATTTTTCCGCAACAGGTAAAAGGCGGCACCAATATAGTGATCCTCTGCTTTTTCAGTCACCCAGCTCGTATCTTCGAAGGGATCCACCTCGCGCTCTAAAGAATCGACAACCTAACAAGTACAGCCAGAATTACAATGTTATAAATGAGGGTGATGTCCTCATACTTCTCGTACATATTTGAGAGCAAAAGATTATGCACGGTCTTCGTAAAATTAAAGCACACCTAGACTAAGCAAACACCGACAGTCACCTTGAAACCTGGGACAACTACGACAATATTGGGATGTACTAATAGAAGGCCAAGAAAATACCAATGGACTCTTTAAGTAAACCGTAGTGACCAATAGATAGAGGGAAGTTCATCCATGAAAAGTAAATCGCGGCCATGTTCAATTTGCTCCATGCTGTCAAGAAACTCTTTTCCCCTTCTGTGATTCATGAAGGCAAACAGGCTTTATGAGGCTGTGCATCACCTGTTTTAGACTATCTAATCTAGCATAGAAATAGTGGATATGAGGAGAAATTCAAGGTCGCCAAGAACCTGAAGGCATTAGCAATCGCAGGACATCCGAGGCATGAAATACAAGCAATCACCATCATCAAGGCTTTAGATCATTATATGACCCTGAATTCGGCATTTCCCATTTTCTACGCGTTTAACAAGTTAAAATTTTTCGTGATCTTACTTTTTGTCTCATTATGTAATTATCTGAATCAAAATGTGACATTAGATATTCTGACAATTTAAGATTCATCAACATGGTTTGTTATTTTATAAAAAAAAAGGAGTTGAATACCAAGATTACGAAGTGGTTTGGAGTCTTTGCCCTTCCACCTTTGGATTTGCTTAGAAAAAGCAAAATCGAGATTTTATCGAGAACAATTGTAAACTGCGCTCTGTGTTTCTACTTGACAATGAGCTTCCGGTTTACGCTTTTTTCCAATGTTCTTGTTACTCCTTGTAAATGCAAAGGACCAACGCGGGCCTCTGGTCGATGTTATTGTATACTCCTTGTAACTGCAAAGGGCCAGCGTAAGCCTCTGGTCGATGTTCTTTTTACTGCCCTTTCGGTTCTGGTCCATGCCTTTCCTTATCTCATGTTTCGCCTCGCTTACTGTCGGGAGTGTGCAGACCCTGCCATTCGAGCGATCTTATTGGAATTGGGCTTCGCCGAGAGAGCGATTGGCTCAACACCACCCGCGCAAATGCGATGGTCGTGCCAAAGTTCGATGCCCCCGTGCTGAATCAATTAAATAAGATTTGACTTCGGAATAAATGAGTTGTTTTCAAGCGACCATATTACTGGAGCAAATTTCAGATTGGAGTATACTATCCTGTTATATCGTCTCCCCAAGGAAAATGAACGGGAACTGGTCAATTACAGAAGCTATCGCTGTTTGGAAGCCATATCGCCTGTGTCCCCTTATTGTTGAACTCTTTTCCTGAAGTAGAACCTCAAGGTCGTTAGTATGTTAATCCTATCCACGCCGGAACACTCGAGCTTTGAGCTTTTGACTTTCTATGGTCTTTTGGCTTCCACTTGGTTATTTTATATAATGTAAGTAGTAGGTGGGTCCGTGGTGTCCGGTCAAGTATGAAATGGGAAGATAGTTTCGTAAAATGCGCGAACAATCGACAGGTGTTGCATTATGCCATTTATTGTAGTACAAGTAATATATTTTGATGCGCCTGTCAAATGTATGATTTAGTCCAGCCTTGAAGTCTAAGAGAAGATTCGGCCATACTAAGATGATTCATGGTAGTTTATCAACTTTTGGAATGTGTTTACTCTTTTCATCAACGCTCATATCTCAGATTATGAAGTGTCTTTGAAGTAACATATTTATGGTATCATATCAGAGAATTGATCCCAGTGTCTCTGCGCAACTGCTCGAGTACGACAAACGTTTTGAACAATACGGAAGTGACTTCACTTTTTTATGACTACAACCAACCAGAAGAGTTGCCAACTGAAATGAAGCATGCTTTCCAAGTTATAGTCGCAGATCCTCCGTATCTGTTAAGTTTATGTGGCCTCGCAAACTATAAAAGCTTAGGCCTCCCTATTCTATGCTTGCCGTGTCTTATCTTGTCCTGGAACCGGAAGATCATTTAGTGGACACTCTTATGTATCTCTTTCCATTATCGGCTACATACATTTTAATTCCTTTCTATACGAATCACAGAGTGGGGAGTGCTTGGAGAAAGTTGCTCAAACCATATCTTTCCTCTCGCAGTCAAACACTTGCTTTTACTTACAGGTATGTGTGGACTGCTAGTCCTCCTGTGGAACCTTTAACCTAACTTCTTGGTTTGTTAGTCTTTCATTTGCAGTGACGTTATAGCTATGAACTGCTGCAGTTCTATTTCCCCCCCTTTTTGGAGTATGCTGGGTGCCTTATATCCCTTCCTAATTCCTGGCCAATTCTGAGATGCTTGCAGGAGAAGTTCAAAAGGATAGAGCTGCAGAACTTCTTGGTTTGCATCCATGCATATTCCGGCCTAAGCATTCAAGCAAGCTAGGGAATGAGTTTTGCCTATTCACTAACTACGATCCAGGGACGCGATTGGGAGGATGGGAGCAAGAGAAATAGATAACGCATCTTTTGACATGAATTTTGTTGGTTAGTGTTGTTTTTCCATGTCAAAAGGGATGTCATAAGCTTGCCAGTTTGCCTGGAGGCGTGACCCTATAATCAAGTGCAACATAGTATTTGCAGTTTGTCTGCAAACTTAACCCTAGGTTGATTACGATAAAAAAAATAACCTAGGTTGATGTATGGTATAACTTTTGACCTCAAACGTTTTTGGAGTAAATTCCGCCCTCCTCATAAAAATGATGATTTTCAAACAGTGGAAAACTATTCCAAAAATTATCCTAATAGAGTAAAAGAAAATCGCATCATAGATTTCTTATAGTCTGCGAAGAGGAAATTCAAAGATACATATGTGAAAATTATCCGAGTTGTGTTTTTCAAAGAAATATTGCAAAGTGGCCCTTTAAACTTTCTCTTTGATTAAAAATATATATGTACAAATATATTTTTTTTTGGTAAAGTATATGTACATATATATTGTCAATGTACTATTACAAAGTTTTAAAAATGAGAAAATTCACCAAAATTGCCCTACATGTGTGTATCCTATAGTCAACATGTCATTTAAAATTCTCTGTTTTTGACAGGTGAAATAGATTAAATCACCTCGACAACTAGTCCTAATCCATATTTCTCTATCATTTCAATGCAAATTGTCATCGTGAACAGTCTTGGGTCATTGCCACTCAATCCCAAGTGGTAGTCAATCAGTCTCAACTAGCATCGGTTGGACTTGAGTAGCTTTCATTCGGCCATGAGGTCGACAACGGTTGTCCTCGACCGGTGCTGATCTGTCATAAGGCATAGTCAATTATCCCATAATGCCTATCCTTAATCCCCCGATGGGCGTTGAGCAGTCGAGTTTCGTTGGCAGATTCCAATTTTCAAAAGATTTTACAATTTACATATAGGTCAATCGAAAAAATATGAAAGATGATCGCAAACATGTCAATGGGTCGAGAAACCTCACTTTTAGTTGCGGTTCCAAGCATGGGAGGCGCTTTGAATTTTTTTTTATCCTTAAATTCTAACCTTTAAATTTCTGATAATATGACGCATTGAGGTGCTTCCACTATTCTCTTTCTTTTAGTTATTTATGTTGAGGCGTAAATTAACCCCCAACATAGATAATCAAATGGAATTGCAAGTTTCGACCAAACAAAAAAAAAAGGAATTGCAAGATGCAAAGTAGCCACTTTTGCTTTGCAGATAGCATCGCATACTTTTTGGAAGAATTCGACTTACAAGAACATCGTTAATGGAACAAAGGCTGAAAATCACCAGATGAGCAATCATTTGAATTGTATGAATGATCCAAATTTACTTCATAGACGTGTCAAAAAAGAGGGGGAGTTTGCTTATATCGATAAATCAATTTATTCTCTTCCTTATGCCGATATAAATCTCTCATACAGGAGCGATCTTGCTCCAATCTCCACCTCTTCTAGCTATGGTCGTAGAGAGCGTGCATCGAAAACTTTGATACCAATTGATAAAAAAAAATAACAAACTCATTTAAGGTAAACACACATATGCCCTTTATAATATCGATCGAGAGAACAACTTATACACACTTACATAAACAAACAGATACTTCTAAAAAGATATCTTTCTAAATATTTCTAGAGAATATATAGAGTGGTCGATCTGTTAGCCAATCATTTTTACACTCATCTTATAAAAATTTATTTTACAAGACAATATCTAGATATTTAGACATTCTATTCGCAATTATCTTCTTATTCAACATCGGTGCTCGTGCTCAATTCCCTCGCAATTAATTAATTATCCGCAGCTCTCGTGGAACTGATTTTTTCTTCAGATTCCAAGAGATGGTGTGGCAGTTGACCATGCAAGTAAATAAAGACAATATAAGGAACATGATCTCAAAATATCAAATTTTAAAATTCATAAACGTGGCGAAAGAAAAGGGGGGAATTTCCTCATACCCATGAATCAATTTTGATCATCATCATCTTCTTCTTCTCAACAACTGCTCAATTCCCCGCAATCAGATATCTGCAGCTTTGTCAGTGTGGGAATGCGGCGAACGCCATCTGGCAGAGAGGACAATCCACGACAGGCTATAATCTCCAGTGCTCTCAGAGAAGAACAATTTCGCAGCCACTTGGGCAATACACTCAGTTTGGGACTTTGCATAATTATTATCCTCTGCAGTGTGCTTGCAGAACCTTCGAGCCACCCAGGCAAAGAAACTATTTCCGGTAAATCGTCGATTGCGAAGGATTGAAGCCTCGGCATGGAGCGTGGTTCGTTACTTTCGCCTTCCGGCAGCTTCAAGCTCTGGCAGACGCCAATCAAGAGATCCTCCAATGCCTTGAGATTCTTGATGCCTTGTGGTAAGGAGGCCAACTTCGGACAATTCCAAATGAATAGCTTGTGGAGCGACGTGAGAGATTGAATATCATCGAACAAGGCCCCCAAATCCTCGCACCCTACAATGAGTAGCCACCGCAGAGAGGTCAAGCATCCTATTCCCCTCTCCGGGAAACGCTGCTGTTTTGTGGTTATGAACAAAACGCGGAGGCTGATCATATTCTTGATGTCTGCAAGCAGTTCCTCAAGCCCCTCGCACCAGCCAAGATTTAAGTACTGCAGATTGCGAAGCTTGCAGATCGATTCGGGGAGTTTCTTGATATTGTAGTTATCTCTTAAATCGAGAAACCTCAAATGCTTTAGACCGCCAATGGAACTAGGTAGTCTGTCAAAGCTAGAGCCAGGTAGGCATAGCACTCGCAAGTCCTTGAATCGCGAAATGCATGTCTCCAGAAAGAACTCCTCAGAGTCAGAGGATCCCAACCCATCACATATAATGGCGCGAACGCGACTCAGTTTGCTCAAGCAGCTGCTTAGTTCATCTTTTGGTACACGAGATGTGTTGGGAAATGATATATGCCGAGTCATCGGGGAGATATCCTGCGTCCACACTTTCATGTTGGACGATTCGGTTTGTGCCACCGAAATGGCAAGTTCGTAAATGAGGTCATGCATTCTGCAGGATAGGATCGGACATTCGTCCTTGACAACATCGAAGAAGGATCTCGACCGCAGCTCCTCTAAGTACCGCCGTCCAATCTCTTCCAGCTCCTGATTATTTCCGCTGGACTGGATAAACCCACTGGAGATCCATAGTTGGATCAGATCAAAGTTGTTGAACTCGTGATTCTTCGGGAATATCGAGCAAATAGCAAAACTTCGTTTCAAGTAAGACAGCATTAGATCATAACTTATTCTTAGTGAAGGTAAAATATCAGTTTGTAATTCCCACATCTCACTATCTCTTACATATTCCCAATCCCTCCGATTGTATTTTGAATACAACAAGCTTCCCAAACTCTTCACCGCCATAGGATTTCCCCCGCACTTGCTCACCATTTCCTTACCGATTACCAAAAGTTCCAGGTGATTCTTCTCTTGCCCTGGATTGAACGCGTACTTCACGAACAAACTCAAAGATTCCTCCTGCGAAAGCTCGGCCAATTTAAGCGGGTGAACAGCACCAATGATTTTGGGGATCGATTTATTCCGTGAAGTCACAATTACTTTACTCCCTTCGGAAACACCTCCTAACAAATCTCTCAGTTTCTCCCAGTCCTCCTTACTCACTCGCCACACATCGTCCATTACGAACAAATACCTTTTGTTCGCAATGGTGCTCCTTAGGCATTTTTGCAGCATTTCAAGGCTATCGTATTTTTCTTTTTGATCAAGAGACTCGAGGATGTTTCCTATTATCTTCTTAAGTTCGAATTCTGCGGGCATGGATAACCAAATTTTGTTGTCTTTGAAATGTTCGTTTACCTTGTCATCGTTGTAAACCAATTTAGCGAGAGTCGTCTTTCCAGCACCTCCCGTTCCAATAATCGGAACGACTGCTATCGTTCCAGCTTCACCATCATTTGATCTTATCAACATCTCTATTATTCTTTCCTTTTCTTCCTTTCTTCCAATCACATTCGCAGTGGTTACATAAGAATGAGTTTCCCTCCGCGAAACTATAGTCTTGTCATGCACTTCACTCGACAAGTTGAACTTAGTTTTCTCTTCATTGATCCCGTCGATTCTCTTTCTCAGTTCTTTCATTTTATGTGCCATCTTAAACTGGAAAATAAAGTTAGGTGGCCACGAGCACAAGCAGCATACCTTCCTTTTGAGGATCAAGTGCTCGGTCGATCTCGCCCGCCTATACAAAGCCTCGGTTTCGAATTCGTCTAGCACGTCCTCGGCATCATAGCAGAAGTCTTTAAGCTTCCACAACCAACGCTTCACAGCTGGCTCTTTTGTTTGCTTCTGCTCAGCATCGGCGAGCACCTCCTGGATCATCTCTAGCGTGTTCTTGAGCTTCTCTCGGTCATCCTTGACACCCCATACCAGTTGAATTTCTTCAATAGCCGATGAAGCTAGTTTCTGCACAATAGATCCGACGATGCTCGGGATCGCCTCAGTCATGGTTGTGATTGGTGTTATTGGTTTTCACGGAGGTTTCGCGTAACTGCTATGCAGGAACTAAACAAGATATCAGGAGAAGGATGGCAAAGAAGCATGATTTTTCCAGGTTATATAGGCACAGACATAGGAATACACATGGTGCCATGGAGTATGCACAACGTTATTCCAAACTGTTGCATAGTTCACTCAACTCATGGTGGAAATTTGCAAGTAATTCCATGCCGTTCCATTTAGATTTGGAATACCTTCGTCTGATGAAAGAGAAAGCAAAAGTGGCCTGAATTATGCTACCTTTCCCTTTAATCTTTACTACATTCCTTTCTTTGTGACTCTGTTTCTTGTAAGATAAATATGTGCACAGAGAAGAATAAGATGCCCCCTCTTTGGCCCTTCTACAAGGATGAGAATGATTGGTTTAGAAGTATGTGCTGATTTCCTCTGCTTTGAAAATTGCAGAGGCTTCTCTAATTAGCGAGAGTCCTGGGTGGTGATCCCAGTACTTTTTGTGGAAGGGATCGTACAGGCTATGCCTTCCTCGTTCTTCGCCGTTCTAGTTATATTTTAGCTGATCGCAATGACTTCTAGCTTTATTCGATGCTATGAGTCGCTGGACGTTTCCTTTTTCTTTATGAATTCATTTCCATAAGATTTTGATGGTGTGACTTCTATCGAGATTGGAACTTCGTGATGTTTTCTAATCGCACAGCACTACTTCGAACTTCCATTTAACCTAACGTCCCCTGGCTTCAGAAAACTTACAGAGATCGCGGAGTATCATAGCAAGTGCGCATGCTGGAAGTAGCCAAGAGATTGAAACTTGGAACTTGGGTGGGGTGGAAAAGAACTATGCTTGATGGGAGGCACATAGATCTCTGAGAAAGACAACGAAAGCAAGAAACATTTCTATAATAAGCTTATTCCATGTACCCGCACAAATTAGGTCTTGCTGTCAATGGTGTGAAATTGAATATATTTTCGGTGTTCAGCAGGTTGAGTCTTGTACTCTTTGCTTGCAAGGCCATCTTGATCCGTCACTAATATGTCAAAGGGCAACAAAGAATTGCTCCAACAAATAAAACGAAGAAACGATTGCTTCTCATTTATTCTTTTGCCTCTTCCAGCTTGATTCTTGTCAAGGGTGGGATGCCCACAAAAGTGTACTTTTACCGGTCCAGATTGCATCTTCGTTACTGCCTACAAAATACCGTGATTGCTGGCCGTATTCAAGAATGTGATTTACAAAGCAACTATTGTCTAATATAAGAAGACCATGACACACTACAACTACCAGGAGAACTTAAAAATGCAGCAGATTACATATGTGGCAACCATCTAGATGCCTCGACATTTAAAGTCGGGGCACGAGTGTAACAGCTAGTTGGCTGCTCAATGACTGCAGATCGGTCAATCAGTGATCAATCTAAACATATGTTCTCCTGCATTTTCCCTTTGATACCTTCTTCTCTCTTTCGCTTCACCCCAACAAACAAGGCAAGTAGGGAGACGACTCTTTGGCAACTGTTGAGAGTCGAATCACATAGCAATTAAGCAATTTTCAGATTAATTGACCGTAGCAATTGAGTTGAAAATTGCAGGGTACTGTAATTAAGTTATCATTTAACCTAAGATGATTTCTCTACAAAACTGGTGCTTAGAAAAACGTTTATGTCAAGCCTTATGCAGAACAATGCATGTCTGAAAGGCTGATAATACAAACTGAACACTGTAATTCCAACAAGTATATTTCTGCAAAGGTGTTTCCTTCTATAAAACTCTGTACGAGATCGATCCATCGACTGTCTCGACAACCAGGTGCTTCATGCGAGCAAGCAGCAGCAGATAGGATCTTGCCTTGGGCCCTGCAAATAAGCAGTAACAATGAATCATCTTAAGTGCCTAAGGAAAATACCAATATAAGACTCAAATGAGGAAAAAGAGTACAAGGATTAAGAGGCCATCAAGTCACGGACAACAGGCTTGATGAGGCAAGAACTGGTCAGTTTGCAGCAAACGCTTTCATGATCACTCAGAAATTCATATCACTATTGGCATTGTATACGCACCCAATGCCAATGATGATATTTCGTCTTGAAATAAGCTCTTGTTTTCCGAACGATTCTCTTTCTTGCTTAGGTATCAGTTTATCTTCTCAATAGCTACAAGCAAATCCTGCAGAGTAAAATGCACCATGCAAATGGGTTAGGACTAACACCAGATCTCTTGTCAGCAAATTATGGCGAGAAAGGAAACAGAACCTTGCAGTGGGAAGATGATTTTACACATCAAGAGTAACGTTTACTAGCTTGCCAATGTGCTAATGCTAGTGAAACCATCTAACCTACTTCATCTCGACAATTCTCTGGGAGGCTGGACTAGTGGGATTAATCCAATCAAGCAAGCACACCGCTTCTGTTTCAAAAGAATATACAGTTCGCGCACTACTAACCCAGATGGTCTTATGCCATCAGCTTAATACAAATTAAAAGTTAGTGCCTGCAGTGCATCTGCTGAGAGTTCAAGACAAATGCAAAGCTATAGTTAGAGTTCCATACCTCCCATGATGCAAGACTTTTCATGTAGGATGGAAGACTTTCATGCTCATCTTTTGATGCCTTAACTACAGATTTTGGACCTTCAACTGGATTCAATTGTATCGAATCACGTAGGTTAGCCAATAACCCATGCAAATATTTTGTATTAGTACCTTCACTTGCGCCCAAGTTCAATGTAGCAGGTTGATATGGCCCCTCCAGGTCATGCATCTTATCCTCCTGATTTCTAATTGGGACGAGAAGGAAGATTAATAGCAGAGGAGGTTCATGCCTTAACGAAGAAAAAGCAAAAATGGAGAAGGAAAAAAGTAGACCGAGAAAGAAGGAAAAACTCAAGCGTGGACCATCATACTTTTGTGGTTGTCTCGAACATAGATTTGGCTCGACAGTCTTATCATTAGCTGAAATTGATATAGAGGGGAAAGATCATTAGATAAAACCGCTCGAGTAATAAGGAATTCTACTGCCTTCCAGCAAATTATCTCTCTAATCATCTCAACAAGGACTAACTTTATGTTCCAAATGACAGTGAAGAGAAATCAAAGGAGCAAGCTTGTCCCAAATGATATTCAAAAGGACGTAAAGAACGGAGCATGTCCAACATATCCTAAAACTTCCCTCACCTTCCGAAGCTAATGTGGCCAGAGCTACGTCAGATATACCAAGTCTTTTCAAGCTGATGGAGTCATCAAATCTAGAGAACTTCAGGAAGGACAAATAGACAAAAGCTAGCAAATGGTATACCATAATAGGCCATGTTTTCACTTTTCAGTCATTTAGGATGAAAATTTGCATATTGCAAAGCTGACATATTGCACCCCTATTTGCAACTTGGATATAATAATGAAGTACCTATACTGCCAAATGCGATGGCTCGGTGGTAGGACTCGACAGTACGTAAACTCTAAGTCACAACAGAGGAAACACTGTTCAAGATTATTTTGCTGACACCAGCATCAAACACAACCACTAGAGCTGACAGGAGATGGACTCATGGATTTCGAGTCAGTCCACTGAGGGTGCTCTTGCCGTGCTCAGCCTACTCAGGGTAGGCTCATGAAAAGAGCCTGTACTCAAAGCAAGCAAACCGTCTAGTGATTGTTCCTAAGGGATAAAAGCTCTGGCCTGGCGTGGAGTCTCTAGCCAATTGATCTATGCCTCCTAACCTCTTCAGCCTAGAGTTCTACAATTTGCCAATATTTCAAACTTTGATCAAAGAAAGTTGATATATCAAAATCAGACAAGGATACAGAGAATCTTCTTCAAAACACTTCGTCATAGAAGCCACTGCAGTAAGTCGCCCCGAACATGAAGATGGCAGGTCAAATCCACCATTTGCTCGTGGAAAATTAGGATCATGTTCGAGTGGGCTCGATAAATCATCGACTGTATCTTCTTCAACATCGTCAACATCTACGAAACAAAACCAGGACATCAAGGTCTGCAGATAACTGACTTGCATGATTTCAATCCTTTCAACTCCTACTTAATTTCATTATCCTTTCATCATCGGCCCAGAAGTCTTGTCCTATCGATCCAGCATATTGATATACACTTCGACACCAGGTAAACTACTTCTCTTACACAATCATTATCAATCAAACGCACAGGCAGAAAAAAAAAGGTGGAGCTGGAAGTACCGGGGACGTAGCCGAAGCTCTTGAGGCGTTCTTCGAGCTGACCGAGGTCGGTCTGGTTCTTCTTGAAGACCACGTTGCAGTGACCAACAGCTCCTCAAACGACACGGTCCCGAACGACATGGAGTCGAGCAAATCGAGATCCCCGCTCGCGGTGGACACGCGCCGGTTCAGGCACTGAACGAAGGTCGAAGAAGCCGAATCTGCGATCCGAAACACCAAAAGATAAACCGATCGACCGAGAAGGAAAGGAAAACACCAAAGGAAGGAAGGGAAGGAGAGAGAGAGGGGACCGAGAGGGATGGGACGGCGATCGATGGATTGGTTGAGGGCGTCGACGCTGCTCTGGAGGTGGTTGCAGAAATGGCCGAGGCTTCTGCCGAGCGTCGCTATCGCCTCCTCCATGTCCTGCCAACTCTGAGGGAGAGCTTCCGTTGAAGACGACGGAGCGGGAAACGAACGCCCGCTTTTCGAAATGCAAATGCACGGTCCGCGATGAGGGGGTGATCAGGGGCATACTCGACGGTGGGGATCTTGTCCACGTGGATCAAATCGCTAGAGCAAGTTTGGCCCCCAAATTCCCATTATACATAACAACTCATTCTCATTCTTTACATGATCCTCTAATTATCTCGCTTTTGTTTTCTAAGGATGCACTCTAATATATGTAATGTTCATTCATTAAACAAACCCCTGCTTTGGAAATGCACGGTCTATGATGAGGGGAGAAGAGGTTTACTTAACGGAGGCCAGAATTATAACCCCATGTAAAGTTGATCATTTTTAAGGAAATCGGGCCATTTCAAGCTGATTAATCTCCCAAGAACCAGAACCTCTCTAACTTTAACCCGAGGATGCCTCAACTTCGCGCAGCGAGGAGAAACACAATCCAAGCCGTAATTCTACTATCCCTAAAATTCTTCATCCAAGCCTCAACTTCAGCATTGGTAGAACTAGCAGCATTGGTCAAATGCGTTCGATTAGGCTGCCAAGAAAAGGGAAAGAAACAGAGAAAACTAATTACATGAAGCATCCGAGTTCATTTCTCTTGGTACAAGAGCGAGGGCAAATATATCAGCAGCCTAAAGTTCTCGGGCCGTGACACCATCAAAAGCCGCCTGATGTTTTTCAGTTCCTAGTGTCCACATGCTTCTAATTCGCAAGAAATTGGCCTTGGCTCCAGTTTCTGGATCATGTATCTTTTGGAATAGGGCTTAAGCACTCAGCAGATCCTAGGAGGCACTTCGAGTCTTCAATGATAAGGATCGCAAATGCAGTTGATAGCGTGCATCGATTTCCTCTGAGGCCCCACGGCAGCAGCGCCCGTATCTTTGAGCTTCTTCATCGTCATGTTAGCCAGCTGAAACTCATTGACGCGCCTACACCTGGAAGATCCTCACAAACTGCCCCAGCCCCAGTGACACCAGCCAGCTGCTCAGTCCACTGGCCTTCTGAAGTTTCTTCTTGAGATTTCGTGCTTTGAGCTGTTGATGAAGGAATGTCACCCCGCTGGAGAAGTAACAAAGGCTATTTAACATTCTCTCCTGTTTGATACTTTTTGAGGAATTTGATGTTTTCAGCACTTCATGTAACTTCTGAACAGAAACTTTGGCAGGGTTCCTGGACTGTGTTCTGGAATCCATCCCTGAGATTCTAGGCTTGTCCGACGGATGTGGAGAACAAACTTTTCCCATGAATGTGTCATTCTCAAGTGGCAATGATGTCACCTTCTCGTATTCACTGACGGACGGCATTACAGGACTCCCCTCAGCTGGAAGTGGCGATTTGTCTAGCACATGTTCCCTAGGTATGTCTTGCACCTGGCTCGAGGATGGCTTTGATACTGCAGATTTTTCCGTAACAGGTAAAAGGTGGCACCAATATAGTGATCCTCTGCTTTTTCAGTCACCCAGCTCGTATCTTCGAAGGGATCCACCTCGCGCTCTAAAGAATCGACAACCTAACAAGTACAGCCAGAATTACAATAAAATTTGAAGAAAGCAAAAAAATTGTTGACCCAATTTTCGCTTAAGAATGTGGAAAAATGTATAAGGATAAATTAAGAAAAAGAGAAAATGAAGAGGAGTGCGCCTTCTATGGTTACTGGTGTTGCAACGTCGAGGTCAGCGGCGGTGGCGACACACTGACGCTCAGCTCGCAAGCCGTTGCGGCTCTCCAGGAATTCCTCCATGAGCAGAACCAGTCGCTGGCGGAGCAGTCAGAGGTGGCCCTGGTGACGGAGGACTGGAGGCTGAGCCAGTTCTGGCCGTCACCAATGAAGTCCTCGCGCTCTGTTCGGGCACGCACGCTCGCGTTGCTTGCATCGCTTGCCCCACGCTTTATGCTTATCTCAAGGTGCACCATTTTACTGTTCCATCGGCTTTTCCGTGGTTGAAGAACTGATCGACTGTGATTATCTGAACTGCGCTTTGTGTTTCTACTCGAAAATGAGCTTCCGGTTTACGCTTTTTTCCAATGTTCTTGTTACTCCTTGTAAATGCAAAGGACCAACGCGAGCCTCTGGTCGATGTTATTGTATACTCCTTGTAACTGCAAAGGGCCAGCGTGAGTTTGATGTTCTTGTTACTGCCCTTTCGGGTTCTGGTCCATGCCTTTCCTTATCTCATGTTTCGCCGCGCTTACTGTCGGGAGTGTGCATACCCTTATGTCATTCGAGCGATCTTATGGGAATTGGGCTTTGCCGAGAGAGTGATTCGCTCAACACCACCCGCGCAAATGCGCTGGTCGTGTCAAAGTTCGATGACCCCATGCTAAATCAATTAAATAAGATTCGACTTCGGAATAAGTGAGTTGTTTTCAAGCGACCATATTACTCGAGCAAATTTCAGATTGGAGTATACTATCCTGCTAGGCATTTTGACATATATCCTCTCCCTAGGAAAATGAAGGGGGAATGGTCAGTTACAGAAGCTATTGCTGTTTGGAATCCATATCGCCTTTGTCCCCTTATTGTTGAACTCTTTTCCTGAAGTAGAACCTCAAGGTCGTTAGTATGTTAATCCAATCCACGCCGGAACACTCGAGCTTTGAGCTGTTGACTTTCTATGGTCTTTTGGCTTCCACTTGGTTATTTTATATAATGTAAGTAGTAGGTGGGTCCGTGGTGTCCGGTCAAGTATCAAATGGGAAGATAGTTTTGTAAAATGTGTGAACAATCGATAGGTGTTACGTTATGCCATTTGTTGTAGTACAAGTAATATATTTTGATGTGCCTATCGAACGTATAATTTAGTCCAGCCTTGAAGTCTAAGAGAAGATTCGGCCATAATGAGATGATTCATGGTAGTTTATCAACTTTTGGAATGGGTTTACTCTTTTCATCAACGCTCATATCTCAGATTATGAATTGTGCATGTCATTGGCGTGTCATTATGAGAAAGGTCTTTGAAGTAACATATTTGTGGTATCATATCAGAGAATTGATCCCAGTGTCTCTGTGTAGCTGCTCGAGTACGACAAATGTTTTGAACAATACGGAAGTGACTTCATGTTTTATGACTACAACCAACCAGAAGAGTTGCCAACTGAAATGAAGCGTGCTTTCCAAGTTATAGTCGCAGATCCTCCGTATCTGGTAAGTTTATGTGGCCTCGCAAACTATAAAAGCTTAGGCCTCCCTATTCTATGCTTGCCGTGTCTTATCTTGTCCTGGAACCGGAAGATCATTTAGTGGACACTCTTATGTATCTCTTTCCATTATCGGCTGCATACATTTTGATTCCTTTCTTTATGAACCACAGAGTGGGGAGTGCTTGGACAAAGTTGCTCAAACCATATCTTTCCTCTCGCAGTTGAACGCTTACTTGCTTTTGCTTACAGGTATGTGTGGACTGTTAGTCCTCCTGTGGAACCTTTAACGTAACTTTGGTTTATTGTCCTTCATTTGCAGTGACGTTATAGCTATGAACTGCTGCAGTTCTATTTCCCCCCCTTTTTGGAGTATGCTGGATGCCTTATATCCCTTCCTAACGCCTGGCAAATTCTGAGATGGTTGCAGGAGAAGTTCAAAAAGATAGAGCTGCAGAACTTCTTGGTTTGCATCCATGCATATTCCGGCCTAAGCATTCCAGCAAGCTTGGGAATGAGTTTCGCCTATTCACTAACTACGATCCAGGGACGCGATTGGGAGGATGGGAGCAAGAGAAATAGATAACGCATCTTTTGACGTGAATTTTGTTGGTTAGTGTTGTATTTCATGTCAAATGGGACGTCATAAGCTTGCCAGTTTGCCTGGAGGCATGACCCTATAATCAAGTACGACATAGTATTTGCATTTTTTTTGCAAACTTAACCCTAGGCTGATACCGGTAAAAAAACCCTAGGTTGATGACTGGTATAACTTTTGACTTCAAACGTTTTTTGGAGTAAATTCCGACCCTCCTCACAATTTACCCACACATATAAACCAATTTGGCCTTAACTTTTTAAACCCTCAATGGGTATCTTAGGACCCTAGAAACGTAATTACCCATCCTTCGTCAAACGAAACTCAAGATGGGTTGAATGATATGATAAGGTAATTTTTGGAAGAAAAGTAACAATTTGGCCTGATTTGAAATCAAATTACAGGCTTGAAGTCAAATTTTTGGAGGAAAAGTAACAACGCCCCCCCCCCTAGTTTTTTCATAAAGAAGAATAGGAACGAAAAGAAAAAAGTTGTTTTTCTTCTTTTCTATATTCATAGGGATACCGTGACATATTCAAGTAGGTCTTTTAAAAAAGAAAATTGCAGCACCATATCGAGCCAAAACTCAATTTATTATTGGTTGATGCTCGCATTTGGTTCATTCCGTGTTTCCAATTTTCATATTCTAAACCTCTCTTTACGTTGAGTTT
Source organism: Syzygium aqueum (assembly GCA_031216185.1). Lineage (NCBI taxonomy): Eukaryota > Viridiplantae > Streptophyta > Magnoliopsida > Myrtales > Myrtaceae > Syzygium > Syzygium aqueum. The sequence goes on from CM062231.1 coordinate 25,028,204, forward strand.
GAACCACATGATACACGGATATTATTGGGAGAGAGTAGCAAAATCCAATACGGAGATCGAATCGACAAGAGAGAGTCCGAATTTAAATTGCATTTACTCAAAAGTTTTAGCCATTGAGTTATGGACTAACTTGAATATATTAATTACTCAATACTAAATCGATTGTCCGATGTACAACTTTTTTAACACAGCTACACGTGCAACGAATATTTCATCATTTCTCTATGCATTGCTTCCTAAAGTAAGAGATCATTTGGTCAGACATAAAATCAATTGGAATAGATAAAAACCAAACAGTATAACCAAGATTTCAAATTACATAAGTCAATTATCATTTATGTCCACCCAAACCCTCGTTAAAAAGACGCGTGATTGTTTAGCAATGTAAAATAGAGATCTCGTTTTTGTTGAAGGTACATATTTCCTTTATCCTCATGTTATAGTATTTACTGGTAGGGAAAAATCAGAGCTTACAATGACCATGCATTAATTGAGCACAAACATCATCAAATGATGATTTTCAGATGGTGGAAAACAATTCCAAAAATTATATTAATTGCGTAAGGGAAAATCGCACCATACATTTCTTATAGTCTTCGAACAGGAAATTTAAAGATACATTTCTAAAAATTGCAAAATGGCCCTTTAAGCTCTCTCTCTCTCTCTCTCTCTCTCTCTCTCTCTCTCTCTCTCTCTCTCTCTCTCTCTCTCTCTCTCTCTCTCTCTCTATATATATATATAGTCAATCTACTCTTTCGAAGTTTTAAAAATGATTCGATTTCCTATAGTCAAGATGTCATTTAAAATTCTCTTTTTTGAAATGGGTGAAATGGATTAAATCACCTTGACAACGAGTCCTAATCTATATTTCTCTATCATTTCAATGCAAATTGTCATCGCCAACAATCTTGGGCTATTGTTGCTGAATCTCAAGCAGTAGTCATTGACAACTAGTCAATTACTCTCAGTTAGTATCAATTGGACTTGAGAAGCTTTCAGTTGGTCATTAAATTGACAACGGTTCATTGTTGACTGGTGCCTGTGCATCCTAAGTTGTAGCCAATTGTTCCATAATGCCTATCCTTAATCCCCCGACGGTCATCAAGCAGTCGGGTGTCGTTGGCAGAATCCAATTTTCAAAAGATTTTACAATTTTCATATTTGTTAATCGAAAAAATATGAAAGGTTGTCACATACATGTCAATGGGCCTAGAAAACCTCATTTTGAATCAAGCCTCCAAGTATGGGAGGCGCGTTGAAATTTTTTCATCCTCAAATTCTAACTTCTAAATTTCTAATAACAGGACACATTGAGGTGCTTCGACTATTTTTTTTTCCAAATTGTTTATGTTGAGGGGTAATTAACCACCAACATAGATAATTAAATGGAATTGCAAAATACAAAAAAGCAAAAAAATGCAAAATAGCCACTTTTGCTTTGCAGATAGGATCGCACACTTTCTTGAAGAATTCGACTTACAAGAACATCGTGTATGAAATTAAGAGGCCGAAAGTCATCAGATGAGCAATCATTTGAATTGTACGCATGATCCAATTTTAATTCATAATCTTGTCAACAAAGATGGATAGTTTGCTTGTATCGATGAATCAATTTATTCTCTTCCTTCCACCTATCCAATTTAAATTCATAAACGTGTCAAAATAGAGGAGAAGTTTGCTTATACCGATGGATCAATTTATCCTCTTCCTTCCACCCGATAAGCAATCATTAGAATTGTATGCGTGATCCAATTTTAATTCACAAACGTGTCAAAAGAGAGGGGGAGTTTGCTTGTATCGATGAATCGGTTTATTCTCTTCCTTCCCTCAATATAAATCCCCGGGACGAGAGCGATCTTGCTCCAATCTCCAGCTCTCATACCAATTGATGAAAAAGACAATAGACTCACTGAAGGATAACACACAACTTTTCATTAGAGGTCACCACAATGTCGGTAGAGAGAACTCCTCACACACACACATAAGCACACAAATATTTCTAGAAAGATATCTTTCTAGATATTTCTAGAGTGGCTCACATTTCTACACTCATCGTACAAGAGGATATCTTACAAGAAAATACTTGGATACTCATATATCTAGTCGCTATCTTCGGCGAAAGAAACTGAGGCTTCTTCATCACTTCTCAATTCCTCGTTAATAATTGTGGCAATGCGGCGAATGCTATCTGGTAAAATGGACAATCTACGACAGTTTTTAATCTCCACTGTTCTCAGAGAAGAACAATTTTGCAGCCATTCGGGCAATATCCTCAATTTGGGACAATCCGCAATTTTTATCCTCTGCAGTGTACTTGCAGAACCTTCGAGCCACCCGGGCAAAGAAACTATTTCCGGTAATTTCATGAATACGAAGGATCGAAGCCTCGACATGGAGGGTGGTTCATCATTACTTTCCCCTTCTGGCAGCTTCAATCTCTCGCAGTCATCAATGAAGAGATCCTCCAATGCCTTCAGATTCTTGATGCCTTGTGGTAAGGAAGCCAACTTCGGACAATCTACAATAATCAACTTACGGAGCGACATGAGCGATTGGATATCATCGAACAAGGCCTCCAAATTCTTGCACTGTGCAATGACTAGCCACCGCAGAGAGGTCAAGCATCCTATTCCACTCTCCGGGAAACGTTGTTGTTTCGTCGTTATGAATAAAGCGCGGAGGCTGATCATATTCTTGATGTTTGCAGGCAATCCCTCGAGTTCCTCGCACCCGCCAAGAAATAAGCACTGCAGATTGCGAAGCTCGCAGACTGATTTGGGGAGTTTCTTGATATTAGGGTTATTGCATAAATGAAGATACCTCAAATGCTTTAGACCGCCAACAGAACTAGGCAGTAGGTGCATGCGAGAGTCATGTAGCTGTAGCACTCGCAAGTGCTTGAATCGCGAAATGCATTTCTCCAGAAAGGGCTCCCCAATGAAACGCTCCTCAAACAAGAAGGTACGAGCGCGGCTGAGTTTGCTCAAGCAGCCGCGTAGTTCATCGTCTGGTGGAAGAGATCGCTTGGGAAATGATATATGTCGAGTCTTCGGGGAAATATCCTCCGCGCGCGCGTTCATGTTGGACGATTCAGTTCGTCCCACTGAAATGGCAAGTTCGTGGATGAGGTCGTGCATTCTGATGGACTGGAACGGATATTCCTCGTCGACAACATTGAAGAAGGATCTTGACAACAGCTCCTCCAAGTACTGCTGTCCAATCTCTTCCAGCTCCTGATTATTTCCGCTGGATTGGATAAACCCATTCGACATCCACAGTTGGATCAGTTCAAAGTTGTTGAACACGTGGTTCTTCGGGAATATCGAGCAATAAGCGAAACATCGTTTCAAGTAAGACGGCATTAGATAATTCAGTGAAGGTAAAATGTCAGTTTTTAATTGCCACATTTCATTATCTCTTACATATTCCCACTCCCTCCTATCGTATTTTGAATATAACAAGCTTCCCAAAGTCTTCACGGCCAGAGGATTTCCCCCGCACTTGCTCACGATTTCCTGGCCGATTGCCATTAGGTCCGGGCGATTCTTCTCTTGCCCTTGATCAAACGCGCACTTCACAAACAAAGTCAGAGAATCCTTCTGCGAAAGATTGGCCAAATCAAGTGGGGGGACAGTGCCCATGATTGAGGAGATCAATTTATTCCGCGAAGTCACGATGACTTTACTCCCTTCGGAAACGCCTCCTAACAAATCTCTCAATCCCTCCCAATCCTTGCGATTCACTTCCCACACATCGTCCATTGCAAACAAACACCTTTTGTTCTCCACGATGTTTCTTAGGCAATTTTGCAGCGCATCAAGTGTATCATATTTTTCTTTGTGACCAAGAGACTCAATGATATCCCTTATTATCTTCGTAAGCTCAAATTCTACTGGCATGGATAACCAAACTTTGCGATCAAAATGTTTATTTACTCTATCGTCATTGTATACCAATTTAGCGAGAGTCGTCTTTCCAGTACCTCCCATTCCAATTATCGAAACGACTGCTATCGTTCTAGCTCTACCATCATCTGATCTTATCAACATCTTTATAATGTTTTCCTTTTCTTCGTTTCTTCCAATCACATTGGAAGGAAGCACAAAAGAATGGGTTTCCCTCCGCGGAACTGTGGTCTTTTCATAAACATCACTCGACAAGTTGAACCGAGTTTTCTCTTCATTGATCTCATCAAGTCTCTTTCTCAGTTCTTTCATATTATGGGCCATCTTAAACCGGAAAATGAAGTCGGATATCCACGAGGACAAGTAGCGTACCTTCTTTCTGAGGGTCTTTTCAAGGGTCAAGTGCTCGGTTGACCTCACCGGCCTCCACAAAGCCCTGGCTTCGAATTCGTCTACCATGTCCTCGGCATCATAGCAGAAGTTTTTAAGCTTCGACAACCAAACCCTCACAGCTGCCTCTTCTGTTTGCTTCTGCTCAGCATTGGCGATCACCTTCTGGATCATCTCTAGCATGCTCTTGAGCTTCTCTCGGTCATCCTTGACGCCCCATACCAGTTGAATTTCTTCAACCGCCAATGAACCTAATTTCTCCGCAAGAGATCCGAGGATGCTAGAGATGACGTCAGTCATGGTTGTGATGTTGTTATTGGTTTTCAAGAGGTTTAGCCTAGCCTGTATGTAGGAACTAAACTAATATCAGGAGAAGGATAGCAAAGAGGCATGATTTTGCCAGGTTATATAGGCAGAGACATGGGAATACACATGGTGCAATGGAGTATGCACGACGTTATTCCAAACTGTTGCATAGTTCACTTAATTCTTGGCGGAAATCTGCAAGCAATTCAATGCTGTTCCAATTAGATTTGGAATACCTTCGTCTGATGAAAGATAAAGCAAAAGTGGCCGGAATTCTGCTACCTTTCCCTTTAATCTTTACAACATTCCTTTCTTTGTTACTATGTTTCTTGTAAGACAAATATGTGCACAGAGAAGAATAAGCTCATTGCTTGATCCCTGTATCAGATGCCCACTCTTTCGCCCTTTTACAGGAATGAGAATGATTGGTTTAGAAGTATGTGCTGTTTTCCTCTTCTTTGAAAATTGCAGAGGCTTCTCTAATTAGCGAGAGTCCTGGTTGGTGATCCCAGTGCTTTTCGTGGAAGGGATCGTACGGGCTATGCCTTCCTTGTTCTTCCCTGCTCTAGTTATATATTAGCTGATCGCAATGACTTATAGCTTTATTCGATGCTATGAGTTGCTGGACGTTTCTTTTTCTTCATGATTTCATTTCCATAAGATTTTGATGGTGCAACTTCTATCAAGATTGGAACTTCGTGATGTTCCTTAATCGCACAGCACTATTTCGAACTTCCATTTAGCCTAACGTCCCCTGGCTTCAGAAAACTTACAGAGATCGCGGAGTATCATAGCAAGCGCGGACAGAGTATTAGTAGCCAGGAGATTGAAACTTGGAACTTGGGGGGTTGCGGAAAAGCACTATGCTTGATGGGAGTCGCAGAGACCTCTGAGATAGATAATGAAATCAAGAAACGTTGCTATAATAAGCTTACTCCATGTACCTGCGCAGATTAGGTCTTGCTGTCAATGGTACGAAACTGAATGTATTTTCGGTGTACAGCAGGTTGAGTCTTGTACTCTTTGCTTTGCACGTTCTTCTTGATCCTTCACCAAAAGTCGAAGGGCAAGAAAGAATTGCTCAAACAAATAAAAGGGAGAAGAAACGATTGCTTCCCATTCATACTATGCCTCTACCAGCTTGGCTCTTGTCAAGGGTGGGATGCCCACATAAGCGTACATTCGCCAGTCCAAATAGCATCTTTGCTGCTGCCTACAAAATGCTTGTGATTGCTGGCCGTATTCAAGAATGTGCTTTACAAAGCAACTGTTGTCTAACATAAGAAGAGCACGACCACTAAAGTCGGGGAACGAGTGTCTCCGCTAGTTGGCTGCCCAATGACTGCAAATCGGTCAATCAGTGATCGATCTAAACATATGTTCCCCTGCATTTCTCTTTGATACTTTCTTCTCTCTTTCGCTTCATCACAACAAACAAGGCAAAAGGGCGATGACTCTTTTGTAACTGTTGAGAGTCGAATCACATAGCAACGAAGCAATTTTGAGATTAATTGACCGTAGCGATTGAGATGAAAATTGCAGGGTACTGTACCTGAGTAATCATTTAACATAAGATGATTTATCTACAAAACTGGTGCTTAGAAAAATGTTTCAGTCAAGCCTTATGCAGAACAATGCGTGTCTGAAAGGCTGATACAAACTGAGCACAGTAATTCCAACAAGTATATTTCTGCGAAGGTATTTCCTTCTATAAAACTCTGTACGAGATCAATCCATCAACTGTCTCAACAACCAGGTGCTTCATGCGAGCAAGAAGCAGCAGATAGGATCTTGCCTTGGGCCCTGCAATAAGCAGTAACAATGGATCATCTGAAGTGCTTAGGGAAAATACCGATATTAAGACTCAATGAGGAAAAAGACTAAGAGGACGGCTATCCGCATTTTGGTAAAAGAAAGTTTTCAGAGCGCATCAAGTCACGGACAACAGGCTTGTTGTGGCAAGAACTGGTCAGTTTGCAGTAAACGCTTTCATCATCACTCAGAAATTCATATCACTATTGACGTTGTATACGCACCCAATGCCAATGATGATATTTTGTCTTGAAAGAAGCTCTTGTTTTCCAAACGATTCTCTTTCTTGGTTAGGTATGAGTTTATCTTCTCAATAGCTACAAGCAAATCCTGCAGAGTAAAATGCACTATGCAAATGGGTTAGGACTAACACCAGATCTCTTGTCAGCAAATTATGGCGAGAAAGGAAACAGAACCTTGCAGTGGGAAGATGATTTTACACATCAAGAGTAACGTCTACTATCTTGCCAATGTGCTAATGCTGAAACCATCTAACCTACTTCATCTCGAAAATTCTCTGGGAGGCTGGACTAGTGGGATTAATCCAATCAAGCAAGCACACTGCTTCTGTTTCAAAAGAATATACAGTTCACGCACTACTAACCCAGATGGTCTTATGCCATCAGCTTAATAAAAATTAAAAGTTAGTGCCTGCAGTGCATCTGCTGAGAGTCCAAGACAAATGCAAAGCTAAAGTTAGAGTTTCATACCTCCCATGATGCAAGACTTTTCATGTAGGAAGGAAGACTTTCGTACTCATCTTTTGATGCCTTAACTACAGATTTTGGACCTTCAACTGGATTCAAGTGTATCGAATCACGTAAGTATAAAGTCTGGGAGTAAGAAGAGCGAATTTAAAAGAATCTGATTGACCAATAACCCATGTAAATATTTTGTATTAGTACCTTCACTTGCCCCCAAGTTCAATGTAGCAGGTTGATATGGCCCCTCCAGGTCATGCGTCTTATCCTCTTGATTTCTAATTGGGACGAGAAGGAAGATTAATAGCAGAGGAGGTTCATGCCTTAACGAAGAAAAAGCAAAAATGGAGAAGGAAAACAGTAGACCGAGAAAGAAGGAAAAACTCAAGCATGGACCATCATACTTTTGTGGTTGTCTCGAGCATAGATTTGGCTCAACAGTCTTATCATTAGCTGAAATTGATGTAGAAGGGAAAGATCATTAGATAAAACTGCTTGAGTAATAAGGAATTCAACTGCCTCCCAGCAAATTATTTCTCTAATCATCTCAACAAGGACTAACTTGATGTTCCAAATGACAATGAAGAGATATCAAAGGAGCAAGCTTGTACCAAATGATATTTAAAAGGACTTAAACCACAAAGCATGTCTAACACATCCTTAAAGTTCCCTCACCTTCTGAAGCTAATGTGGCCAGAGCTACATCAGATATACCAAGTCTTTTCAAGCTGATGGAGTCATCAAATCTAGAGAACTTCAGGAAGGACAAATATACAAAAGCTAGCAAATGGTATACCATAATAGGCCATGTTTTCACTTTTCAGTCATTTAGGATGAAAATTTGCATATTGCAAAGCTGACATATTACACCACTATTTGCAACTTGGATATAATAATGCAGTACCTATACTGCCAAATGCGATGGCTCAGTGGTAGGACTCGACAGTACGTAAACTCTAAGTCACAACAGAGGAAACACTGTTCAAGATTATTTTGCTGACACCAGCATCAAACACAACCACTAGAGCTGACAGGAGATGGACTCATGGATTTCGAGTCAGTCCACTGAGGGTGCTCTTGCCCTACTCAGGGTAGGCTCATGAAAAGGGCCTGTACTCAAAGCAAGCAAACCGTCAAGTGATAGTTTCTACGGGATAGAAGCTCTGGGCAGGTGTGGAGTCTCTAGCCAATTGATCTATCCCACCTAACCTCTTCAGCTTAGAATTCTACAATTTCAGACTTTGATCAAAGGAAGTTGATATATCAAAACCCGACAAGGATACAGAGAATCTTCTTCAAAACACTTCGTCATAGAAGCCACTGCAGTAAGTCACCCCGAACATGAAGATGGCAGGTCAAATCCACCATTTGCCTGTGGAAAATTAGGATCAAGTTCGAGTGGGCTCGATAAATCATCGACTGTATCTTCTTCAACATCGTCAACATCTACGAAACAAAACCAGGACATCAGGGTCTGCAGATAACTGACTTGAATGATTTCAATCCTTTCAACTCCTACTTAATTTCATTATCCTTTCACGATCGGCCCGGAAGTCTTGTCCTATCGATCCAGCATATTGATATACACTTTCAACACCAGGTAAACTACTTCTCTTACACAATCATTATCAATCAAACGCACAGGCAGAAAAAAAAAGGTGGAGGTGGAAGTACCGGGGACGTAGCCGAAGCTCTTGAGGCGTTCTTCGAGCTGAGCGAGGTCGCTCTGGTTCTTCTTGAAGGCCTCGTTGCAGTGACCCAACAGCTCCTCAAACGACACGGTCCCGAACGACATGGAGTCGAGCAATTCGAGATCCCCGCTCGCCGTCGACACGCGCCGGTTCAGGCACTGAACGAAGGTCGAAGAAGCCGAATCTGCGATCCGAAACACCGAAAGATAAATCGATCGACCGAGAAGGAAAGGAAAACGCTCGACCCGAAGTTAGAATTCATCCCACGCACCGAGAGGGATGGGACGGCGATCGATGGATTGGTTGAGGGCGTCGACGCTGCTCTGGAGGTGGTTGCAGAAATGGCCGAGGCTTCTGCCGAGCGTCGCTATCGCCTCCTCCATGTCCTGCGACTCTGAGGGAGAGCTTCCGTTGAAGACGACGGAGCGGGAAACGAACGCCTGCTTTTCGAAATGCAATTGCACGGTCCACCGTGAGGGGGGGATCAGGGGCATGCTCGACGGTGGGGTTCTTGTCCACGTGGATCAAATCGCTAGAGCAAGTTTGGCCCCAAATTTTCAATTTTAAATAACAACTCTTTTTTTTTTCTTTACATGATTCTCTAAAATTATCTCGCTTTTATTTTCTAAAATTACACTATAATATATGTAATTCTCACTCATTAAGTAACGAAAAAAATATTCAAAAGTATTGAAATTTCACCACGTCAGTTGCAGACGTGGTGCGCATCTATTTAGTTATGCCACTTACTTTGAGAGACATAACCGAATAAGATAGGTGATCGAAAGTGTAGTAGTTAATTAGTTTTAGTTAGTGTAGCTTTTGGGTCTCTTTGCTATGAGCATTCTACATAGGGTAAGATCGATTTGCAAATTGTTTTTGGGACTTGAACGATTCTTTTGCAAATCTCTCAAGTAAAGGTCTCGGAGGAAGTTTCTCGAGGCATAAATTGAGGTTACGTAAGGAAATTCACCAGACACAAATCATATCTAGTATAATCGTGAAGATCTCAATCAAGCTCAGCAATATAATAAATCTAAAAAGCACAATCACAAATTGCATAAATCAATTCCACCAGAACAAAGGGAATGAAGCCACTAGAAAAAAAATTATGTCGAGACCTTAGTACCATGATTTCAAAGAGCAAGAGACCAATACCCATGCTCGAACCAATTTTTCTTCTGCTCTGTACTCTGTGACAACGGAGGCTAGGGTTTTGACGAGAGCGTTGATCATTTTTTGTCGAAGGGTTTGCGGTCGATGGGGAACTCCATGACAATGAACCAATGCCTGTAGTCGCAGCCGTCGAAGAGGATCTTCTCCATAGGAGGGCGGTTGCTCCAATTGGGCGATGAGTCCTTCAGTGGTGAATAGCGAGACCCGAGGGTGTCTTGGGAAGGTCAGGTCGAGTCTTGACAAGGGGGAGGTGTTGAGGAGAGGAATGGAGAGGCAAGAGCTAGAGAATGAAGGTGGAGTTGAGGGAAGGAGCGTTCAAGCGAGGAGCAATTTTTGGTTCTTCTCTTTTGTCAAAAAGGGGAAAGTGGGTTGAAGGAAGAGAGACAATAGCTAGGCAGCCAATTTCAAATTTTTTAATAAAGATGCTATGCATTTTTTTAATAAAGATGCTATGCATTTGTGATATCCAATTCTAACTTTCTCATATCATGCGTTAGACTATGAGTTGGCCCAACCGGATAAATACGCGCTACGTTTGCAGCTGATGTGACGTTTTAATACCACTAAATATTTCCTTGTAAGCAAAACTTCACCATCTTTTTACGCATTACCTTACTGATAATCTTTCTCTTATTTTCTTTGTAAATTTTGAAAATATTTAAGTTTAAATATTGAAACAATAGCAAAACCTCTGGCTTTCTACACAGCACTCCTTCTAGTGGTAAAAAAGAGAAAAATAATATTAAATGTCTTATTTCTCCAGAAAAGTAATCGGGCACGAGAAATTAGTCTATATATTAATTTAAACAGTTAATGAACTCACTTTTTGTTGCTTCCAAAAGAAATTAATCCATGTATTAATTTAAAACAATTAATTAATTCACTTTTTGTTCCTTTCGAAAATTACCTTCATAAAATTATGAAGGAAGGCTAAACATCTTATTTTCTTTCTATATGTAACCCTCCTAGTAAAGAAAGCTATTTTTTAGATCAAAATGGCGCATTCGTATGTCTTCTTAAATCCACGTCAACAAGTGACATGGAGCAAACCTTTAAAGGTATCATTTGACGAAAACTTAATGAAGGCCAAAATTATAACCCCAAGAAAAGTTCGTAATTTTCCAGGAAATTGGGCCATTTCGAGCTAATCATTTCCCAAGAACCAGGACCTCTCTATCTTCAACAAACTAGAGCCTTGAGACTTTAATTGTCATCGTCAGAGCAATGACCCCAGTCCCTCGTGTACTCTACTCTCGTCTCTAACCCGAGGATGCCTTAACTTCGAGCAGCGAGGAGAAACACGATCCAAGCCGTAATTCTACTGCCCCTAAAATTATTCATCACCACACAGAAGTCTCTTTTCACTTGGGTAGGACCAGCAGCATTGGTCGAATGTGCTCGATTAGGCCTAGAAAAGGGAAAGAAACAGAGAAAATTAATTACATGACTTAGTACAAGAGCGAGGGCAACTATATCAGCAGCCTAAGTTCACGGGCCGTGACACCATCAAAAGCCGCCGGATGTTTTTCTTGTCCTCGTGTCCACATGCTTCTAATTCGCAAGAAGTTTGAAGTTGGCTCCAATTTCTGGATCATGTATCTTTTCGCATAGCTTAAACACTCAGCAGATCCTAGGAGGCACTTCGAGTTTTCGATGATAAGGATCGCAAACGCAGTCGATAGCGTGCATTAATTTCCTTCGAGGCCCCACGGCAGCGGCACCCATATCTTTGAGCTTCTTCATCGTCATGTTAGCCAGCTGAAACTCATTGATGCGCCTACACCGGAAGATCCTCACAAACTGCCCCAGCCCCAGTGACACCAGCCAGCTGCTGAGTCCACCGGCCTTCTGAAGTTTCTTCTCGAGATTTCGTGCTTTGAGCTGTTGATGAAGGAACGTCACCCCGCTGGAGAAGTAACAAGGGCTATTTAACATTCTCTCCTGTTTGATATTTTTTGAGGAATTTGATGTTTTCAGCACTTCATGTAACTTCTGAACAGAAACGTTGGCAGGGTTCTTGGACTGTGTTCTGGAATCCATCCCTGAGGGTCTAGGCTTGTCTGACGGATGTGGAGAACAAACTTTTCCCACAAATGTGTCATTCTCGAGTGGCAACGATGTCGCCTTCTCGTATTCACTGACGGACGGCATTACAGGACTCCCCTCAGCTGGAAGTGGTGATTTCTCTGGCACATGTTCCCTAGGTATGTCTTGCACCTGACTCGAGGATGGCTTTGATACTGCACATTTTTCTGCAACAGGTAAAGGCGGCACCAAAATAGTGATCCTCTGCTTTTTCACAATCACCCAGCTCGTATCTTCGAAGGGATCCACCTCGCAGGTAGAATCATAGTCATTGCCAGGTGTTGTGGCTTGCTGTTTTTGCTTTTTCTTGACCATCTGCTGCTACTAGTTCAGAATAAGCTTTGGCTCAAAAGAATCGACAGCCTAGCAAGTATAGCCAATATAACAATGTTATAAATGAGCGTGATATCTTCATACTTCTCGTACATATTTGACAGCAAAAGATTATGCACGGTCTTTGTAAAATTAAAGCACACCCAGACTAAGCAACACCAACAGTCACCTTGAAACCTGGGACAACTACGACAATATTGGAATGTACTGCCAGAAGGCCAATACCAATGGACTCTTTAAATAAGCCATAGCAACCAATAGATAAAAGGAGTTCATTTATGAAAAGTCAATCGTGGCCATGTTCAATTTGTTCCATGCTGTCAGAAACTCTTAACTTTTTCCCCTCCTGTGATTCATGAAGGCAAATAGGCTTTGTGAGGCTGTGCATCACTCGTTCTAGACTATCTAATCTAGCATTGGAATAGTGGATATAAGGACAAATTCAAGGTCGCCAAGAACCTGAAGGCATTAGCAATTGCATAACGCCATAAGCATGAAATACAAGCATTCCCTGTCGTCAAGGCTTTAGATTATTATATGGCCCCAAACTCGGCATCACCAATCTAGTCTAAATATAAAGAGAGAGTCGAGTATCCATTAAACCATCAAAAATCATCTCACAAAGTTCAAACAACACTGGAGGTTACTTGAACAAATGCCCATGACAGATCCTATGAAATCAGTTGTTACGGCCATCCCTATCAGAAAGCATCAATCTCTATCTTGGGTCTCCTCTAGGAGATCACGTTGGCCCGCCGCCCTCTCAACTGGACATGAGGGTCTCCCCTCATCCAGCCCTCACCCAGCTCTCTGCAGGGGAATCTCCAGTCACTGGTTCCCCTGATATCCTCCCTTTTAGCACGCAAAAATTTTCCACCTTGCACTATAATTTACCGGCTATAGTGATCAAACACTTCGCCGCAAAAAAACAACGGGAAAAAAAGGAGAGAGAATTACGCATCGAGGCCATCGTAACTCCTCCACGCTAATTCAAAGCGCAAATACAGGACGGTCACAGCCCATATCGTTACAAACATACCCAGCAGCGACAAATCAAAATCGCGCGCGCTCTCTCTCTCTCTCTCCGCATAAGATCCAAACTCTAGCATATGTAGCACGGTTCCAGCCAATAACCATGCGTGATCTTGGACAAATCCTACCAACCAAGAAACTAGAGGCTCAGTCAAGTTACCGAGGGCCAATTAGGGCGGCGATTTCGCGAATGCGAGAGGCGGGGTCATCGCGATCCATGGCATTCCTTCGACTATCCAACAGAGAAACTGCAGTAGCAGCGCGCCAAGAAAGAAACGAAACGAAACGACGAACAAGATTAGCGGAAGCGAACCTGGGAGTCCCGGGAGGTGTTACGGGGAAGAGCTCGAGGACGAGGAGACTTGTCGGGGAAGAACGAAGGCGCTGTAGCCTGTGGATACGAGATTTGATTGATCCAGGAAGTGAAGCGGATCGAAGATCGTGGCTCTCGGTTGGCCCGCGAGGCTTCGGATCTCCGAAATGAAATGCCCGACCCGAAAATGTGGCATGGCCCGATCCGTTTGGGCCCACAACCCTTTTGCGTATCTTTTGTGATAAACGGCGTAAGGAGTCCTTAACTTTGGCCCAATGTGCAATATTATCATTGTTAAATATATGCTAGAAAAAAAATGAAATAAATTGATTATTTGCATTTTCTAAAAGTATTTAGGAAGAAAATGTATCGGATCGTGAAAATTTAAGGAAAAATTTCAATGTGATTTTTAAATGACTAAAAGTGAAAATATATATATAAACATTCTTTCAAATATTTGACTTTGAATTACCTAAGACTTCATGTGAATTCTTGCGATTAATGCGAGATGCCACGAGGGAGATTGAATCTCTACCGTTAGATTGAAAGGAAATATACGATTATGATTATGAGAGTACTTGCATATATAGGGTCTCCGCCCCTTATTTGTATTATTTTACAAATAATAGAAATTCGTTACATCTCTCCTGATGAGTTGACTTGAGATGTATGAAAGAGCCTTGACCTCCTAAACTTTGATTTCGGTATGACCCGAATTGAATATCTGTCAAGATGCACGTGTGAGCTGTATTAATGAAATCCAACATCGGATAATTGATTTGGTGTAGAGCAGTTAATGTATCTTGATTAGTCCATAACTCATTAGATTAAGTTTTTGAGTAAAAGTGGATCCAACTGGATATATTAACACGTCTGGACTTATGCTCTCTTTTGATGATCTCTCTAGGTGAAATGTATTAATCAGCCTTTTGCGGTCGGGTTTCGATAGTAAATCTTAGTTAGGTCCAGACCATTCTCCTACAATAGGCATGGGACCTTGTAGAAAGAGGCTCACACGTGCGGTGCATGCGCTGGCCAAGCGTGCGCCGGGTTCCAACCCCTCCTGTGATGGCTTTTAATAATCCCGTGGAATTCGCGGGGTTTCGTTAAAGGTTTGAAGCTGCTTCTCCGTTGTCGTCATCTCTCTCTCGCCATCTTCTTCAACGACATCGACCGCTTTTGCACGACCTCCTTCCAGGTAAACGTCTCTGCTGGCCGCTCTCGCCGGCTCGGTTCGTCCTTGTGTGGTTCATAGATCCAGGCGATCCTCGCTCGTGTTCGTCTCGTTTCCGACCGATTAAGTCAAACGAACCAGGAGAATTTAGGAGTAGGCTAGCGCTTGTCTCTGATGGCTTCGACGTTTCGTCGATTTTTTGGAGAGTTAACATCCCTGTTTAATTTTTTTTTCCGGACGTGTAGCTAATGCCTGTTGATATTGGGTCCCGATTGGCTCCGACGCGATAGCGGAAAGAGGATGAAGTTCGGCGAGACGTTTATGGAGTACCTGCATGGAGAGCAGGAGCGGTTTTTGGGCGAGTGCTCTCATATCGAGTACAAGCGGCTGAAGAAGGTCCTCAAGAGATGCCGCACCTGCAAATCGTTGCGCCGGCCTTGCGACGCGGGTGGAGGAGAGGAGGACGCGGGGCAAGGAGAAGAGGACGGGTCGCCGCAGCTGTGCCAATGGGAAGCTTGTCCGGGTGAGCTTTTGTTCCCTTTCGGGAGCCTCGCGTATTGTGTTTTGCTGCTGCATCAAATTTTGAGCTGGTCCTCTTATGGGTACTTGCGAGACTAACGTGTTAGCCAAGCTGCGCAAGTCTCAAACCGAGACGGTGGGCATGGCCATGGGTGAATGCCCGGCGAAGGCAATTTTCTTGGGGCTGCCTGTGGGGGCATCTTGCTTCAGCTGTAGTGTGACAGATTAGGTGCCCTAAAAGGCTCGGATATCCAGCGTGATTAAATAATGGAACTGTGTTTTAGATTCGCAATCTGCACATGTATGATTTATTATGCATTTTTGGATGGGTTCTTTATTCGAAAACGCTGTTTAACATGAACAAAGGAAGTCCTTGGAGAGTGGATATGAACATCATGCCTTATTGCAAGAATATTTCAGTGCATGAACCGCGCTCGAGTTTAAAAACACTATATGTGCAGGAAGACTTTCTATAAGTTTTTTACTTAGCTGTTATGACAAGCAAATACTCAATACAGAAGTTGCTGTTTACCAAACAAAAGTTTGGGTGAATATATCGCTCAATTCCTTCGTTGAATATGTTATTGACTATCTTTCAATGCTTAGTGAAGATATAAATGATCAACCTGACATCACAAAATCATGCCCAAAAACATGTTATTCACATCATACAACAGAAGAAGCAATTAAGATTTTGAAAAAAAAAAACGAATTGCAACTTCTTATTAATAGTTCATCCACGAAATCATAGCCTTACATTACGATATGTTCAAAACTTTGTGGCATTAAGTAAAACATGCACATTTCTTTTCCTAGCAATTGCAAAAGGCATTTGTTAAGTTATTTTCAATTTTTTTGGGGTTACTTTTTTGAGAGATAATTGGAGAAGAGCTGTTTGACGCACAGGTTGGGAAATAGTCCGCAAAATATGACAAGAAATCTGTGCGTGTGTGAGTGTGAGTGTTTTGTTAATTTTTTCTGAGGACAGAAACTATCTGTGCGTAAAATATTGATGTTTAGTCTCCGCGGAGGATTATATTGGATGCCATATCCTGCTTAAGCATAGAAGTTCTCAAAGTAGCGGCGTCACCTAAGTAGACCCTTTGTCATTGATGGTTTTTATCTGGCATAACCTGAAGGGATATGTGACAAGCTGACTCCTGGAGTTCTTAATAATCTTTTGGAGTTGGACAACTTTGCTTAAAAGAAATTTACTGATCTATGTGCTGTAGTTTGACATGAACTTGATCTTCATGTTACAGGTTTCTTTTTTTTTTAAACCCCCATTGATGAAATTTAATTAAAGGGAACAAGCATATTGATATGGAGATTTTGTGGACTTATTTGTCACCTTATTTTCTTACTGATTTGAATGAGTTGGTATTTCTTTATTACTCATGAATATCTAAACTATACTTTATTTTTTACCTTCAGGACATTAATATATTATAAATTGCATTGCAAATTTTATAAATGACTATTCTTGCATTTTGCAGTGTGTGATCAGCTGTTTTTCTCCGAGTTGATGAAGGAAGCTTCAGAAATAGCTGGATGCTTTAATTCAAGAGTTAGACATCTTCTCCATCTTCTTGTTGCAACTGGGATTCAGAGGTACATACAGTGCTTTCGTCCATGTTTTAAGGGCGATCAACAAGTCCTGTCAGAAGAAGGAAGAATATTGATAGAATATGTCACTATGAATGCAATTGCTATCAGAAAAATCCTGAAGAAGTATGACAAGGTGTACACTCTGTAGTCCATATGAGCTATCTTTATTTTGTGCTCTTACGAGTTGCTTATTTGATGAGGATACTCCAATTTTTCAATCTGTCATAGGTTCATGGCTCTGTCAATGGGGAGCATTTTAGATCTAAGATGCGGGCCGAGCATATAGAGCTCTTGCAATCACCATGGCTAATAGAACTGGGAGCTTTCTATTTGAATTCCAGAGGATTAGACGCTGAAGAGTGTGCTGACTGTTCTACTCAGTTTTCATTTCATTCTGATGAGACAAAGTCTGCTCTGATAATGTCACTTCCGGGTTCTATAAAGCTAGAATATGATCTGACCTGCGCTATTTGCCTGGTATTTCTCACTTTAGTATTCAATGGAGAAAAAAGTTTTAATCTTTGTTTCCAGTATTATCTAATCTCAAGGGCTTGTGATCTTACAGAACACCGTTTTTAACCCATATGCACTTAGCTGTGGACATCTTTTTTGCAAGTCATGTGCTTGCTCTGCGGCATCTGTGATGATCTCCGAAGGACTTAAGGCGGCAAGTGAGGATGCGAAATGTCCAGTTTGTAGAGAGGTTTGTGCTTTTTATTGTATCAACAGTTGAAGTTTTTGAAGCTAATACAGTATGCTGATGTCCCATAGGGCAGCTGTAACTGTATGCGCTAACAGCTGTCTGGTAATCTACAATCTCAGTAGCATGATACACCATCTTTCTTTTTGGCCAGAAGCATGATACGCAATTAGAATCGCTAAATCGACCACCTTTCTCTTTAATAATAGAGGAGAGAACCTTTTGGTATTATTTCCAGTCGTGAAAATTTTTTCTATCAAGAAGTCATTTCTGATCTATAGCTAGGACTATGAGTCGATATTTAATTTTGTAGCATAGACGAATAACAAAAGTCTTACTTTGAGCTGTACATTTCTTTGCCATCCATGAGGCCGCTGGAGAGAGGAGACCCTTTTCTGACTCTCCAAAGGAGACGAGTTGTTTGTTTCCTTCTTGTTATTTTCTTAATTTAAATAGTCATAAGAACCTTGATATACGGTAATACTTTCCTTTGAGACTAGTTTAACACAAGATTAGTGTGTTTTGTCTTTCTCTCCCAGTGATTTTGTGACTTCATTCCCATCCCTTTTTTCATCGCCAACTTTGAACTACATATGTGATAGATTGGTTGAACATATAACTGTATTGAGTCAATTCCAATAATTACGAAAACCAAACAGATACAGAGGTATAAGCTACTAGTTTGGGATGACAGACTCTTTTACTATGTGCACCATCTATCTTAATTTTAGCTTGGTCCAGGCAAGTTACCTTAGTATAACATCTGATACCTTGTGTTGAATATAGAGTAGCGGTGTCCAACTACCGCCTGTGATGCTAACTCTCAAGTATAGTGAGTATCTTTTGGAAATCTATCTATGTGCTTTATTTCCGAAATGGAATTTTATCATAAGCAACTCGGCTCAAAATGGCCTTCACTGTAAGTTATCTATGCATAAGCTCCGAGAGGTGCAAAAGTTGGGCACTATGTTGCTTGGTCTTTATAAAATCTTTAGTCGGCTACCTTACTGCATCAATGCTATTGAGGGAATGCTTCCTCCTAGGCGGGAAGGTAATCATTCTTCACTTAGCTTTTAGGCCACATGGATGCCGGGGGGGTGATCTTGTGCTTGATTGTGCTAATGTCTACTTGAGGCTTGGGGTTTATAATCCTAATGAATTGGAAGCAGGCTAATTGCCTAACATCTGGTTTTCGAACTAGTTTGGAGGGGTTGGGCTTGACCATCCATGTTTTTTGATTTTGTGGTCTCTATATGCTTCATATGGTGATCTTCTCGCTTTGCGCCACAAGAAGATTGTTATTTCCTTTCAGGATTTAAGGCTGCAGAAATGCTTTTCCTCATCACATATTATTAATAGCTCAGAAGCATATCAATCCCTAAGTACCTTTGGTGGTAATATACTAATATCCGTACATTCAGCATTCTCTTCAAAGATGGGCATGGGATACTGGACGGGCCTGTTGAGTTTTTCTTTAAACTTCATCCCAGGTTCATTAGTAATATTCTGGCAGGAATCATTTTGAATCTTGTATCCTCAGGAGCAATGACTCTGGTCTCTCCATGCATTCAGCACAATCTATCGATCAAGTTAAGCTTGATTAGTTTTGGGTTCTTATGAGCCTATTGGGGTCAACAATGTGGTTGCTGTACCTACTTTGACAGTATCTGAATCCAAGGGGCTTAATTATAACAAGACTGAAAGTGAATTTAATGTTGAATTCTTATTTGGGCAAGGGGGATTTGACACAGCATACTTCTCTTTGATTATTCTTTATAGCCTGTCTTAAACAGGCTCTCTCTACTTCTTACTTGATGCTGACTAGAAATTATAAAGAGTGGCTTTCCAGCAGTCAATATTGTTCTTTGACATTTCCCCTTCATCGTGTGTGATTTCTTCTTGCTTGTCAATCATATGTGAAATGCGGAGTAACTTCTTCTGCAGCAATATCTTTTTTCCCCCTGTTTGATGTGGCGTGTTGTGTCGCAGGCTGGAGTTTATGGCAATTCTGTGCATATGTCAGTGCTAAATCTGCTCTTGAAGAAAAGGTGAGCTAACTCGAATTCACCTTTTCTACCGGATTTACTTGTGATCAAGAAAAGGAGATTTAATGCCTTTGTGTTCCTACAATATCTATTCAGGTGCAAGGAATACTGGGAGGAGAGGTTGAGCGCCGAACGCGATGAGATGTTGAAACAGTCTAAAGAGTATTGGGACAGGCAAACGAAGTACATGATCGGATATTTTTAACGACGCCATTCTGTCTTCCGGAGAGACAATGCGCGAGGAACGGAATGTTAAGCTTTGTGGACGGAAGATTGTGTCGAGAAGCCTTTGCATTTGAAATTCCTGAAGTGATTGAACAGGATGAAGTATTTATTAGTAGTGTAGTAATTATGGGGGAGTTCAGTATCGACAATACGTAGATGTCGGGATTCGAGGTTTGACATGTTGCTGAAGATCGCATGTGTTTGTTTTGTGATTGATTTATACGGTTCGCTGAAAGATTGGAATTGTCGGATCGAGGTTTGACATGGGGGTGAAGATTATTTTCCGACTTTTTTTTGTTTATGGATATTATAAGCATGTTAAAGTTACTAGCTTTTATGAAGAAATTATCATTTCTTATTCGAGTCAACTTACCTTTGTTTACTTGATTGTAACTTTCACATGTTCGAAAACTCCCCAAACTCGGCGATCACTCCCTGCTCTCGTCGGACCGGATCGTTATACTATTTTTTTTTCTAAATTAGCATGGATTAAAAAATGGACATATTAACTCATCATTTTTTAATAATCCAAGTCGGCTAATAATAGTCCATGTCATTTAACAAAGTATAAATGTCATTTGCGCAAACGGAACGACTATATTAAACATTTACCAAATAGTTTATGAACCACATTGAACAAATTAAAAGTTTAGAAATAGTATTACATATATCCAAAGTTTAGATACCATTTGTATCATTATCCCTAACTTTATGCTGTTGGCCATTTTAACAAATAAATATTGGTAAATTGTACGAATCGTTGGTAATTATCAAAACAATCGTTGGTAAGTGGACTCAAATAAAACTTGGTAATTTCTTAAAAGAGTTGGCGGAGTTGATTGATTTGGTAGGTTGTCCATTAAACGTTGGTAAATCATCGGAACAGTCGGTATCGCAAAATAGTTACTGATAATTCTAATAATTGATAAAAATTTACTTGCATTGCTTAAGTCAGTAACACTTGTATGATCATCAATTTTTATTTGAGTTAATTACCAATATTTGTTTGATGTTTGGTTGTTGCCAACTGTTTGAAGTAAAGATATGTAATTGTCTGGAAGGACTAAATAATTCTAGTAATTTTTCCAAATGTGTAAGCAAGTTGCCGATCAACTTTTTGTTACTATCAGGATCTAGTATTTACCAACAGTGTCATGCAATTTCAAGTACGGAGCAATGTTATGTACTTTAGAGCACTAAATCATTCGGTACTTGTTTAGAGAACAATAACGTGATTCTCTTGTCACGGAAAAGCCATGAAATTAATATCGAAATGGAAGTGAACTTTATTTGGGAAGCTCGAAGGTGTGTCTTTGCTAGCCGTTGGGGATGTCAAAATCAAATCGAAACCAAAACCGAACCGAACCGAATCGAAATTTCGTGCATTTTCGGTTCTGTTCGAGTTTCGGATCGAATAATGGTTATATTCCGATTTGAATAGTTTCGATTGGATTACCGAACCGAAAATTGCCCATCTTCTTAATATTACGGTCTACACAATGTTTCTTTCTCCTTTTTTATTAAATATTTTTTTAATGTTACAAAAAGAAAAATCGAAAACCTGATTATTTTTTATTATGTTTATATTCGGTTCGAATCGCAATTTGGTTAGCTTCAATCCCTTGCTCTAGCGGGGTTTGGTTTGGCTTTCCTGAAAACCCGCACTGAACTGTTGACACCCCAGCTATCATCGGCAATTGATGGAGCGAGGGTCGGGCTGGCCGCCGTCGCGTGGGCGAATAACAACGACGAGAATGGACGGAATAGTAAAAGATAAGGCGACGAAAGAATGTGCATTCGTCTTTGGTAAACGCTTGATCAGTCCTTTAACCTTTGTCATACGGGGTGAAACAAAAATGGAAAAGTGCTTTTGGATTTATCCGATACGATGAATGTGATGGTGACAACTGACAAGAAACCGCACATCATGCGTGAATGATCCATGGCGAAGACATTATCGGTTCGGCTGACGTTCGTGTCCGATCCATCGTGTCCCGTTCAACGGCCGCAAGAGAGAAGGAAACGCTGAACAGTCGACAAAGCAAAATTCTCCACGTAAAGATTCGATTTTCTTTGGTCCATTTCGCTCGCTCCAGTCCTCCAAAGCGCCGTTCTTTCTTCCATCAACTTGCTACTTCCAGTGTGACCTGACCCCCCCCCTTGAGCTCCCATTTCTCCTCCCAAATCTCGCGATTCTTCGCCGTCTTCTTCGTCGCCATGGCCTTCAATTCCTGGTTCAGCCGCTTGATGCGCGCCTCTTCTTCTTCCAGGGCCGTCCTCGAGGGTTTCCGCGGGCCCGTGCGTTCCCGGGGCCGTCATCCGGGTCCGGCTCCGAGGGCGCTCGCGGCGACCGCTGCCGGGCCTGGCGGAAGGGGAAGCGGAAGCGGAAGCGACGACCGTCGGTTCTGGCTGTGGTCGAGCGCCTTGGTCCCGCTCGCGGTCGCCGCGTCGGCCGGATCGCTCGCTCTTCGGTCTTCTCCGGAGCCGTCGCTCTGCGGGGCTCCCGATCTCGATGCTGGGTATGGAGCCATCTCGTCGATTTGGGTTTCAACGTTCGTCCTGTTTTGGTCGAGTACTGGGATTAAATGCTGAAATCGAGTGCGAGCTTTGTAAATAGGCAGCTAACGATGGTGCTCCAGATAAAGATGGAAGAACAGAAGTGAAAATGACAATAGGAAAATTAAAATCTTTTTGACTTAGTGGCAGAAGAATCTTCCTGTATCTTATGAAAGCAAGGATATTCGCTGTTGATGACATGAAGCAAAGAGCTTTTGCTCGGTGGAGAGTTTGTGGAGTGATTGACAATTGCGGTTTTTTTTTTAAGTATCATGTGGGTCATGTTACAGGCCCTGCTAGAATCATCTTTTTTTCGTGATTCTTTTTGCTGCTTATGACTGTGCCCTCTTTGGTGTTGCTGGGCTCATTCTGGGAGTGGACTATGAATGATTAATATCATCAATGACAATACAAAACAATTGATTGTTTAGGTAGTTGAAAATCCCATCGCAGGAATTAATATATGGTAAATTCCCATGATTCTCCAGAAACTTTCAATACCTGCTCGAGTCCGGGTTGTTTGTTCTTAGCTGTCGATTATTTGGGACTTTGATTTATTGAATGCTTTGGCTACAGTCTGAGACTCAGCTTCTGTTCCCTTGATAAGAAGGTGGATAAAAGGAAGGTGGGCGCTTTTAAATTTGAAGACAGTAATTGAACTACCTATAGTTACCTTAAGTCTCTGCCATTTCATATTGTGGACGTGTATTCTCTTTTTTTTTTTGGCCTAATGCGTACATATATTCGTTTTCTATATGTTCGTGCTGAAAGTTTTCCGGAGTCAAACTCCTTCTGTTTTTCCCCAAGTTTTTCAGCAATTTAACAAAGAACAGTGGGATGATAAATTTTCAATTCTGGATCTTTTGTTTTCTAGTGCTCATGGAATTTTCTTCCCATTCCGACTTTTAATGAGCTTGTGAGGATCTTGATTTGGTGGCAACTATTCTTTTGATGTCAGAGGTGTCAAGGTCGGGGGCAAAGGCAGCACGGCATATCTGGTTAAAGGCTCTCATAAGGAGGTTCCACAAGAGCTCATTGACGAACTTGTGGCCATCTGTGGGGTACTTTGTCTCACGTTTGACAATTTGTTGAAATTGTTTGTTACCTGTAGGATGAGGACATTCTTGCTTATCATGTTGGTTTATTGTGGTATTACTTGTGCAGGAAAACGTGACAATGGATTATGAAGAGAGGTTTTTTCATGGAAAGCCTCAAAACAGTTTTCACAAAGCAGTGAATATTCCTGATGTTGTTGTTTTTCCCAGGTAAGATTGGTTATCTTTGTTCAGTACATCATATGCACCAATGAAAGGCTTGGCTTACCTGCCTTTCCAGAGGTTACCTTTTGTATCCAAATAGTGCTTTAAGTAGAAAATTCAAGACCCTAGCTCAATTTCACTGGATCACATCAATTGCTCACTATCTGATCAGAGTGAACGTGGTGTGCAATTGAAGTAGGTAAAGAGGGATGGCAATCGATTTTTAGTTAAAATGGTGATACAATTAGTTAGTGTAGCGGCCAGATGGATACTGGGGAATACGGCGGAATGATTTTAGCTGGATGCTTGTGGTGTTGAGATGTTCTTCAGGAATTATAGCTTGACAACATGATCACTAACAAATAAAATCTACTACTACAGGGGGAAACCAACTTTGGTCATGGTTTGAAGACGTTTTTCAGGAATTATAGATTAATAACATAATCACTAAGAAAAAACATTCGAACATTATTATTTACCTCTACAGGGGAAATAAACTTCGTTCATATATTAATTGTCTTGTTGACTTATCTAGCAAGTTAGCAACGTTAGGTTTCCTCTTTATTAAATTTTCAAAGAAGTTGCTGCAAATTAATGTATATTCCTACTCAGTACCAATTCTGTTTTTCATTACTTGTTTCGTTTGAATGCTTAGAAGAACCTATATCCTCAAATTTACTCGTTCTCATTCTCAATGAATATTTTAATTAGTTTGTACTGTTGAATTTCCTTTTCTATCGTATTCTGTCGATATCTATTTTCCATCTCATTTGATTGACCATAAACTGATTCTAATCTGTTTGGGTCTTGAGTTGATGAGGTTGGGTACTAGCAATGTGAGCAATCAAATTAGAAGCAGATGGGATTTCTCATACATGCTCGTGCATGCTCGTCAAATGCATCAGATGAGAACAATATGTGAAATGTGTCTAGCATTCTAATCTACAGTACCAGCGAAAAGCTTAGAGCAGAAGTTCTCCTAATAGTAATTTCGGATATCATGAGTAGTCTGAAAGACTGAAATGAAACAAAAATATGTTGGTCCCAAGATGGGCCTTTTGATTTTATCGGGTTGTATAAATCGAAATTCTCAGTGGTGCATGCCTAAATGCAAGTTTCTACTGTACTAAACTAGTAGCTCTATCTTTCCCTTCAGAAAAAGAACATGATGGGAAATCCAGAACTTGGCTTCCCATGCTTTTGCAATTTTGATGCACTCCTGCTTGCCTAATGTGTATTATGGACTTTCAGGTGTGAGGAGGAAGTCTCCAAGATCGTTAAATCTTGCAATGAACACAAGGTTAAATTCTCGAGTAAACTCATTTGGTTATAATGCTTCTGTTATTATCACATGCTTGTTATGTTTGTAATTGGCCGGTGCTCTCTTTTAACTTGAAAAAAATTTGGACAACTTTCCCTTTGCTGGCCTAATTTTCTCGCTGAAAGTACCTGCATTTGCATCTAAATCTTGGACTGCTTTAAGTAATAACTTTTTCTGTTCAAAAAATTCCCCAAACAGGTTCCCATCGTGCCATATGGTGGAGCTACGTCAATTGAAGGTCACACATTATCCCCCAATGGTGGTGTTTGCATTGATATGACATTGATGAAGGTATGTTCAGTTACCTTGTACTGTATCTTTTATGTAGATACCTGCCTATTATTCTAAAAATACGCATAACTAATTCTACTATTGAAAACCAAGTCAATGGGAACTCTTAATGTCCTTCAAATTCATTTTGCATGGCAATTTATTTCTTAATAATTTGCTGGTTGATTTCGTTTTTGACATGGTAGCTCGTCAGCATTTCCTAAAGTATGAATACTGCGATCATGTATAAGAGGTCATTTTGCTGGGTTCTTATTATCAACCTGTTTGTATGGGGATGTCACCCCCTTAGTACCTTTCATGGAATTCTTTTTGTCCTTCAAAATGAATTAGAAAAAGTGATGTACATTCTCTTGAGTTTGATCATGCACCTTGCTTTAAATTAGATTTCATGACATCATTTACTCCCTTGTAAATTTGCTTTCTTTTTCTGATGTGGTTTGAAAGTTAATGTCATCTGATAGTCATTAACGAAAATCTATAAGTTCATGTTTGTGTTTGTGAACTTCAATGTGTGGATGTGAATTTTCTGAATATCGTCCATTGCTAGTGCTGCTGAAGTAGCTTTAGGTTCTGCCACCTCTGTGTTTGGGAATATGCTGAATTAATGGGCATTTAGATCATCATCTCCTTCAATCAGTTCTGTGTTTGATTGTCCCTCTCTTTCTTGTCAAGTATGAGCTCCATCACTCTTCATCAATTTGGTTCCTCCTTTCAAGGACATGCACAGTTCTGCTAGGCCGTCCTTCAAGGACCTAATTCATGGTGTCAGTTTAGATGCTTTTTATCAAATGCCTCACTAGAAATACCCATGCTTGTTCTTACCAATTTCCCATTCATCTTAGATTTTATGCTGCGTGGAATTTAATTACGAGCATAAGCCGTTTTAACATCTTGTTTGGTGTTATTTTTTTGTGCATAACCCGATCATGATTAGAGTTTGTCTTACATTTATGGAATACTGTTGGCTAGAGAGTTTCAGTGACTTATATTACGCCATGTTCGTAAAGACTGCTTTAAAGAGGCATCATAACAGTACCTGTCTTGCTTTGAATTTCTTATTCCTAATTTTTGGTGCTTAAATTGCTCTATTTTTTTTTTTTGGAAGAGGGTCAAAATATTGCATGTTGAGGACATGGATGTGGTTGTTGAGCCTGGCATTGGTTGGATGGAGCTTAATGAGTATTTAGAACCTTATGGCTTATTCTTTCCTCTGGATCCAGGTCACTTTACTTATCAACACCTCATGTCAGTTCTTTGTACTATTATTAATGCTGGAACTTATGGGGCCTCCTTATTTGACTGATTTATTCTCCTAAATAGTTATTTTCAAGACATAAGTGTACATTTAAGAAATGTTATAAGGAATTTGCTTGTAAAAGAGATTTTGTCTTGTTGATGTTTGTGCTTTCCGTAGCACGGTTTAGTGTGGAATATCTCAAAGTTTCTCAAAATACATTGGCAAACAGGTCCTGGCGCAACTATCGGGGGTATGTGTGCTACTCGTTGCTCGGGTTCTCTGGCTGTGAGGTTAGTTCCTTTACTTTCTTCCTCATGTTATTAGATGATTGCAATGGTCTTGCTATAATTTTACCATAGTCTTCCTTTTTCTTATGTCAAATATCAACAAGCTGCTAATTGGTATGGAGTGCTTCACTTGTTGATTAGGTTTCTGTGCTTGTTTCCAACCGGCTTCTTTTAGAGGATGGGGAGTATTCCAATACGTGAAACTTGTTTTTCCTGTTTAAGTGGTGACGGGCAGAAAGGTTTGGGGAGTTCCTTGTTTTATGATAAATTCTAGAATGCCCTGAAAACTCCAATCGCCGCAGAAATTAACTACTACATCCATTTGTTTGGGCTTGAAGGAAGTATTTATTGCTTTCCCTCCTAAATTGTGAAGATGTTAAAAGAATTTTTTGAAAAGAGAAAAAATTGTGAAAAACTCTACATTTCAATATACATGTTTTGAAAGGATTTACGTATTCATCATTTACTAAAACTCCATTTTCAACTACAGCAAGCAAAGAAAAGGCCAAAGTAAAAAGCAAAATTCATCCCAAATAGTCTTTCAAGAAGGTATCTGTGGTAAATTCCACAAAGAGCAGGTGTTTTAATGATGATGCATGGTGGTATATTTTCCAGCAAGTCAATTTCTGTAGAATGTGTGAATACTAAATTATGCAGATAATCTGTTTCAAAAGAAGCTTATTCGTTTTACTTCAGCTAAACATAATATGAAGCAAGGATTCTTTACCAAAAAAAAACATAATATGAAGCAATTTTTTTTTGGTCAGAATGACATGAAGCAATTGACCCAGCTAAATATGATGTGGTGTAATTGCTAGTCAGAAACTTGCCACATGGTAAAAAAAAAAATCTCTTAAGTGTGTTTCTTTTCTTGGCAAGTGATGTCCAAGCCCATTTACAAACATATTCACATGCAAGTTCCTGTCAAATAAGTAGCCATAGTTCAGTAGTGTACTTATGGTTTGTGGTTCCTTAGTTTACCATTGGTGCCAATACTGGCAGCCAGAGTTTGGATTTCCTTTGTCTATATGAAACATGAATTCTAACCCGCCACCATATGAAGGTGTGCATATTATTAAGCTTCAACTGCTATCTTGTTCTTCCTTTTCTCTTTTCTATGGTAGATTTCTACACTATTTCCTAAAAAGATAGTCTAATTTTGTTCGTTTTAATCACTTAAGTTTTTAGCATGTAGGTATGGAACTATGCGTGACAATGTTATCAGCCTTAAGGTTTGTGGAGTTCTTCCTTGTTGTTTCATTTACATGCTGCAGGATTTCTCTAACTGCTTGTATTCTAGGTAGTTCTGGCCAACGGAGATGTTGTAAAGACTGCTTCTAGGGCTCGAAAAAGTGCTGCAGGGTTGGTTCCACTATTCTCTCTCAGCTTCTTTTTCCTCTAGCGAGTTTTTGTACCTTATGTTATTTTCTCAATTATCAGGTATATCGCGTGTCTGAATTTAATTGAAATGAGGATGTCAAAATAGTGTAATATCCCCTAGTTTGTTAGGCTGCGTTCAATATAGAATATGCTTTTATGGAGGAACTGATTTTATTAGAGAATGAAATGAGCTAATAAAAACAAAGACAGCTAAGGTGTTTGTGGTGGAAGAGTGGTTGGGTTAGGCTGACTAAAACCTGGTTAACAAAAGGCATTGTGTGCCGGTGAGAAGAGATATGGCAAGAGTACAAGTTTTCATTTAATGTGCTGTACTCCACTGCTGACAAAAAAACAAGAAAATGTAATTGGAGCTTCGGTACAAATTCTCATCCGTACAGATCCCAATAGGAGAGATGTGTGAAGCTTATATGAAGGCAGAGAAGAAGAAAATGAAGGTTCGTGGATTTTGGGATGTTACATATAGAGTTCCAACGTCATGAAAGTTTTGAATGCTGTATTTGCTGTGTTTTAGATATGCCTACTGTTAGAGGTGGTGTGTATGCATAGAGTACAACTTATCTGAAAGTTTCATCATGTTTGGTTGTCTTGTATTGGGACTCGTGCTATATATCTTCTCTTACTCGTGCTTGGCATAACTTGCAATAAAGAAATCTAAGTTAAATTTTTCGATGTCAGAGTTTCTGAATTTATAGCCATAGCAAGATTTTAGGATTTCTTTAAATGGTTGATGAAATATTTGTAAATTATAGGGTAGACAAGCCATTGATTTAAGTAAAAGGTACTCTTGATATTTAGGCACTAAGGCTGTAGCTTTGGTCTTGCTTTCTTTATGAACATATAGTCCATCATAATGCCATTCCAATGGATTTATTACTCCAGTTTAGGCAGAATTTACAGTCCAGGTGGTTCTCTGCTGGTTTTCTCTGTATTCTTGTTTACTCGGGATCTGGAAATTTCGATAGATTTTGACCACTAGCTTGTGGAATGTGAGAGCACAATTACATGTCAATATTTTAGAGACATTAGAGAGAGGTTTAGTAGTTGATAAATATTACATGCTCCAGAAAAATTAATTCCTCAGGGTTTGCGGGAATGAACTTATGTGAATCAAATGCTAAAAAATTTGGAAAACCTTCCCCCTCTAGAATGTTGGTTTTAGTTAGCTTTCAGCTATATATGATTTTTGCAATGTGCTGCTGATTTTGGAGATTATTCAAATAATAGGTATGATTTGACCCGCCTGATTATTGGGAGTGAAGGAACTTTGGGTGTCATAACAGAAGTCACCCTACGACTTCAGAAACTTCCTCAGCATTCAGTGGTACTTTGAAACTCTCTTTTCAATTTCATCTCTGTGTGTCAATAGTACACATTTATTATATGTCCAACCCAGTTAAAAATATCTCAAATTCAATGCGGAGAAGCATTTTACTCTCCGCCTTTGCCCTTCTTTTATTATTATTTCGTCTCATCGTATATTCTTGTCTACTAGAGTAGTGGTAACGACTGGTCTGATGAGGGAGAGGAGTGATTGGTGAGGACAAAAAGGGTTTGAACAAGGTGCTGCTCATGTCAGATTTTAGGGATGATGAAGAGCGGGAAAGAAGCAATTACATGCTCAACAGGGATATAGTGTTCGTGAGTTATATATTTTCACAAGAGGTGCCTTTTGGTGTAAGAACATACTTTATCGTTGAAACTCCTATGTCAAGCAAGCTCGGGTGAGAGCATTATCGGGGCGGATGGTCATATGGGAAATTGCTTACATTTACATAGAAGGAAAAACTGCATGGCTTAGTATTGGATGGACCAAAGTGGACCATACTTCCAGTGAGTTAGTTCAGGATGTTGGAGTAGTAGATAAGTGTGTTCCCATAATTGATAAAGAAATGACCCAAAGGAGTGTTTATGTTGAGACACTTGAATTCTCTCTTGCAATTTGTCGCTCTGTTACTATCTTTTGTTTGAGTGGATAAGAACATGCAAGGAAACTTTGATTTTTAAAGGAAATGATCATGGGTTGCTCGCTTGCAATAGGCTTTATAGCGATAAATGTGTGAAATGGAAGTTCAGGTGCTCTGCTTATTGCATTTCTGGAAATTGATTAAGAGTTCATATCATATTTTTTTTTGGTAAGGAAGAATTCATATCATTTGGATATCCATATTTAGAAAATTGAGCTGGTCAATTGAATTTATTATAATCTTTCAAACTCATGGGGATCTTTTCTGTCGGTGGATCCTGATAATGCTGCAGGTTGCAATGTGTAACTTCCCCTCTGTGAAAGATGCAGCAGACGTTGCTATTGCCACTATGCACTCAGGTATACAGGTATTAGCAGCTGATTGAGCCACTTTTCTAGCTGACTTCCTTTATCTTTTCATCTACACTAGAAAAATGTATTGTCCATCAATTGTCTGCTCAACCTCTGTCCTTACTGGCTAGGTATCAAGGGTTGAGTTATTGGATGAGGTCCAAATCAAGGCTGTTAATCTTGCTAATGGAAAGAATTTGCCTGAACTCCCCACATTGATGTTTGAATTTATTGGCACAGGTGAAAAGATGCTTTTTAAATATTATTTCGTTTCAACTTATTTTCTATTAGCATCAGGCTCAACTTCTTACTGTCTGTTACCCAAGGCTCGACGTCTCAGACCTGGTTATGGTATTAATGACAAAGAATAACACCGGGGTGGGGGGGGGTGACCAAGTGAATCCTGCTTGTTGATGCAGTAATGTCCTGTCCACATGCATGCCCAGGAGCATGTATCTTTGGTGCTGCATAGCATTCATCTTTAGTTTCGCTAGTTACTTGTATTTACTATTTTCAGATGTTTAGGGAATCTGGTTGTGTTCTCAGAAGAAGTTATAGCTTATCTCACCACAGAGATAAAAGAAGCCATTACACAGTAGCTAGCATTTAAAAGCCAATTACAATAGCGTGTAGTATTATAGAAGTCGCTAAGTACAGTACAAGATCATTTCTTGGTGGTAACAACCAGAGAGTGATCTTTCCTGGTTGGTGACTTGAATGTTTAATACGATTTATATTCTACTCTTTCTTCATTGTGCTGTTAACTTTTGCATTTTATTTTTCGATGACTACCAAATCTAAAAATCTTCAAACGAGTAGGCACTTCTTCACCTTCATATACCCTTTTCCTGGTGCCACAAATCTTATCTCATTTTTGCTGTAGTATAGAGGCTTATTCACTCGAGCAAACAAATATTGTCCAGAAGATTGTTTCTGAGCACAATGGCTCGGACTTTGTTTTTGCAAAGGATCTTGAAGCCAAGAAGGAACTTTGGAAGGTATGATTGTTAGTTTAGAACCATATAAAAGCATGTCTTTCTTCTTTCTGAGTTGGACTAGCCATAGGGGGCATACAGTGGTGGTTCTCTGCTTATAATATTTTTTTTCTGGTACTGATGGTCAGTGCCTTTTTGCACCTTTTATCTTTTATTAAGAATGCCTCATCTATGGTATGTTTACTAAATCATTCTATTCTGATGTCGTCAATTCCTAAGTTAGCTTATATAATCCTTTACTTCAATCTAGCAAATCTTGTATGATGCCCATTTAAAGGTGCTTGCAAATATACCCGACCTCTGTGATCAGGTGGAGTAATTTTGTTCTACTTTGTATGATTGCTTGATCACTGGTAACAGAAAGCTACTGTTTGCTGTCTGACTTGTGTATCAAATTTTCTTGACATCGGTTTTGTCTAGATAAGACTTGGTTGTATCTTTGTGCATATATGCAGATAAGAAAGGAAGCTCTATGGGCTTGCTTTGCTATGGAACCCACTTTCGAGGCTATGATTACGGTTCGTAGAATCTCCATTTGTTGATACATCTTGACTATTATTGTTCATGTTGTAGTTATTATTATTATTATTTTTTTCACTCTGTGTTCATGTGCAACATCCCCCCTAAAGTAGAGATTATGTTCTGGCTTGAAAGAATGAAAGAGACCAAGAGAAGGTCTCAGAATACGTTAGAAAGGAAACAACCTTGGCTTTTGCTTGTTATGTATTCCTCATTAAGGAATTTCTTGGTGGATTTTAATGAGTTTTGTGTTTGTATTTGATTTTTAAATTTGTTTTGGCTTGAGTATGACAACAGAACATCATTGCTGAAATAAATGGATTCTTCATCAAGTTTTCGACTCAGTTCAGTTAAACGATTAGATAACATGATCTGTTAGCAGAATCTATAGTATAGTTGATCAGATGCCGATTTATCTATTTGCACTGACTAGATACAAATATTGCTTCAACTCGATTATGTTTTATCATATTGCACTGACTAGATTCACACTTTTGGTTTATGACTTCTATATCCATTTAATGCTATGGTAACAGACTAATGGAGTCTCCAACAAAAGCAGTTTTAAGACTTTCTGTACTAACCCTCTTCAACATTGTAGGATGTTTGCGTTCCTTTGTCACATCTGGCCGAACTAATATCAAGGTCCAAACAAGAGCTGGATGCATCACAACTTACCTGGTACGAGCCATAAGGTCCATGCTAATTGAATTGAATGAGTTTGCTCTCTGTATCCATGAGGGACTTGCATAGGACTGAATTATGTATGTTTTTCTGTGGTTATGATCTATGATGACAGCACTGTAATTGCTCATGCCGGTGATGGAAACTTCCACACAGTTGTTTTGTTTGACCCTAGTGAAGATGATCAGCGGCAGGAAGCAGAGAGATTGAACCATCTCATGGTCCACACAGCCTTGTCAATGGAAGGTATGTCATCTCTCAGGCTAGTTTTGGAGAACGGGAAGCTTCTTCTTATTGGGAAAGGTTGCTCTCGCTATTCCTTTATGGTGTGAAATGTGGGGTGGCAAATTTCTCCTTTACAGATTGTGTTCTGTGGGCAGGAAATGCTGCATACTTAGTTGCTTTCTACTCCTTTATCCATTGTAGGTGGAATATATGATAAATTGCATTGTGAATAGATTGGAAAAAGAAAGTGTAGTGAAGCATCTTTCTGAGCTCATGCTTTTGTGACTGAGCAGGGACATGCACTGGTGAGCATGGTGTTGGCACTGGGAAGATGAAGGTACATCACTGTCTTTTGAGACAAGAAGTGTCTTCAAGTAGGAACTGTTGTATGTCGGTTGTGTAGCGATTCATTCAGATGATGGTTGCCGTTTATTTTTCCAGTATCTCGAAGAGGAACTCGGGATGGAGGCTCTGAGGACCATGAAGAAAATAAAACAAGCTGTGGATCCAAACAACATCATGAACCCAGGAAAGCTGATTCCTCCCCATGTATGCTTTTGAAACCTTTTCCAATAAACATTATGTATCGTTAAAGTATATGAGTTATCGATGTATGCATAGAAAATTGATGTCGTGTCATCTTATTGATGAAATGATAATACATCCTGCTCTCCTCCTTCTAATGATGCTCCTTGAACTTCATTTTCTCCTTGCAAGCTAAATGGTGTTTTTCAGAATGCACCTAGCTGAAGTCGTTGAAAATCCTTTTCAAGCTCGACTTTCCTCTCAATTTTCACATGCAGTATGACCTAATCTCTTTCGAAAGCTACGTTACATGAGCTTTTCAATTAAAATAAGTTTTTTTTTATTTATTTATGAAGAACTGCATTTGGTGGCTGATATATATTTGTTTCTGCAATTGGAAAGGTCACAGTTGACTAGACTGAGAGTTTTGTTAATCTGCGAGCAAGTTGTGGGGGGCCTCTCCCGGAATCAAGAGATGGACATGATTTAAGAATTGCAACCAGCTGAATCGTCTCTCCTTTTATAGTAGGAACACGACGGCCTGATTGTAGGTTATAATTGTCAGCCGATAAAGTTCAAGTAGACGTCATGTGGTAGGCACTTTGCCTTTCCTTATTTTAAGATGAAATTACTAGAGTCGCTGTGTGAAACCGGAACCAGAGAACCCCTTCATATAGGTTGATGACGACTCTAGAAATATGTTGAAATTAGAATAATGCCCACATGAATATACTTCATTAGTTCGTTGTGTTGGTGGAGTTTGTAGAGGAAAACAATGCCTTCTGTCGCGTAGGTCAATGAACTTTGGAAGGACAGAAATTATTGAGGTATTGGACGACCTTTGGTACCGTGTGCAAAGAAGAGGGATAAACTTTGGGAGGCCACTCACCTCGCTCGGCGAGGTTCGACCCTCGCCAACCCTGACCATTGGTCAGTCGCAAGTCATCGTCGAGTCCCGGTGAGTGGTTAGAGGAAGAAGAAATGAAAAAAACAAAGAAAAGAAAAAATTCATAAAATTTATTGAAATTCAAATATAATTATTAAAATTATTTACGTCAGTGTTGACCGTGCCACATAGGATGGCTGGTATTTACGTTAGAGATTTCCGAACAAAATTGGCAAGATAGATTCAATTGAAAAAATGTGAAAATATTTAGAACTTAATTGGCACGATTAAAAGGTTTACGACTGAATTGACAGAAATGCAATAAGTTTAGCACTCTTTCGGTAATTTTCCCCATATTTGGTACCAAATTGAAACCTGCCTACTTCATTTTATCAAGTTTCACTAGGATTTCTTAGTGCTTCTAAAATCATCCTTTTCGTGTTGTATGTCATTACTCACGAGTGTACTGAAAATCGAGAAATTTTTCTTATCAAGTACGATTAACAAGTGTCTTAGGAGTATCGGTTAACAAAGATTGGCAAACCCAAACCCAACTACTAATAAAGATAATACGATGTCCAGTGACACTCTTTTCCTTGCAAAAGCTAAAAACATATGTGCAGCATGAGCGTGCATCGTCAGCGTGCTGCAACTTGGACACATAAAAGGGAGGAAATTTTACTATTCATCGAATCTAAAGCCAACCACAAAAGAAAACTATTAAGATTCGTTTTGGAATAAGCTTTCAAATGTCTCTAGTTTCTGTCGTTTCTCTCCATGTTCGGACACTTTCCCTGCCCACATCTGTATCGCTCCTCACTTGTTCAACCCTGCATTGCCAATTTGCCAACTACGTTTGAGAGAGAGAGAGAGAGAGAGAGAGAGAGAGAGCAGAGATGGCGGGTTCGTCGCGTGCTGACATGGTTAAAGATCTCGGGCCAATCCGGATCTATGGTGACGGCTTGGTTTACTGTCTCAAGCTCGACGAACTGGACATCTCGGTAATTCCCGTGATGCACGAGGACTCCGTCTGTTGGAAAGACTTCACATACGACGAGCCTAGTGACCTCCTACTCCGCATATACAAACCTAAATCAACCACCGGCACCTCGTCCGACGTTCATAAGTTCCAATCATTGTCTACCTTCACGGAGGCGGCTTCTGCGTCGGCTCTCGTGAATGGCCGACCTGCCACAACGGCTGCCTCCGCCTCACCTCCAGCACCGGCGCGGTGGTTGTAGCTCCAGACTTCGGGCTGTCGCTGGAGCACCGGGTACTGGCCATCTTCGACAACGTCATCCGTGCGGTGCGTTGGATTGGAGGTCGGGCTGGGGATGAGTGGCTGAGCGAAGGAGAAGGAGGTAGCGTTGAAATTGACTTGGAGAGGGTGTTTGTGGTTGGGGATTCTTCCGGCGGGACCGTCGCGCACCACCTGGCGGTTCGGCTCGTGTCCAGGTCGCTGAATTTGGATCCCATTGATGTCAAGGGTTATGTTATGATCTCGCCCTTCTTTGGCGGGGTCACCCGGACCAGATCGGAGAAAGATTCGACCGAGCCATGGTTGAATTTAGAGTTACTTGATTGGTATACTTCTGTGACAACTTTTACCAACTTCTTTAGTGCGCATTTCTCTTCATTGATCTTATTATCTAAGTGCGAGCTAATCATTGATTGAGCCAACATAATCAAGGTGATAGCTTTTAACAACCAGCACATCATGGGTCTAGAATAGGGCTAGACTTATGGCCCGTGCCATATAAAATGGCAGAATGTACAATTCGCTCATATCACAACTAAATTGCCGAGAAAGATTTTTCGCCGGGCGCCTAGGGAGCCCAGCTTCGCAGGTTTTGGAAGCTGGCATTGCCGGACGGCGTGACGCGACGAGGGACGACCC
The DNA here is from genome assembly GCA_031216185.1 of Syzygium aqueum. NCBI lineage: Eukaryota > Viridiplantae > Streptophyta > Magnoliopsida > Myrtales > Myrtaceae > Syzygium > Syzygium aqueum. The sequence continues at coordinate 25,064,616 of CM062231.1, forward strand.
ATGGGCCAATCCATTCGGCCCTTCGAGCCCGGACCTGGAGGCCGCAGCTTTCCTGCGCATCTTGGTGATCGCAGGCGGGAACGAGATAATGAAGGACAGGATCGAGGACTACGTGAAGAGGCTCACGGAGATGGGGATAGCGGTGGAATACAGGGTGTTCGAGGGTCAATATCACAACTTCTTCTTGAACGATTCGTACTCGGAAACGGGCAGCGAGGTGGCCCGAGCCATCAAGCATTTCATATTCGAAACCTTCGCATAATTTGGCGCAAGATTTGTACGTTGGTCGGCCGATGGTTTTTGAGTAAAGTTCACATGGTTGGGTGTTCATTTCCAACTTCCCTTGTTTAGTTATTGATTAAGGGATTAATTAGATGAAATTAAATCGGGCACAAGAGTCGCCTTCTTCTATATAACCATCTTCTCTAATATGACAAGTAAGCGGCGACCATCACTAGGCTGACGGAAGCCGGATTGAGACAACCCCGTTTTATATAGGCTGGTGACTTGAAAGTTGGTAGAAATGGTGGATAAACTACGGAAGGGCAGAAATTATTGAGGTTTTGAAACATTTTAGTACCATGTGGAAAGAAGAAGAATAATTGATCTTTGGTGAGAGGACATGGGAGGTGTGTATTGATTGGAGTTTGCTTGTGTGTTATATAAAAGTTGATTCAGTTTGAGGCTCTATTTGTTTGGTGGAATATGAGTTTTGCTGCGAAATAGTTCAAGATGATTTTTATTTTTGTTGAAATTTGATTGTATTTCGCAAATGATGCAGAAGTCGTTAAACGACGTCCGTTACAAGAAAATTGTGAAACACATGATTGAGAAAGTGTCGAGACAACTCCAAGTCTTGGGGACCAGGGCGAGTCCTCACCTACTAAGCCTAGTCCCGAGGGATCAGATGCGTCCTCAGGAGACCTGGGCTAGGTTATCAGGGTCTTGAGCACTAGGTTTTTCAGGCACCGGCACTAAGTTCTCGAAGCTTAGCCTTAAGGGACCCAAGCCAGGCCTCGGGGAGTCTTAGACCCGAGTGTCGGGGAACTCGAGCCTAAATGTCGAGGTTTCGGGTTCCAACATTGGGATCTAGTCATATTTTGAAAAATTTCTTTTGTTTTTAAATAGAGAACATCATTTTCTTGAGTTTAAGCATATTCATTCGTATATAAAAGGTTTTTCCTATTGGCTTATTTTTCTAAACTATTCAAATGCTGGAAGATGAAGAAATTATTATTTGATGAAAAATGGTTTGCAAGACAAATGAACCTTAGAACCATGTTTGTCTCCCAATAAAATCGTACAAAGTGGATACTCCTAATACAAGAAAACACATTTATACCAATTTTAATAGTATTTTGTTACTGTATGCCCAACGGACACTTGTTAAACACCTAAGTAAGGAAATTTTGTCATTTTCAATGCATTGTCTTTCTCATATTGAATGACACTATCTATACTAGAATTTACTTATAAATGACGTGATAGCTTCTCCTTAGATATATAAAGAAGCCAATAGTTCAATTCACGGGTCCCTCTTGTTTTAGTACCCAATTAAAACTTACCATATTATTCATGAAGTTTTACTAAGATTTATTGGTACATCTAGCGTTATCCGTCTCGTGTTAGGAGTCACTTGAGGTCGCTCACCTCAAGAAGAGCGATTTCAGCCTCAAATCAGCCGAGAGAGAGAGAGAGAGAGGAGGGGTCGATAACTCTCGCTCGAAACCTCAAACAGAAGCAGTGATCCCACCACAAAAATTTAGAGTTGGAGGAGCGAAGAAGAGAGAGAGAGAAAGAATACAGACAAGAAAAGCATTCGTTGACCTATTCTCTCGTGGCAATTTGGTCGTTAAATATTCAGCGACGTCCTTGTAAAACCTAATAACATTGGTTAAGCACAAGTGTACAGCGTCAGAGGCTGCAACATGTACATATTAAAAGAAAGAAGATGCTAATCTTCACCCCTAATCTAACCCAATTGCCATGAAAACCATTAAGTTCGCTGTAGAAAAAGCTTCAGTTCTTCCTAATCTCTGTCATCACTCTCCCTATTCAAACACTCTCTCCGCCTTCTCCTCCTCCTCTGCTGCATATGTCTCACTCCTCGCTCATTCAACCCTCCGTTGCCAATTTGCCAACTACATTCAGAGAGAGAGAGAGAGAGAGAGAGAGAGAGAGAGAGAGAGAGAGAGAGAGAGAGAGAGAGAGAGAGAGAGAGAGAGAGAGAGATGGTGGGTTCGTCACACGCAGACATAGTAAAAGATCTTGGACCGATGCGGATCTATGGCGAAGGCTCGGTTTACCGTCTTATTCTCGACGAACTGGATTTCTCAGCAATCCCCGTGATGAATGAGGACTCGGTCTTTTTTGAAGACTTTACATACGATGAGCCTCGTGACCTCCAACTCCGCATGTACAAACAGAAATCAACCACCGACACCACTTCCAACGTTCATGGGCTCCCGATCATCGTCCATGTTCATGGAGGCGGCTTCTGCAATGGCTCTCACGTGTGGCCAAACTGCCACAACAGCTGCCTCCGCCTCACCTCCGGCACTGGTGCAGTGGTTGTTGCTCCAGACTTCGGGCTGTCACCGGAGTACCGGTTACTGGTCATCTTTGACAACGTCGTCCGCACAATGAGGTGGATCGGAGGTCGGGGAGGGCATGAGTGGTTTGAGTGAAGGAGGAGGTGGTGTTGAAGTTGACTTGGAGAGAGTGTTTGTGGTTGGGCGCTCTTCCAGCGGGACCCTTGCGCACCACCTGGTGGTTCGGCTCGGGTCCGGTTCGTTGAACTTGGATCCGGTCAGGGTCCAGGGTTACGTTCTGATCTCGCCCTTCTACGGCGGGGTTGCGCGGACCGGATTGGAGAAGGATTCGACCGAGCCGTGGTTGACTTTGGAGTTGCTGGATTGGTATTGTTTTGTCCCGATTTTTGCTAACTAATTTATCATTCACTTCTCTTCTTGGATCTTATTATTTAAGTACGGATTAATCATGGTTGAGCCAATATAATCACGGAGATGCCTTAAACAACCACCATATTGAGGGTTTAGAATATGGCTAGACTAATGGACCGACTTATACATGGGAGAAACAAGAAAATTAGATTATAGTACGTAACAAATTTAATATCATAGCTAAATTAAATCATCAAATTTCGTACCATGTTATATAGTAAGGTAAACGAAATTACTTTTGAGATGGATTATTTAGGAATTTTATGTAGAAGATGCCGCCGTCTTATCACTTGATGAAGCCTATAGCTGGAGTGATTGAAAACATATTTTGTTTTAGTTATCTTTTCAAGCTTATCTTATAATTGATATTTCACGTCTTGTGCTTCGTTCTATACAATTGTAGCCAAATAAGATGAGATTAAGGGACAATAATGCCAAAGAATTGCCAAGAAGTATGATGTAGAGTTAGGAGTCATGTGTTTTTTATTATTGGGGGACGGGACAACTCACTAAGTGTTGGGAATTGCCTGCCCCATGTGGGTGGCCCAAAACTAAGAAGAAAATCTGGAGAGAATCTTCTTAAATATTCTCTTGGAGAAAAATATGGAGAAGCTCTCGGAGAATATTTCAGAAGAAGAATTATTGGAATGGTTCAAGAATATTTTTAATTCTAGAACCTTCCCGTCAAGAGATCGTGTGTGATAGAGAGAGAGAGAGAGCCACACTTGTGCGTGTGAAGAAATTACAGCGTAATCCTCTAGTTGCGACTAGAGAAGAGATTCATATTGTAATCCCATTATTCATATAGTGGAGTTATTATTCGGTGGTTGCTCCGTGGTTTTTCCCTCAGATCTTGAGGGTTTTCCACGTTAAATTCTCGTGTCGTATACATTTCTTCTTTCTTGCATCGTTCCTTTTGTTTCAAGATCTTATCATATCGGTGTCTCGGCACAACAAAGTGATATCAGAGCGCCAGGTTATTTGCACGTGTTTCTAATGGATGAGACATTGTTTGGAGGTATGATCAAACTTACTTCATCAAATTATTCAATTTGGAAGTCAAAGATGGAGGATATTCTTTATTGCAAAGACCTGTATGAACCCATACAAGGTGATGAGGCAAAACCCACAAACAAGAATGAGAAAGAGTGGGAAGTGATGCACAGAAAAGTTGTGGCCATCATCCGTCAATGGATTGATCAAAGTATTTTCCACCACGTTGCAAAGGAGACGAAGGCAGATGTACTTTGGAAGAAATTGGAGTCCATGTATGAACATCAAACAGCCCAAAATAAGGCTTCTTTGATTAGAAGGCTTGTGAATTTGAAGTTCAAGGATGGACGGAGCATCGCTGAGCATTTGAGTGACTTCCAAGGCTTGGTGAATCAATTAACAACCATGAAGATGGATCTTGATGATGAGTTGCAGGCACTCATACTACTCAGTTCCTTGCCGGATAGCTGGGAGACGCTGGTGATCTCTTTAAGCAATTCTACCCCAAATGGAAAGCTAACTATGGACATGGTTAAAGATAGCATTCTCAACGAGGAAACTAGGAGAAAGGAGATGGGCACTCTGCCCAGATCCAATGGATCAGAAGCTCTCATTTCGGAAAATACAGAAAGATGGGGAAGAAGACAATCAAGGAACTTCAACAACAGGAGGAACGATAAATCAAGAGGGAGATCGAAGTCAGTGTCTAGAAATATAGTATGTTATCACTGCCAAAGGCCTGGACATAAAAGGTACGAATGCAGATTTTATAAAAGAGAAAAATCTAGAGAACCTAAAGATAAAAAGAATGAAGATGATGAAAAGAAGACTGCCGCATATGCATCGGATGGAGATGAGGTAAGCCTTGTCTATGAGGAGGACTACATCAATCTTACCAGTATAGACAACGATCGGGTGATTGATTTAGGAGCCTCATTCCATGTTACCCCACATTGCGATTTCTTCGCAACATACACCAATGGTGACTTTGGTAAAGTACGAATGGGAGACCAAGGCACAGCAAAGATTGTTGGTATGGGTGATGTGTGTTTGAGAACACGAGAAGGGAGCAAGCTGTTACTAAAGGATGTTCGACATGTACCGAGCATTCGTCTTAACCTGATATCCACCGGGAAGCTTGATGATGAGGGGTACATCAATAATTTCGGTGATGGAAAATGGAAGCTTACTAAAGGCTCTCTTGTGGTGGCTAGAGGAATGAAGAATGGCTCTCTCTATTCAATGCAAAGCAGGCTGGAAAAAGGAGAGATAAACTCTCTCACGGAAGAAGACACTACCGCACTTTGGCACAAAAGGCTTGGGCATATAGGCGAGAAGGGGATGCAAACTCTTGTGAAGAAGGAGCTCTTGCCAAAGGTGAAAGGTATTTCGTTTAAAACTTGTGCACATTGCTTAGCCGGAAAACAACACAAGGTTGCATTCCGAAGTGGATACTCCTCCATAAGATCACATGTTTTAGATTTAGTGCATACCGATGTCTGCTCTATGGACACTAAATCTCTTGGAGGTGCACAATATTTCGTAACCTTTATCGATGATCATTCTAGAAAGGTGTGGGCATACACCTCGAAGAGTAAAGATCAAGTTCTGGAAGCATTTAAGGATTTCCACATGAAGGTGGAACGTGAAACAGGGAGACAATTGAAGGTTGTTCGCTCAGATAATGGAGGAGAATACCGAGGCCCATTTGAACACCATTGCAGGAAATATGGAATCAGATTGGAGAAAACGATTCCCAAGAACCCTCAATAGAATGGTGTGGCTGAAAGAATGAACAGAACAATTGGTGAACGAGTTCGAAGTATGCTCTCTCACGCAAAGCTACCAAAATCCTTTTGGGGTGAAGCTATGAGGACAGCGGTTGATATTATCAACCTTTCTCCCTCAATTCCTTTGGGCTATGACATTCCTCAAAGGGTTTGGACGGGAAGAGATATATCATACAAACATCTAAGGGTTTTTGGGTGTAAAGCGTTTGTCCACATTCCAAAAGATGAAAGATCAAAGCTCGATGCAAAGACAAAAGAATGCATCTTTATGGGATATTCAAATGAAGACTTCGGGTACAGATTTTGGGATCCTGTAACAAGGAAGATTGTTCGGAGCAGAGATGTCGTGTTTTGTGAAGATGAAACGATTAAGGAATTAGAGAAAGATGATCAACAACAAGAAGTTGAAATCCCGGTAAATCTAGATTCGATCTCTCCTCCTATTATACATGACAATACAACAAATCATGAAGTTCAGGAACAAGTAGAGCAACCAGTTACTGAGGAACCTCCAGAACAGCATGTTGAGTTGAAGAGATCAAATAGAGAACGAAGACCCTCAATTAGATACCCTCAGAACGAGTATATCATGTTTACTGATAATGGAGAACCGGAAAGCTATGAGCAAGCTATGACGCATGATCATAAAGAAGAATGGGTCAAGGCCATGGAAGAGGAAATGGAATCCTTACAAGAGAATTTCACCTATGACTTGGTGAAATTACCTAAAGGAAAGAAGGCACTAAAGAGCAAATGGGTGTATAGAATCAAAACGCAAGAGTTTGGCTCACAACCCAGATACAAGGCACGACTTGTTGTGAAAGGTTTTGGGCAAAAGAAAGGAGTTGACTTTGAAGAAATTTTCTCACCGGTTGTGAAGATGACATCGATTAGAACAATTCTTGGGTTAGCTACAAGACTAAACCTTGAAATTGAACAACTAGATGTCAAAACTGCATTTCTCCATGGAGACTTGGAAGAAGAGATATACATGGAGCAGCCTGAAGGTTTCAAAGTCAAAGGAAAAGAAAATCTTGCGTGCAAGTTGAAAAAGAGCCTTTATGGGCTTAAGCAAGCTCCTCGACAATGGTACAAGAAATTCGACTCATTCATGATTGATCATCAATTCAAGAAGACATCTGTAGATCAATGTATTCATGAAAAGGTTTTCTGAAGGAGATTTTATCATCCTACTGCTCTATGTGGATGATATGTTGATCGTTGGTCAAGATCCTGTGAAGATTGACAAACTGAAGGGGGAATTGAAGAAGTCTTTTGCAATGAAAGACTTAGGAGCAGCAAAACAAATTCTCGGGATGAAGATCACTCGAGACAGGAAGAATGGAAAGCTTTGGCTATCTCAAGAAGAATACATCGAGAAGGTTCTTGAGAAATTCAACATGAGCAAAGCTAAACCAGTCTCCTCCCCACTTGCGAGCCACTTCAAGTTAAGCTCCAAGCAAAGTCCGGCCAACGAAAGGGAAAAGGAAGAAATGAAGAAAGATCCATATGCATCTACAGTTGGAAGCTTGATGTACTCTATGGTATGTACCAGACCTGACATATCACATGCTGTTGGTGTTGTCAGTCGATTCCTTTCAAATCCGGGAAAGGAGCATTGGGCTGCCGTTAAATGGATTCTGAGATACTTGAGAGGAACATCAGAGTTATGTCTATGTTTTGGAGGAGGTAAGCCTGAGCTAGAGGCTTATACTGATGCGGATATGGCTGGTGATGTTGATTCTAGAAAATCAACTTCAGGATACTTGATGACGTTTGGCGGTGGAGCTGTTTCATGGCAATCAAAATTACAAAAGTGTGTTGCATTATCCACTACCGAGGCAGAGTTTATCGCAGTGACAGAAGCTTGCAAAGAGACGTTATGGTTTAAAAGGTTCTTGCGAGAGCTTAATATAAAGCAAAGCAAGTATGTAGTGCAATGTGATTCTCAAAGTGCCATACATTTGAGTAAGAACTCAACTTTTCACTCAAAATCCAAACATATTGATGTTCGGTATCATTGGATTCGAGATGTGCTGGATCATAAGATTCTTCACCTGGAGAAAGTTCACACAGAAGAAAATGGGTCAGATATGATGACAAAGGCGTTGCCTCTCAACAAGCTCAAGGTGTGCAAAGCAAAGGCGGGCTTGACCTTAACCCCACATAGGTCGAAGGGGGAATTTGTTGGGAATTGCCTCCCTATGTGGGTGGCCCAAAACTAAGAAGAAAATCTGGAGAGAATCTTCTTAAATATTCTCTTGGAGAAAAATCTGGAGAAGCTCTCGGAGAATATTTCAGAAGAAGAATTATTGGAATGGTTCAAGAATATTTTTAATTCTAGAACCTTCCCGTCAAGAGATCGTGTGTGATAGAGAGAGAGAGAGAGCCACACTTGTGCGTGTGAAGAAATTACAGCGTAATCCTCTAGTTGCGACTAGAGAAGAGATCCATATTGTAATCCCATTATTCATATAGTGGAGTTATTGTTCGGTGGTTGCTCCGTGGTTTTTCCCTCAGATCTTGAGGGTTTTCCACGTTAAATTCTCGTGTCGTATACATATCTTCTTTCTTGCATCGTTCCTTTTGTTTCAAGATCTTATCATATCGGTGTCTCGGCACAACACTAAGATATTGAGACAAATGAAACGAGATAAGTTTTTGAAGAGCACTTGCACAGCCTGGGCTCGCAGGTGTTGGAAGCTAGCATTGCCGGACGGCGGAACAAGAGACGACCCGTGGGCCAATCTCTTCGGGCCTTCGAGCCCGGACCTAGAGGCCGTGGGCCTCGGACGCATCTTGGTGATAGCCAGCGGGAGTGAAATGTCGAAGGATAGGATCGACGACTACGTGAAGAGGCTCACGGAGACGGGGAAAGCAGTGGAATACGAAGTGGTCGAGGGTCGGTATCACAACTTCTTGAACGATTCGTACTCAGAAATAGGGGGAGAGGTGGCCCAAGCCATCGGGCATTTCATATTCACAGCTTGTGCGTAATATGGTGGATAATTTGTGCATGATTGGCTGATAGTTTGAGTAAGTTCACATGGTTAGATGCTGGTTTCCAATTCGTTTGACATGTTTAGCCTCCCTTATGAATTTCTTTTAAGGATTTTATCCATCAATCAAATAAGATTTTTGTGAATTTAGTTACACAAAATGTCACAAATGCGTTGAAATAGAGAGTGTATGAGCCCGGGTACAGAAGAAAAGAACTTCGCTGGGACAGTGGACCTCAATCAAACTTTTCATACTCTATTTCGGCCACCAATCAAGCATCGGCTCTAATGCCATCGGTTGAGAGTTGCGGAACAGAAATCCGATACCTTCATATGAGGAGGTCATCAAGAGATAGTACAAATTGGAGCCAATGAACTTACTCAGTTGTAGATATGGGTGAGCGGTTCCCGGTCCGGTCCGGTCCAACCCAAGAATTGAGAATTTGCCCGGGAGGATCGGTTCCCAATTTCTAGGACCGGGACTGAACTGGCTAGTCTTGGGACCATGGATCGGACCGGACTGGACCGATGGTCCGGTCAGGTTCCAGTGGGACCAATATTAAATATTATTTGTGAACCGGGAACCGATTACTCCGTTCTTTCCTTTGTAGTTTTGATTTGATGCCATAAGCCCGTGGAAAAAATTGGAAAAATATATATAATGTATGAAAAAATTGAACAATCAGTTTCAATGGGATCAATATTAACTATTATATATGTGAAAAAATTAGAAAAATATATATTTATTGGTCCGGTTCCCACCCTAGAACCGGGAACCGGACCACCCAGAAACCGGTTCCACTTTTAGGAACCGAGAACCGGATCGATATTCCCGAAAACCGGACCAAACCAGTTGGCCTGATCCAGTCCGGTCCCTGTTTGGGCGATCCATGTTGCTCACCCCTAATTGTAGAGGTGCCAATGAACTTACTCAGTTGTAGAGGTGTCAACAATTTGGGTTACCAAGAAAACTGTGAACCGTTAGGATGAGTGCTTGAACCTAGCCGAATTACGACCCGAATTGAGAATCGATTCGGTTCAGTTTAGGTTTTCAATTTACCCCTTCTTCTTCTTTTGGCCCCTTCTCACAAGGTAAAGTTTAGTAAAGCAATCATGGGTTCATCATTTCTGTGGCCTGCTATCCTAGATTATAGGAGTAATTCTCCAATTAACAATGTTTTTCAGCTTGACAAGAGATAGACATGTCCAAAAGCATGCAATTGTTGGTTTAATGCAAACCATTTTTTTAAAGTTTAAGTAAAACAAAATACGAACTAGAGACTAAACATATCTCGTGAATAAACATAAGGTTTCTTCACTAAGCTTTTCATGTCTAAAATGGAAATAACATAAACATCAACAGTTTTGTCAGATAAGAGTACAGTTGAATTACCAAACGCAACATAAATTTGCTCACAAGGCAGAATGTGAGCAACAATAGCCCGTGACCATGACCACCGATGACTGTTGTTCTTCCCCAATCGAGCATATTGCATTTTGTTGAATGGAATGACTTGAATTCAGAATATATTTGATGGTCGAGACACAAACTGTTATATTAATAATATGATCCCACATTTAGGAACCCATGTTTTTTCTCATTTAAGTGACGGTTATCGACATACGGTTTTCCACGCTTCATACCCCTTCGGTGATAACCGCCCTCTTCAGTAACCGCCTTGATGGGAAGCGGTTTTATAAGGACGAACGTTCATTCTACAAGGGCTAACACAAGGTCTAACACAAGGTCTAACACAAACCCTCTCATTCGGAAATACACCATCAGTACGCGAGGGGATTGGGTTAGTAGAGTGCGCCCGTAATCGTTGTCGAATTGACGTTGAACTACCGTGAATTTCAGACGAACATAAAGTTGAACAATGGCTGGAGGTTAGTTTATATTTCGATCCCGTTTTCCGCACTTGATTCTAATTGTGCTTAAATTTCTTCTTCTAAGCATGATTAGAATCCTTCGGTTTTAGTCTTACACAAACCCCTTCATGTTTTCTAAAGGTTTTCTAGGATCTTCCTACATATTGCAGGGGGTTTGGTTTTAATCTACGTTTTTTTAAAGATAAAAAAAAAATCTAAACCTGAACCAATCAGTGAATTACCCAAAATCTTTTTACCTATTACTCTAATTGAATGAGACCCGAAATTTTTGGTTCGATTCGGTTTCGATTTGGTTTTTGGCTCCCATATTCAGTTAAACTTATCTTCACTCAGAAACTTAAATCGATGAGTCATTACAGACCAACGGAGATCTATTAATATTCAAACAATACCAAATTTCTGATTTAAGAAATTTTCTAGCACAATTCACATGTATATCTTGATTTTCTTTGGCTCTTCCACTTTTGCGTGATGGGACATGGCTACATATGGGCCACTCCTCCTCATCGATCATTGACCGAGAAAGTTGTGAATCGACCTTTCCGTGGGCCACACAAAGGCCTGAGCTTAGGAAGCTTCCAAACTTACATCATTTCATGAAAAATTACGTTCATACTTGTGGAACGTGTTTTGTTCTGATGGTCAAATATGCACAAGAGAGGGAGAGAATAAAATCAATGAAGTCCATAATGGTGAGTGTTGTTATCTTTAAATAGTGGTTTATAGATAGACATTGGCTCTCTCTTTCCGCGTGGAACTTTGGCTTTGGAGCAAAAGGACAAGCACGCGTGTGCGATCGCACGGATCCATTCAAACCTTTCAACATTGGACCGTTTTCTAGGATCATATGCACATATGATGAGGAAAGGGTCAGAGCTGAATGATTTCGTCCATTTGAACTGTTCTTGATCCGACCTGTCTTTGGACTGGACTAAGGACAAATCTGGGTAACAGTATGTAAATGAATTGAAAGGCATATGAATGCGAGGGCAAATTTCTTTTTCTCTTCTCTTGTCCTTTTTGCGCTTGTACGAAGTGAATTCAATTTCTATTTCCATTCCTTTATCTGAGATGAGAGAGAGAGAGAGAGAGAGAGAGAGAGAGAGAGATTGCACGCGTAAGAAGTGGTTCAATTTCTATTTCCATTCCTTTATCTAAGATCAGCGAGAGAGAGATTGCACGTCTAAGAAGTGAGTGCAATTTCCATTTCCATTCCTTTATCGAAGGGGGGGCCGCGCGGGGGGAGGGAAGGGCTGGGTATATGAACATGAAACTAAGTTCACATCTCCGATCTGGTCAGAGGTAAGTCATCCATTCCAGAGACTAGGGAATTCACAAAAAAAATCACTTTCTTGTGACCCGATCCCAAGTGGTTGCACCAAGTAAGAGATTATGCTTTCTAGAGTTAAACACAGTCGCACAGAATACTCCTCTACTATACGAGGCGAATATATGAACCTTTAGTTTGGCCAATTCAAATGAATGAATACACAATCTGTATCCATGCACATTTTGTGAAGTTTCAATTATAAAATATTGAGCATGACTCTTTAGGTTATTATAACTTCATTGAGTTAATAGATATGGTGCGATATTCCAATATGCAATGTGTCGCGTTCGCGTTCTAGTAATCGAAAGGATGAATTGACAAAACTCAAATAATTAAACACAAGTCGTCCTCGATCGAACTTTTTTCATCACTTTCGAGATTTTCCCCTTAATACCAGGGTCAAAAGGCCAAATAATTTAAAGATTGAGAGGATTTTCTGGAGGAAAACACTAGATAGGAGCTATGTCACCTTAATTATAGGGAGGAGGAAGAAGCTGCTATGGACAAAACAAGTGTCAAGACAAGATAGAACTCAAGATTCCTAAGTCGCAGATTTGACAACCAATAAAGATGTTGAGGATCGTTCGGCTGACCTCGTCGAAAAACCGGATTCTAGATTCAAGGGAGAGGAATCGCTTTTAAAGGCATGGCACATGGCCCTGCTTCTCGATCATTTCTATATATCAATGAAGCATCATTTGGGTTGTCTATTTTTCCTTCAGAAAGAGCGCTAGTCCATTGTTGATTGTCCTCTTCATGTCTACACTATCCATAGTTAGTGTATGTCCTTTCCCCCAATTTTACAATATAGACCTAATCCCGAGATAAAACGAAATGGCGTGTAAACAGATTTATAGAACAGAGGTTGGCGAGTCACGTATCAGCCCTGCCTCGTTGCCATTGACGAACAAGTTGTTATTGAAGTAGACAAGCATGTGTCGCAATCGTGTGAGCGAGACAGTAGATGAGTGCGCCGTGAGAGATGGGGGATCTACATCATTCTGTATATTCAATGTGGATGGTGTCCTTGGCATTTCAATTAACAAAATTATCTAAAGTAACAATTTAAATTAAATCTCAAAATCGGCAAAAGAAAAACACTCAAATACGGGAAAATTGTCTAAAAAGTCTTAAATATATTATACGTAAGCTAATTCAATCCTAAACATTTCAATTGTGCCAATTTAGTTTTAAACCTTTTAACGATTTGCCAATTCAATCCTAAACATTTCAATTGTATTATTTTAGTTTTAAACCTTTTGACGGTTTGCCAATTCAATCTTAAACCATTTGACGATTTGCAAATGTAGTCATTTCGGCTAAATATCCAAATAATAGGTTTAGAACTAAATTGGCAAATCTTCAAAGGTACAAGACTAAATAGATACAAAGAAATATTTAGGACTAAATTAGCAAATTGTCAAAAGTTTTAGAACTAAATTGGCACAATTGAAAGATTTATGATTAAATTGGCTGTCCTATAACAAGGTTATCATTTTTTGGACAATTATCCCATCAAAAACCATGGGAGACGGCAGGTCTGCGTCCCTAAAATGTTAAACCCATCGAGACTAAGCACAAATCTCTCAGTCAACATGAGGAAACTACAGACGTTGGCTTGCGATTGTTCGCAAGAAAATAAAGTGCTTAACCACCTAATTTTCTCACGCGATCATTCATGCAGACTTAAATTTAAGTCATCGTTGCTTCTTGAACTCGCCTGTGATTTGTTAGCACAAAAAAAGGGATTAAAGCTCTAATCACATCCCTCAAACGTGCTTAAGCTCCAATCACATCTCCTAATCAAAATCAAAGCAATCACCACAAGAAACGGCCATAAACATAGTGGGGTCTCCGAACAATTCACAAGCAAAACTATCAAATTGCCTTTTTCTGTCCAAGAAGTAATTTTTTCTTGGATTCCAATAGGCATCCACTGCTTGCGGTCCATCATCGTACAGTCGTCGTCAATTTGTTTACAATTTAACCTCCGATACAAGAATTCATCGAAGTCGGCAGCTTCTAGAGAGAACAAGCAGTCTAAAGTATGGCGAACCAATGGTCTTATTTGCGTGCTTTTGGTAAGCCTCTACGATGCTATATGTCTCCTACTTCTTAATTTTTATATGCTGTTTCTTGTTCCAACGGAGTGTAGAAAATGAAATGGTATACGTGGATTGTGTGTATCAGTGTGAGGTGGTGATGACCAATTACACGAACTCTTGAGTCAAATGGGCATATAGGTCGTGGAAGAATGGCGTTCTCTTTAATGTGATCGCATCCATGATCGAGAGGAAGTCCGTGACATAGCATCGTGCCGTTGCGGAGTGAAAGTCAATGGGGATTCAACCGAGATAGAGGGTTAGCTTCTGTCACATGGATGAATCCATATTATCCGTGGATCAATTCACCATCTGCTAAGCATATATTGAAAGACGTTTGGAAACATTATGCTTCGAGTTCAAATCCTAATCGGTACAACCCTCGAGCCTGATTCACACCCGTTCCGATGTGACTGTATGTTGGCCAAATCAGGAAAGGTGGACTTACTCTGGTGAGTCGAAGCTAACCCGGCATATAGCCTAACCGCAAGACGAAATAATTGCAGACGCCGTTTTGTTCCCCAAATGTTTCCCTAACCTTTGTGGCAATTTACAATCTATAAATGGGTGCATTTGAATGGACCAAACTGTTCATGTGTCACGCGAACACCAGGCGCGCTAGAAATAGGAAATCCTCCAGAGGAACAAAACATACAACTGCGACAAAACCGTAGTTTGTAACGGCGAAACGAGCACTACACAGCAAAGGTCGAGATGGTTCGGTCTCTTGATCCTTCCCCAAACTGGTTTCTTCCTTCAATTCTTGGTACATCAGAGCTCAGGTTCGCGTTTCAAGTGCTAGACTTGACTTTTGTTCCGACTTTTTTGTTCGTCTAGGTTGTTGCTCACTCCTCTAGAGGGTAAGACAAAGCAAGCAGCGCACATGAATTGATGATTCTAGAGAATGTAAAAATAAACAATTCCAGCGCAAACCAATATTGACCAGGTATTGCCACGTCACGTGAACGAATTTTTAAGGGAAGCAATAATAAAAAAATAAATTAAATATTCTCCTTTTTTTCCAAAATGAGTCGCGCATTTGTTTAAAGTGACAGCAACCGCGGGGGCCATCTAGGAAGACCTGGTGGATCGCTATTGAGCCTATTGTCACGGGTATAACTTGTACAAACTTTGGTGTCACTTACAGCTCTTGCTGTATCGAACTTAAAATAGGCAAATGTGCACATTATTTTCAACCTACTTTTGTGTGTATGTGTGACCTTTTGCTAGTAGCAATTCACACTCGAAGGACAACCAAGTGTGCATGTACAATCTTTTTCAAATCCATTATGAACTTGCAAAGTCTTTTGCATAAAGAGGATTGGAGGAAACCCCTCGGGGTTAGCTCAATTGATTAGAACGTTAGGAAATTTTCAACTCGAGAATTGGAAGTCATCCTTTCTAATAACATGAATTGCATGCGAAGCGTTCTAGGTTAAGATAAGTTGCACAAGCCAACTGCCTAAGCTCAGTCGATTTCTAGGGTTCATTGGGTGTTTTATGAGTCTCCAACTAGTTAGGTTTCACAATCGCGCCTCGGGATTTCAAGGAAATAGGATTGGTAAGGAAGTTTGTTTTGTCCTTAGCGAAAGAAAAAGAACGGGGAGTTTTGTTTTTTTAGGGATGGATCGATGCAAGTTTCTAAAAGGGAAAATACCACCAAAAACCTCAAATTATGCCATTTGTGATGGATTTATCCTAAATTCTTTTTGTAACACGAAAAGCCTAAACTATGTCACTTATGATAAATTTACCCTGAATTTTTTTTGTGACACAAAAAATCTCAAACTATGTCATTTGTGACATATTTACTTCACAATACTTTGGCCCATGAGCATTTTTATTTTTTTTCTTTTTCTATTTTTTTCCTTCTCTCTTCCCTCTGCCGGCCATGGCGAAGGGAAGCAGGCAAGGGCCACCCTCGCCTGGCTGGGCGAGGGCGCCTGACTCCGACTCAAGTGAGGGCTGTCCTCGCCCGACTCCGACTCTGGCAGGGCGACCTTTGCCGGAGTCGGGCAAGGGCGACTCTCGCCCAACGCTGGCGAGGGCCCTCGCCGGCTTCCCTCCGCCATGGCTAGCGGAGGGAAGAGAGAAGGAAAAAAAAAAGGGAAAAAAATCAGAAAAAGGAAAAAGACGAAAATGCCAATGGGTCAAAGTATTGTGGGGTAAATGTGTTACAAGTGGCATAATTTGGGATTTTTCGTGTCACAAAAAAAAAATTCAAGGTAAATTTATTACAAATTGTATATTTTGGGATTTTTTGTATCACAAAAAAAATTCAGAATAAATTTGTCATAAGTGACATAATTTGTGATTTTTGGTGGTGTTTTCTCTTTCTAAAATATAGATCTAAAATGCCAATATCGTAGTCTTAGTGGTGCTTATGAAAGTATTTCTTTATTTCAACAATTACCACTAATCCCATTGGAGAAAATATGTCTTTTTTTGTACTACTAGTCCCATATATAGACACGCACAAATATCCAAGCAGTGCTCATGAGTGCCATTCCCAATCATCTTTCAGTCGATATGCTGTTCAAGTAACAAGTAACATTACCAAAATTCTTTCTAGCAAAAAAAACATTACCAAAATTCTTATCTTTACAAAAAGATGACAAAAGAAATAGAGGAAAAAGGGCAGAAAAAAAGGAAAATAATTGGAAAATGACACTTAGCCCACGATTCAGAATTGCTGTAGCGCGGCAAGTTGGACCAGCCGAGGGAGAAGGAGCGGCGCAAGCCCTCAAATAATCTGAACTGCTCCAATGAAACGTTTACCAATAGCCACCTAAAGCTCATCGAATGGTCCATATTCCAAATCCATCAAGATAAAACCCCCCAATCTCCATTGGTTCGTGCGACGCCACGTTCAATAATTTATCCTACCAAATTACCAATCTGACCCTCCACATACCCACCTTCCTCCTCTGTGACCAACGCCCTCGGCCTATTTATACGACCCCCCACCTCCATACACCACCACCACCACCACCGTTAACACGGAGAGAGAGAGAGAGAGAGAGATGGGTTCCCTTCCTCACGTAGTGGAAGATTGCATGGGCGTCCTCCAAGTCTTCAGCGACGGCTCCATCTACCGGGCCGACGAGATAGACTTCAGGAACATCTTCGTCATCGAAAACAAGTCCATTGTCCTCAAGGACTACATCTACGACAAAGAGCACAGCCTCTCCCTCCGCCTCTACAGACCCATCTCGCCCCCGCCATCGGGTAAGCTCCCCGTCGTCTACTACCTCCACGGCGGCGGCTTCTGCATCGGGTCGCGCCTGTGGCCCAACTGCCACAACTGCTGCACCCGCCTTGCGTCTGGCCTCGGGGCCCTGGTGATCTCCCCGGACTACCGCCTCGCACCCGAGCACCGGCTCCCAGCCGCTGTGGACGACGCGCACAGCGCATTGGAGTGGCTCCAAAGCAAGGCCAAGAGCGAGGACATCGACGGGTGGTTAGATCTCAAGGCGGTGGACTTTGGCCGGGTTTACATACTAGGGGACTCGTCCGGAGGGAACATCGCGCACCACCTGGCGGTCAATCTAGGGTTCGGCTCGCCGAAGTTGGCCCCGGTCCGGGTGCAGGGCTACGTGCTGCTCGCGCCGTTCTTCGGCGGGGTCACCAGGACCGAGTCGGAAGAGGGACCATGCGAAGGCTTGCTAAATCTAGAGATACTTGACAGGTAATATATTGAAACCCACCATATATCTTAGTTAAGCATATCCAATTTCTTATCATACACGCATGGATACATGTAGACTTTCATTTAGTGATCATTCATCACAAAGACCTTTTCTTCCCCTCCACTCGATCTCATTAAGCTTTGCCAACCACTAAAAATAACACTATAATCACATTCATGAGAACTTGCAAATTAGATCCGGATGTCAATATTATAACCTTATTTTGTTGTATAGCATACATTCAGCCAATTACAAAAAGAGGGAGTAATTAAACTTGTGACTAATGTGTGCCCAAACAATTTCAACACCATGGAATCTTGCAAAATGATGGGAAAGAGTTTATTCGGGCGCATAAAATTTTCCTCCTTGTTGACATTATACGCCATATTTCTCTATCGAAGCACATCATTTTCACATAAAAAAGATTGAAAGTGGCTTGGCCTCAGGATCCGTACACAAGGGGCGGTTCCACTTGGGGGGATGTGACCCCCTCTTGTGAAAATACCCAATAATCATCAGAAGAATTTTCGAAGAATCTGCCGGTCCACACTATTTTCCGACCTCTAGTCCCATCGCTTTCCAGTCCAATTCACGAAAATAGACCGGCGCCTCATGAGTAGCTTCAAAAGTTTATTCTGTCTCCGCCTATCACGCAATTTCTCCCCCACGACAAATACCAATTATTCATTCGAATAGACATTGTACTCGAGAAGAAAACAAAGTTCACGAGCATGTATTGTCGGAGATTAGTGCAGTTAATGTGGACCGACTTTCATCTACTAACTAAATAATTCTTGGATTATATTGCGCATGTCTCACCGAGAAATTTCGCTTGTATGAAGAGAAACATGTCAACCCACTTATGACATGTTGGTGCCTTTGTTCATGAATCTCATTAGTCACGTGAGAGAGCCTTCTCGTGTCATTATCCATACCACTATTGCAAGAAAGGGAGATTAGGACTAATTTCGTGTCACCGGATTTTGCGGTTGCTTTTCTAAATTAATTTTCCAAGATTTCTTGGCATATTGTCAACCTCCTCCATCCATTCAGATGGTGCTATTTGACCAGTGAATGAGAGTCATTAGGAGCGACTTTCATTGACTTTATTAAAGAGGACCAACCAGCATAGAATTATAGTTTATATACTCGTCAGTGCAGAAAAAATAAATTGAATTATATAAGCAATTTGCGAGGTCTAAATTTTACTTTGGGGCCAGTTTGTGAGGTGTTCCGACTATTCTTTGACATCTGTACCTGATTAATTGTAAGACACTAAGATAATTAATATTGATGCATATCAGAAGAAAGGGTGAAAATCCATTTTGAGTTGTCCTAGTGGAGTATTTGAGACACGTCATACTCATCTTAATCTAGCTTCTGTCATCAATCACCAACTTATAATCCAACTTTTTAAGATATGGTAGGCCCTTGATTGTTATAATAATAATAATAAGCTAGTGAAAATCCTGGCTTTGTGATTTTCCTAGCAACATCATGGTTTTTTTTGTTCCCTCTAGGAATTATAATAGCACTTTACGTGACGCTTGGGAAAGGTTACGACACAACCCTGATCAATCAAAGCTAAGCAAAGCAAAGCAATATTAGGGTTAGTGCTCGGTCCAATACCGCCATTGGATCTTTACTTGCCTTATCAGCTCCCTAAAATATACTAATTAAGCTAAGTGCCTTATCCACTATCTTACCATGAAAGTCCATCCGGCTTGAGATGTATGTCCCGTGATGGAAACTCTTTCTTTTCAGTGCCTCATTTTCAATGCGATTGACTCTAGCGAAATTAAGTATAGGAGCACGCCGAATCACCAACGAGAACCAGACATCCATCCACCACCAGCTCCCTCGACATGTGGAGGATTTGAGCCCCCCTTTTTGTGAAGATAATCTCATGATAATCATCATTTCATTGACATTGGACCGGTCGCGTGACATGACACATGCACGCACGCCCGCTTCCTCCATCCCCACGATCCAAATACATCATGCATACACTAGATTCACGATCGAATGTACTAATTTAACATGTCGTGTATTGGTCATTGGAAGCGACATATGACATGCTTGTGTGTGTACATCGATTGGCTCAACAGGTTCTGGAGGCTATCGGTGCCAAGTGGAGGAGATAGAGACCACCCATTGGCCAACCCGTTTGGACCATCAAGCGCTAGCCTTGAGGCAGTGGCGCTCGACCCCATCTTGGTGATAGTTGGTGGGAATGAGATGTTGAAAGATAGAGTGCAAGACTATGCAGCAAGGCTCAAAGGGATGGGGAAGAATGTTAAGTATGTGGAGTACGGGGGAAGGCAGCATGGGTTCTTCACGAACGATGCGTACTCGGATGTTGGGAATCAAGTCATACAGGACATTAAGAAGTTCATGCTTGAGAGCTCCGATTAATCAAAATTAGGAGAGGATCGTCAACGTTGTTCATTTTGAGATTTGCAAAGAAAGTGTGTGCAATACTGGGTAGAGGGTGTGGTCTCTAATCAAGTTATTTAGCCTCTATGTCGGAGGGTTTTCCCTTTCTCTTTTCACTTGTCTCTTAGCAAGTTTTCTTGCGGTTTGTACAATAGTATAGATGATGGGTTATGATAAAGTTGGCAACGAAAGGATCTCACAAATGTAATGCCGGTTATTCGATACCAATAAAACGGAAAAGGAAAGGTTTGCGATGTAAAGTTATATTCGTAATCGACGTCATTTAGATAAATTTTTACTTTTTGGCTTTTGTTTAATCTAAATTCGGAAATAGACACATTTTAATTTCTCTTTTTAACCCAAAAAACTTGAAACTTTCATAATATCTAAACCTTGATATATATGGCACGTTTGTTTCTCGGAAACTTAAGATTTTTCATTTTCTGAAAAATGAATGGTTATATCCCTTAGAAAAATTAGTCAACGAAAAATATTTTCAGTATCAACAACAATTCATTCCTAATTATTTTTGTGAATGATGAAAATATTTTGAATTCATTCATTTTTGTAAGTGATACAGGTAATCAATTTTTTGGAAAATGTTTTCCAAATCTTGAGTTTTCCATGAAACAAACTCGTCCATAGATTCACATATAATTTTTCATAATTTTGTTTGTAGATATTTCTTTCTGTGTTGAAAGAGAGGATGTAGGTATGGACGACAAAGTTCTATTCTCTCCCTATACTCCTTCATATTTAGTTATTGTCCATTCATTGCTTTTTTTGCTAATAGAAAGTTTCTAATAGGTATTAGAGCAAATGCCACAAAAATTTAAACTATATCCACTGTGACACATTTATCCTAAACTTTTGTCTGTTATCACAAAAAATCTCAAACTTGTACCTGTGTGACACATTTACCCTCCGTAAAAAATCTGTCAATGACAACCGTTAAAAATCTACCTACATGAACATCAAAAAGCAAACAATGTTGATGGAAGGCAAATATGTCACATTGGCACATGTGTGGGGTTTTTTATATCACTAGAAAAAGTTTAGAGTAAATATGTCACTGTGGTCATAATTTAGGGTTTTTGATGTCACAACAAAAAGTTCAGGGTAAATGTCTCACAGTAGACATAATCTGGAATTTTTTGTGACTTTTTCCCTAAATATTATTATACTTGTTAGCAACACCAATTAACCCATCTCTTCTTAGTTTTCTTATGTCCAGGCTGTTCAGAAGTGAGAGAGAAAATTCTTAAATTACTAGTATATCCTTTTTAACCAAATGCATAATAAATAATTAAGCCTTAATAAATAAGAGCAATTAATGGAATTTCATGGGAAAATCTCTTGAAACGAAAACTTCTTGGAATGCTTTCGATAGATAGAACATCACTTTGGTGTTGTAGACTATGTTATCCACGTTATATAATTTTTTTTCTAGGTCCAAAGTCTGTGTTTTGCTCCATATAAACCTGACCGAACCGAACCGAATTGAACCAAACATACTCATCAACACAGCCCTTAGTGAATATGACACAGGCAATAATCAATACGCCATGATCATCTGATTATTATAAATAACTGCTAGTACTTACCAACAAAAAGCTTAAAGGCAAGCCCTCGTCAGGCACAATGGAGATTGACAAATCGTGTCCTAATTTCACTAGGTCCTTCCAAGGATTGATGACCAAGTATTAATATTGTCTAATTGATTAGAACATTGAAACGGTGAAAAGAATCTCTTATATTAATTGGCATAATTGCAACACCAATCCATGCTCGGCGAGATTGAGTCCATCGTGTCAGCAAAAATATAAAAAAGAAACTGTGATTACCATCGCTATTGTACTTACGTAGGGCGATAAATCCAACACGCGTTCTTATATATTATAGCATGTGTTATAATGTTCTTTAGAAAAAGAGAGGAGAGAAACCGCAATGCGTGTGAACAAAAATAGTGAAACGTCTGTAGGTTGGTAAAGAATATAAATTAATGTAAACCAATTATTCGTATCTTCGATTCAATATTATATGTGAAGCATGAACCCATTTTTCGAAATATAACCTAAATTGTTACAGCACCGAGAGGATGCGATATTCACGGCATATTCGACAACTCAGTTAAAGTCACCATCCCGAAATGGGGGATTCATAGATTAATTAATTTATAATCATAGAATATGATATGGAGTCCGTCTAGGGTTATATCAATGTAGGTAACAGTTTATTTTTAGGAAAAACGACACAAATGGTCTCTGAACTTTGGTCCAATGTGCAATGCGATCCATGAACATTTAATTTGTTTAATGTAATTCCTAAACTTTAAATCAATGTACAACGTGGTCCTCATACTTTTAATTTGTTCAATTTAGTATCCAAATTATATGAAAATGTTCGATATTTTTCATGATCTTAAATTAATTGAAGGATTACATTGAGTGTATCAAAAGTTCATGAATCATATTGAACATTAGGTTAAAGTTCAAGACCACACTATATATTGGGTCAAAGTTTATGGATCATTTGTGTCATTATCGCTTATTTTAAAATGTAAGTATTGAGTTTTCGTGAAATTTTTTGGTAAATTTTGAGATAGAAGTAGTTAATGGATTTGTTTGCCTAGTAGTATGGGAAAAGAAAAGAAAGAAAAAACTTGGGTTAAAGTGCATGACGATAGTAATTGCTAGCTAAACTATTCTTTCACTGACCAACCAACCAATGCATGACATGTCTTCCGATTCCTTCTCTATATGTCAGAAAGAAAAACAAAAGTCAACCCGATGGCTAGTTAGCGAGGAAGTTGGGCTTTGATGATATCAAAAACCAAGATTCGGCAAAATCTATTTGCCCTTTTTGGGAGGATCTCATGGGCCCAGAATCATCATGCTGTCATGATCATCCCTGATCAATTTGACATTTTATATTGAATCCTCGTGGAATCCTCCTTCTTTTTGCATCAAATATATACAAATCATAAACAGCAAAAGCCAAAGCCGCCAGAAAAGCAACCTTGTGTTTCCAAACACGTGTCCCCGATTTGGCTTCTTCGGTTACAATCTCTCTTTTTTTTTTTTTTTTGGTAAAGTGGTTACAATCTCTCTTTAATCACGTGTCGATCGTTGAAAAATGGAAGTCTCTTGGTAAACACCTACGTTGTGATTAACGTTTTGATTGTCTTTGTCGGATGATCTTTCGGTAGCTTGACATATGTGCATGGCGGTAAGGGGGGTTCTACCAGTACCGGTTGCATCGGCATGCGTCTTTGTCGTCCCAAGTCACGCAGAAAACGAAGCCTGATCTGTCTTCCTGCGGTGTAGCTTTGGGTCGTCGGTGTGCTGATGGCTGATGGCGAGAGAAAATCTGAAGGGACAATTCATGGTGACATGATATAAGACGATGAGATCCCTAGATGTGCGTTGCTTATTTAAATTTGGTCCTTCTATTAAGTATCTGATTTGCATTAATGATATGGCAATCCACATTAACTTGTGCCATGTTTGGTGCTGACCTAGCTGAGAGAGAGAGGAGCGGCAACAAAGGCTGATGGGGGTAGTGACAGCACCCAACCACTGGCAAAGGCCCAATGACCCTCGCCCGTGATTAGGGTCTCGTTGCCGTTGCTTCTGATCCCCACAATACACACATGCACGCATGCGCATAGAGAGAGACGTCTTGTGACCCTGGCTATCACATGTGGGCACCTTCCCTAGGCCTTACATATACATAGATCTGTGCAAGGGTTGCACTCGCACAGTCCTTGCCCCATATTTGCACCCAAGGTCGATTTGAAACGAGGTTAATTTGCATGTCACAATTGTCGTTCAAAAGTGGTGAGATGTCTTGTGACCCTGGCTATTGCATGTGGGCACCTTCCCTAGGCCTTACATGCACACAGATCTATGCAAGGGTTGCACTCGCACAGCCCTTGCCCCATATTTGCACCCAAGGTCGATTTGAAACGAGGTTAATTTGCATGTCACAATTGTTGTTCAAAAGCGGCAAGTTCAACAAGGGGCACGACCACGCCACTTGTTGATCTGCCAATCATGTATCACTTATAAAAAAGAAATACTCTTGGTAAACATTTGTAGATAGCACCTCAGCTAATGTTATTGTCTTTACCGGATAATTACGTTGTTCTTTAGTATGACATATGTACAGGAGGGTAGTTGGCTTCAATGAGTACTAGCTGCATTGCATGTGTCTTTGTTTGAGTCACAAAGAAAATGACGTCTCATCTAAATTTTGGAAAGAGTAATTTAAAAGAACATCTCATTAATTCCACGTGATATAATGTATAAATATACGACCATATTACAACTACATCATGTCACAGTCATCCTTAGACTGTCCCAAGTAAGTCCAAGGAGTAAGTATGCATAAACTCATTTGGATACCTTAAGTCAATCAATACTTTCTTAAAGAAAATCACCCTTTTAGAAAAATATCGAGCTTCTTATAGGTGTTTTCTCAAATTGAAGCTACTCTAAAGTATATGATGTTGGACAAATATATTAGATAATATAAAAATAAGAATTGTGGGAAATCTATTGAAAAACATGAGAAAATAATATTGATCGTATGAGGCATGTAAGCACTGTTCTTAAAGATAACTCCACCCGTCGAAGTATGAAACTAGGTGCGTAAAGCTCTAGCGGCTATCCTCCTAAGATACAATAGACCTTCTTCTATACTCTGCACTAAATATTAGAAGGAACGGGAACAACGTTATGTGTATATCCCAGCAAAAAAAAAAAAGGAAAGATAAATAAAAGAAAGAACAAACAATATTCTTATTTTGATATGTATATATATATATATATATATCACTTTCCAATTACGCTCAAAGTAACAATTTATAGGTACAAGAAATAGAGCCGTTAAGCCGTTATAAAACAATTGATAATTATTAAAAAGTGACCGTTATATGGCCATTACAAAATAATGGAGGCTTTATGAAGGATTAAATCAAACATAAGCCGTTACAAGACTGTTGCAAAACCGTCACAAAATGATAACTTTATGGCAGTAATAAATTATAAAAAATATTTCAAAACTGCTGAAATATCCAACAATCCCCCACATATTTCAAAAAGTTTTGAAAAGAAGAAATTAGAATAATGTTGGGTTATTGGAGCATAATGCATCGAAACTAGTGCTTGCTAGGCTATGAACCAGCCCCGGAAAGAATGAAATATTATTCACGAAATCATTAGTTAAGTTTGAAACTTCTATGAACCAATAATTCCTTTGGTGAATTATGATCTTCAGCAATCACATTACACCCCCACAAGATCTGTTGTTCAATGCGGTTTTGCCCTAATAGGCCATGCATGTGCTTGGTTTATTCACAAGTACTCTAAAGATTGTCGCCAATAATTCTCATAGGAGTGGCCTCACTCCACACTTATATAAGTGATTCCATCAAGTGTATTATGCAGCTTAATACACCACTAACAATGGCTATGGAATTTCATTAAGAATTTAACTCACCCTCTTTTTCTTTTCATTCTTGCACTATTCTCACCTTAGGAGGGATAGAAAATTTTAATAGTGCATCATAGATCAACAAGTGACTTGTTATTACCTATATGAACCTAATTCATGGGATCGCCAGTCACATAGGTTGGGTTATCATTACTGTTGATTTTCTTCGACTGGCTTATCCCATTCCCCTCGATGTATAATTGGAGGATTGGCCAAAATCCATTCTGACTTTACATAATCGATAGACATAATTCCATCTTTAAGTAATTACTTTATCACGTCACGTCTCAATTGAACGTGTCACTTTTTACATTGAAAGTTTCATTTTTGCAATGGTTATTGCCCCCTGGCAATCACAATGTCTAGACATAGAATGTATCATTTCATTCCCAAAGAAACATATGCTAAGAAGTTTCTCAACTACTCAGCCTCATTTTTTTTTTTATAACCCAGGGAACCCCCGCACGGCCGACAGCCGGGAGGTAAATCCTGGGGGCGACACATGCTAGCCACCACACACGTGCACCGGTTAAGTCACCATACGACGCCCGGGATTTGAACACTCAACCTTTTGCGAGAGGAAGAGTGCCCTCCCCAGCAGTGCCACCCAGGCGGGTGGTAGATTTTTTAATTTTTATTTTTAAATGTTAGTTTGAGAAGAATTTTCTCTTTTCCAAGAACTTGAGCAGTACTCGAACCACCAAGATAAACATTTTTCTCCTTCCCCTACTAAAGTGTAGGAGGATAAAACATTATGTTATCAACATATATAAACACTTGAGTTTACCGCCCATTCTTTCACATTAGCCACAATATTGGCTTGGTAAATGACCGTAGTAATATTACATCATCAGATCATCTGCCAAATTAGCAGGATTGTCATTTCCCCCATAATTTTTGTTTGGCTTATTTCCAAACTATAATATCTCCACCAAGGTGAACTCATATCCTATAGCAAATCTTGTCTCATCTAAATCCAAGATTCACTTAACATCGATTCACTTCACATCAATGCACCCTTCAAATACAGTGAAAAATTCCCTAGAAAATGACGTAGTTTATGTGTCCACTATATAAAATATGCTTAAGAAAGGCTTATTGCTCATAGTTCTAACATCATGTAATAGACCAAATTCAACAAGTAAATGACACAAGAAATATCAATGTAGAATATCCAGAACTTGTGTCTTTACCATCATGCATTCCTTTAATGACTGACACCAGGATAATGCATGAATACATAAACAATGAGCATATTAGTAATGATCACATAAAGCATATGCAATTCAGCACCTGAAATACATGCTTGTAATGAACGAACTAGCAATGTCCATAAGATGCACTTGCAACTCAGCATATTTACTAATTTACACATATACATATGTAATGAACATATCAGCAATGTTCGCATGTATCTCTCATCTATAAAAATCGACAAATAGTATGTGATCTGAAACTTAGGGTCGGTCACATGATTTTTTTGGTAAAGGTAAATGTGTATATAACTTTCCATAAACCAAATACAAGCTAAAGCTCAACCCGAACTCGACCCTAAAGAGACACAGCTGTCAAGAAGGGGTCAAGAACGGTCCAGCAAACTATATTAAAAGAAGTAAAGCTAACAAGGAAAACAACAAAGCCGGACTAAGAAGACAACCGATCCACATCAAAGATAGAAGGAGGTAGCCCCCATTTGCTTTGGAAGATTCGGTTTCTAAGAGAATCATGAATCCGTCCCATTGAGAAGACCTTGTCTTTTACAACCTTAAGGAGGTGCTTGCGAATGCCCGGAAGGTAGATAGTCTTGTTTCTGAATAAAGCATTGTTCCGCTCAGTCCATATTATATGTACTAAAGCTCCCAGGGAGAATCTAGAAAGGCAGTTGGAGAATGAGGAACCGCCACAAACTTTCATGGCCCAAGGGATGTGATCTCGCTAGGGGCGGTTACGCCATGGAAGGCTGCATTTGGTGGCCCAAAAGGAAGCCAGTCTTTTAGTGGAGGGGCATTCGAAGAAAAGATGATTTATGGAGTCCGGCGTAGAGCGACAGAAGGCACAAAAAGCGGAGTCCAGCCTTCAGTTTTGAAGAAGTAAAACCTGCGTAGGAAGACGGTTGAGAGTGACTAACCACATGATAAAGGCATGCCGGGGCGCAATATGTTGATCCCAAATAAAGGAGTGCCACAGAGCCGGGGGACCTCGTCTGCGGAGATGGTTTCAGGCAGAATCTACCGAGAAAGAGCCCGTTGAGTGAGGAATCCAAGTCCAAATATCAGAAGTACCATCAGTGAAGGTAGGTGGTGGTTCGGACCAACTACGAATAGAATCAAGCACAAAAGAAGGATGCCAAGTGCAGTCAAAGAACTCCCGAACTGTGGTGTTTCTAGGAATCCTTGACTGGTATATATCGACATTGCTGAATATAAGGTAGAGTGGGCCTCTGTCATGCCACCAATCGAACCAAAGCGAAACAGAGAGGCCATTGCCAATCTTCCACCGAAAGAGACCCCGAGCCATAGTGCGCAAGTCGAGAATCTTCTTCCAGGTCCAAGAGCAAAAAGTTGGCTTTGAGGCCACCCAAAAGTTAGATTTTAAAAAGTTTGAATGGATCCACTTGCACCACATAGACTCTTTATCATAGAACAGGAGCCATATATGCTTTAGGGTCAGCGTCCTATTATATTCCACGAGTCTCCGAATACCCAGGCCACCTTCTTCCTTAGGTAGGCATACTCGAGTCCAGTCAACCTTAGCCCCCCAACACCAAGCTCAGGACCTTTCCAAAGAAACTGTCGTAGGATGGTTTCGATATTAGATAATACCGATTTGGGAAGGGAGAAGATGGAAGCCCAATATACCTGGATAGAGTGGAGGACCGACCGGATAAGTTGGAGTCTCCCTGCAAAGGATAGGAACCTTTGTGTCCAAGAACGTGCCCTGGCTATGATTGAGTCAATTAGGATCTTGCAATCCTCTTTCCGAAGCCTAGAAGAGATGACGGGCACCCCGAGGTAGCGAAAAGGGAGAGAGCCCCTTTGGAATCCAAGACTATGGAGCAGCTGGTCTTGTAGGGTCAAGTTCCCTCCTGAGAGGAAAAGGTTACTCTTAGCACAGTTCGGTCGCAGGCCAGACCAGCTGGAGAAGAGATCTAGCGATTCTTTGATAATTTCCACGGACCTCAGGGTCGGTCACATGATTCATAGTTCATAATTGCAATAAAAGCAATATTACACCACCCGACCACTGGTAATGTGCCAAGGATAGCGCACTAATTAATCCCATCAACAGAACACTTCAACACTTTCTTGACATGTCATACAAAAACAAAAAAGGAATAACCCAATTACAGGGATATATAGAAATAATGTCATTCAGCTTAACAGCATGCACATTTGTTCTAAAGAGAACCTTGGCAAAGTGCACGGTCCATGGATTCAAGTACCAACAGTTCTAAACATGAAACAAATAGCTTGATTTCGCATACTGTACCTTGTCTATTCTCCATGAGCTTAAAGAAGGCCAATATGAAACTCAGAATTTTCAGCTCGCTTGAGTAACAAATAAAATAAAACGTGCCAATATAACAGTCAAGAGTTAAATCAAATACGCCACACGATCACAGTCACTAGTTCTCTCTCCTAATGGACGAACAACTCACGCCTTAATTAATTTGCCGAAACAAGGTAAACAAGAAGAAGAACATGCATGATCCCGTTAACAATAGCATCATTACGGTGAGATCAACTAAAGCTCGGAGACATACTGCTTGTCTTACTGACACAAATAAATTCTTCACGGATACTAGAAGTTGTTGACAGTCAGATTGTAAGAATTCGAAACCATTTTTATTGTCATCTTGCAAAGTACAATTTACTCACAAAATTCCAGTGTTTCCGTCTATTCTCAATTACTAAAGAATAAACTTGGGTCACTACAAAATGGCTAATATCAAGTGGCCAACCAATTAAAACAATCGGAGCAATCAAGTCGCAATGAACAAAAAATATCTAACCCATCTAATCAAACCAACAAACGAAACCGCGCATCCTCAATCCACAAAATTTGCCATATTAAAACCAAGAATCAAAACCCTAACCTAATTTCTTTCAAACGATTGTCATGTTCTCATTTGCACATCCTCTTGTACGCAAAGTGCAATGACACAAAACAAGAACCAATTCCCTAAAAACTTACCGGAATTTCATCAAACCACCACAGATTCGCAAACTAAAACTTCTCATCGCACCAGGATCTCAAGGAAGCGAAACGATTTGAAAAGTTTCAGATTAAAAGCCACAACACATTCAGCGCATATATATTAGATTTAAACGATCCAAACACGCTCAGCCCAATCAGCCTCGGAAACACAAGATCACGCACAGTCAATCGAACAATTCAAGGCTGAAAACGAAGAAGCATCGTTAATCAAACTGGAGCATTGCATTTTGAGGATGAAATCGGGATTCACCAAAATTCACCTGATAAATCAGCTAGAAACACAATCTCACAAGCATTATCAAAGACTGCTTCCAAATCAAATATCACTCAAAGAAGACAACATTATTTCTCGCAAATCGGAACACTTCATAGCCATAGAAGATCCACGCAACCAGGACACATTACAATAATCACATGGACCTCCTGACACCAGAGAAGCTCATGTCAATTTTCCCACTTAACTTTGCCATGAGAACGAGGAGGAGTGCATAAGTGGTTCTGGTCTACTAACATGACGAGCTTACCATAGTTGAAGAGAGCAACCCTTCTGATTTCTACGTGTCCCTTGCAAGGCATTTTCGCTTGTTTTGAATGCTCGGTACTGTCCCACAACAACCGGCACAAATATGCGATTGTTGTCTTTCACCATCTCCGATTCCTCGTTCGATTCCAAAAGCGGTGGTAGCAACGGCAGTTCCAGGTTGAGAATCCATTAGGCAATTATCCTTAAGATTGTTGGACAAATATATTAGATGATATAAAAACAAGAATTGTGGGAAATCTATTGAAAAACATGAGAAAATAATATTAATCGTCTGAGGCATGCAAGCACTATCCTTAAGGATAACTTCGCCCCTCTGAGTACGAACTTGGTGAGTAAAGCTTGTTGACACCTAAATCTCGAACGATCATTTAATGATAATTTGCATAGAAAATTAGGGATTAAATTTTAACCCCTAAACAAAAATATTAAAATTGCATGGCATATAGTTTAGGATCATATAGTTTAATTGCATTCAACATCGGATCGGCGGCAGTGAGTAAGTTGAAAATCCATTACATAAATCAAGCTCGAGTACCGAATAAAGCTCGTCTCTCTCGGAAGACTGGGGCCGAAAATCACAAGTATAAAAGGCCTTGGTTGTTTTAATTTGAGCTTAAATCAACACATCAAGCTTAATTATAAAAAAGCCCAAATTAATTTCGGCCCATTTGGAATTAAATAAAAATTAAATGATAAAAGCCTAAGCCTAAGCCCATGAGGACTAGGAAGCCCGGATTAACTTAGGGTTGCGATATAAATATGTGATTATATCCCTCAATCAAGGGGCTCTCATAATTTCTGAAAAACAATTCCGAAGATCACGAGATACACGTGAGGAAATACCGAGACTAAAGAGCAAGAGTGAGAAAGCGCCGCCTCATCGCCACGCTGCCTCGTGCCCGTGCCGCCTCACCGTCGCACTTACGCTGCTTGCTCACAGCCAGACCTGTGGCTATGAGTAGCTTGCTGCCGCCAATGCTCCTGCGCCGGTCTCTGCCTACCACCGTTGCTACCCCTGCGTCGACGAGCCCAATACTGCCGCCGTGCGCTATTGCTTCCAGTGGCTGCATCGCCTGGCTCCGACACGGCCACACTCCCTAATGTTGACATTGCAGCTACCATGACCGAGACCATCAAATCAAACACTCTCCACCGTGGACACCAAATATCCAAAGCTCCTCATCCGAGTCCCAGTCAAGTCCAGTAGATTCCCTGCCGTTGAATCTACATGCTTGGTCTTGCTTTCTTGTTCAGTGGGTCCAACGAAGTCAACAGAATTTGTTGGGTCCAACTTGAATTATCTCCGGGTTTCTTTGGTCTTGTTGGGAAGTCCAATAAATCTCATTACCGATTATTGTTATTCCCTCTGATGACGAAGCCATGATGTAGCAGCTCGGCACCTAACTCCGCTGAGATCTCCGTGAGCATCCCTCACTGTGAACCGCCGTCGAGATGAATTGCTCGTGATTCATTGGCCATTCCACAATCTCGATCCGCCGGTGATTCAAATTTGGAAAGTAATCCGCAAATCAGGTAAAAATATCTATCCAGAATATTTTCAAAATATTTAAATTCTTAGTTTGAATATTCTGTGAATATTGCGTGATTGATTAGATACCTTAGGATAATATTTGCGATATTCGCAATATTCTAAGATACCTTAAATTAGGAATTTTTTCTAATTTTGCAACGTATATGGACGACTATCTGACCTTATCTCTGAGGTACGATATGCGGCGATATGGAAAATCATTATCTTATCCATAATCACTTGGATACGATAATAGATTTTATTCGCTTTCCAAACTCGAACAATCAACTTTCCGTCGACATCTATAACCCTATAGATATGACTGTTAGTTTGATTTATTGTCCTAATTCAAATTTTCATTAGAAGAATCTTACGGATTGCGTGGATCGTTTGAATGCGGTTGTTATCTTTGTTTGATTATTTTTTTTAAATAAAGAAAATCCAAAAATATGTTAGTTAGGATTTAAATTAGAAGTTTTGCATGTTTAGGGAACCCTAAATGTATCTGGAAGATAGGATAATTATTTAATTTAAATTAAGACTTGAGATAATTCATTTCCTAGTTTAAATTAGGTGTTATTCTAATCCTAATAGATTATTTAAGTTATTTTTAGATTCTGAATTTCCATGAAAATCCCAAAAAAATGAGTGACTTTAGGACAAATTAAGATAGATTGCATGTTAATTTAGACATTTTTTTATTCCAAATTTTATGAGAAAAATACAAAAAATAAATCATTTGTCCGTCATTAGAATTAGGTCACGTTATCGCATAACATATAGTTAGCATGCTAGGTTAATCGCATGTCATTTTTTTGCATGTCATTGCATATAGGTTAGTTTGCATTTTAATAAAGCGTAAATCCTAAAGAACACTTCGAGTGCCTTGTTTTGTTAATCAGAGCTCAGGTTCGCGTTTCAAGTGCTAGACTTGACTTTTGTTCCGACTTTTTTGTTCGTCTAGGTTGTTGCTCACTCCTCTAGAGGGTAAGACAAAGCAAGCAGCGCACATGAATTGATGATTCTAGAGAATGTAAAAATAAACAATTCCAGCGCAAACCAATATTGACCAGGTATTGCCACGTCACGTGAACGAATTTTTAAGGGAAGCAATAATAAAAAAATAAATTAAATATTCTCCTTTTTTTCCAAAATGAGTCGCGCATTTGTTTAAAGTGACAGCAACCGCGGGGGCCATCTAGGAAGACCTGGTGGATCGCTATTGAGCCTATTGTCACGGGTATAACTTGTACAAACTTTGGTGTCACTTACAGCTCTTGCTGTATCGAACTTAAAATAGGCAAATGTGCACATTATTTTCAACCTACTTTTGTGTGTATGTGTGACCTTTTGCTAGTAGCAATTCACACTCGAAGGACAACCAAGTGTGCATGTACAATCTTTTTCAAATCCATTATGAACTTGCAAAGTCTTTTGCATAAAGAGGATTGGAGGAAACCCCTCGGGGTTAGCTCAATTGATTAGAACGTTAGGAAATTTTCAACTCGAGAATTGGAAGTCATCCTTTCTAATAACATGAATTGCATGCGAAGCGTTCTAGGTTAAGATAAGTTGCACAAGCCAACTGCCTAAGCTCAGTCGATTTCTAGGGTTCATTGGGTGTTTTATGAGTCTCCAACTAGTTAGGTTTCACAATCGCGCCTCGGGATTTCAAGGAAATAGGATTGGTAAGGAAGTTTGTTTTGTCCTTAGCGAAAGAAAAAGAACGGGGAGTTTTGTTTTTTTAGGGATGGATCGATGCAAGTTTCTAAAAGGGAAAATACCACCAAAAACCTCAAATTATGCCATTTGTGATGGATTTATCCTAAATTCTTTTTGTAACACGAAAAGCCTAAACTATGTCACTTATGATAAATTTACCCTGAATTTTTTTTGTGACACAAAAAATCTCAAACTATGTCATTTGTGACATATTTACTTCACAATACTTTGGCCCATGAGCATTTTTATTTTTTTTCTTTTTCTATTTTTTTCCTTCTCTCTTCCCTCTGCCGGCCATGGCGAAGGGAAGCAGGCAAGGGCCACCCTCGCCTGGCTGGGCGAGGGCGCCTGACTCCGACTCAAGTGAGGGCTGTCCTCGCCCGACTCCGACTCTGGCAGGGCGACCTTTGCCGGAGTCGGGCAAGGGCGACTCTCGCCCAACGCTGGCGAGGGCCCTCGCCGGCTTCCCTCCGCCATGGCTAGCGGAGGGAAGAGAGAAGGAAAAAAAAAAGGGAAAAAAATCAGAAAAAGGAAAAAGACGAAAATGCCAATGGGTCAAAGTATTGTGGGGTAAATGTGTTACAAGTGGCATAATTTGGGATTTTTCGTGTCACAAAAAAAAAATTCAAGGTAAATTTATTACAAATTGTATATTTTGGGATTTTTTGTATCACAAAAAAAATTCAGAATAAATTTGTCATAAGTGACATAATTTGTGATTTTTGGTGGTGTTTTCTCTTTCTAAAATATAGATCTAAAATGCCAATATCGTAGTCTTAGTGGTGCTTATGAAAGTATTTCTTTATTTCAACAATTACCACTAATCCCATTGGAGAAAATATGTCTTTTTTTGTACTACTAGTCCCATATATAGACACGCACAAATATCCAAGCAGTGCTCATGAGTGCCATTCCCAATCATCTTTCAGTCGATATGCTGTTCAAGTAACAAGTAACATTACCAAAATTCTTTCTAGCAAAAAAAACATTACCAAAATTCTTATCTTTACAAAAAGATGACAAAAGAAATAGAGGAAAAAGGGCAGAAAAAAAGGAAAATAATTGGAAAATGACACTTAGCCCACGATTCAGAATTGCTGTAGCGCGGCAAGTTGGACCAGCCGAGGGAGAAGGAGCGGCGCAAGCCCTCAAATAATCTGAACTGCTCCAATGAAACGTTTACCAATAGCCACCTAAAGCTCATCGAATGGTCCATATTCCAAATCCATCAAGATAAAACCCCCCAATCTCCATTGGTTCGTGCGACGCCACGTTCAATAATTTATCCTACCAAATTACCAATCTGACCCTCCACATACCCACCTTCCTCCTCTGTGACCAACGCCCTCGGCCTATTTATACGACCCCCCACCTCCATACACCACCACCACCACCACCGTTAACACGGAGAGAGAGAGAGAGAGAGAGATGGGTTCCCTTCCTCACGTAGTGGAAGATTGCATGGGCGTCCTCCAAGTCTTCAGCGACGGCTCCATCTACCGGGCCGACGAGATAGACTTCAGGAACATCTTCGTCATCGAAAACAAGTCCATTGTCCTCAAGGACTACATCTACGACAAAGAGCACAGCCTCTCCCTCCGCCTCTACAGACCCATCTCGCCCCCGCCATCGGGTAAGCTCCCCGTCGTCTACTACCTCCACGGCGGCGGCTTCTGCATCGGGTCGCGCCTGTGGCCCAACTGCCACAACTGCTGCACCCGCCTTGCGTCTGGCCTCGGGGCCCTGGTGATCTCCCCGGACTACCGCCTCGCACCCGAGCACCGGCTCCCAGCCGCTGTGGACGACGCGCACAGCGCATTGGAGTGGCTCCAAAGCAAGGCCAAGAGCGAGGACATCGACGGGTGGTTAGATCTCAAGGCGGTGGACTTTGGCCGGGTTTACATACTAGGGGACTCGTCCGGAGGGAACATCGCGCACCACCTGGCGGTCAATCTAGGGTTCGGCTCGCCGAAGTTGGCCCCGGTCCGGGTGCAGGGCTACGTGCTGCTCGCGCCGTTCTTCGGCGGGGTCACCAGGACCGAGTCGGAAGAGGGACCATGCGAAGGCTTGCTAAATCTAGAGATACTTGACAGGTAATATATTGAAACCCACCATATATCTTAGTTAAGCATATCCAATTTCTTATCATACACGCATGGATACATGTAGACTTTCATTTAGTGATCATTCATCACAAAGACCTTTTCTTCCCCTCCACTCGATCTCATTAAGCTTTGCCAACCACTAAAAATAACACTATAATCACATTCATGAGAACTTGCAAATTAGATCCGGATGTCAATATTATAACCTTATTTTGTTGTATAGCATACATTCAGCCAATTACAAAAAGAGGGAGTAATTAAACTTGTGACTAATGTGTGCCCAAACAATTTCAACACCATGGAATCTTGCAAAATGATGGGAAAGAGTTTATTCGGGCGCATAAAATTTTCCTCCTTGTTGACATTATACGCCATATTTCTCTATCGAAGCACATCATTTTCACATAAAAAAGATTGAAAGTGGCTTGGCCTCAGGATCCGTACACAAGGGGCGGTTCCACTTGGGGGGATGTGACCCCCTCTTGTGAAAATACCCAATAATCATCAGAAGAATTTTCGAAGAATCTGCCGGTCCACACTATTTTCCGACCTCTAGTCCCATCGCTTTCCAGTCCAATTCACGAAAATAGACCGGCGCCTCATGAGTAGCTTCAAAAGTTTATTCTGTCTCCGCCTATCACGCAATTTCTCCCCCACGACAAATACCAATTATTCATTCGAATAGACATTGTACTCGAGAAGAAAACAAAGTTCACGAGCATGTATTGTCGGAGATTAGTGCAGTTAATGTGGACCGACTTTCATCTACTAACTAAATAATTCTTGGATTATATTGCGCATGTCTCACCGAGAAATTTCGCTTGTATGAAGAGAAACATGTCAACCCACTTATGACATGTTGGTGCCTTTGTTCATGAATCTCATTAGTCACGTGAGAGAGCCTTCTCGTGTCATTATCCATACCACTATTGCAAGAAAGGGAGATTAGGACTAATTTCGTGTCACCGGATTTTGCGGTTGCTTTTCTAAATTAATTTTCCAAGATTTCTTGGCATATTGTCAACCTCCTCCATCCATTCAGATGGTGCTATTTGACCAGTGAATGAGAGTCATTAGGAGCGACTTTCATTGACTTTATTAAAGAGGACCAACCAGCATAGAATTATAGTTTATATACTCGTCAGTGCAGAAAAAATAAATTGAATTATATAAGCAATTTGCGAGGTCTAAATTTTACTTTGGGGCCAGTTTGTGAGGTGTTCCGACTATTCTTTGACATCTGTACCTGATTAATTGTAAGACACTAAGATAATTAATATTGATGCATATCAGAAGAAAGGGTGAAAATCCATTTTGAGTTGTCCTAGTGGAGTATTTGAGACACGTCATACTCATCTTAATCTAGCTTCTGTCATCAATCACCAACTTATAATCCAACTTTTTAAGATATGGTAGGCCCTTGATTGTTATAATAATAATAATAAGCTAGTGAAAATCCTGGCTTTGTGATTTTCCTAGCAACATCATGGTTTTTTTTGTTCCCTCTAGGAATTATAATAGCACTTTACGTGACGCTTGGGAAAGGTTACGACACAACCCTGATCAATCAAAGCTAAGCAAAGCAAAGCAATATTAGGGTTAGTGCTCGGTCCAATACCGCCATTGGATCTTTACTTGCCTTATCAGCTCCCTAAAATATACTAATTAAGCTAAGTGCCTTATCCACTATCTTACCATGAAAGTCCATCCGGCTTGAGATGTATGTCCCGTGATGGAAACTCTTTCTTTTCAGTGCCTCATTTTCAATGCGATTGACTCTAGCGAAATTAAGTATAGGAGCACGCCGAATCACCAACGAGAACCAGACATCCATCCACCACCAGCTCCCTCGACATGTGGAGGATTTGAGCCCCCCTTTTTGTGAAGATAATCTCATGATAATCATCATTTCATTGACATTGGACCGGTCGCGTGACATGACACATGCACGCACGCCCGCTTCCTCCATCCCCACGATCCAAATACATCATGCATACACTAGATTCACGATCGAATGTACTAATTTAACATGTCGTGTATTGGTCATTGGAAGCGACATATGACATGCTTGTGTGTGTACATCGATTGGCTCAACAGGTTCTGGAGGCTATCGGTGCCAAGTGGAGGAGATAGAGACCACCCATTGGCCAACCCGTTTGGACCATCAAGCGCTAGCCTTGAGGCAGTGGCGCTCGACCCCATCTTGGTGATAGTTGGTGGGAATGAGATGTTGAAAGATAGAGTGCAAGACTATGCAGCAAGGCTCAAAGGGATGGGGAAGAATGTTAAGTATGTGGAGTACGGGGGAAGGCAGCATGGGTTCTTCACGAACGATGCGTACTCGGATGTTGGGAATCAAGTCATACAGGACATTAAGAAGTTCATGCTTGAGAGCTCCGATTAATCAAAATTAGGAGAGGATCGTCAACGTTGTTCATTTTGAGATTTGCAAAGAAAGTGTGTGCAATACTGGGTAGAGGGTGTGGTCTCTAATCAAGTTATTTAGCCTCTATGTCGGAGGGTTTTCCCTTTCTCTTTTCACTTGTCTCTTAGCAAGTTTTCTTGCGGTTTGTACAATAGTATAGATGATGGGTTATGATAAAGTTGGCAACGAAAGGATCTCACAAATGTAATGCCGGTTATTCGATACCAATAAAACGGAAAAGGAAAGGTTTGCGATGTAAAGTTATATTCGTAATCGACGTCATTTAGATAAATTTTTACTTTTTGGCTTTTGTTTAATCTAAATTCGGAAATAGACACATTTTAATTTCTCTTTTTAACCCAAAAAACTTGAAACTTTCATAATATCTAAACCTTGATATATATGGCACGTTTGTTTCTCGGAAACTTAAGATTTTTCATTTTCTGAAAAATGAATGGTTATATCCCTTAGAAAAATTAGTCAACGAAAAATATTTTCAGTATCAACAACAATTCATTCCTAATTATTTTTGTGAATGATGAAAATATTTTGAATTCATTCATTTTTGTAAGTGATACAGGTAATCAATTTTTTGGAAAATGTTTTCCAAATCTTGAGTTTTCCATGAAACAAACTCGTCCATAGATTCACATATAATTTTTCATAATTTTGTTTGTAGATATTTCTTTCTGTGTTGAAAGAGAGGATGTAGGTATGGACGACAAAGTTCTATTCTCTCCCTATACTCCTTCATATTTAGTTATTGTCCATTCATTGCTTTTTTTGCTAATAGAAAGTTTCTAATAGGTATTAGAGCAAATGCCACAAAAATTTAAACTATATCCACTGTGACACATTTATCCTAAACTTTTGTCTGTTATCACAAAAAATCTCAAACTTGTACCTGTGTGACACATTTACCCTCCGTAAAAAATCTGTCAATGACAACCGTTAAAAATCTACCTACATGAACATCAAAAAGCAAACAATGTTGATGGAAGGCAAATATGTCACATTGGCACATGTGTGGGGTTTTTTATATCACTAGAAAAAGTTTAGAGTAAATATGTCACTGTGGTCATAATTTAGGGTTTTTGATGTCACAACAAAAAGTTCAGGGTAAATGTCTCACAGTAGACATAATCTGGAATTTTTTGTGACTTTTTCCCTAAATATTATTATACTTGTTAGCAACACCAATTAACCCATCTCTTCTTAGTTTTCTTATGTCCAGGCTGTTCAGAAGTGAGAGAGAAAATTCTTAAATTACTAGTATATCCTTTTTAACCAAATGCATAATAAATAATTAAGCCTTAATAAATAAGAGCAATTAATGGAATTTCATGGGAAAATCTCTTGAAACGAAAACTTCTTGGAATGCTTTCGATAGATAGAACATCACTTTGGTGTTGTAGACTATGTTATCCACGTTATATAATTTTTTTTCTAGGTCCAAAGTCTGTGTTTTGCTCCATATAAACCTGACCGAACCGAACCGAATTGAACCAAACATACTCATCAACACAGCCCTTAGTGAATATGACACAGGCAATAATCAATACGCCATGATCATCTGATTATTATAAATAACTGCTAGTACTTACCAACAAAAAGCTTAAAGGCAAGCCCTCGTCAGGCACAATGGAGATTGACAAATCGTGTCCTAATTTCACTAGGTCCTTCCAAGGATTGATGACCAAGTATTAATATTGTCTAATTGATTAGAACATTGAAACGGTGAAAAGAATCTCTTATATTAATTGGCATAATTGCAACACCAATCCATGCTCGGCGAGATTGAGTCCATCGTGTCAGCAAAAATATAAAAAAGAAACTGTGATTACCATCGCTATTGTACTTACGTAGGGCGATAAATCCAACACGCGTTCTTATATATTATAGCATGTGTTATAATGTTCTTTAGAAAAAGAGAGGAGAGAAACCGCAATGCGTGTGAACAAAAATAGTGAAACGTCTGTAGGTTGGTAAAGAATATAAATTAATGTAAACCAATTATTCGTATCTTCGATTCAATATTATATGTGAAGCATGAACCCATTTTTCGAAATATAACCTAAATTGTTACAGCACCGAGAGGATGCGATATTCACGGCATATTCGACAACTCAGTTAAAGTCACCATCCCGAAATGGGGGATTCATAGATTAATTAATTTATAATCATAGAATATGATATGGAGTCCGTCTAGGGTTATATCAATGTAGGTAACAGTTTATTTTTAGGAAAAACGACACAAATGGTCTCTGAACTTTGGTCCAATGTGCAATGCGATCCATGAACATTTAATTTGTTTAATGTAATTCCTAAACTTTAAATCAATGTACAACGTGGTCCTCATACTTTTAATTTGTTCAATTTAGTATCCAAATTATATGAAAATGTTCGATATTTTTCATGATCTTAAATTAATTGAAGGATTACATTGAGTGTATCAAAAGTTCATGAATCATATTGAACATTAGGTTAAAGTTCAAGACCACACTATATATTGGGTCAAAGTTTATGGATCATTTGTGTCATTATCGCTTATTTTAAAATGTAAGTATTGAGTTTTCGTGAAATTTTTTGGTAAATTTTGAGATAGAAGTAGTTAATGGATTTGTTTGCCTAGTAGTATGGGAAAAGAAAAGAAAGAAAAAACTTGGGTTAAAGTGCATGACGATAGTAATTGCTAGCTAAACTATTCTTTCACTGACCAACCAACCAATGCATGACATGTCTTCCGATTCCTTCTCTATATGTCAGAAAGAAAAACAAAAGTCAACCCGATGGCTAGTTAGCGAGGAAGTTGGGCTTTGATGATATCAAAAACCAAGATTCGGCAAAATCTATTTGCCCTTTTTGGGAGGATCTCATGGGCCCAGAATCATCATGCTGTCATGATCATCCCTGATCAATTTGACATTTTATATTGAATCCTCGTGGAATCCTCCTTCTTTTTGCATCAAATATATACAAATCATAAACAGCAAAAGCCAAAGCCGCCAGAAAAGCAACCTTGTGTTTCCAAACACGTGTCCCCGATTTGGCTTCTTCGGTTACAATCTCTCTTTTTTTTTTTTTTTTGGTAAAGTGGTTACAATCTCTCTTTAATCACGTGTCGATCGTTGAAAAATGGAAGTCTCTTGGTAAACACCTACGTTGTGATTAACGTTTTGATTGTCTTTGTCGGATGATCTTTCGGTAGCTTGACATATGTGCATGGCGGTAAGGGGGGTTCTACCAGTACCGGTTGCATCGGCATGCGTCTTTGTCGTCCCAAGTCACGCAGAAAACGAAGCCTGATCTGTCTTCCTGCGGTGTAGCTTTGGGTCGTCGGTGTGCTGATGGCTGATGGCGAGAGAAAATCTGAAGGGACAATTCATGGTGACATGATATAAGACGATGAGATCCCTAGATGTGCGTTGCTTATTTAAATTTGGTCCTTCTATTAAGTATCTGATTTGCATTAATGATATGGCAATCCACATTAACTTGTGCCATGTTTGGTGCTGACCTAGCTGAGAGAGAGAGGAGCGGCAACAAAGGCTGATGGGGGTAGTGACAGCACCCAACCACTGGCAAAGGCCCAATGACCCTCGCCCGTGATTAGGGTCTCGTTGCCGTTGCTTCTGATCCCCACAATACACACATGCACGCATGCGCATAGAGAGAGACGTCTTGTGACCCTGGCTATCACATGTGGGCACCTTCCCTAGGCCTTACATATACATAGATCTGTGCAAGGGTTGCACTCGCACAGTCCTTGCCCCATATTTGCACCCAAGGTCGATTTGAAACGAGGTTAATTTGCATGTCACAATTGTCGTTCAAAAGTGGTGAGATGTCTTGTGACCCTGGCTATTGCATGTGGGCACCTTCCCTAGGCCTTACATGCACACAGATCTATGCAAGGGTTGCACTCGCACAGCCCTTGCCCCATATTTGCACCCAAGGTCGATTTGAAACGAGGTTAATTTGCATGTCACAATTGTTGTTCAAAAGCGGCAAGTTCAACAAGGGGCACGACCACGCCACTTGTTGATCTGCCAATCATGTATCACTTATAAAAAAGAAATACTCTTGGTAAACATTTGTAGATAGCACCTCAGCTAATGTTATTGTCTTTACCGGATAATTACGTTGTTCTTTAGTATGACATATGTACAGGAGGGTAGTTGGCTTCAATGAGTACTAGCTGCATTGCATGTGTCTTTGTTTGAGTCACAAAGAAAATGACGTCTCATCTAAATTTTGGAAAGAGTAATTTAAAAGAACATCTCATTAATTCCACGTGATATAATGTATAAATATACGACCATATTACAACTACATCATGTCACAGTCATCCTTAGACTGTCCCAAGTAAGTCCAAGGAGTAAGTATGCATAAACTCATTTGGATACCTTAAGTCAATCAATACTTTCTTAAAGAAAATCACCCTTTTAGAAAAATATCGAGCTTCTTATAGGTGTTTTCTCAAATTGAAGCTACTCTAAAGTATATGATGTTGGACAAATATATTAGATAATATAAAAATAAGAATTGTGGGAAATCTATTGAAAAACATGAGAAAATAATATTGATCGTATGAGGCATGTAAGCACTGTTCTTAAAGATAACTCCACCCGTCGAAGTATGAAACTAGGTGCGTAAAGCTCTAGCGGCTATCCTCCTAAGATACAATAGACCTTCTTCTATACTCTGCACTAAATATTAGAAGGAACGGGAACAACGTTATGTGTATATCCCAGCAAAAAAAAAAAAGGAAAGATAAATAAAAGAAAGAACAAACAATATTCTTATTTTGATATGTATATATATATATATATATCACTTTCCAATTACGCTCAAAGTAACAATTTATAGGTACAAGAAATAGAGCCGTTAAGCCGTTATAAAACAATTGATAATTATTAAAAAGTGACCGTTATATGGCCATTACAAAATAATGGAGGCTTTATGAAGGATTAAATCAAACATAAGCCGTTACAAGACTGTTGCAAAACCGTCACAAAATGATAACTTTATGGCAGTAATAAATTATAAAAAATATTTCAAAACTGCTGAAATATCCAACAATCCCCCACATATTTCAAAAAGTTTTGAAAAGAAGAAATTAGAATAATGTTGGGTTATTGGAGCATAATGCATCGAAACTAGTGCTTGCTAGGCTATGAACCAGCCCCGGAAAGAATGAAATATTATTCACGAAATCATTAGTTAAGTTTGAAACTTCTATGAACCAATAATTCCTTTGGTGAATTATGATCTTCAGCAATCACATTACACCCCCACAAGATCTGTTGTTCAATGCGGTTTTGCCCTAATAGGCCATGCATGTGCTTGGTTTATTCACAAGTACTCTAAAGATTGTCGCCAATAATTCTCATAGGAGTGGCCTCACTCCACACTTATATAAGTGATTCCATCAAGTGTATTATGCAGCTTAATACACCACTAACAATGGCTATGGAATTTCATTAAGAATTTAACTCACCCTCTTTTTCTTTTCATTCTTGCACTATTCTCACCTTAGGAGGGATAGAAAATTTTAATAGTGCATCATAGATCAACAAGTGACTTGTTATTACCTATATGAACCTAATTCATGGGATCGCCAGTCACATAGGTTGGGTTATCATTACTGTTGATTTTCTTCGACTGGCTTATCCCATTCC
Organism: Syzygium aqueum; assembly: GCA_031216185.1. NCBI lineage: Eukaryota > Viridiplantae > Streptophyta > Magnoliopsida > Myrtales > Myrtaceae > Syzygium > Syzygium aqueum. Next base: position 25,108,533 of record CM062231.1, read on the forward strand.
CCTCGATGTATAATTGGAGGATTGGCCAAAATCCATTCTGACTTTACATAATCGATAGACATAATTCCATCTTTAAGTAATTACTTTATCACGTCACGTCTCAATTGAACGTGTCACTTTTTACATTGAAAGTTTCATTTTTGCAATGGTTATTGCCCCCTGGCAATCACAATGTCTAGACATAGAATGTATCATTTCATTCCCAAAGAAACATATGCTAAGAAGTTTCTCAACTACTCAGCCTCATTTTTTTTTTTATAACCCAGGGAACCCCCGCACGGCCGACAGCCGGGAGGTAAATCCTGGGGGCGACACATGCTAGCCACCACACACGTGCACCGGTTAAGTCACCATACGACGCCCGGGATTTGAACACTCAACCTTTTGCGAGAGGAAGAGTGCCCTCCCCAGCAGTGCCACCCAGGCGGGTGGTAGATTTTTTAATTTTTATTTTTAAATGTTAGTTTGAGAAGAATTTTCTCTTTTCCAAGAACTTGAGCAGTACTCGAACCACCAAGATAAACATTTTTCTCCTTCCCCTACTAAAGTGTAGGAGGATAAAACATTATGTTATCAACATATATAAACACTTGAGTTTACCGCCCATTCTTTCACATTAGCCACAATATTGGCTTGGTAAATGACCGTAGTAATATTACATCATCAGATCATCTGCCAAATTAGCAGGATTGTCATTTCCCCCATAATTTTTGTTTGGCTTATTTCCAAACTATAATATCTCCACCAAGGTGAACTCATATCCTATAGCAAATCTTGTCTCATCTAAATCCAAGATTCACTTAACATCGATTCACTTCACATCAATGCACCCTTCAAATACAGTGAAAAATTCCCTAGAAAATGACGTAGTTTATGTGTCCACTATATAAAATATGCTTAAGAAAGGCTTATTGCTCATAGTTCTAACATCATGTAATAGACCAAATTCAACAAGTAAATGACACAAGAAATATCAATGTAGAATATCCAGAACTTGTGTCTTTACCATCATGCATTCCTTTAATGACTGACACCAGGATAATGCATGAATACATAAACAATGAGCATATTAGTAATGATCACATAAAGCATATGCAATTCAGCACCTGAAATACATGCTTGTAATGAACGAACTAGCAATGTCCATAAGATGCACTTGCAACTCAGCATATTTACTAATTTACACATATACATATGTAATGAACATATCAGCAATGTTCGCATGTATCTCTCATCTATAAAAATCGACAAATAGTATGTGATCTGAAACTTAGGGTCGGTCACATGATTTTTTTGGTAAAGGTAAATGTGTATATAACTTTCCATAAACCAAATACAAGCTAAAGCTCAACCCGAACTCGACCCTAAAGAGACACAGCTGTCAAGAAGGGGTCAAGAACGGTCCAGCAAACTATATTAAAAGAAGTAAAGCTAACAAGGAAAACAACAAAGCCGGACTAAGAAGACAACCGATCCACATCAAAGATAGAAGGAGGTAGCCCCCATTTGCTTTGGAAGATTCGGTTTCTAAGAGAATCATGAATCCGTCCCATTGAGAAGACCTTGTCTTTTACAACCTTAAGGAGGTGCTTGCGAATGCCCGGAAGGTAGATAGTCTTGTTTCTGAATAAAGCATTGTTCCGCTCAGTCCATATTATATGTACTAAAGCTCCCAGGGAGAATCTAGAAAGGCAGTTGGAGAATGAGGAACCGCCACAAACTTTCATGGCCCAAGGGATGTGATCTCGCTAGGGGCGGTTACGCCATGGAAGGCTGCATTTGGTGGCCCAAAAGGAAGCCAGTCTTTTAGTGGAGGGGCATTCGAAGAAAAGATGATTTATGGAGTCCGGCGTAGAGCGACAGAAGGCACAAAAAGCGGAGTCCAGCCTTCAGTTTTGAAGAAGTAAAACCTGCGTAGGAAGACGGTTGAGAGTGACTAACCACATGATAAAGGCATGCCGGGGCGCAATATGTTGATCCCAAATAAAGGAGTGCCACAGAGCCGGGGGACCTCGTCTGCGGAGATGGTTTCAGGCAGAATCTACCGAGAAAGAGCCCGTTGAGTGAGGAATCCAAGTCCAAATATCAGAAGTACCATCAGTGAAGGTAGGTGGTGGTTCGGACCAACTACGAATAGAATCAAGCACAAAAGAAGGATGCCAAGTGCAGTCAAAGAACTCCCGAACTGTGGTGTTTCTAGGAATCCTTGACTGGTATATATCGACATTGCTGAATATAAGGTAGAGTGGGCCTCTGTCATGCCACCAATCGAACCAAAGCGAAACAGAGAGGCCATTGCCAATCTTCCACCGAAAGAGACCCCGAGCCATAGTGCGCAAGTCGAGAATCTTCTTCCAGGTCCAAGAGCAAAAAGTTGGCTTTGAGGCCACCCAAAAGTTAGATTTTAAAAAGTTTGAATGGATCAACTTGCACCACATAGACTCTTTATCATAGAACAGGAGCCATATATGCTTTAGGGTCAGCGTCCTATTATATTCCACGAGTCTCCGAATACCCAGGCCACCTTCTTCCTTAGGTAGGCATACTCGAGTCCAGTCAACCTTAGCCCCCCAACACCAAGCTCAGGACCTTTCCAAAGAAACTGTCGTAGGATGGTTTCGATATTAGATAATACCGATTTGGGAAGGGAGAAGATGGAAGCCCAATATACCTGGATAGAGTGGAGGACCGACCGGATAAGTTGGAGTCTCCCTGCAAAGGATAGGAACCTTTGTGTCCAAGAACGTGCCCTGGCTATGATTGAGTCAATTAGGATCTTGCAATCCTCTTTCCGAAGCCTAGAAGAGATGACGGGCACCCCGAGGTAGCGAAAAGGGAGAGAGCCCCTTTGGAATCCAAGACTATGGAGCAGCTGGTCTTGTAGGGTCAAGTTCCCTCCTGAGAGGAAAAGGTTACTCTTAGCACAGTTCGGTCGCAGGCCAGACCAGCTGGAGAAGAGATCTAGCGATTCTTTGATAATTTCCACGGACCTCAGGGTCGGTCACATGATTCATAGTTCATAATTGCAATAAAAGCAATATTACACCACCCGACCACTGGTAATGTGCCAAGGATAGCGCACTAATTAATCCCATCAACAGAACACTTCAACACTTTCTTGACATGTCATACAAAAACAAAAAAGGAATAACCCAATTACAGGGATATATAGAAATAATGTCATTCAGCTTAACAGCATGCACATTTGTTCTAAAGAGAACCTTGGCAAAGTGCACGGTCCATGGATTCAAGTACCAACAGTTCTAAACATGAAACAAATAGCTTGATTTCGCATACTGTACCTTGTCTATTCTCCATGAGCTTAAAGAAGGCCAATATGAAACTCAGAATTTTCAGCTCGCTTGAGTAACAAATAAAATAAAACGTGCCAATATAACAGTCAAGAGTTAAATCAAATACGCCACACGATCACAGTCACTAGTTCTCTCTCCTAATGGACGAACAACTCACGCCTTAATTAATTTGCCGAAACAAGGTAAACAAGAAGAAGAACATGCATGATCCCGTTAACAATAGCATCATTACGGTGAGATCAACTAAAGCTCGGAGACATACTGCTTGTCTTACTGACACAAATAAATTCTTCACGGATACTAGAAGTTGTTGACAGTCAGATTGTAAGAATTCGAAACCATTTTTATTGTCATCTTGCAAAGTACAATTTACTCACAAAATTCCAGTGTTTCCGTCTATTCTCAATTACTAAAGAATAAACTTGGGTCACTACAAAATGGCTAATATCAAGTGGCCAACCAATTAAAACAATCGGAGCAATCAAGTCGCAATGAACAAAAAATATCTAACCCATCTAATCAAACCAACAAACGAAACCGCGCATCCTCAATCCACAAAATTTGCCATATTAAAACCAAGAATCAAAACCCTAACCTAATTTCTTTCAAACGATTGTCATGTTCTCATTTGCACATCCTCTTGTACGCAAAGTGCAATGACACAAAACAAGAACCAATTCCCTAAAAACTTACCGGAATTTCATCAAACCACCACAGATTCGCAAACTAAAACTTCTCATCGCACCAGGATCTCAAGGAAGCGAAACGATTTGAAAAGTTTCAGATTAAAAGCCACAACACATTCAGCGCATATATATTAGATTTAAACGATCCAAACACGCTCAGCCCAATCAGCCTCGGAAACACAAGATCACGCACAGTCAATCGAACAATTCAAGGCTGAAAACGAAGAAGCATCGTTAATCAAACTGGAGCATTGCATTTTGAGGATGAAATCGGGATTCACCAAAATTCACCTGATAAATCAGCTAGAAACACAATCTCACAAGCATTATCAAAGACTGCTTCCAAATCAAATATCACTCAAAGAAGACAACATTATTTCTCGCAAATCGGAACACTTCATAGCCATAGAAGATCCACGCAACCAGGACACATTACAATAATCACATGGACCTCCTGACACCAGAGAAGCTCATGTCAATTTTCCCACTTAACTTTGCCATGAGAACGAGGAGGAGTGCATAAGTGGTTCTGGTCTACTAACATGACGAGCTTACCATAGTTGAAGAGAGCAACCCTTCTGATTTCTACGTGTCCCTTGCAAGGCATTTTCGCTTGTTTTGAATGCTCGGTACTGTCCCACAACAACCGGCACAAATATGCGATTGTTGTCTTTCACCATCTCCGATTCCTCGTTCGATTCCAAAAGCGGTGGTAGCAACGGCAGTTCCAGGTTGAGAATCCATTAGGCAATTATCCTTAAGATTGTTGGACAAATATATTAGATGATATAAAAACAAGAATTGTGGGAAATCTATTGAAAAACATGAGAAAATAATATTAATCGTCTGAGGCATGCAAGCACTATCCTTAAGGATAACTTCGCCCCTCTGAGTACGAACTTGGTGAGTAAAGCTTGTTGACACCTAAATCTCGAACGATCATTTAATGATAATTTGCATAGAAAATTAGGGATTAAATTTTAACCCCTAAACAAAAATATTAAAATTGCATGGCATATAGTTTAGGATCATATAGTTTAATTGCATTCAACATCGGATCGGCGGCAGTGAGTAAGTTGAAAATCCATTACATAAATCAAGCTCGAGTACCGAATAAAGCTCGTCTCTCTCGGAAGACTGGGGCCGAAAATCACAAGTATAAAAGGCCTTGGTTGTTTTAATTTGAGCTTAAATCAACACATCAAGCTTAATTATAAAAAAGCCCAAATTAATTTCGGCCCATTTGGAATTAAATAAAAATTAAATGATAAAAGCCTAAGCCTAAGCCCATGAGGACTAGGAAGCCCGGATTAACTTAGGGTTGCGATATAAATATGTGATTATATCCCTCAATCAAGGGGCTCTCATAATTTCTGAAAAACAATTCCGAAGATCACGAGATACACGTGAGGAAATACCGAGACTAAAGAGCAAGAGTGAGAAAGCGCCGCCTCATCGCCACGCTGCCTCGTGCCCGTGCCGCCTCACCGTCGCACTTACGCTGCTTGCTCACAGCCAGACCTGTGGCTATGAGTAGCTTGCTGCCGCCAATGCTCCTGCGCCGGTCTCTGCCTACCACCGTTGCTACCCCTGCGTCGACGAGCCCAATACTGCCGCCGTGCGCTATTGCTTCCAGTGGCTGCATCGCCTGGCTCCGACACGGCCACACTCCCTAATGTTGACATTGCAGCTACCATGACCGAGACCATCAAATCAAACACTCTCCACCGTGGACACCAAATATCCAAAGCTCCTCATCCGAGTCCCAGTCAAGTCCAGTAGATTCCCTGCCGTTGAATCTACATGCTTGGTCTTGCTTTCTTGTTCAGTGGGTCCAACGAAGTCAACAGAATTTGTTGGGTCCAACTTGAATTATCTCCGGGTTTCTTTGGTCTTGTTGGGAAGTCCAATAAATCTCATTACCGATTATTGTTATTCCCTCTGATGACGAAGCCATGATGTAGCAGCTCGGCACCTAACTCCGCTGAGATCTCCGTGAGCATCCCTCACTGTGAACCGCCGTCGAGATGAATTGCTCGTGATTCATTGGCCATTCCACAATCTCGATCCGCCGGTGATTCAAATTTGGAAAGTAATCCGCAAATCAGGTAAAAATATCTATCCAGAATATTTTCAAAATATTTAAATTCTTAGTTTGAATATTCTGTGAATATTGCGTGATTGATTAGATACCTTAGGATAATATTTGCGATATTCGCAATATTCTAAGATACCTTAAATTAGGAATTTTTTCTAATTTTGCAACGTATATGGACGACTATCTGACCTTATCTCTGAGGTACGATATGCGGCGATATGGAAAATCATTATCTTATCCATAATCACTTGGATACGATAATAGATTTTATTCGCTTTCCAAACTCGAACAATCAACTTTCCGTCGACATCTATAACCCTATAGATATGACTGTTAGTTTGATTTATTGTCCTAATTCAAATTTTCATTAGAAGAATCTTACGGATTGCGTGGATCGTTTGAATGCGGTTGTTATCTTTGTTTGATTATTTTTTTTAAATAAAGAAAATCCAAAAATATGTTAGTTAGGATTTAAATTAGAAGTTTTGCATGTTTAGGGAACCCTAAATGTATCTGGAAGATAGGATAATTATTTAATTTAAATTAAGACTTGAGATAATTCATTTCCTAGTTTAAATTAGGTGTTATTCTAATCCTAATAGATTATTTAAGTTATTTTTAGATTCTGAATTTCCATGAAAATCCCAAAAAAATGAGTGACTTTAGGACAAATTAAGATAGATTGCATGTTAATTTAGACATTTTTTTATTCCAAATTTTATGAGAAAAATACAAAAAATAAATCATTTGTCCGTCATTAGAATTAGGTCACGTTATCGCATAACATATAGTTAGCATGCTAGGTTAATCGCATGTCATTTTTTTGCATGTCATTGCATATAGGTTAGTTTGCATTTTAATAAAGCGTAAATCCTAAAGAACACTTCGAGTGCCTTGTTTTGTTAATTAGAAATCACATTAGGATTGTCTGTGTGATTTTCTACAAACAATGCAGATGCTTGTGTTGCATTAAGGTACGTCATTCTCCTAATCTTGCAATCTAGTTATTGCTTTTTTGGGTGTTAAATTGGTGGTTTGCGCACCTACATGAACACCTCAAATGTTAGTAATTAGGTAATAAAATGGATTTAGACTACATGCATAGATATTTTTTGAAATAAAAAAGTACCGAAAGGGCGTTAGACTAGATCTAACGTAATCAAGTCCGCGAGCTTAGAATATCTGGTTTATAGGAATAAAGCATATCTCCCTATATTTTATTTAGGTTTATAATCAACCTACCACAAATAGATTAGTGGCGATTCCAAGCATGAAAATTTTTGTATGTTAAAAACTTAAACCCTAAGTTGCGAATTGATAGGGCTTAGGAGGGCCCGAGTTAGGCTTAGTTTTAATAATCTATTAGCCTAAGAAATTTAGGTCGCGACAAAGCTCTAGCGACTCTTCTTCCAAAATACAATAGACATTCTTCTATACTCCGCATTGAATATTAGAAGGAACATGAATAACGTTATGTGTATATCCTAGCAAAGAAAGGAAAGATAGATAAAAGAAAGAACAAATAATATTCTTATTTTGATATATATATATATATATACATATATCACTTTCCAATTATGCTTAAAGTAATAATTTATAGGTACAAGAAAGAAAGCCGTTAAGCCATTATAAAATAATTGGTAACTATTAAAAGTGACCATTATATGGCCGTTATAAAATAATGGAGGCTTTATGAAGAATTAAATCAAACATTACAAAGCCGTTATAAGACGTTGCAAAACAGTCACAAAATGATAACTTTATGGCAATAATAAATTATAACAAATATTTCAAAATTGTTGAAATATCCAATATATGATGGGCCAAAGTTAGAGCTGAAAGAAGGGGCATGGATCTGATGGGCCATGAGACCTTTTGAGTTTTGATGGTCTTGTTCCTGTTCTCCCATTTACCTGAGAAAATTTATGTTGTCTTGTGGTTGTGGCTTAAGACGCAGGGAAAAAGGTGGGCAGACTAATTTGGACTCACCGCGATAATTTGAATAGCTAAAAACAAAGTGTTCCTTCTTCCTAAGTAAAAAGTTAAACTACTTCATCTGAGATTTCGTGCGGGCCTCAACATCTCTCAGACGTTAAACACATAGAGGGTATTCCCACCTCCTAGGGAAGAAAAAGATTCAAGGGGAAATTAGCAGAGCTAGGTGTACGGGTACCGAAATATTAAAACAAGGATGTGGTCATATCAGCCTGTCAAGTGTATATATCAGGACAGGTGGGGCAGCCTCAGTCGGAACTTCGACTCCTGCTCTTTGGTGAGGAAACCTAAAACCATCAATGATCCAAAGCAAACTAATTCGAACTCACCACAATAATTTGAATAGCTAATAACAAAGTGTTCCAAAATCATAGTGTAGGGACATTCGATGAATCAATTGAGATTCTATAAATTTACGGAGTAGGTATATTGCTAGGGAGAAAGCCAACAATTCACTAAACACTTAAATCTGTCTAGAATTAATATTTTCTCCAAAACTCGACCAACAACACCCACAAATTTTTAACATGGAAAATTCAATGTGGGAAAAACCACAAGACCGCTCAAAACTTCCGTTGACCATCAAGAATACGATGTGCAATACTTCATTTCTTGTGACACAGCTAGACGCTCGATATATCAACAATATATCAATATATCATCACCACAAAAGTTGATTAACACAGAAAAACTAAAATGAGCAAGAAATTCTTACTATTGTCGGAGAAATTGAGAGACAATTTGAAAAGAAATTTCAACGAATACAGCCATTCACTTTGTAACTCTTGATCTCATGAACAACATACTAAAATTTCAACCGATTCCGATACCATCAAAAACCTCGGTCTCTCTCCTCTTTTTTTTTTTTCCTTTGTCTGCTATCTCCCCTTCCTGTTTGGCCCTCTCCTCTTACTTTTGTTTGTGTTTTTTTTAATGACAATAAGCTGGGCCACATGAGGCCAACCCAGCCCAGCGCTATACAAGGGTGCGATTATTCCAAAATGCCCAAGATCCCTCTGGTCTGTGTCACGATCCGTGTCAAAACATGCACACATCCCATTAGGTTCGCGCATTGTGGAACCCGAAACAAATTGAACCATTGACACTCACTCAAAGGCCAAACAAGACACGGCCATCTTTCTACTTCTTCAGTTCTCGAGAAATTGAGAACTTGTACCGATTCAACTTTCTTTGACAGCCCTAAATTACACAGTGATGTACGAGAATAATTGGTTTAATTCACTGTCACATTCTTTTCCTCTCTATAACTGCGCTATGTCTACTCTTAGGAACCCAGTCGAAACAACTTTCCAAACTTTCAATAAATCTACCTGAGCCAAAAATTTGAAGCCTAATCGAGTGGCTTTTGCATCAAATATGCGTTTTGTTTTCAATTTCATCATTATTCATGGCGGGGCTTGATAGTGGGAATGTGCTTGTACTAGTAAGCTATTAATATTAAACAATGCACGTATATGCATGTGCAAAAATAGAAGCTCCTCCTCCATTTGATTTGAAGAAGAAAGGGATGCTCCGCTCCAGCTCGGACAAAACCTCTCGTACAAACTATACAAACTCTCCTCCTTTCTTCTTGGAACGGCAAAGATCGTTGCCGAAGGACCGGAGTAAAGTTCGACCGAGCAAATGGACATGTCGTCATCCTCCATGTTGACACGCTTGATGTGAGCATAATCTCAATGTTTTACTCGAATCGAAGCTTCAAATAAAAAGATGAAATGGCTCGGTAACAAAGACTTCGTCACAAGAGATGAAGGCTGAAGCTGACCACTTAAATTTTTTTTTTTTCGTGGCGTTTGCTTCTTTTATTAGGTCAGAGCTTAAATCATACAATAATGTACATCAATCTCCCACCACACTTGAAGACACTTTGAGTTACTCTAGCATGTAACATACAACAGAAAGAAATGAAAAAGAATGAGAGCTGGGGAATCCATCGTTAAGTAGATAAGATCTCCAGATCTGCTTAGCCATCACCATCATACCGTCGAAGTTGAGCAGGAGACAATGAAGCTGTTTAAGAAACTTTGCAGTACCTCTAACTTTTTTACAGACCTAGTTGACTATAGCCAAGGCCAGCAGTAAAGTCACCACCCAAGCTACTGTCTTCTTCAATTGAATCAGCAGCACGATTGGCTGGTCTCATCTCCATGAATCTCACCTGAAAATAACAGTGGAATGTAGGACCTGCTATAGCCATGAATTACATCAATGGAAACAGGGCATGCGACAACAATTTTGCAGGTCAGATAACTGCAAAAAGACGGCAAGGAAACTACTTCGAAATTTTTAGTCTCTTTCTAATTTTCAAAAGAAGCACGAGAGAACAGTCGCAAGCAGACGGAGCAGCATTCTCGAATGGAATTGGCGAATAAAATACAGGAACGTCTACCCCAGTCAGCAACGTCAAGAAGGGTCTGCCAAAACCTTTGATTTCAGGACCCGTGACAAGAAAATTTTAAGTACTGAAAAAAATTAATAGATGCCTTTCGGATAGATGGGGCATATGCTGACACACAGGCCTAAACTTAACTATAATTTAACAATAAGTTATAGAGACCGAGGACATTTTATATGCACTGAAAGCTAGCAAAGCTTGTGCGGCATCAACAATGTTGGATAATGAACTGGGCAATCGAGTCTGTTATTTCGGCATAGAACAAGGGTAGGTAAAAACCCTTTTAAATGATATATACTATAACTCATATTAATGCCACTTGTAGTAAAGAGTTGGACTTGTCTTCGATAATTACAACACAAGACAAAGGTTTTGGCAGGTTTTCAACCATGGCCCCAGTTGAATGCGAGAACTAAATATGCCGATGTGACATGAAGAAATTATATTCGTTCAAGTTGTAAAAGCTCAACTCAGTGAAAGAACAAACAATGGTAAATGAATCCCTCCAGAAATCAGCTCTAAATGAGAGGCTCTGGAAAGAATTACTGAGATTCAAGTGACCGTGGACAGCTCTTCGCCCTGGTGCTCTCATTTGCAATGAAAACAATCTACCGAAAGCGCAAATATCACCTCCCTAGCCTAAAACCATGCTTCTCTATCTCTAGAAGCTCAATCAGATCATCTGTAGCAAATTGTATCACCTCATAAGGGCATAGAGAAACAGGGAGCCTGATCATAAACGGACAACCTCTAGTTCAGACACACCACCAATCGCACGACGAACGGAAGGAAGAACTTATGGAAAATCACCAATAGAATTGTGCTAGCAATCTTGTGGTGATAATTTTTCGCATTCTCGATATTTCAGTCACGGCGTCGGAAGAGAGAAAACGTGTTTTTGTTTTCTTCTTTCTCTCACGCACACTTTCATCTTCGTACAACTGTTGCTGATCACCTTTTTTTTTTTATTAATTTTGGCGATCAGCAACAGTTGCTGATCGCATCCACGATCAGCAACCGTTGCTGAACGTGTGCCCCTCTTTTTTTTTTTTATAAATAAGATTTAAAACGTACACGGACATCAACTATTGCTGTCCGTGTGCACTATTAAATATATACATAAATATATATACAAATATAGAAGTACATGATCAGCAACGTATATTTTTTTTGTGAGCATCATATGCACACACGCCCATGACAAAAATTGAATTAAATTAAATCTCATTTAATTTAATTTCAGTCCAATTCAATTTGATTGCAAACATATTTGCAACATCGTCTTTTCCGTACAACGTCATCCAAAATTGGTTATGGTGTGTGACATCCCTAGGTTCATCACTGAGCTGGTAATAAGACTTGCACTAACACATTAGTACTCCCAAGAGAATTGATTGTCCCGATCAACCTCTAGGTCTTACAAGCCATGATTGACATCTAGCAATATGTCATGGCTACCCAAACAGCGTGAATAATTTAAGAACATAATGAACCTGTCAGCTTTAACTACAGTGTAATTCAATCCCTCTGTCTTACTATGTCCCGATCGAATAAAGACCATGGAATATTTGTCAAGCCACCAATTCGATCATATGCACAAATCTAATTAACATGCATTTTATATGAGACATGAACAGTTCTTTCTCGGTTATAACCTCGGCCGAGGATTTTAATGTCGTGTCAAGATTAGATTGCATAGGACATCATTATTGTACCTTGCGTATAACAAGGAGACAGATTCCATTTTGCGCACACGTGTAACTTCGTATGTGAATGAACTATGGCCATCAAGTACAGAGACGGATCAACGAACCATCAATATGTGCACCTGTGAACCATAACCACCTAACACACAAGTCAACACTGTGCCTCAGGTCTAAGGATTATTTACACAAGACCAAAGCATGAACGATTAGACATTAACCACGCTAAAAGCTTCCATGTTGCTAATCGTTAAATACGTGTCACGTTCAATGAACTTGTCTGGTACAAGCACCTGTGTTCTAACTCGAGCATCACAATACCCAATGACTCGTGACTCGTCATTCCCTTAAATATCCAATACTTAACGGTAAAGTTAAGAACACACCGGTCTCAGCAGGATTATTGATATCCACTCAATAATCCATCGATCGGGAACAATTTAAAGATTCAGTTTAATTGTGAACCTGTCACACATATTCTAAACGTCTTAAGAATAGGTCCAGTCACAACTGATCTTATGGAATCATTCATATATTTAAACAATTGGACAAATGAATGAATACATCCTTGCCATTAAATAAATAATGTAATTGAAAATACAACTTAAATCCCTAACATGTAACTATTACATGATGACTTTAGGGTATACTTCTAATGGTGAACTTTAGTAAGATGTGTTTTGGTACCTCGTAAAATATTTTAATTGTCATGTTTAGAGTTTAGAGTGTATTCATAATTTATTTCCTTTCCATAATGAGGAGAATGCATCGTAATTTTAAAATACATATAGATTTAGAAAAATCCATAGTTTTTTTTTAAAATAAAAACCAAAAAAAAGAATGTCATCAAAGTTCCAGCTTGGATATAGATTTGAGGTTAACTAGTCATATAGTATGCATATTATGTAATGTACATCAGTTAGTAATCACATTATGTAGATAACTTTAGCTATATATTGCATTGCATGCATTATTCACTTTTCAGGAAAAGTGTAAGAAAAGTCATAAACCAATTGCATTAGTGCCAATTAAGTCTTAAACTTTTTTTGTGCTAATTCAGTCCTAAAACTTTTGTCTTTATGCCAATTCAGTCCTTCCGGCTAATTTTGGCCGGATTTTACTAACGTGGATGCCTGCTTGCTTACGTGACACCGCCGACAATGACGTGGGCAACTTTAAATAATATTTTAATTTTTTTTCTTTTTTTTCTTTTCTTTTCTTTCCTTCTTCCTCCGGCCGTTCGCCGGTCCAGCGACTAGCTGGAGACCAGGGCAGGCAAGGGACATATCAAATGGATGTTACTTGACCAACAGGAGGTAATGACCAACTTGGCTCTAGATGATGTTCTGAGTTACATATCAAAAACCAATGCAAAACTATGCTTATCAGCACATCATTTTCATTCTCTAAAAGGGTAGTTGTCATGAACATTGCCTATATCAAATGGAATAACAATTTTAATGAGTCAAAAGACTACACACCTGAGTAATGGCACCAAAACTTCAAGAATGATGCTGGGAATAAAGTAAGGAATGCTCAGCTTAACTTTCTTTGGTAAGGCAGCAAAAAAATGCCCAACTTCCTACACACAAACAACTCTTTCATGTATAAACAGAGCCAAGGCATATAGTTCTGAAATAACTTTTGATCAGTTGATGACAAGCCCATGCTTTGATGCCTAGAACATGAAAACTTGATCCAATGAGTTTAGAAATCCATAATGATGTGAATACTTAAAAAAAAAAAATCTACCATTAAACTCCCTTATAGCCCATAGGCTATTTCGCCCCGCCCCGCCCCGCCCCACCCCCGGCCAAAAAAAAAACCTTTCTAATAAGAAAACGGTGGCCCCTGCCAAGACGCCAAACCGACCCTCCAAGCTCTGTCTACTTTTTGTTTGTACTTCCTCCGCAAAACCACATGCTCATTCCAACACTAAGACAGCACACAAAGAGAATTTAAAAATCTCCAAAAAAAAATTGACTACATACAACAATACATATCCAGTCGGTGGCAAAAGTGAGGAAAAACATGCAAAATAATACGAGAGAGGGCGGGTCCACAGATCTTTCTTTTCTCTGAACAAGTCAAAACCAGACCGTTCTTGACGGTGCAACAGACGCAGCCTCTGTAGCTTGAACTCAGTTTGCGACGAGGACGGCGACCAACTCCACCAAGCCTCTGTCGCTTTCCAGCAGCCACGACCGGCAGAGGACCATGGCAATGGCAGTCATCGTTCGCTTCTTGCGAGACAAAGAGTAGAGAGAGAGAGAGATGGGTGGGTGGGAGATTTTTGACAAAAAGGAAGTGAGAGAGAGAGGGAGAAGACGTAGAGTGTAAGAGAAAAGAGAGATATGGAAGTGGAAAGTGACAGGAGCGCGCAGCAAAAGCCCGATATCTTCGTATAGAGAAATCGTTAAGAGAGAGCCCAAGTCCGAACCCATCAATATATTTAGTTAAACTCACGTTCACTCAAAAGTTTAAGCTAATGAATTATGGACCAATTATAATATATTAACTGCTTAATATCACATCAATTCTCTGATGTTGAAGTTTTTTAACATAAATCACACGTACATTACAGAAGGAAGGTTCGCCGAAGTAGAAAGGGGAGAGAGAGTCTTGCTTTTTCAAACAAAAAATTCGTCTTGTCTAACGCGGTGAATCCAGGCGACATGTGTCACCCGGTGAGTGGACTGGATTTCTCCACACGGGAATCACAGCCCTGCCTAATATTTTCTCCTCTCTCTCTATCAAGTGCTCTCCTTCTACTCGGTTTCTTTTAAGGATTCCACAGTTCCCACAAGACAAGCACACACAAACAAAGACACTGTGTCTCGGTCTCCGTGCAAGGTAAATGAGTCGTCTCGCTCCGGTTTCTGAAGAGCCCGTCGACGAGGAGAGCACCAAGGACTGCTCCAAGAGAGGCCGGTCATGGAGGGACTGGCTCAGGGACCCACCTGTCTTTTGCGTTCAGCAAGAAGACCAACCACCTTAAGGTCCTCCTCAGCGTCCTGGGTTGCCCTCTTTTCCCTGTCTCCGTCCATCAAAAGACGCCGGTCAATGAGGTGAGTCGGCTCAACGAGTCGCTCCTCTTGCTGTGTTTTCCTCTGTTGGTGGTGTTCTCTGCAACTGTAAACATGACATTGCATGTTTTCGGAAAGCAAAGGTGGGGTTTATCTTTTCTGATAGCATCTTTCTTTTTGTTTTTCCTCTCTTGCTGAAATGAGAAAAGGGTATTACTTTATGTTTGTGTGTTTTACACTTTGATCAGTAAGAAAAAGCTCGTGTCCCGTGAAGATTTACTGAATCTGAGTCATTCTAGTGATCCAAAATTCAGATAGGCGGCCTAACATGGGTTGAATGTAAATCAATGCAATTGCGACAGAAAGCAGGGGAAGGGGGAAAGAATCATAAAAAAGGTCTCGAGCATTTTTGTGCTGCACTCGAAAAGTACTCCTGCTAAGCAAAGAGGGGTTAAAAGAATTGTCCTGTCTTCGTCTTTTGTGAAGCTTAAATCGTAGTCCTGAGCTTGAACATTGAGTTAGGATCAAGTTGGGACGAACCTGACTAACTTCCTAGATGATCTCTGGTTAGCCATTGAAACTTTGAAAGCTCGAATTGTATAAATTTTCCGCTCCTTGTATCGAGTCGCATCATTTTTGAACTGAACCAGGGTTTTAGTTGTAGAGCTAATGCAGATTGATATTGCTTGGTTACCAAGTATTTCTCAACAAACTCTGAAAAATGTTTGAGACTTAAATGTCATTAAGGGACGTACCTTTAATGTCAGGCAAGGACGACTCATTTCTTCTGAGATGACCTTTGATGCATAATGTATATTGCCGTGCCCTTGTTAGGTGCCATCCTCAGCACAGTATATCGTACAGCATTTACGGGCTGCCGGAGGCTGGATGGGCGAGTGAAGAACATTTTCGCCACGGGAAAAGTCGTGATGGTGATGGCAAAGGAGGTCGGGCCAAGCGGGGCCGCCGCCATGGCGAGCAGTGTCTCACAGCAAAGGGGGTGCTTCGTGATGTGGCAAATGTTGCCCGACAAGTGGCTCATAGAGCTGGTGTTGGGGGGACTAGAAGGTCATGGTCGCCAGTGACGGCAGCATGGCTTGGTGGCACACGCCGTCACTCGGCGCACATGCCGCGAAAGGCAGTGTCCGACCACTTGGGCGAGCTCTTCAGGCAAGTTGCTAACTGACGCTGTTTCTTTGAGTTCTAGCTCAGATCTGACCCAACCATACTGAAAATATTTGGAATACTTCTCTTCAAGATCGATATTAGCTTCGGATCGATTCACAAATTAATAAACCGAAGATAAAAAAAAGGAATGGTGGACATGCATTTGCATTGTTCAACATTCTATGACATCTAAATACAGAATCGAAAGTAGCTCGCATTTAGATTAAGGTTATTTGACAACTAAATTAAGCGCTGAAATTAAAAAATTTGGTACATTATGAAATTAAGTTATGAGAGGTTACTTAATTAGTTCAGTAATAAGAATGATGGTAATAGAATCTTGTCAAATATATTAATAAAATCTATCCATAATGGTCATTTTTCTACATTTATTAAGAAATTAATAATATCCAGCTATAAGTTTTCAATTATCAGGCCAGAATATTCCTCGATAAACTTGTTGCATTTCTTTAATGTTGCTCCGCTTGTTATTTTCCGTACTCGGTCACGGTGATCACCATCAAATCAATTCAGATGTACGAATGCTCCGAAAATTGTGTCCACAAAAGTCAACATTTGAAGGAGATCTAGGTCCCATGTATCTATGGCCATGACCAAGCTGCGGCTCTGCTGGACTTTGAATTAAATTTTGGGGGGGCGTTAGACATTATTGTGCCTCTGTCAGAATGGTTAATTTCTGCTAAAAGAACATAAAAAGCTACCTAAGTTGTTGCCACAGCACAGTATGGGCTGGACCAGTGATTGTCATGTCTCAGAAAAATGTATGTTAATGTCATGGGTGTATTAATTGTATATCTGTATTCAATTGAAATTTAAATACATACTTTCACTTTTCTAGCCTAATTTAATCCATTATTTGCCGGGCGCGATTTCGAAAAAGAAAAACTCGGTTTTTCATCTGCTGCTTTTTTCAATCAAGTCTCTGCACTTTCATTTTCTTTGATCGAGTCTTTAGGTTTAATATGTAGGGGTAATAACACCAGTAGCCCTTCGACGTTTACTTATTGTACAATGTCATTTATAACCTTTTTTTTTTTGGTTACCCTGAACTTTTAAAAAGTGATTTAGTGACTCGATGTGGTGTTCCGTTAGAAGTATTGTCAAAACTTGATGATATGAATAGAATATTTTATTTAGTTTATGACTTATCATTTTTATTGGCCAATTTCGTTCACATACTTTGGGTCATGTCAAATTCAGATTTAATCCCAACACAAAAAAATTATTGATTATAAACCCAAACATAACACGCTAATTCAATGGATTAAACAACACAAATATAAGATATGCTATTATACATAAAAATACTTATTTTCGGTCACGGGTCTTAAGTATTTCTAAATATGTTTAAACACGCTGGGTTACACATAAGGAACATTTTAAATTATTTAATTGAACGGTCCACACACATTATAAACGGAGAAAAGGATTAATTGATATTTGACATACATGTTATTCAGCATGATTGAGCTTATACAAATGCATTAACATGTGTACTCAGTATGTTTTGCCAAGAGGCAATGTAGAAAATTACTAGCCTAAATAAGGTTTACCGAACGTTATCTTCAAAAATATTTGACCTCAAGTGAAGGCTTTTAGAGAGAGAGAGAGTCAAAATATAATAATTTAAGTACTTCCTTCGGAATTATCACAAGGATCTCACATTCGCTTTTTAATAACGTTCGATTTGAGCCCGACCCACTCGGTTCACCCGAAACTCAAACGTCCATGATCGACGAACCCATCGTCCCAAGGTCAAAAAGTTCCTCCACACGAGATTGCAAAATAGTGCAAGGTCAAAATTCTCCACATTTGAACGGGAATGGCTGAGAAGGAAACTTCCCATTCATTCCCCATCTCAGACAACACCAAAGCGATCAAAAACCAAATGACCACTAAAGTGCACTTGGTCACATTAGAGAATAGCATCATCGACTCATTCCCTGAGCCCTTCTGTCTCGTTTTTTGGGCCAAAAAACACGATTCTTTTGTGAAAAGTGGTGATGCTAATCTGGCTCTAGGCATGCAAATTGAAGACAACACTTTTAAACACTCGGACCAAGAACGAAGAAGGCGGATGCCACGGAGCGCGTGGAGGGTTGTCCTGGGTCTTCTCTGGTCTCCATCAAAGACTGGTTCGGGGTTCGCTTCAGGTAGAGAGAGAATACTTAGGAGGAACTTGAAAGGGAGGCAATGCTGGTGACGCAGCCACGTCTGTCTTTGTAATCATGTCCGCACGGCCTCCTCCCCTTCCACTTCTTTCTCTTTTGCTTTTGCTTTGGAAACTGCTGCCCGCCCTCAAGGTACACCGCCCTCAAGGTACGCCCGTTTTTGGACCCACCATTGCTCGACTTTTCCCGACTTTCATTTTCCTACGTCGGTCCTTGAGAGAGCTGATCTCCCTCGATCGACATTCATTGGTCGGGATAGAAATTATTCTCCTCCGGATAACTCGGCATCGATTCAATTTTCAGGACGAAAAGTACAATCGTATCTTTGGATTTCAGAAGTTTCGATCGACCGAGTGATGCCTTTAGAAGTGTAGACTTACAGGTTTGGTCCGACAAGAAGGATTGGTTCCGCAAGTATGCCTTATACTTACCACTCCGTGGATCCCGTGTAGAAGACAGTCCACATCATAAATTAATGGCATGTGAAGGCTAAAAATCAATCCTTTAAAAGCGGGTGTTCATGTGAGATGACGTATGTGCCTCATATAGTCATATGATCCTCGAATTCTTAGGACGTCGAGAACATAATGCAAGAGACTAAGAGGCGACCCTCGATTCAATGATTCTATTGGGAAGAGCTCATGTCCGTCAAATACTAAAGGGATAATGACACAAATAATTCTTAAACTTTGGGCCAATGTGTAATGTGATCCGCGAACTTTTAATTTGTTTAATGCGATCCATAGATTTTTTGTACATGTTCAATTTAGTCATCGAGTTATATGAAAATGTTCAATATTGTTATTCCATTAATTCAAGTTCGGAGACAACAGTGAACATTTTCATATAGTTCGGGGATTAAACTGAACATGTACCAAAAGTCCAGAAATCACATTGAACACATTAAAAGTTCATGGACCACATTATGCATTGAGGTAAAGTTTAGATATCATATTAAATAAATTAAAGATCATGGATAATTTGTGTCATTTTTCCAAATACAAAATACAGATCATTTGCAAATCACCCACATTTCGACAAAAATGAGAAAGAAAACGGAAGAAGTAAGGACCAAAACGACGTCAGTTACCGAGCAACCCGTCTCCGTCTCCGTCTCCGTCTCTCTGTGTGCGTCCCGACCAAAATGTCGCTGCTGTCGCGTTATGGTCGCTGGGCTCACTTGCGCTCGCACAAGCTGCACTTCTCCGACTCGCCTCCCTCTCCTCCTCCACATCCGCGGGCTCGCGCGGCGCCCGCAGTCCGGATCGACCCGGGCCGCCTCCGATACGGGTCGGACTCACCGAGTCGGCCGGCCGAGGCGTCTACGCAGCCCGGAGGATCGGATCCGGCGAGCTCATCCACACGGCCGAGCCGGTCGTGTCTCACCCCTCCCTCCACTCCCTCCACGCCGTCTGCTACTCCTGCCTCAGGAAAGTAAACAGCTCGCGCTCTCCGGCTCGTGCGGCGTCGTTCCGCAGCGATGACTGCAGGGCACCCTCCCAGGTAGCGGCTGCTTAAGCTTTCGGTTGCGCGCACGGTCGGTTCGTCGAGGCAAATGAGTTCGGCTGTTCGGAAGACCGCGCACGAGCTGTTTGTAGTTTTGCCTTGACGTATTGAAGGGCTAGTGACTGTGTAGTTTGGCGAGTTGGCTGTAGACTGGTTCTCGCATGGCCGGGGGAGGGACTTTTGATACGTGGATGGTTGTAAACGTTAATCGTGATATATATTGTCTTACTGTCCTTATAGCAAGCTGCGGTTCACTTACAAAGGAACGGCTTCATATTTTGAATTTATCTTACATTGGGTCGCTTTGATGAATCTTACGTGATATCATATTCGATATTGGTGCACAGGCATTTTATGAAGTCAAAACACGGGCAGACTGGTCACTCCACGATGGCTATTGTCGGTATGAAGTATCTCTGGTCTTGTTACCGTCGTTTGCTTCCAGAACTAGATTCCATCACTAGCCCGTTACGGTGACTCGCATGTTGTACTACATGTGGCTGCGAGTAGGCAACAGATAGAAGCCACCACGAGAATTTTTTGTTCCTTTTCTGTCCGCCTATCTGCATCCTGATTGAGTTTCACCTGTTTTGACTGCATATGCTTCTGAGGTATCAAATGCAAGTCGTGTGTCAATCTTTCATGGTTGTAGTAGAAAACGCTGGTATGGTCTTGTTTAGTGTTTTGCTGACAGAAGAGAACTAACGACAGTTTAGAAATCTTATCAACCCAGGTGCCTTTCCTGGGACCAATGCAGGTTCCTGTGTGATTCATGAAAAGTAATTGCCTATATCTAGCAGAAGTGACCATGCAAGGGTCTCATTTAAGCTGTTATAAAAGAAGCACAGCCGATTTTACTCTGATCTGTCATAGCCTCAATGGCTTTTTCCTAAGCAGAGTTGCTTTATTTTTGGTCAAGCTTGGTTTACAGTCCACCCTCTTAACAAAAGAATGAATGGTTTCCTCCCTCTCTATGCAATTTGAAAGCAAGCAAAGACCATCAAAGCACCAGTTTTTATGTTTTGTGTGAGTAGAAAAACTTTCCTTTCGAAGTAGAGCATTCAATAGTTAAGTTGGCGTTATTATCCCGTAATGAAAAAGCTCGAGTTCTTAAGGGTTTCTATCATCTTGATTTTTAATTTCGTTTATTTCTCTGCAAAGCACCCAAGGTTTGAAATATCCCCTCCTGGTAAAACGGCTAGCTTGTGTGGTTATATCAGGCGCAACGTCCAGCGACTGCCTCGACTTACTTCAACCTGCTTATTTGTCTCCTGAGCTGATATCTGAGGTGTGAACCTTATAGCTAACTTCTTTTAATCTGAAAATTCAAGTCTGTAGATGTGTGGTTTGTTATAAAAGTTTTATTAAACTGTTATAATGTTTCCTCTTCCGCTCTGATATTTCTTATTGTGGTAAAGAATGTTTGGGAGTAAATTAGAATCACGGGAGCCTTTTATCATATTGTTGATGTGTATCCTTTAATGAAATGCCTTAGCCCTTGACAACTGAATGCTCCTCTTTAAATTTGTTTGGTGCTGTTTTGGTTCTCAAGAAGGCTATGTGCAGCGTTACGCCGTTACCATTTTCATGTAAAGCATAGTGTGCTTTCCTTTATGAATTTGTAAGGTGCAATTTTGAAACTTTTTAAGACCGATTTTGGAATTTGTCTTCAACATTTGAAAAAAGAATTCATCAGATTTAGAGATGCTGCAGATTGTATCTTTATTCTTTTTATAAGATAGTTGCAACAACAATAAGGAAGGCTCACTTTCTATTGTCTCAATGCTTATGTATAGAATTTGTCGACTAACAATTAGCGGGAAATCTTGTTGGACTTCCTTTGGCCTTCCGAATTGATGTGATTAGATGGAGGAAAGGTTCAGATTGCTGAAGTGTGCCTTCACAGATGCTGATGTGAAGGATGAGCAGATAGCATGATCCTTCATGCAACACTAATTTTCGTTTTTCTTTGTTTGTTTTGTATCCTGCCCTTTGTCATTCTGATGAGAATAATTATCTTCGACGTTTCTAGTTCTGACTAAGCAATGGTACACTACGTTGCTTGCACGGATTTGTATCGATGCATTTTGTGTAGAGGTGGTTGGAGGATCGTTTGAGGATGTGCTTTCAATGGCCGCGGCATCTATAGAAGCTGAAGCTGCTGTTGGAAATGCGGTTTACATGCTTCCTTCATTCAAAATTGGCCGCTTTTGATAATGGTGGATGTTTGATCAATTAGCCCCTTGACGGCTGGCCACATAAGTCCCAACTCCCGTGAAAGAAAGTGTATATTTATTTTGACTTTTGAATTAGCAAATGTAGAATTTGAGGATATAATATTATGCTTAAGATTAATTTACATGCTACCGAGGAAAAAGCGATATACATGCACCTTGGCAGAATGATGAGAGAATTGAGCTTTTCTTGGCCTCTGCTTTTTGATCAGCTGTTCCTGTGAAAGAAGGTGTGTTTTTAGTCTGATTTTTGTATTAGAAACTGGAGGTTTCTAGGATAAAGTTTTACCAATTTGAAAAATTAAATTGCACGCTACTGAGGGAAGAAAAAACGATCTAAATGCACCTTGGAAGAATGATGAAAGAAGTGATTGAACTTGTTTTGGCCACTGTTTGTAATCAGCTATTTAGAATAATTGTACTGTTTTCCTTGCAGATCCTAATACGCATATTATATGGTTAGAAGATGCAGTTGCAAGATTGAAGGCCCTTCGAGATATTGAGCCAGGTTTGTCTCATTTACAGTAAATTTATGCAGAGGTATTGAGCCAGGTTTGTCTCATTTACAGTAAATTTATGCAGCGTCACTTTAGCATATTGCATTTTCTTTCTTGCTTATTGCTCAAAAGGACATTCTTGTCTTAGTCCATATAGTATCTTAGCTTCCACTGGCGTCGTTTGTGATTAGCAAGTTATTGGAGGAGATTGTACCATTGCTCTAGCCGTTAGTAGCTTTCCCTTGGGCTGTCAGTTTCCTGAAAGTGCAGGGCATGCACTGCCAAGTTACCTCGTACAATGCATGAAAAAGGGGATTTCGTATTTTCATCGAGTGTCCAAATTCATCAGTTCCTTTGGCATGTGGGCCATTTGTGAGCCCGTGGGCATTTAGAACAGAACGCGTTCGATCTGCAATTTGACAATTTGCAAGGACTAGGAGGCTAGACTATGTTGATGGATAGTCTGATCCGATACCATCATTATGTCCAAACGGGGAGGATATAATCATGGTGTAGAGAATCATGGAATATTACTTGGGTACCCGCTATGTAATTCATGAGATGAATGCGTCAGTAAGTATAGTTTTATGGGTCTCATGATGGAGCTTGAGACTAGACTGTCCATTGTGGTCCGTGTCAGAGTGTTGGCTTCATCTAATATAATTCAGTATATAATTCGTGCAGAAGAAAATTATGATAACAATTATACGGGAAATAACAGGTAGTTGTTTAGCTGACTGTTGTTACGTCGCCCAGTCTGGTTCTTCTTTAGCAAGGGTCAATTCCGTGTTTCAATCTTAAAAGGGTATTTTGCAGGCGAACAACTTAGGATTTGCTACACTGGTGCAAGTCTTGATCGGGATGCACGGCAAAGTCTTCTGTCCCGAGGGTTTGGCTTCAGGTGTGACTGCCCTCGGTGTTAATCTGGAGACTAGATGGATTTCTGATATGAAGCGTTGGCAAAGGAGGAGATGAGAACTTTCCTACTCTCTCGCATTCATTAGCAACAGATTCAGCGGCTATTCTTTTATCTTTTGGTTTGCGTGAAAGTCTAGGCGTTGCATACAAACTTCAGTAAAACTAAAAGCCTTTTGAGCTACTTAAAATTTAGCGAAGTCGGCCTTGTGCAGTTCTGTTTCTGCTCTTATTTCAATATCATTGTGCTTGTTGCAAAGAACAGGAGATCAACAGTTTTTACTGTGGGTATAGGTTTGATATGATTCTCTTCGGTAGCCAATATCAAATCGATGACATCATAAACATAATCAATCATTTGTTATTATGAAACATAATTGAGTGATCCTAGTAGAAGTACTTGAGAATGGCCACGGGTGTCTGCAACGGATGGCCATAGTAGAGCAATGGTAGAAATCCATTCGGGTTGACGAGAAATCCAATGAGCTGTTCTTTCCCATGGTACAAGATGATGGGATCCATCATCCTGAAATTCAACAACAAAGATCAGCTATTTTTTTCGGAATATGGCATCAATAGAACAGTCCCATAATCTGAATAGATGATGAAGTACCTATTTCCTTCTATCCATCCAGGAAATGGCTCCTTTATAGTACTCTCAATGACACTAGGTCTGATTATGATGACCGGCAGCTCCCCTCTCATATCGTCAATAAGCATCTCTCCCATAGCTTTTGTGAACACGTAAGTATCTTGCCGTCCGAACTTCTTTGCCCCGATTTTGGCCATTGTCGTAAATCAATAAGACAGTCATTCGGATTCCTAGTCCTAAAGCAATCATTTTTCATTGACATCTATCCGTCGTGCAAAAATCGAGTGCCAACGAGTTAAGTAGCAAGCAGAAGATGGATTATAAACTCACCCGTGTAGACCCAACTCATTCGTCTTTTGAGCCACCGCGTGATCTTCCAAAGCCTTTTTTGGCTCTTGAGCCAAATGAATCTCTCTTTCCACATCCAATCGAGGAAGAGAATCATATTTGTCCCCACTACTTGAACACCTTAACATGGTTCACAATACACGAGAGAATTGAAATTCCAGCTTATGCCGAAACATTGTCTCTTTTATTCCTACAGCTTAATAAGAAACAAGTTGGGTATCATAGAGCATCGAATGCTAGTTGACATGCTCTTAGTCGGGTCGATCGGAAGAGGCCTCTTCCCTTGTCTTGCCCGGTGAAATAGCTGAGGGAGAGTAGTCTAATGGAAGTCCCATTTAAAAATGAACTTATCCCATGCGATTTTTTACGAGCTTCATTCCGTTTATATCGTATAAAAAATCCAATCCAAAAGCTTTTAACCGATAGATGTGAAGAAGATCATACGTGTACAAAAGAGTATGCAAATGTCGAGGTATTTTAATGCCCTCTCACGTGCAAGTGTGACTGTCGCGAGGTTTTCATGCGCCGAGGACCGTGCATTATTGACAAACACTCGTCCAAATCCTACTGGAGCTTCCAGAACATTCCTGGGGACGTGCGATACGGTAATTATGCCGTGTTCTAGAGAGCTCTCGGCATAAATGCCGGTATTTGATGGACGGGATCTCGGCTACTAGATCAATAGTCGATCAATTGATGTAATCTGAGGCCCTCTACCATAAAAATGGGTGTCCTCCTTATCATTTTGATCATCCAAATCAATTGAAGCATTTCCGTTCTCTTCTAGAGATCCGAGTGAGCGGAAGCCTAAGTCGCCACACGGGTCGTTTCCAAACAACCAACCCGCGACACAAGCCGCGTTATGAGTGGCACGTGAAATTTGACACGAACACGCGAAAGGAGCATAAACTTAAAAAATCCAAACTAAAAGCTTAAACCGATAAGTAAATAAAAATTATGTTTGTAAATATGAACCAAAATCCATTTAATTGCCTTCGACTCATCTTTAGGATTTAGTATGGGCATGCGATGTGAAAAAACCAATCTTTTAAAAAGAGAAATTGACCTTTTAAAAGTAATTTAGGGCAATTAAAGAGCTGCACAGCCCGGTCCCTTTTGGGGCGTTACAAAATTTAATGGGAAGGGAAAGGAGATAAATTGAAGGGGGAAAAACATAAAAATAAAAGAGGACATCGAATATTTCTTTTGGCTGATTTGTTAGGAAGAGAATCTCTAAAGAGGTTTTATTGATGGTTTATTTGAGGTGATTTCCATTTTTAATTATTTTCGTATTTCAGATCAGTGATTTTACACCGTGAAATTACTGTTTTAGCCGACAGTGTGTGGGCATGTGATGTGAAAAAAAAATCTTTTAAAAAGAGAAATTGACATTTTAAAAGTAATTTAGGACAATTAAAGAGCCGCACAGCCGAACCCTTTTGTGGTGTTACAAAATTTAATAGGAAGGGAAAGGAGATAAATTGAAGGGGGAAAAACATAAAAATAAAAAGAGGACAGCGAATATTTCTTTTGGCTAATTTGATAGGAAGAGAATCTCTAAAGAGCTTTTATTGATGGTTTATTTGAGGTGATTTCTATTTTTAATTATTTTCCTATTTCAGATCAGTGATTTTACACCGTGAAATTACCGTTTTAGCCGACAGTCTATGGCATGCGATGTGAAAAAAAGAATATTTTAAAAGGAGAAATGGACTTTTTAAAATTAATTTAGGACAATTAAAGACCCGGTCCCTTTTGTGGTGTTACAAAATTTAATGGGAAGGGAAAGGAGATAAATTGAAGGGCGAAAATCATAAAAATAAATGAGGACAGCGAATATTTCTTTTGGCTGATTTGTTAGGAAGAGAATCCCTAAAGAGGTTTTATTGATGGTTTATTTGAGCTGATTTCTATTTTTAATTATTTTCCTATTTCAGATAAGTGATTTTACACCATGAAATTACCGTTTTGGCCTGCAGTCTATGGGCATGCGATGTGAAAAAAAAAATCCTTTAAAAAGAGAAATGGACTTTTTAAAAGTAATTTAGGGCAATTAACCGCATAGCCCGGTCCCTTTTGTGGTGTTGCAAAATTTGATGGGAACGGAAAGGAGATAAATTCAAGGGGGGAAAAATCATAAACATAAAAGTCATCTTTAGGACTAAGGATGGGCATGCGATGTGAAAAAACAAATCTTTTAAAAAAGGAAAGGAAATGGACATCCTAAAAGTAATTTAGGGAGATTAAGGGTGCGAATGGTAACCATTCTGCTCCAGAAATCAAATTCTTGCCAGAAATTGATTTCTGAAATTCTTGCCAGAAATTGATTTCTAGAGGAGAAATCTGCTTGGTAAAACATGACTAATTCTGCTCCAGAAATTGATTTCTGGAACAGAACTCTATTTTTATTTTTTTATTTTTTTGGGCATCTCAAAAAAATTAAATTTCACTCAAAGTGGTTGTTGAAAGGTATTTTAATTCATTTTGTGAAGTTTTGAAATTTTTGATTTTTTGATTTTTTTGGGCACCTCAAAAAAATTAAATTTCACTCAAAATAGGTGCCCAAAGGTATTTTAAGCCATTTTGTGAAGTTTTGAAATTTTTGATTTTTTTTATTTTTTATGGCACCTCAAAAAAATTAAATTTCACTCAAAGTGGACGGCCAAAGGTATTCTAAGCCATTTTGTGAAGTTTTGAAATTTTTGTTTTTTTTTTATTTTTTTGGCACCTCAAAAAAATTAAATTTCACTCAAAGTGGGTGGCCAAAGGTATTCTAAGCCATTTTGTGAAGTTTTGAAATTTTTGATTTTTTTTTATTTTTTTGGGCACCTCAAAAAAAATTAAATTTCACTCAAAGTGGGTGGCCAAAGGTATTCTAAGCCATTTTGTGCAAGTTTTAAAATTTTTGATTTTTTTATTTTTTTTGGGCACCTCAAAAAAATTAAATTTCACTCAAAGTGGGTGGCCAAAGGTATTCTAAGCCATTTTGTGAAGTTTTGAAGTTTTTTATTTTTTTATTTTTTTGGACACTGCAAAAAAATTAAATTTCACTCAAAGTGGGTGCCCAAAGGTATTCTAAGCCATTTTGTGAAGTTTTGAAATTTTTTATTTTTTTATTTTTTTGGGCATCTCAAAAAAATTAAATTTCACTCAAAGTGGGTGCTCAAAGGTATTCTAAGCCATTTTGTGAAATTTTGAAATTTTTGATTTTTTTTATTTTTAAAAAAAATTCACCAAATTTCCTTTTTTCCCGAAATCTTGACTTTTTTTAATTTTCTGGAAATTTTTATGAATTTTTCTGGAATTTTTCAATTTTTATGCATTTTCTGAAAAAAAAAATTAGTGAGAAAATAGAGAGAATGCATTCTGGAAGAGAGAAGCTATAAAAAGTAGCTTCTCTTTTTCTTGCCAAAACCTCATTCTAGAGTAAAAAATGCATTCTGGAATCAAGTATTTTTAACAAACGCATTTTTACTCCAGAACGTGAAAATTGCTCCAGAATGCATTCCGGAAATTTTTTAACAAACACATTTCTATTTCGGAATCCATTCTGGAGCAGAATTTTTACTCCAGAATGGATTCCATGCGCGCCCTAAAGAGCTGTGCAGCCCGGTCGCTTTTGCGGCGTTACAAAATTTAACGGGAAGGGAAAGGAAATAAATTGAAGGGTGAAAAACTTATTTGTGGTGATTTCTATTTTTAATTATTTTCCTATTTCAGATTAGTGATTTTACCGTTTTAGCCTACAGTCTTTTAGCCCTACTTGTGGTGCATCGGAGGGCTCTGGATTTTAAGAGGATAGAATCACAGACTCCTCCGAATAGCGATCTGTACTTCGCCCAGCCTCTCCTTCCATCTATCTCTCTCTCTCTCTCTCTCTCTCTCTCTCTCCCCTTTGCTGCGATTATGGAGGAGTATCTGCTTCTCGGATCCTTGGGCACGGCGTCGGCGTCGGCGTCGGATCTGTCACGCCTTGCGGCGGAAGCATACGTGGAGCAGGACTACGAGATCGCCGTCGAATTGTTCACCCGAGCAATTTCATTGAGCCCTAAGGACACACAGCTATTCACC
Organism: Syzygium aqueum; assembly: GCA_031216185.1. NCBI lineage: Eukaryota > Viridiplantae > Streptophyta > Magnoliopsida > Myrtales > Myrtaceae > Syzygium > Syzygium aqueum. The sequence goes on from CM062231.1 coordinate 25,137,293, forward strand.
CACCGCGCTCAGGCCCATCTGACGCTCGGCAACTTCACCGGTGCCACTTACTCCCCTCTCTATTATTGTCATATCGCGTGTCTTTTGGTCGCTGTTTCGGAGGGCTTTAAACGCGATTTTGTTATTAGGGACGTGAAAATTCGTGATTGTGGGATTCGTATGCAGCTGCTCGGTTGCTCTGTCTTGCTTGCTCGATAGTGAACCTGTATGGACAGAGCAAGTGTCAGTCTTTCTTTATTGTCCTCCCTCTCTAATTTCTTAACCAAGAGAGAGCCGGCGATCTTTCTATTTGCATAATTTTCCATTCGGCCTGCTTGGTTTTGGAGAAAAACTGGCGGAGGCGGAGAGAAAAAGAGGGACAAAAATTTATGCTTTATCTCGAGTTCACCTTTCGAGCTCGTCCGAGGGAACGAAAATATAGGGCACAGAGTTTTTTTTTTCTTTCCTGGTTGTTACTTATTTGCCGATGAATGCCAAGATGGAGGAACGTTTGCTGTTAGCTTGGGTCATAGCATTTAATGTATTCGTCTTTCTTAAAATACCTATCTGCTTACTGAGGGGGGTGTTTGTCTTGATGCTCCTAGAGGCGGTTGCTGATGCAAGCAGAGCAATCGAGTTAGATCCTTCGATGTCTAAAGCGTACTTTCGGTTGGGGTTAGTATCACTCAATGCCCACTCTTACCATTTTACATGCGCATGTGGTAGTGGTAACTGTGATAATGGTTCGTTGGAACTTGTTTTTTTTTTTCTTTTTTCACTTTACCAAAAATAGGGAGATTGTGGTTTGGTCAAAGTAACAAATCATCCACAGAACGGTAGATTAGCATAGTCCTCCGAGATGGTCCTCTTTGAAAATGTTCAAAGACTTTAAGACTTCTGTTTCTAACTGATGCATTGTGACTATCCTTTGTCTTTAATTTTCATTCTCCACTACATTACTGCATGTCACTTCGATGTTTAGAAGGTCATCTACATGTTTGTGGGATAAAAAATAGGTATAATCCTATCTAACATTTGGCAAATCTAACATAGAGCTATGTTCTGCCCTACAAAGCAATGCATGTAAAGTTGCCATGTAGCTCTACGACAACTCGCATTTGGATCATCTTTCTTCATTTATATAAAGATATATGTTGAGGGCATTCGGAGCTGATGTTCTCTCTCACCCACAGCAATGCCTTTTACGAGCTCAAAAAGTATCAGACTGCCAAAGCAACATTGGAATTAGGTTCTTCTCTGGCTCCTGCGGATGCAAAAATTACCGATTTAATCAAGAGGTGTGACGAGCAAATTGCAGGTACTAGACCAGCCCAATCGCTTTAATGATGAATAAACCTAGATGAGACGGAACTTGACTCTCCTGGAGAAATAAAAGCTTTGAAGCTTGATTTTTGTTATCTCGAGGTTTTTTATTCTGAAAGATACTCAATATGCCTGAGCTAAGTTTGTCTTCAGTCGATTAGTATAAGCTTGAGTTGAGGTCAAACTTGGGTTCTCGATAGTGTGATGCGATGTTCCATCATTGATCTATATAAATCTTTTTCACAGAGATCATAAACCAATTATTTAATTAGGTGCGCGAGAGCTGCTCGAGTGTTTTTTCTTTTTCTTGAGGATTGAAGAATTTAGTTTTGGAGCTACTTGAAATTGATGAGAATCTAGATCAATTGCACGAGTAAGCTGAGCTCGTATTTTTCCCATCGAACAGGCCAACTTCTCGCATGATCTAGGCGCTTTTCGTGCATGAGTGTGCATGCTTGTGCTGGTATTTGTGGATGAAATTGTGGAATTCGAATTATATCTTAATGATCAATTGATCTGTGGAATTATGTTGTAGAGACATATGGTGAGATACTCAACCCCCCACTTGGGAAGGCCTCAACCCAGGTGGTACCCGTGGAAGGTGGTCAGGAAAGTGGTCAGATTGTGAATGAGGTTCCCAATCAGGCGACTTCAAATTTGAATGTCAAATCAAAATACAGGTCGTTGCACCTTTTACACTTTATGCTCAACACTGAACAATTTATATTAAGTTTCGGATCAATGGTATTTGAGCTGCAACTTTTTCTTCTGGTAGTTTCAAAATCATTGTGGTGCCAAGGAGTCTGGACTCTGGAAGTTTGCAGCTTATTATTAGCGATTGCTTCTGCCGTTGTTATGCTTCTACTAATTCGAATCATTAATATCGTCCATTGTGAAATAGATCTTTGAATGCGTGCCCTTTCCATAATTAGGCAGGCTTATTAGTAATCTGACAGCTACTCTTTTGCAAGTGCAGGCATCAATTCTACCAGGAGCCGGAGGAAGTGGTTGTAACTATATTGGCAAAAGGCATACCACCTCAACATGTCGCGGTTCATTTTGGGGAACAATCTGTAATTTTTCTGTCACATGAGATTGTTTGCTCATCGATGTTGGACTTACTGCTCTTTTCTATGCTTGAAAAATAGAACAAACATTGACTGGATTGATGTCCTTTACAGCTTAGTGTTATCATTCATGTCCCTGGTGAGGATGCATATCATTTTCAACCCAGCCTATTTGGAAAGGTGTGTAACCAGCAATCTGTTACAGAGTAGCTTCTATAATAGGTTTGTTTGTAGAGACTTTTACATAAAAAAATGACTTTCCAATCAAATCTTGCGTCTTTCCCAATTTGACACATATTAAGAAACCTTTCAAATGTATTAACTTTGACATGTGGAATCATATATAGTTATCTTTTTTATTTTTATTTTTTTCCATTTTCAAATTTTTGGTGGGAAACTAAAAAAGTTGAAAAAGTACTCTATTCTAATGTAGGCAAAGAGGCCTGATATATATAACATGTGGGAGTTGGTCGTTGTGCGATGGGTCTTATCACATATTTGAACAACCACTAATTATGAATTGATTAGTTGATTTTCTTGAGACGGGATTCTTGTTCGAGATCTTCAAATAGGATCACTAGTCTTTTTGGTTTCCTTGCGTAGGAAGTCACGTCCAGGGAATGTACTTTCAACTGGCCTTTTTATCCTGTTTTCTTTTCTGCTCTGCTTCATTCTGGTTCCTTGTTTTAACAGATTGCACCAGATAAGTGCAGATACCGAGTCTTGCCGAGCGAAATCGAAGTCCACCTTGCTAAAGCTGAGCCCTTAGACTGGACTTCTCTTGGCAATGCAGTTCCTCATAAAGTCACTGAAGTTTCGGGTACATTGTTCTGCTATTCTTTTGTACCTACAGTGAAAATGCTTCTCTTTTTATTTCTTGCTTGTATTCAGCCTGTCAAACCTCTTGAAATTCCACCCCACCTTTCCCAACCAAAAATGAAAAAAATGCCCCCCGCTTGTATACGTAGACTCGTGCCTGGTGTCTTGCAACATTACCTAGATTTGCCAACTTCTATAAATCTGAAGGTTCACACTGTTACTAACTCATTCTGAAAGTGTCATTAGTTTTTAGACTGAGATAGATAATGAGCTGCCAATTTGTCTTGCTTAAATGCTGCCTTGGATTCCAAGAAGTTTGGAGTTGTTAGGGAAGTTCCCTAACATGACATTCATCTGTGTTGGTATACCAATTCAAAGTATAGTACAAACAAACAAATTCATCTAAACATGAAGCTTATGCACCACTAAGACGTGGCAACCTTTGGAGTCTTGCAACATTTTCATTCAATGCCCTAACAGACTGCTTTTGGTTATTGGAGCTTTGACCGTACATGATTTATCCACCACGTTTGAGTATGGCTGTCCAAAACAAAGATTACCTCCTCTTGTACTGTTGAATAATCTGGGATATTCAATTATCGATGAGCATGCTAAATGAAACTCGCAGGCATTGGATCTCGGAGGCCCCCGTATTCAACATTAAAACGGAAGAGGGTAGACTGTGATGAGCTCGAAGCTCAGGTAAAGAAGGAGGTTTGTCATCAACCTAATCTTTTCTTGTGTTTCTATCTCAAGCTAGGTTGTAGAGTCCGTTTTCACGACAGAATGATGTGGAAAGTTGCATTTTGACCTGCGGTGTCTTTTTGCTAATTGCATTGCAGGAGAAAGAAGAAGAGTCGGATGCTTTGACGATTTCTGCAAAGGTCATCTTTTCTTAGTGTTTTGACGTTCCATTTTTTCCTCACTGAGGAGGCTTTCGGCAAAGGTTTTGGTACTGCCTCGAACACAGTTGCGATAAATGGATTTTGCTCATACCTGTGATGATGCATTTAACAGATGGAGTCTAAGGAAACAGTCCTGTCCAAAAACTGGAAAGAAGGGGTCGAAGAAGGTTGAGGGAAGTCCTCCTGAAGGTATGGAGGTGAAGAAATGGGAGTGTTAGGCTCTTGGTCCTTTGTAAGGTTATGGGAGGGATCTTGCCCGTCTACATTGTGGCTGCTTCCGTTCTAGTTTCATGAATTATGTTATCTATTGCATCTCAATCCTTTAGAAATACCTTCCCAATAGAAAAACCCTTTTTGTTGGTAATTCATGTACTGTTGTTCATTAAGTTGCTGGTCGTGAATTTCAAATTGAGAAGCAGTAGAGCTCTGGCTTCCGGTCTTGATCTCTTCTCTTTTTTGTTTGCTGTTGTTTGCACACGGCTGACACAACAATGGTGCCGCACATTGTGATGGTATTTAAGTTCTTTAAAGATCTATAGAAAATATTCTCACAAATATAATGAAGTTGGTGATACATGTAGCTTTCTTTATTCTTTATAATTTCGTGACTTTGAACGATAAGTTAATGGTTTTATTTGTATAGAAGATGTGTTATGAAAGGTAACATTTTGGAATATTTGAAGGACTCTTATTGACAAGGTCATCATGTTGTAGACTAGCAGATGCTCCTAAAAATGATCTAAAAAGGAGTCAAGTTCAGTAAACGTGGTTCTGACTTTTGAGCAAAGTCCATTTTTCTACTGATAATCGCCTTTCACGGTCACTACTCGTTCTTGTGATGTATTGTAAAAGCTATCCTTCAGGAGTCGTGCCCCGATGAACGGTGTGGATTCTCGAGCTCTCTCTTCTAAGTCATAATAGCTTCACTTTCTTCAGCAGCTCTGAACGTTAGTTGATCCGTTTTTCCACGATAGGGGAAGGACTGCCCTTTTTCCAACTCTGTATCGTCCTTTCCTCATCTACTAGCCCTAAGAAAAGGCCATGGTGTTGGTCTCGCTGTGATGAAGGAGGCGTTAAATATGCCGATGATATTGTTAAAAGTGTACGAGAACTTGTCATTGGTTAATTGAATTATGCTCGATCGCAGTTCTTCTGAAGAGCTGTAACAAGTAAGCCTTGTGTGTGAACACATTTGTTGGATCTGGTTGCACCGCATTTTATCTATTTCCATGAATGGACAGTCCGAGAAATCGTGTCCCAATTTAACCAATTCCCATTGGATTGCGTTGCAGTTCCACAGTAAGGTAAATCAGTAACTTGCCCTCAGGTGGCATATGCTTTCTCACTACATACTTCAAGGGCGCATGTTCACTTCTCGTTAAAATGATGATGGGGCGATAGCATACGTACAAAGACGCCTCTGTGAAATTACATGCGGTATCGGTACTAGTGAATAAAAAGTTTTTTAACTTAAAATACAAGGTATTTGGTGTTGTATGCGCTACAAATAACAAGTCACTAGACCAGGAAGCTTGTCTGGTCTCCTAAGTAATAGATCTTCGATCGTGAATGCATTGTGATCGCATGCATTTGTCCGTAACTCCCAAATAAAGTGTCTCAACACAAAAATTTAAAAGATTTACTATGGTGCACTAGCTCTCTTTATGATGGTGCTGATGGTAAGGAATTAGGATAGGTACATATGATCGCGGCTTATAGATATAGATCTTTCATTATTTTGAGTTCAATTCTCGCCCACGCTCCCATGGTCGCCTTTGCAGAGTTGGTCATAGGATGTGGTAGACTTGATTCTTCATGATATATGTTACGTCCATTGTGGGGAAAAAAAAACCCTACAAATGCGTACAATGTCTACGATAAAAGAAAATCTCCACATTCCATTTCATAGAAACTTTTCTACAAATAAATAAATAAATCATGAGACAAATAGAAATATCACGTATATTGTGATTGGCTCGCGAAATACGCAGAGGCAAGTTCCATTTATAACAAATATTTGCCAATAATTTGAATGTACCGGTAACTATTAAAGGAAAACAAGAAACTGGCCTGGTTATATGTAAGTGCATATGCATCGACTATACACAAAAGCATCGAACCCATGAGGGAGGAGGTTGATAAATCTCACATAGGGAAGAGGCCACTTCAAGTGCATTTCTGTTATCCAAAATAATTTCTATTAAGAAATAATTTTTTCTATTTCTATTCCCAGAACAAGTTTCTGATCATAAAAACGCGTTTGGTAACCGCACAAAATTTCCAATTTTAGATTAGAAAAAAAACAGAAATGCGTTTGATACTATGCTAAAAATTTCTATTTCCAATTTTTTTTGTTTAGTTATAAAAATGTCGGTGGAGACTTAACAATCCACATTTGAATAAAACTGGACTTTGTTAAGGACTTAACTGATTAAGATATTTTAAGATGGCCTCATAAAAATTCAAAGTAATATTTAGTCAAAGATGGATGGCTGGAAGTGGCAGCAAAAAGTTTCATTGGTTTATAACTTATAATATGGGGAGGTTGATAGTAAATCTTTGGGCATTAATGTGGGAGGCGGACTCTCGTTTAATGGATCCTCTCGTTAAACCAAAGTCCAGAGAACAGATTTATGGTCATTTGGAATCAATTGTATAAGAAACATCGTTTGACAAATAGAATCTGATAACTGAGACTGACTAGTTCTGCTTCAAACTTTCCAACACTGGATGCATAGTAAATTCCTAAAGAGTTGCGGTAAGTCTTTCTTAAATATTAAACAAATAAAGTGAGAAGACTTCCCAGAGACCCTCAAGACTTTAAATGTCTGAATGTTGACATACTCTGACATTAAAGTAATACCTTACCAAAAAAAAAAGTAATATTTCTGGATCCCTTGGTACTTGGTGGATTTTGAATTTTCTTGTCTCTAGTAGAAGCAGAAAATGTAGAATGCATGACGGCAAAGTCGGTCAATATATGAATATCCACTTCCCTCGAGTGAAGGATACTAACGATGATTGCTATGTGCTGTAACAAAGTTTTTTTGGGTTTCAAATGCACTTTCTTGACAGAGTTGTCGATAGTGATATGGATGAAGAACAAGAAAATGATGATATGCAGGCTATGGTGTGAATTCTTGCAGGGCAGGTCAAATAAACAAAAACTGATGGAAGCCATGGCGTGCTTTTTGAGAGGTAGATTTTCGACTAATCTAGTTCCCGATGCATTTGTGCTGCTGTTACTATGTGTCTACCGTTGATGCTGCAGAGCCGCTCGAACAGCCAGAGATGAGGAGCAAGTGGTGGGAGAATTTGTTCGGTTACGTGGACTTTGTCATCGATCAAATATGGGGCTCAAGATAATCGGGTAGTGGATTATATATCCTTCGAGAGCATAATTGCATTTTTTTTCCTTGTTCATTTGGTCGTGTCATGGATTCCCTATCATTTCTGTCTCCGCATTGCACCCAAATTCCTGCAACACGCTGACTTTGTTTTCCATATATGTTATGTTTTATGACATGGATTTTTAGTCTGACTTGTTTGAAATTTAAAAGTTCTCATTCTAACTAAGGTCATCTTCTATGGGCTAATGCTCAAGTGTTGGTCATATAGAGTGACGCAGATTTAGAAATCGCAGTGATTTGCTAAAATTAGATCTTTTTCATTGCTTAACCATTTACAACTACTAGTTCTTTGATTTGATCACATTTAAATTTGAAAAATTTACTTTGTTTTACCTTATACCTGAGAAATTTGTTTTCATTTATGGAGTCCTTGAGTTACAAGACAATAGGACTTGTTGCATGATGTTCTGTTCCTATGCACATGGACCATATGATTGCACAACACACGCACACACCATGTGTGCATCCAAGTAGTGCTTGGAGAGTGTTGAATAGACCCAATCTTGCATTACCTCCTCACATGTTATGTTAAAAAATATTTTGGGCACTGGTAATGAGATTCATCGCTTTGGCGAACCGATGGTTGATTTTAACTTGGTTCCATTGGTATATTATAATCCAAAATGATTGGTAATTTGCAAGTTTAAAATTTTTCCCTTGTAATGAAAGATCCATGTTACTGGGAAATCTGGGTCTTTTTTTAAAAAACTTCTCTGCGTGCCTTAAAAACATGTAACTATCCTGCCAAAATGGAAAATTTTGTTTCCATTTTGTGTATTTTTGTTTGGTTTTAGATGCTCCATGGAAAACAAAATGCAATTATAAACCCTACATGAAAGGCACGGGCAAAAATTGAAAAGAAAAAGTGAAACCAAGCGCACCGGTCCTCGAACTTAACTTATATATATACGCACTGAACCTTTCCAACTGTTGCAAGTATCCCCTCCCGATTATATTTTAGTGCCTTCCTTCCACTTATCTTGAAAGGATGAAACTAGTTTTCAAATGTAGAAAATGCCTTTTGACTTCATTTGAAGAGCAATTTGCTTTTTGTACATGGATATCGGCATAATCTCCATTTCAAAATAAAAATTGGACACTTTCTGATCCTACTGAACAAAATGCACCTTTCTTAAGTTTTTCGCAAACGGTATTCTGATCAATATTATTTTGGGGCTTTTCTGGAATGCAAATGGAAGAAAAGCCATGAAAGATTAGGCCCTATTTGCACTGATTTTAAAGACCGGGTATTTCCAATTGATCCAATAGGGTTGGGCCCTGTTCCGGTCGTGATGTTATCTTCAGTAATGAATTTTATTAATCTCTGCACTACTCACACTTTGTTTTTCTTCTCATAGATAATTTCAGTTAACTCCTTCACTTTGAACAGGATGGCCATTTTATGGTTGGCTGCCTCGATTTTCCGCAGGTTCTTTCATTCTTCGCCACACTTTTAATTTAAGTTATTAGTACATACTGCCTAGTAGATAATGCCTATATATGGGGTGGTTTGACTCTACTCGCACGGTCATTGCTAATTTAGTTACGGGACATTACTCACACACTCACTTTGTTTACAGGGCTATAGAGTACGTTAGGAAAATACAGTCCGTGATTGCTTCCTTGGATTACTAACAAGGATTCCATCAATTCATTCTATCAAGACAATCCGTTGGGTTCATATCTAATCATCTAAATCTACGTAGATGGACACAACTATTATCTGCTTCATTAACATCTACGGGGTTTTTTCAGAAACTCCTCCTGGCAGTTGAGAATAGCACCGAAACACCTTATTGTTTTACCAACTCAAGAATCCTTGAAATGATTTTACAGGGCTGTATAACGTTTTGATGCCATTGTCAAGCTAGAAACAAAAAGTAAAAAGAAGAATCATTGTGTAAACAATTAGGATATTCTAATTATTAAGTTATGTGAAAATGATATTGCACTAAGATTATTTCACTCTTTGTTCCGAGATTATATTTGTATGGTCATACTGCTCTGGACCCAATTTTTGCTGTGCAAATTCAGAGTAGGAATGTTGTATGGCTTCCTGGGGCAGCATCTGGAGCAGTTGTGATAGCCAATATTTGCAATTCTTGCAGTCCAAGTTTTTGTCAATCTAATGCATTCGGCTTTACAAGTGCTAACTGGAAATTATTGGTTGAAATACCTCATGTCTAGTTTAAACTTGAGATTTTCGGAGCATGTGGTGTGGCTGTCTTATTGCAATCGGAGTATTTTTTTCCTCATACAGCAGAAGAAACTGCCTAACTTGGTTGTCATGGTAAACTGAATGTTTCCAAATGTGTTGTTTTTACTATTTGGTTTGCTATGTTCAACTCCAGCAATGGCGAAAACTAAAAACAAACCTTAGTACTCTATCTATGTAGTACATTGAATGAAGATACATCGCTAGCACAAAGTTTTCCTTCTTTTGTGGTGGCAGCTGCTCTAGGTGCCCTAAAAATTACTACCAAAGAGGACCTTTTTTTTATCGACTATTTTTGTTTACTCCTGGATATTGGTACAAATGCTGAGGAAGGCCTGATATCTACGTGTATTAGAGCTTTCGTTAGATCTTAATTGTTAATTCTCAGTTGTTTGCATGAGAATCTTCTTCCTGGTTTTGGTGATTGCTTTGCATTTTTCATCAGTAACATATTGTTTCACATTTCCTTTTCACTAACTACAAATGTTATTTTTCATTTAAAAATTTCTGTAGGTCCTGTCTACATGATTCAGTTTAAGTTTCCCAAACTACAGTCCTCGACCATCTAGGTATGTGCTTTTGTCCTACAAAGTTAGGGAATGCTGTTACAAACTTTGAACTAACTTGTGGCTATGTTTAAAATATTACAGCTTGTATTTTATTCTTCATCTTACTGGAAGCTCTCTTTTTTAAGTTTTCAAAGAGCTCATGGTTTTTGTAGAAAAATCTTTGCCACTAATAGTAAGGCCTGTCGCGGCAGTCATTGGGCTTTTGAAGCCTGACCATTTCGATAGAATCAATAAGCTACCCTACCTAAATACGCGAATGCTTCTATGAATTTCATTGATTGGTTCTCTTTCCGTTGCTACGCTGCTTGTTCATGTCTGCCGTTCATCTTCACAAGCCTTTCCCTTGTCAGATCGTCTAGTTGGCTTCCTTCAGCTATAAAACTGCATCTATTTATGTTATAATTGCCGATGCCATCTCTCACCCTTTTGTTCCCCGTACTTGTTTCTGTAGCTGGATTACGTTCAAATGGAGTTGTTCAATTAGTTAACAGGAATATAATTGCATGCCGTCTCCTTTTCCATACTCGAAAATAATTCATTTTGAGATTTCTATTTGGCTCAATGGCAAATTTACTGCGAAATTCTATTAGGATGCATTGGTGGATGTGATGACACTTTTCAATAGTTGACAGAAATATGTGGAACTGGTTCTTATATGTTAGGTTGGTAAAATTTTTTTTGAATAAGTCTGACTTTACTGAAATCGAGAAAAAGGATAAAGATGGTGCATTGGAAAATATTCTTAGTGTAGCATGCCATGCACCGCCCTGGCTTGCATAATCATGGTGTATGTACATATATATACTGAAGTGGACGATTGATTTGAAAAATTCATAAACATTAGTTAAATTGTCTACTAACTTAAATTTGCTTTTCAATATTTTGTTTATATATTAATGGTACTATGATCCTTTCATTTATGTTTTTTGGCTTACTTTTATTGGGCTTGCCTTTTTTTATTTGTGTAACGTAATTTATAGGGTTAATACCACGAAAAACCCCAAACTAGTACACGTGTGACAAATTTGTCCCAAACTAATTTTTTGACTATCAAAAATCCCAAACTGGTCCACGTGTGACAAATTTACCCCAAACTATTTTTTTTACCACAAAAAACTCAAAATTAGTACATTTGTGACAAATTTACCCTTCATTAAATAGGTTAATATCATGAAAAATCACAAATCGGTACACATGTGACTAACAAAGGGTAAAATCCCAAATTGGTACACCCGTCAACTGCCATGTGTCATCCAACTCAAAAATTTGATGATAATATTTAACGGAAACTAACGGAAGGTAAAATTATCATAGGTGTACCGGTTTGAGGTTTTTGGTGATCAAAAACTTAGTTTTTGGTGAATTTATCACAGGTTTACCAGTTTAGGTTTTTCAATGTATCAACCCTAATTTATATAATCCTTACCCAAAAAAAAACCCTAATTTATATTCATATGTCTTAATTGTACTTTTCATCTTTTAATTTATAATTATTTCTTCTCACGTGGTTCAACTCTTACAAGAAGTTTGCTTAAGTTTTGGTTAGTTCTTAGAAGGGTCAAATACTTTAATCATACAAGTCTCGGCAAAAATTAATTATTTACTAATTTCTAAATTAATTATTGACTCGACTTTTTCTTCTCCTATTAAATCCACAATTTAAATTGCCAAATACACATTGGTTGAACATTAAAAAAGTTCCTACCTTTAATGATACATATCCACTTTATATTTTCCTAGTCGATATGTCTGTAAATATATAAATATATAAAGGTATTTAACCATCTCTCAATCATTGACAAGAAATAGAAGATGTTTTCTTAGATGGTGGTTTTTTGTACAGTATGTACAAATTGTATACAATTATTAATTTCAAGGAGCTCTTTAATTCCAAATCTATAGGTGTATAACTCCAAATGTATATATAAAGGTAATGCATCTGTCAATTTCTCAATCATTTGAGAACTAACACAAGAATATACAAATTGTAACTTTTAAGGAGTTATTTAGACCAATTTAATCGCGTTATTAGAAGACCGTGGACTTAAGTATCATGGTCCAATTTTTTTTATTTTAAAATATGACCGCGATTCCTTATCTAATTTCTATACACATTTCCTACACCTGAGCAATCGTATAAATTTTGAATCAGTTTTCATTTCTTAGTTTGATTTAAAATTTAAGAATGTTAAAGAATTTCGCTTCGATTCCTATTTTTTCCCTTATATTTTTAATTTTCCTTTTTCGATTTTTTTATGTTTTGTATCCATGTTTGAGGACCAATGAAAGCTACTAATAAGAAAGTTGTTATTAAGACAAGCGTTTTGTTTCTACACGAAGCTTTCGTAATGTAAGGTTCCGTATATCTTGCCAGCGCTATGATTTGTCTAAGAGAATAAAGAATGAGAAGTTTAACATAAGCTGCAGGGCTTCCTCATGACTCCCACTTTTGACATAAGCGGACGAAAGTCCCGTCCAAGACACCACGTCCCTCTATGGAATTTCGTCAAAAAGCTGGCGGGCGTGCTTGAGACCACGAAATTCCGCATAAAGGCACAAGAGGTGGTTGTTCAAGTGCAGATCATCCAAGAAACCCAGCTTGATTACTGGGCCATAACGCATGTACCATCTCTAAGAGACCGTGAGTTGCAAAAAAACCAATATCCACGAGCAGATATCTTTGAAACGGGATAATGGGTTTTACCTGAAAATTGCATTTACGGTGCGGCTTGACATGTTTCTTTTTCTCCGATATGAACTATGAACTTTGGAGAGCTGAGAACGATGATTTCTAGAAATACAACATAGACACGAGATTGAGGTTCTTCGAGATCAAGATACGCTGTGTAAGACGCTTGGATCATTGCAGGGAAGATCTCTGACGGAGATGCCATGAAGCAACTCAAGAATGGGCTATCCATAATTTTTCATGACGAGAAAAAAGAAGTAAATGACTGAGCAGTTAACAAATGATCCAAGAAGTTCTTGGAGGATTTGCTGTTGAAGGTATCTGCCCAGCAATAGATCCTTTGGAGTCGACGTCAACATTTAGGCCCGTATTGTAACGAAAGGAATTATACAGTTAAAAGGGGGGGATCGATTTCACCTCCTTTCCAAGGAGAGCTAATGCTTGTTGGGGTGTCCTAGGCGTAGAGGATCCACAATAATCCATCCCGAATCGATTAACCGTAGGTTAGATCCAATGTCCCGGTCCCTATTGTTTCCTAAAGACCTTTATGTTCAAGCCCCAATACGAATGCCTTCTCACATTTCAACTTTGCCATGCTCATGTATAATTCATGCGTCTCTCTGGCTCCGTGAGTCGAGGCTCAACTCAAGTCAAGACGGAATGCGTGCAGCAGTTGAAGCAGGGAATAGTATCGTACTACAAGAAAATTATTATGTGATCGTGACGAATATGTTAAATAGAAGGGTTAATACCACGAAAATCCCAAACTCAATACTTCTTAAATTTATGGAATACTTATTCGTACCGTAGAGATTGATAGACCATTTGATTACTTAGTACTTTTGATCCTATTTTTAAAATTTATATTTCAGAATCTGAATACTTTAAAAGGAATTTCATGTCGATGCCTCAATAATAGGCCAATAATCTTTATTTTGAATATTACATATTTGGGTCGGAGATGCTTTAATTTTAACATGCGGTGAAGTTTTACATATGTCGGTATGAATATACATGCGGTGAAGTTTTACATATGTCGGTAGGAATTTCATGTCGATTATGATGTTACTTATGTATAAGCTGTTGTTTTTCCTGATTCTTCCTCTTTTAGAGGCTCTCGCGGATGCTGAAAGAGCGATAGCCTTAGACCCATCACGGTATATGTCATACTTTCAAAAGGGGTTAGTACCACTGCAATTAGTGCTCATTATGTCAATATCACTTCAGTATGCGAGGCTACCAGAGTTGATCTTATCTCTCTCATCTCTCTCTCAGGAAAGCTTGTTTTCACCTGGAAGACTATCACACCGCCAGAGCAGCGTTGGAGGCGGGTTCTTTTCGAGTTCCCGGGAACGCAAAATTCATCCACTTAATCAAAGAGTGTGACGAGCGAATTGCGGGTACTAACCAGCTTAGTCTCTTTATTGATAAATAAATTTGCAATTGAGACAAGTATACGTTACTTGAAGTTATTCCTCTCGAATTATATCTTAATGATCAATTGTTCTGTGGAATTATGTTTTAGAGAGATGCGGTGATATACTCAACCGGCCGCTTGTAAAGACCTCGACCCAGGTGGTACCCTTGGAAGGTGGACGGGAAAGTGGTCAGATTGTGAATGAAGTTCCCAATCAGGCGACTTCAAAGTTGGATGACAAATCAAGATACAGGTCATTGCACCTTTTACACTTTATGCCTAACACTGAAAGATTTTTATTCAGTTTCTTATCAATCGTATATGAGCTGCAGTTTTTTCTTCTGTTTGTTTCAAAATCATCCTGGTGCCAAGGAGTCTGGAATCTGGAAGTTTGCAGCTAATCATTAGTGATGCTTTCGCAGTTGTTATGCTTCTACTAATTCACAGCCTTAATATCGTCCATTATGAAATAGATCTCAGAATGCGTGCCCTTTCCATAATTAGGCAGGCTTATTAGTAATCTGACAGCTCTTCTTTTGCAAGTGCAGGCATCAATTCTACCAGGACGGGGAGAAAGTGGTTGTAACTATATTGGCAAAAGGCATACCAGCTGAAAATGTCGCGGCTCATTATGGGGAACAATCTGTAATTTTTCTTGTCACATAAGATTGTTTGCTCATCGATGTTGGACTTACTGCTCTTTCCTATGCTCTAAAAATAGAACAAACATTGACTCGATTGATGTCCTTTGCAGCTTAGTGTTTTCGTTGATGTCCCTGGTGAGGTTGCATATCGTTTTGAACCCAGGCTATTTGGAAAGGTGTGTAACCAGCAATTTTTTACAGAGTAGCTTCTATAATAGGTTTGTTTGTAGTGACTTTTACATTAAACTGTAACTTTTAAATCAAATCTTGCGTCTTTCCCAATTTGACATTTATTAAGAGACCTTTCCAAATGTATTAACTTTGACTTGTGGAATCATATATAGTTTTCTTTTTTTTTTTCCCAATTTTCAAATTTTTGGTGGGAAACTAAAAAAGTTGAAAAAGTACTCTTTTTCTAATGTAGGCAAGGAGGCCGATATATATAACATGTGGGAGTCGGTCATTGTGCTATGGGTCTTGTCACATATTTGAACAACCACTAATTATGAATTGCTCAGTTGATTTTCTGGGGTTAATTTTCTTGAGACGGGATTCTTGTTCAAGATCTTCAAATAGGATTGCTGGGCTTTTTGGTTTCCTTGCGTACTAAGTGACATCCCGGGAATGTACTTTCTACTGCCCTTTTTATCCTGTTTTCTTTTCTGCTCTGCTTCATTCTGGTTCCTTGTTTTAACAACAGATTGCACCAGAAAAGTGCAGATGTGATGTCTTGCCAAGCAAAATCGAAGTCCACCTTGCTAAAGCTGAGCCCTTAATCTGGCCTTCTCTTGACAGTGCTGATCCTCTTAAAGTCGCTGTAGTTTCAGGTACATTGTTCCGCTTTTCTTGTGTACCTACAACGAAAATGCTTCACTTTTTATTTCTTGCTTGCATTCAGCCTGTCAAACCTCCTGCAATTAAACCCCCTCCCCCCCAGTTTCCCAACCAAAAAAGGAAAAAAAAAACGTCCCCCGCTTGTATACGTAGACTCATAGATTTGCTAACTTTTTTAAATCTGAGGGATCACAAAGGTTATCTCCTCTTATACTGTTGAATACTCTGGGAGATTCAATTATTGATGAGCATGCCAAATGAAACTCACAGGCACCGGATCTCAGGGGCCCTCAAGTGCATCTTCAAAACGGAAAAGGGTGGATTCTGATATAATACAACCTCAAGTAACGGAGGTTTGTCGTCAACCTGATCGCTCGTTTCTCTATCTCAAGCTAGTGTGTAGAATCTGTTTTCACACTAGAATGATGTTGAAAGTTGCATTTTGACCTGAGGTGTCTTTTTCAGGTTGCATTTCAGGGTGCAGATGCAATCCAGCAGAAGGGAGAAAATTTGGGCGGAGATGCAGTTGTGCGTGCTGTTATGGGAAGGTCGTATTTTCTTCTTTTTTGATGTTGCTTTTTTTCCTCACTGAGGAGGCTTTCGGTAAAGGTTTTGGTACCGCCTTAAACACAATTGCGATAGATAGATTTTGCTCATACTTGTGATGATGCATTTAACAGGTGGCGTGCAAGAGCTCCAAAGAAAAGGTTCTAAGAAAGTGGACTTTAGGATAGCCAACATGATTAGACGGGGTCTTTTGCAGCGTCATGAAAGGCAATGAATCAAGTTTGCAATCAGTTGGGCAAGGCATGGAGGGCAATTTTGACATTGAGATAGTCGAGATGAAAGAAAGACAACAAATCAAAATTACAGTTAGTTACGCCGTATGGTCCAGTACTGCATTTGTAACATGCTTCCGACACCTCAGGAAGTCGATGACGTCCTCAACCTGCTGGGTAAGCGAGGCAGGTGAGGCGCGAAATGATCTTGATCGTGCATGTCTTTTTGTAATACTGGCAATGGAGCTTCAAACTTGAAGGACCTTAGTAACTTCTCCGATCTTTTGGCTGTTTTTGTCATTTTGATGAGCACTCCACAAGCCCACAAATAATAAGCATTCCATTTCTTTGTCGCAAAACACCATCTTCTACATCTCACCAGCCGCACCTAAAATGATTCTTGCCAGATAGAGCTGACAAATGTACTTTGCGAGCAGCAATATTCAACAAGATTCGAAACACGCAGTATATTCCAATAATTGCATCCATTGTTATTCAATTAAGCATACTTTAGCTCGGGTGGTTATTTCACGGTCCAGCAGATAAGCAGGAACAGCTCCTTCATTAGTATCATAGTCCACCTTGAGCCTAGATGATGATGACTCGTGCATATTCCACCTGTTCCAACGCATGAAGCACTCTTTTTACTGCTATGGCCTATGAAGTTATCTATCACTTCTCAAAAGATTGGCCTACACTTAGTAAGACAATTTAGTACTTCTATAATAGGCAATTAGAGTGCCGGGACATCATAAACTCAACTCATCTCAAATAGAAGAAGATCGAGATCACGACGACTTAATTACTGGATGATGAAAACAAAAGCGGACACCAAATCCTATGCTTCCTTTGCTTCAGCTCGCTAACCCATTGCATCTAGCTGGAATTTATGTTTCTCTTAATAAAAAGACAGCTTGTTTCGCCATAATTTCATGTAAGAAGCGATCGCTTTGTGATTTTACTGCAACCAGATCACAATATTCTGAAATTTGATAAAGTGCCTTCTTATTAAAATCAAGAAAAGAACTACTCCTGTCAACTAACATGAAAAAAAAAAAAAAGAAACTTGCGTTTTCTTCATCAGAGCCTTCTCTGCATAACGTTTCCTAGAGAACATCTTACCTTTAATGCCCAAATCCTGCGAATCATCCGAAAACAGACCCAACAGAACAAGAATTTGAGCTCACCGTGAAACACGTGAAAAAGAGAAAAACAAGGAACCACAAAAGCTGTTCATGTTAACAGGAAAAGAAACCGACTTTCTGGGATTTTTCGGATCACTCGGACTTCGTGAGCTTCCCTCTTGTGTTTTCGCTCGAAGTAATAGCAGCGATACCCATGTCTCTTCCTGTGGAGCTCTACATAATCTCCTTGTGGCTGAATAGAGGAGAAACGTCAAACCAAAACACGAAATCAATCTGTGAGCATTGAATTAAAGTCATATACCCTTTTTGCCAAGCGAAGTTATTTGCGCAAAACTTCTGTTAAGAGAGAGATTGCGCATGCGCGCACCCTTGGGAGTTATTTCTGGAAGCTCAACCAGATCTTCTGTAGCAAGTTGTACCACCTCAGAAGGGCATAGAGCCATGTATAAACATGGAGCCTGATCATAAACGGACAGCCAAAAGACCACGCATTACTCGTTAGAGAAAGGAAATTTAAGAAAAGGGACGAATTTTGTAAGTGCAACAGCAGCCGGAAGTAATTGAGCTACATCATTCACAATAATAATGGTTTGAGCAACATGACAGATAAGACCTCCAATAGCTCAAAATCTTTTCTTTCTTTTGCTTTTTTTTAAGGAAAAAAAGGTTATCGGATGGGGAAAGTAAACGTAAACTACAAGTACAGATCATGATCATGTCGAAATGGGTCATACGTGGAATCCTCTACTGATCTAAAGCTGAACAAGGCATTTACCAAATAATGAGCAATTTGCAATCTAGTCAGATATTTGGCTAACAAAATATGTGATATCTTGATTAGAATGCTGACAACAGGACAACGATGCCTCCTGGGAGTTGAACTTATATTGTTTTGATCGATTCGCCATCAATATTCACGATTAAAGAATCTAAGAGAACTAGTAAACCTATTGCAGCCCCTGAATGAATTATTTGAGCATTTAATAATCTGATCCATCTATGAGGAGTGACCTCTTTATGATTTAGACACGTGCGTGAGATGAATGATTGATGGAGAGACATCAGTTAAAAATTACCATGATGTTGTAGAGTGTCAATCTAACTAAACATGGTATTCATTTATTTGGTCTATTTTTATCGCGGATTGTATCGATATGATGAGTTAAAAACTGCTCCATTAAACCAACAAAAAGAAAACCATGAGACACTTTTTACCTTTCTTTGTAAGTGGAATCAATTATCTTTTCCCTCGATGCCCATAGAGTTTTTAACTTTATTTCGGATGCACTCAATTGCCATTTGGCTTTGCAGATTCATATTTTTTTTCCTTAATTTCAAGACACAAGTCAATAACAATCTTTGGACCAATTCATGATACGAGCGGCAGGATGCTTCGTGGCCATCATGAATTCTGGCTAAAAGTTTAGTGAATGTGGAGGAAGCTGCCATCTTTTTCTTGGATACACTTACACTTTTGGCCCCCCTCAAAATGTTCAGCCCACCTTCTTGAAGATGAAAGTGGTTATTCCACACGGTACAAATCCAAATCCAATAGGGGGGAAAAGGGGGATTAATATCCATTTACAAAAAATCCCAAAAATAGAAATTTAAAAGCAAGCTTTGACAATTCAGCACACACCCCCAATAAATATTTAAAAATTTAAGAAAAAAAACGCGCTCTCATTTTCTTTCTATTTTATATTTTTGGGGGGCTAGGGGTGTTTTGGTTGTGAAATCCGAACAATTAAAATTTGGTAAACAGCAGATCATCGGATGCCGAAAATGGGGAGTCGGAGATAATAAGGATCAAGAAACGATGTCTTGGCAAATCAAATCTTGTTCCTGCTCTAATCCAATCCAAACCATCCGATTTCCATCTTCCGCTTCGCTGTTCCTTCCAACAGCAACAGCAAACGCCACTGTCCCTATTTTCGGCTGTTTCTCTCTCTCTCTCTCAGCTGTAACAACGTCACGACACGCCCATCGGGGCAGAAGCTCCAAGAACAGCAAGATTCATCAAGAAAGTCTTTTGGGTTTCTCAATTCTCTTTCCCTCTGTCTGTTCATCTTCCTTCCCTCGAAAACACTGGGGTCCTTCCCGCTGAAAGCTTGTTTCCTTTTTTTCCCGAGAAACCGGTGGAAAATCTCTTCTTTCTTCCTTTCGCGGGCCTTCTTGTTCGGCTGCGGTGTGAAGATTCATTTGGGTTTTCTCGGATCACGTTGTCGCGGGAAGGTTTCCGGGGGGCGCGCGCGAGGTTCTTGTTTCCTTCATCTGGGTCCGTTTTTGGCGTCCGCTTCGGAGATTATCGGCTTGCGGGTACGGTTTCTTGTTTTTCTCCCCTGAAAAAGTTTTGAATTTGAGCTTCTCTTTCCATCGTCAAGACGCTTTCATCGCTAGATAGATAAGTTTTGAGCTCGGGGTAAGAAATGGTTTTGAAATCGCGTGTAGTTTGAGCTCGGGAAAAGGACTGCTTTTTGTCATTATGTGTATCATGATCTCGCGAAAAATGCTGGTGCCAATCTTTTCCTCTTATTCTGTGGAACGTTTGATTGGCTGTTTTGCCGATTAGGCAGCAAAGATTTTCCCAGATCAGGCAGCAAAGATTGGCTAAGCCGGTCTGGAAAAGTTTGTTCTACAGCTAGAGCTTGACAATGACTACAACCACTTAGGTGCGTTTTTTTTTTTTTGGTCATAAACTTAGTTGAGTTGTCAAGCTGGATTACTTCCCTTGCTTTCATGCCATCCCCGCCTGCCGGAACAATTATTGCGGTGCGCCTAACCGCTATAACCAAAAAGAAGAAGTAAAATGACCAGTCTTTTAAAATAATTTTTTCTCCAAAATACTTTAATGAGACGATAGAGTTGTCTCCCCCAAACTATTCTCTCCAACTTACATAGACAACAATGAGATGACAGAGTGGGAGCATGGCATCGGACTTTAAGTTTACTTTAAGGATAGTGACATGTCATTAGCAAACATCATGGATATCCAGACTTTGATCAATGCAAGCATAATCTCAAACTTTACTTGAAAAATGTATGCTTTAATTAAGACTTCATTATTCCGACCCAAAAAAAAAAGCTAAGAATTCATTACATGAAATAGAGACTAAAGGTGACAAATTGATTGTTTCATGGCACTTGATTCTTTTACTAGGTCAGAGCTTAACTCATACAATGATGTACATCACTGCTGCACCATGCTTGATGTAAAACCACAAAATTGAAGGATTAGAGCTGGAGAAAAAACAATATCCAGCATTGAGAAAATAAGATCCCCCATAACTGTCAGGCAGGAGATACTGAAGTTGTGTAAGAACTGTTGCAGTATTTCAAACTTTTCAGTAGACCCAAACGCAAGTGAGGAGTAACGGTTGCTTCAGACATACCAAAAATATCAGTCTTCTCCAAGACTTCACTTGCCAGGGCTTCAGAATCAGACTTGCCGAAAATTGTTTCAAGAACAGCATTCAAGCCAATTGAGGCGCTCTCTGTCACAAAGCTGAATGCAACCATGTCAAAATTAAAGCCGAGTATATGGCATGCATTAATGATCCCCCAAACGTACACTCAGTTTAAAGATGCAGAACACGTGAGCTTAAATGCCTACATACTTTCATTGCCTTCAAATATATAAGGAACTCAAAAGAGCGATGGTGCATAGACTCTACAGAGAACAGCAGTCGACTTCAACTTGAATTCACAGGAACATCTCAATTCTCTTAATGATCTTTCCACTTAGGCTATGTTTGTTTCACGGAAAATGAACGATTTGGAAAATATTTCCTAAAAACGATTGCTTGTATCGCTTAAAATAATTAACCAATGAAAAAATATTTTCATTATCAACAAAAATTTAGGGTTAATACCACCAAAAACTCCAAACTGGTACACATGTGACAATTTTACCTCGAACTTTTTTTTTTACCTTCAAAAACCCTAAATTGGTACATATGTGACAATTTTACCTCGAACATACCCTAAAAAACTCCAAACTGGTACACTTGTGACAATTTTACCCTAAACTAAAATTTTAATATTATTTTTTCGAATTTTTATTAATTTTTTATTTTTTCTTTTCTTTTTTTTTTCCATCTTTAATCTCTGGTCAGTCGCCGGACCAGCGACCGGCCGGAGGCAGAAGCCGACGAGGTCGGCCCCGCCGGCTGTTGGCGAGGGCCAGCCTCGCCGGCGTCTGGCGAGGGTCAGCCTCGCCTAGGCGGGCGAGGGCGGTCCTCGCCGGCGTCGGGCGAGGGCTGTCCTCGCCCGCCCAGGCGAGGCCAACCCTCGCCGAGTCGGGCAAGGTCTGACCTCGCCTGCGCGGGTGAAGGCCGCCCTCCCCCGACTCAGGCGAGGGCAGCCTCGCCGGCGTCGGGCGAGGGCTGTACTCGCCCGCGCAAGCGAGGCCGACCCTCGCCTGAGTCGGGCAAGGGCGGCCCTCGCCCGCGCAAGCGAGGCCGACCCTCGCCCGCGCCGGCGGGGCCGACCTCGCCGGCTTCCGCCTCTGGCCGGTCGCCGGTCTGGCGACCGGCCAGAAGTTGAAGTTTAAGAAAAAAGAAAAAAAATAAAAAAAATTCGAAAAAATAAAAAATAATATTAAAAAATTATTAGTTCGGGGCAAAATTGTCACATGTGTATCAATTTGAGATTTTTCGTGGTTAAAAAAAATAGTTTAAGGTAAATTTGTCACGGTTTACTAGTTTGGAGTAAAATTGTCACATGTGTACTAGTTTAGGGTTTTTGGTGGTCAAAAAAAAAGTTTGGGGTAAAATTGTCACAGGTGTACCAGTTTGCTGTTTTTTGTGGTAAAAAAAAAGTTCGGAGTAAAATTGTCACACATGTACCAGTTTAGGGTTTTTGGTAGTATTAACCCAAAAATTTATGTCTAAATATTTTAGTGGACGATGAAAATGTTTTTCATTCATTTATTTTTATAAGTGATATAAGCAATCATTTGTAGGAAAATATTTTCCAAATTATTCATTTTTCACGAAACAAACAGAGCCTTATATTGCAGATATATTAAGTTAACTCATATGTGATCAAACATGACTGAGTAGATATTCCATAGTGGAATTAAACATGAAAGTTTTCTACACACCTTGCCTCTACGTGTCCCTTGCAAGGCATTGTCGCTTGTTTTGAATGCTCGGTACTGTCCCACAACAACCGGCACAAATATGCGATTCTTGTCTTTCATCATCTTCGATTCCTCGTTCGATTCCAAAAGCGGTGGTAGCAACGGCAGTTCCAGGTTGAGAATCCATTAGGCAATTACCCTTAAGATTGTTGGACAAATATATTAGATGATATAAAAACAAGAATTGTGGGAAATCTATTGAAAAACATGAGAAAATAATATCAATCGTATGAGGCGTGCAAGCACTATCCTTAAGGATAACTCCGCCCCTCGGAGTACGAACTTGGTGCATAAAGCTTGTTGATACCTAAATTTTGATCGACCATTTAATGATAATTTGCATAGAAAATTAGGGATTAAATTTTAATCCCTAAACAAAAATATTAAAATTGCATAGCATATAATTTAGGATCATATAGTTTAATTGCATTCAACATCGGATCGGTGGCAGTGAGTAAGTTGAAAATCCATTGCATAAATCAAGCTCGAGTACCGAACAAAGCTCGTCTCTTTCGGAAGACGGGGGCCGAAAATCACAAGTCTAAAAGGCCTTGGTTGTTTTAATTTGAGCTTAAATCAGCCCATCAAGCTTAATTAGAGAAAAGCCCAAATTAATTTGGCACATTTGGAATTAAATAAATATTAAATGATAAAAGCCTAAACCTAAGCCCATGACGACTAGGAAGCCCGGCCAATTAACTTAGGGTTGTGATATAAATATGTGATTATACTCCTCAATCAAGGGGCTCTCATAATTTCCGGAAGACAATTCCGAAGAGCACGAGATAAACGTGAGGAAATAGCGAGACTAAAGAGCAAGAGTGAGAAAGCGCTGCCTCATCGCCACGCTGCCTCGTGCCCGTGCCGCCTCATCGTCGTGCTCGCGCTGCCTGCTCATAGCCAGACCCGTGGCTGTGAGTAGCTTGCTGTTGCCGTTGCTCCCGCGCCGATCTCTGCCTACCGCCGCTGCTACCCCTACTCCAACGAGCCCAATACTGCCGCCGCGCTCTGCTGCTTCCAATGGCTGCATTGCCTGGCTCCAACACGGCCACGCTCCCTAATGTTGACGTCGCAGCTACCATGACCGAGACCATCGAATCAAGCACTCTCCACCGTGGACACCCCACATCCAAAGCTCCTCATCCGAGTCCCAGTCAAGTCCAATAGATTCCCTGCCGTTGAATCTACACGCTTGTTCTTGCTTTCTTGTTCAGTGGGTCCAACGAAGTCAACAGAATTTGTTGGATCCAACTTGAATTATCTACGGGTTTCTTTGGTCTTGTTGGGAAGTCCAATAAATCTCCTTGCCGATTATTGTTATTCCCTCTGATGACGAAGCCATGAAGTAGCAGCTCGGCGCCTAACTCTGCCGAGATCTCCGTGAGCGTCCACATTGCCAACCAAGCCTTGGCCGTGAACCGCCATCGAGACGAACTGCTCGTGATCCATTGGCCATTTCGCGATCCCGATCCGCCGGTGATTCAAATTTGGAAAGTAATCCGCAAATCAGGTAAAAATATCTATATGGTATATTTTCAAAAAATTTAAATTCTTAGTTTGAATATTTTGAATATTTCGTGAATATTGCGTGGTTGATTAGATACCTTAGGATAATATTTGCGATATCCTCAATATTCTAAGATACCCTAAATTAGGAATTTTTTCTAATTTGACAATGTATTTGAACGACTATCCGATCTTATATCTAAGGTACGATACGCGGCGATACGGAAAATCATTATCTTATCCATAATCACTTGGATACGATAATAGATTTTATTAGCTTTCCAAACTCGAACAATCAGCTTTCCATCGATATCTATAACCCTATAGATATGACTGTTAGTTTGATTTCTTGTCCTAATTCAAATTTTCATAAAAAGAATCTTTTGGATTGCGTGGATTGTTTGAATGCGGGTGTTATCTTTGTTTGATTGTTTTTTTTAAATAAATAAAATCCAAAACTATGTTAGTTAGGATTTAAATTAGAAATTTTGCATGTTTAGGGAACCTAAATGTATCTAAAAGATAGGATAATTATTTAATTTAAATTAGGACTAGAGATAATTCATTTCCTAGTTTAAATTAGGTGTTATTCTAATCTTAATAGATTATTTAGGTTATTTTTAGATTCCGAATTTCCATGAAAACTCCAAAAAAAAGAGTCACTTTAGGACAGATTAAGATAGATTGCATGTTAATTTAGACATTTTTTTATTCCGAATTTTATGAGAAAAATACAAAAAATAAATCATTTGTCCGTTATTAAAATTAGGTCACGTTGTCGCACGACATATAGTTCGCATGCTATGTTGCATTAATCGCATGTCATTTTTTTGCACGTCATTGCATATAGGTTAGTTTGCATTTTAATAAAGCGCAAACCCTAAAGAACACTTCGAGTGCCTTGTTTTGTTAATTATAAATCATATTAGGATTGTTTGTGTGATTTCCTACTAACAATACAGATACTTGTGTTGTATTAAGGTACGTCATTCTCCTAATCTTACAATCTATTTATTGCTTTCTTGGGTGTTAAATTGGTGATTTGCGCAACTGCATGAACATCTCACATGTTAGTGGTTAGGTAATAAAATGGATTCAGACTACTTGTATAGACATTTTTTGAAAAGAAAAAGTACCGAAAGGGTATTAGACTAGATCTAGCGTAATCAAGTCCCCGAGCTTAGAATCTTTGGTTCGTAGAAATAAAACATATCTTCCTATGTTTTATTTAGGCTTCTAATCAACCTACCACAAATAGATTAGTGGCAACTCTAAGCATGAAAACTTTTACATGTTAAAAACTTAAACCCAAAGTTGCGAATTGGTAGAGCTTGAGAGGGCCCGAGTTAGGCTTAGTCTTAATAATCTATTAGCCTAAGAAATTTAGGTCGCGACAAAGCTCTAGCGGCTATTCTTCCAAAATACAATAGACTTTCTTCTATACTCCGCATTGAATATTAGAAGGAACATAAACAACGTTATGTGTATATCCCAACAAAGAAAGGAAAGATAGATAAAAGAAAGAACAAACAATATTCTTATTTTGATATGTATATATTTATCACTTTTCAATTATGCTCAAAGTAACAATTTATAGGTACAAGAAAGAGAGCCATTAAGCCATTATAAAATAATTGGTAATTACTAAAAGTGACCATTATATGGCCGTTATAAAATAATGAAGGCTTTATGAAGAATTAAATCAAACATTACAAAGCCGTTATAAAACAAATATATTATAAAACCGTTGCAAAACAATCACAAAATGATGACTTTATGAAAATAATAAATTATAACAAATATTTCAAAATTGCTGAAATATCCAACATATGATGGGCCAAAGTAAGAGCTGAAAGAAGGGGCATGGATCTGATGGGCCATGAGACCATTTGAGTTTTGATGGTCTTGTTCCTGTTCTGTCGTTTATCTAAGAAAATTTATGTTGTCTTGTGGTTGTGGCTTAAGACACATGGAAAAAGGTCGGCAGACTAATTTGGACTCACCACGATAATTTGAGTAGCTAATAACAAAGTGTCCCTTCTTCCTAAGTAAAAGGTTAAACTAATTCATCTGAGATTTTGTACGGACCTCAACATCTCTTGGACGTTAAACACATAGAGGGTATTCTCACCTGCTAGGAAAGAAAAAGATTCAAGGGGAAATTAGCAGAGCTGGGTGTACGGGTACCGAAATGTTAAAATAAGGATGCGGTCATATTAGCCTGTCAAGTATATATATCAGGACAGGTGGGGCAGCCTCAGTCGGAACTTCGGCTCCTGCTCTTTGGTGAGGAAACCTAAAACCATCAATGATCCAAAGCAAACTAATTCGAACTCACCACAATAATTTGAATAGCTAATAACAAAGTGTTCCAAAATCATAGTCTAGGGACATTTGACGAATCAATTGAGATTCTGTAAATTTACGGAGTAGGTATATTGCTAGGGAGAAAGCCAACAATTCACTAAACACTTAAATCTGTCTAGAATTAATATTTTCTCCAAAACTCGACCAACAACACCCGCAAATTTTTACCATGGAAAATCCAACGTGGGAAAAACCACAAGACCGCTTAAAACTTCCATTGACCATCAAGAATAGGATGCGCAATACTTCATTTCTTGTGACACAGCTAGAGGCTCGATATATCAACAATATATCAATATATCATCACCACAAAAGTTGATTAACACAAAAAAAATAAAATGAGCAAGAACTTCTTACTACTGTCGGAGAAATTGAGAGACAATTTGAAAAGGAATTTCAACGAATATAGCCATTCACTTTGTAACTCTTGATCTCACGAACAACATACTAAAATTTCAACCGATTCCGACAGATTTTACCATAAAAAACCTCGGTCTCTCTCCTCTTTTTTTTTTTTCCTTTGTCTACTATCTCCCCTTCCTGTTTGGCCCTCTCCTCTTACTTTTGTTTGTGTTTTTTTTAATGACGATAAGCTGGACCACATGAGGCCAACCGAGCCCAGCGCTACACAGGGGTGCGATTATCCCAAAATGCCCAAGATCCCTCTTTGGTCTGTGTCACGATCCGTGTCAAAACATGCACACATCCCGTTAGGTTCGCGCATCGTGGAACCCGAAACAAATTGAACCGTTGACGCTCTCACTCAAAGGCCAAACCAGACACGCCCATCTTTCTACTTCTTCAGTCCTCGAGAAATTGAGAACTTGTACCGATTCGACTTTCTTTGACAGCCCTAAATTACACAGTGATGTATGAGAATAATTGGTTTAATTCACTGTCACATTCTTTTCCTCTCTATAACTACGCTATGTCTACTCTTAGGAACCCGGTCGAAAACAACTTTCCAAACTTTCAATAAATATACCTGAGCCAAAAATTTGAAGCCTAATCGAGTGGCTTTTGCATCAAATATGCATTTTGTTTTCAATTTCATCATTATTCGTGGTGGGGCTTGATAGTGGGAAGGTGCTTGTATTAGTAAGCTATTAATATTAAACAATGCACGTATATGCATGTGCAAAAATAGAAGCTCCTCCTCCATTTGATTTGAAGAAGAAAGGGATGCTCTGCTCCAGCTCGGACAAAACCTCTCGTACAAACTATACAAACTCTCCTCCTTTCTTCTTGGAACGGCAAAGATCGTTGCCGAAGGACCGGAGTAAAGTTCGACCGAGCAAATGGACATGTCGTCATCCTCCATGTTGACACGCTTGATGTGAGCATAATCTCAATGTTTTACTCGAATCGAAGCTTCAAATAAAAAGATGAAATGGCTCGGTAACAAAGACTTCGTCACAAAAGATGAAGGCTGAAGCTGACCACTTAGATTTTTTTTTTTTCGTGGCGTTTGTTTCTTTTATTAGGTCAGAGCTTAAATCATACAATAATGTACATCAATCTCACACCACACTTGAAGACACTTTGAGTTACTCTAGCATGTAACATACAACAGAAAGAAATGAGAAAGAACGAGAGCTGGGGAATCCATCGTTAAGTAGATAAGATCTCCAGATCTGCTTAGCCATCACCATCATACCGTCGAAGTTGAGCAGGAGACGATGAAGCTATTTAAGAAACTTTGCAGTACCTCTAACTTTTTTACAGACCTAGTTGACTATAGCCAAGGCCAGCAGTAAAGTCACCACCCAAGCTACTGTCTTCTTCAATTGAATCAGCAGCACGATTGGCTGGTCTCATCTCCATGAATCTCACCTGAAAATAACAGTGGAATGTAGGACCTGCCATAGCCATGAATTACATCAATGGAAACAGGGCATGCGACAACAATTTTGCAGGTCAGATAACTGCAAAAAGACGGCAAGGAAACTACTTCGAAATTTTTAGTCTCTTTCTAATTTTCAAAAGAAGCACGAGAGAATAGTCGCAAGCAGACGGAGCAACATTCTCGAATGGAATTGGCGAATATAATACAGGAACGTCTACCCCAGTCAGCAACGTCAAGAAAGGTCTGCCAAAACCTTTGATTTCAGGACCCGTGACAAGAAAATTTTCAGTACTGAAAACAATTAATAGATGCCTTTCGGATAGATGGGGCATATGCTGACACACAGGCCTAAACTTAACTATAATTTAACAATAAGTTATAGAGACCGAGGACATTTTATATGCACTGAAAGCTAGCAAAGCTTGTGCGGCATCAACAATGTTGGATAATGAACTGGGCAATCGAGTCTGTTATTTCGGCATAGAACAAGGGTAGGTAGAAACCCTTTTAAATGATATATACTATAACTCATATTAATGCCACTTGTAGTAAAGAGTTGGACTTGTCTTCGATAATTACAACACAAGACAAAGGTTTTGGCAGGTTTTCAACCATGGCCCCAGTTGAATGCGAGAACTAAATATGCTGATGTGACATGAAGAAATTATATTCGTTCAAGTTGTAAAAGCTCAACTCAGTGAAAGAACAAACAATGGTAAATGAATCCCTCCAGAAATCAGCTCTAAATGAGAGGCTCTGGAAAGAATTACTGAGATTCAAGTGACCGTGGACAGCTCTTCGCCCTGGTGCTCTCATTTGCGATGAAAACAATCTACCGAAAGCGCAAATATCACCTCCTTAGCCTAAAACCATGCTTCTCTATCTCTAGAAGCTCAATCAGATCATCTGTAGCAAATTGTATCACCTCATAAGGGCATAGAGAAACAGGAAGCCTGATCATAAACGGACAATCAAAAAGCCCACGCATTACTCCTTAGAGAAAGGAAGTTTAAGAAAAGGGACGAATTTTGTAAGTGCAACAACAGCCGGAAGTAATTGAGCTTCATCATTCACAATGATAGTTTGAGCAACATGACAGAGAAGACCTCCAATAGCTGAAAATCTTTTCTTTCTTTTGTTTTTTTAAGTAAAAAATGGTTATCAGATAAGGAAAGTAAACGTCAACTCCGAGTACAGACCATGACCATGTCGAAATGGGTCACACGTGGAACCCCCTACTGATCTAAAGATGAACAGGGCATTTACCAAAATAATGAGCAATTTGCAATCAAGCCAGATATTTGGCTAACAAAATATGTAATATCTTTGCTAAAATGCTGACAACAGGACAACGATGCCTCCTGGGAGCCGAACTTGCACTGTTTTGATGCATTCGCCATCAATATTCATGATTAAGAATCTAAGAGAACTAGTAAACCTATTGCAGCACCTGAATGAATCATTTGAATATTTAATAATCTAATCCATCTATGAGGGGTGACTTCTTTACGATGTAGACACGTGCAAGCATGAGATGAATCATTGATGGGAAGATATCAGTTAAAAATTATCAAGATTTCGTAGAGTATCAATCTAACTAAACATGGTATTCACTTATTTGGTTTATATTTAACAGCGGGTCATTTTGATATGATAAGTTAAAATCTATCACATTAAACCAACAAAAAGAAAAACACGAGATGCTTTTAACTTTCTTTTTGGACGAAATCAACTATCCTTTCTTTTGATATCTATAAAGTGTTTAACTTTATTTCCTATACCTTACCGAAAAAAAACTTTATTTCCACTAATTACATATTTACTCAAATTGTCATTCGGCTTTACGAATATCAGTGAAATCCAATCTCTTTATGAAATCCAATTTTTTTTCCTTAATTTCAAGACATTAGTCAATGTCAATCTTTAGACCAATTCATGGTACGAGTGGCAGGATGCTTCGTGCCCATCATGAATTTTGGCAACTGCCATCTTTTTCTTGGATACACTTACACTTTTGCCCCCCTCAAAAAAATCCCAAAAAATAGAAATTTATGAAACAAGCTTTGATAATTCAGCACACACCACACCCCCAACATTTAAAATTAAAGAAAAAGGGAAAAAAAAACGCATTCTCATTTTCTTTCTATTTTTTTATTTTTATTTTTGGGGGGCGCTGTTTTGGTTGTTAAGTCGGAGCAATCAAAATTAGGTAAACAACACAGATCATCGTATGCCGAAAAAGGGGGGCCGGAGATAATAAGGATCATCAGGAACGATGTCTTAATGGCAAATCAAAATCTTGTTCCTGTTCTAATTCAATCCAAAACCATCCGATTTCCATCTTCTGCTTCGCTGTTCCTTCCAACGACAAACGCCAACCCCCTCCCTATTTTTTCGGCTGTTTCTCTCTCAACTGTAACAACGACACGACACGCCCATCGAGGCAGAAGCTCCAAGAACAGCAGGCCACTATTCAAGAAAATCCTTAGGGTTTCTCAATTCTCTCTCTGTCTCTGTCCCTGTGTCCATCTTCCTTCCCTCCAAAACACTGGGGTCCTTCCCGCTGAATGCCCATTTTCTTGTTTTTTTTCCCGAGAAAGCGGTGGAAAATCTCTTCTTTCTTCCTTTCGCGGGCATTCTTGTTGGGCTGCGGCGTGAAGGTTCATCTGGGTTTTCTCGGATCACGTTGTCGCGGGAAGAATTCCACCTCCATTTGCCAGCTCTTTGCCGAGGGGGGGCGAGGCTCTTGTTTCCTTCATCTGGGTCCGTTTTTGGCGTCCGCTTCGGAGATTATCAGCTTGCGGGTACGGTTTCTTTTTTTTCTCTCCTGAAAAAGTTTTGAATTTGAGCTTCTCTTTCCGTCGTCAGAAGGTTTTCATCGCTAAAAAGATTATTTTTGAGCTCGAGGCAAGAAATGGTTTTGAAATCGCATGTAGTTTGAGCTCGGGAAAAGGACTGCTTTTTGTCATTATGTGTATCATGATCTCGTGAAAAATGCTGGCGCTAATCTTTTCCTCTTAATATATCGGACGCTTGATTGGCTGTTTTGCTAATTATGACTGATCTCCAAAGGGTTTCTGTGGCATTATGTAGATCTGAGAGGAATTGCTGGTAGGTGGAGGTAAAGAGGGAAGGAAAATTGTCGCTGACGAATCTAGAATCGAGAGAGGTGAATTTGGAGAGATCCATTGCTCTGAATAATTTGTTTTGGATTGCGAGGTGAAGTAGTTGGGAAGAATTTGAAATACTTTTGGGGTTTAATGCTCCAAGTTTATGGAGTCAGAAGCGCTAATACCTCTGACAGATTTAGCCCAATGTTGTAGCTGCGGGTGTAGTTGCTCTTCGTTGGGCCCTTATTCTGGAACTTGGCTCCGTTCGGTGAAACGAAAATATGATGAGTATGAAGATGGCAATAGATTCTTTGTACCTGCGTTGGAAATCACATCTGTAGCCAGGGTGCAAGCAGAGAATGAGATTATTGTGCTGCGTGAAATGGTTGGCAATCAACAGCAGGTAATAGAAGAGTTGTCTGCTGAACTGGATGAGGAGAGGAATGCCTCTTCGTCAGCTGCAAATGAGGCCATGTCCATGATTTTGAGGTTGCAGAGGGAGAAGGTGGAGATCCAAATGGAAGCTCGGCAATTCAAGCGTTTCGCAGAGGAGAAGATGGGACATGATCAGCAGGAGCTGACAGCACTGGAGGAATTGTTGTACATGAGAGAGCAAGCAATTCAATCCCTGACGTGTGAAGTGCAGGCTTACAAGCATGGAATGATGAGTTATGGACTTACTGAGGAAGAGGCGGATGGTGAGAGGAGTCGTGGGTATAGCCGGAGCCAGAGCATGCTTGAGAACTTTGATGGTCCATTGGAATATCATCCATATGATTATCCTCCCTTGAGATGCAATTTAAATGAGAATTATGGTCCTTTAGAAGGTGAGAATGATGACACTGATGTTGAGAAATATCCATTTGGCGAGACCCCTCGTGGTCAGGAGGATTTGAGGGACTTGGAGCATAGAATTCGCCAAATGGAGAGAAGTACTAGCAATGATCAGTTGGATGGCAATCTCCCTGGTGCAAAAAACACCTTAGAGAAGGTCATGGTTGGTCAATCTCCTTGAAGGCCAAGGCACCTGAGGAGGTTTTCTAATGACAGTTCAAGTTCCTTTCTAGGATTGGGAAGGGATAGTGGTTCTGAGTTGGCTAAGGATTCTCCACGACCCAACATTAGCATCAAGAGAATGGAGTACATATGTTGAAAAGAGGATTAGTCTAACTTGAGAACACTGGACAGAATGTCAGAACCTGGAGATGACATGAATGATAGAATTTATACCATTGACTCTGTTCACAATGGTATGACAGAGCCCAAACCAGTAGTTGGGATCTGTGATGATTATATGACTACTCCACGGGAATCGATGAATCCAGCTGAAATCGGAGATCCAGATATTATGAAGTTCTATATGAGGCTTCAGGCACTTGAGCCCGACAGGGAATCGATGAGGCAGGCTATCATTTCGATGCTCACGGATACAGCGCAGCTGGTATTATTGAAAGAAATAGCTCAACATTTGTGCAAGGAAATGTCTCCGGAAAGAAGGATGCCAGTGGCAAAGCCATCGGTCCTTGGAACCTTTTCCTTTATGTCAATTTTTAAGGTAGGCTGCTCTCTGCATATGTGAATGGTGTGCTCAAATCATGACTAATTTCTTTGATTAGTCATTTGTTCAATAGTTGTTACTTCAGGCTTAGTTATTTCTATTCATCCAACTGGAATATGTATAATAGCTTGGCCTTTAAGATATCTCCATATTTCCGATCATGCATCCTCAAGATGATAGTTTCACCAGCATGTCACTTTTGGGCATTCACGTTCATTGCTTTTTGCTTAAGCTAGAATAAGCTTCAAAAAATCAATGCTCAAAAGTTTTAGCATTATCATTAGATGCATGTGGGTTTTGCTTGAATGTTGCAGCATATTCTGAACATTTTCCTCTTTCAATTTTTCCAGTGGATTGTGTCCTTTGTCTTTTGGAGTAAGAAGGCTCTTAGAAGCAAGTGAGTTGTTTTCTAGTCCTGCGCTCTTATTTGAATTGGCTGTCTTTCTTTCCGGCAGCCTTCCTCTTCTTTGTATGCTTCAGTTGCACTGAGCAGAGCTCGAATTAATTACCTAGTTCCTGGAGTATCTGATCATGTTATTTCGATAAACCGATGAATGATTTGGACTGAACTTCCAAGGATCATTAAATTTGAAATTTACGATATAGCACGGAGGACATGGCAGAAAATGGCTTTATGTGATCGGACAACTAACTCTTTACATAATTTATTTTCTTATTTGTTGCTTGTGTTTTAAACACCTCCTAAAGTTGAGAACTATCCTGTCAACTACATTTTACATGAATGGAGAGATGTGATTGCAGAACCACGCTCTGACTGGGTATTAATTTTGAGATGCATAGTGCAGATCATGTGATCCATGGAAAACTTCCACATTGGAAAAGAATTCACTGAAGAACTCAATTGACAATACTGTGATATAGTGAAAAATGGAAAAAGAAAATCTTTTCCAGGGAGCAGCAAATACGAGGGACCTTGATCATGACATGTAGGAAAAGTAAATAGTAGTGATAATTGAACCCTGAAGACAGTAACGTAATTAGGAAAAAGTGAATAGTAGTGATACTTACGTTGTTTAGTTGAGGCCTGAAGACAGTAATGTAATTATCCACTGATGCTATTGATTAAGGGCAGCAGAATAATGATATTCTATTGGCGTATGTGCCTCGTATAGTCATATGATCCTCGAATTCTTAGGACGTCGAGAACATAATGCAAGAGACTAAGAGGCGGCCCTCGATTCAATGATTCTATTGGGAAGAGCTCATGTCTGTCAGATACTAAAGGGATAATGACACAAATAATTATTAAACTTTGGCCCAATGTGTAACGTGATCCGTGAACTTTTAATTTGTTTAATGCGATCCATAGATTTTTGGTACATGTTCAATTTAATCATCGAGTTATATGAAAATGTTCAATATTGTTATTCCATTAATTCAAGTTCGGAGACAACAGTGAACATTTTCATATAGTTCGGGGATTAAACTGAACATGTACCAAAAGTCTAGAAATCACATTGAACACATTAAAAGTTCAGGGACCACATTATGCATTGAGGTAAAGTTTAGAGATCATATTAAATAAATTAAAAATCATGGATAATTTGTGCCATTTTTCCAAATACAAAATACAGATCATTTGCAAATCACCCACATTTCGACAAAAATGAGAAAGAAAACGGAAGAAGTAAGGACCAAAACGACGTCAGTTACCGAGCAACCCGTCTCCGTCTCCGTCTCCGGTCTCTCTGTGTGCGTCCCGACCAAAATGTCGCTGCTGTCGCGTTATGGTCGCCGCGCTCACTTGCGCTCGCACAAGCTGCACTTCTCCGACTCGCCTCCCTCTCCTCCTCCACATCCGCGGGCTCGCGCGGCGCCCGCAGTCCGGATCGACCCGGGCCGCCTCCGATACGGGTCGGACTCACCGAGTCGGCCGGCCGAGGCGTCTACGCAGCCCGGAGGATCGGATCCGGCGAGCTCATCCACACGGCCGAGCCGGTCGTGTCTCACCCCTCCCTCCACTCCCTCCACGCCGTCTGCTACTCCTGCCTCAGGAAAGTAAACAGCTCGCGCTCTCCGGCTCGTGCGGCGTCGTTCCGCAGCGATGACTGCCGGGCACCCTCCCAGGTAGCGGCTGCTTAAGCTTTCGGTTGCGCGCACGGTCGGTTCGTCGAGGCAAATGAGTTCGGCTGTTCGGAAGACCGCGCACGAGCTGTTTGTAGTTTTGCCTTGACGTATTGAACGGCTAGTGACTGTGTAGTTTGGCGAGTTGGCTGTAGACTGGTTCTCGCATGGCCGGGGGAGGGACTTTTGATACGTGGATGGTTGTAAACGTTAATCGTGATATATATTGTCTTACTGTCCTTATAGCAAGCTGCGGTTCACTTACAAAGGAACGGCTTCATATTTTGAATTTATCTTACATTGGGTCGCTTTGATGAATCTTACGTGATATCATATTCGATATTGGTGCACAGGCATTTTATGAAGTCAAAACACGGGCAGACTGGTCACTCCACGATGGCTATTGTCGGTATGAAGTATCTCTGGTCTTGTTACCGTCGTTTGCTTCCAGAACTAGATTCCATCACTAGCCCGTTACGGTGACTCGCATGTTGTACTACATGTGGCTGCGAGTAGGCAACAGATAGAAGCCACCACGAGAATTTTTTGTTCCTTTTCTGTCCGCCTATCTGCATCCTGATTGAGTTTCACCTGTTTTGACTGCATATGCTTCTGAGGTATCATATGCAAGTCGTGTGTCAATCTTTCATGGTTGTAGTAGAAAACGCTGGTATGGTCTTGTTTAGTGTTTTGCTGACAGAAGAGAACTAACGACAGTTTAGAAATCTTATCAACCCAGGTGCCTTTCCTGGGACCAATGCAGGTTCCTGTGTGATTCATGAAAAGTAATTGCCTATATCTAGCAGAAGTGACCATGCAAGGGTCTCATTTAAGCTGTTATAAAAGAAGCACAGCCGATTTTACTCTGATCTGTCATAGCCTCAATGGCTTTTTCCTAAGCAGAGTTGCTTTATTTTTGGTCAAGCTTGGTTTACAGTCCACCCTCTTAACAAAAGAATGAATGGTTTCCTCCCTCTCTATGCAATTTGAAAGCAAGCAAAGACCATCAAAGCACCAGTTTTTATGTTTTGTGTGAGTAGAAAAACTTTCCTTTCGAAGTAGAGCATTCAATAGTTAAGTTGGCGTTATTATCCCGTAATGAAAAAGCTCGAGTTCTTAAGGGTTTCTATCATCTTGATTTTTAATTTCGTTTATTTCTCTGCAAAGCACCCAAGGTTTGAAATATCCCGTCCTGGTAAAACGGCTAGCTTGTGTGGTTATATCAGGCGCAACATCCAGCGACTGCCTCGACTTACTTCAACCTGCTTATTTGTCTCCTGAGCTGATATCTGAGGTGTGAACCTTATAGCTAACTTCTTTTAATCTGAAAATTCAAGTCTGTAGATGTGTGGTTTGTTATAAAAGTTTTATTAAACTGTTATAATGTTTCCTCTTCCGCTCTGATATTTCTTATTGTGGTAAAGAATGTTTGGGAGTAAATTAGAATCACGGGAGCCTTTTATCATATTGTTGATGTGTATCCTTTAATGAAATGCCTTAGCCCTTGACAACTGAATGCTCCTCTTTAAATTTGTTTGGTGCTGTTTTGGTTCTCAAGAAGGCTATGTGCAGCGTTACGCCGTTACCATTTTCATGTAAAGCATAGTGTGCTTTCCTTTATGAATTTGTAAGGTGCAATTTTGAAACTTTTTAAGACCGATTTTGGAATTTGTCTTCAACATTTGAAAAAAGAATTCATCAGATTTAGAGATGCTGCAGATTGTATCTTTATTCTTTTTATAAGATAGTTGCAACAACAATAAGGAAGGCTCACTTTCTATTGTCTCAATGCTTATGTATAGAATTTGTCGACTAACAATTAGCGGGAAATCTTGTTGGACTTCCTTTGGCCTTCCGAATTGATGTGATTAGATGGAGGAAAGGTTCAGATTGCTGAAGTGTGCCTTCACAGATGCTGATGTGAAGGATGAGCAGATAGCATGATCCTTCATGCAACACTAATTTTCGTTTTTCTTTGTTTGTTTTGTATCCTGCCCTTTGTCATTCTGATGAGAATAATTATCTTCGACGTTTCTAGTTCTGACTAAGCAATGGTACACTACGTTGCTTGCACGGATTTGTATCGATGCATTTTGTGTAGAGGTGGTTGGAGGATCGTTTGAGGATGTGCTTTCAATGGCCGCGGCATCTATAGAAGCTGAAGCTGCTGTTGGAAATGCGGTTTACATGCTTCCTTCATTCAAAATTGGCCGCTTTTGATAATGGTGGATGTTTGATCAATTAGCCCCTTGACGGCTGGCCACATAAGTCCCAACTCCCGTGAAAGAAAGTGTATATTTATTTTGACTTTTGAATTAGCAAATGTAGAATTTGAGGATATAATATTATGCTTAAGATTAATTTACATGCTACCGAGGAAAAAGCGATATACATGCACCTTGGCAGAATGATGAGAGAATTGAGCTTTTCTTGGCCTCTGCTTTTTGATCAGCTGTTCCTGTGAAAGAAGGTGTGGTTTTAGTCTGATTTTTGTATTAGAAACTGGAGGTTTCTAGGATAAAGTTTTACCAATTTGAAAAATTAAATTGCACGCTACTGAGGGAAGAAAAAACGATCTAAATGCACCTTGGAAGAATGATGAAAGAAGTGATTGAACTTGTTTTGGCCACTGTTTGTAATCAGCTATTTAGAATAATTGTACTGTTTTCCTTGCAGATCCTAATACGCATATTATATGGTTAGAAGATGCAGTTGCAAGATTGAAGGCCCTTCGAGATATTGAGCCAGGTTTGTCTCATTTACAGTAAATTTATGCAGAGGTATTGAGCCAGGTTTGTCTCATTTACAGTAAATTTATGCAGCGTCACTTTAGCATATTGCATTTTCTTTCTTGCTTATTGCTCAAAAGGACATTCTTGTCTTAGTCCATATAGTATCTTAGCTTCCACTGGCGTCGTTTGTGATTAGCAAGTTATTGGAGGAGATTGTACCATTGCTCTAGCCGTTAGTAGCTTTCCCTTGGGCTGTCAGTTTCCTGAAAGTGCAGGGCATGCACTGCCAAGTTACCTCGTACAATGCATGAAAAAGGGGATTTCGTATTTTCATCGAGTGTCCAAATTCATCAGTTCCTTTGGCATGTGGGCCATTTGTGAGCCCGTGGGCATTTAGAACAGAACGCGTTCGATCTGCAATTTGACAATTTGCAAGGACTAGGAGGCTAGACTATGTTGATGGATAGTCTGATCCGATACCATCATTATGTCCAAACGGGGAGGATATAATCATGGTGTAGAGAATCATGGAATATTACTTGGGTACCCGCTATGTAATTCATGAGATGAATGCGTCAGTAAGTATAGTTTTATGGGTCTCATGATGGAGCTTGAGACTAGACTGTCCATTGTGGTCCGTGTCAGAGTGTTGGCTTCATCTAATATAATTCAGTATATAATTCGTGCAGAAGAAAATTATGATAACAATTATACGGGAAATAACAGGTAGTTGTTTAGCTGACTGTTGTTACGTCGCCCAGTCTGGTTCTTCTTTAGCAAGGGTCAATTCCGTGTTTCAATCTTAAAAGGGTATTTTGCAGGCGAACAACTTAGGATTTGCTACACTGGTGCAAGTCTTGATCGGGATGCACGGCAAAGTCTTCTGTCCCGAGGGTTTGGCTTCAGGTGTGACTGCCCTCGGTGTTAATCTGGAGACTAGATGGATTTCTGATATGAAGCGTTGGCAAAGGAGGAGATGAGAACTTTCCTACTCTCTCGCATTCATTAGCAACAGATTCAGCGGCTATTCTTTTATCTTTTGGTTTGCGTGAAAGTCTAGGCGTTGCATACAAACTTCAGTAAAACTAAAAGCCTTTTGAGCTACTTAAAATTTAGCGAAGTCGGCCTTGTGCAGTTCTGTTTCTGCTCTTATTTCAATATCATTGTGCTTGTTGCAAAGAACAGGAGATCAACAGTTTTTACTGTGGGTATAGGTTTGATATGATTCTCTTCGGTAGCCAATATCAAATCGATGACATCATAAACATAATCAATCATTTGTTATTATGAAACATAATTGAGTGATCCTAGTAGAAGTACTTGAGAATGGCCACGGGTGTCTGCAACGGATGGCCATAGTAGAGCAATGGTAGAAATCCATTCGGGTTGACGAGAAATCCAATGAGCTGTTCTTTCCCATGGTACAAGATGATGGGATCCATCATCCTGAAATTCAACAACAAAGATCAGCTATTTTTTTCGGAATATGGCATCAATAGAACAGTCCCATAATCTGAATAGATGATGAAGTACCTATTTCCTTCTATCCATCCAGGAAATGGCTCCTTTATAGTACTCTCAATGACACTAGGTCTGATTATGATGACCGGCAGCTCCCCTCTCATATCGTCAATAAGCATCTCTCCCATAGCTTTTGTGAACACGTAAGTATCTTGCCGTCCGAACTTCTTTGCCCCGATTTTGGCCATTGTCGTAAATCAATAAGACAGTCATTCGGATTCCTAGTCCTAAAGCAATCATTTTTCATTGACATCTATCCGTCGTGCAAAAATCGAGTGCCAACGAGTTAAGTAGCAAGCAGAAGATGGATTATAAACTCACCCGTGTAGACCCAACTCATTCGTCTTTTGAGCCACCGCGTGATCTTCCAAAGCCTTTTTTGGCTCTTGAGCCAAATGAATCTCTCTTTCCACATCCAATCGAGGAAGAGAATCATATTTGTCCCCACTACTTGAACACCTTAACATGGTTCACAATACACGAGAGAATTGAAATTCCAGCTTATGCCGAAACATTGTCTCTTTTATTCCTACAGCTTAATAAGAAACAAGTTGGGTATCATAGAGCATCGAATGCTAGTTGACATGCTCTTAGTCGGGTCGATCGGAAGAGGCCTCTTCCCTTGTCTTGCCCGGTGAAATAGCTGAGGGAGAGTAGTCTAATGGAAGTCCCATTTAAAAATGAACTTATCCCATGCGATTTTTTACAAGCTTCATTCCGTTTATATCGTATAAAAAATCCAATCCAAAAGCTTTTAACCGATAGATGTGAAGAAGATCATACGTGTACAAAAGAGTATGCAAATGTCGAGGTATTTTAATGCCCTCTCACGTGCAAGTGTGACTGTCGCGAGGTTTTCATGCGCCGAGGACCGTGCATTATTGACAAACACTCGTCCAAATCCTACTGGAGCTTCCAGAACATTCCTGGGGACGTACGATACGGTAATTATGCCGTGTTCTAGAGAGCTCTCGGCATAAATGCCGGTATTTGATGGACGGGATCTCGGCTACTAGATCAATAGTCGATCAATTGATGTAATCTGAGGCCCTCTACCATAAAAATGGGTGTCCTCCTTATCATTTTGATCATCCAAATCAATTGAAGCATTTCCGTTCTCTTCTAGAGATCCGAGTGAGCGGAAGCCTAAGTCGCCACACGGGTCGTTTCCAAACAACCAACCCGCGACACAAGCCGCGTTATGAGTGGCACGTGAAATTTGACACGAACACGCGAAAGGAGCATAAACTTAAAAAATCCAAACTAAAAGCTTAAACCGATAAGTAAATAAAAATTATGTTTGTAAATATGAACCAAAATCCATTTAATTGCCTTCGACTCATCTTTAGGATTTAGTATGGGCATGCGATGTGAAAAAACCAATCTTTTAAAAAGAGAAATTGACCTTTTAAAAGTAATTTAGGGCAATTAAAGAGCTGCACAGCCCGGTCCCTTTTGGGGCGTTACAAAATTTAATGGGAAGGGAAAGGAGATAAATTGAAGGGGGAAAAACATAAAAATAAAAGAGGACATCGAATATTTCTTTTGGCTGATTTGTTAGGAAGAGAATCTCTAAAGAGGTTTTATTGATGGTTTATTTGAGGTGATTTCCATTTTTAATTATTTTCGTATTTCAGATCAGTGATTTTACACCGTGAAATTACTGTTTTAGCCGACAGTGTGTGGGCATGTGATGTGAAAAAAAAATCTTTTAAAAAGAGAAATTGACATTTTAAAAGTAATTTAGGACAATTAAAGAACCGCACGGCCGAACCCTTTTGTGGTGTTACAAAATTTAATAGGAAGGGAAAGGAGATAAATTGAAGGGGGAAAAACATAAAAATAAAAAGAGGACAGCGAATATTTCTTTTGGCTAATTTGATAGGAAGAGAATCTCTAAAGAGCTTTTATTGATGGTTTATTTGAGGTGATTTCTATTTTTAATTATTTTCCTATTTCAGATCAGTGATTTTACACCGTGAAATTACCGTTTTAGCCGACCGTCTATGGCATGCGACGTGAAAAAAAGAATATTTTAAAAGGAGAAATGGACTTTTTAAGATTAATTTAGGACAATTAAAGACCCGGTCCCTTTTGTGGTGTTACAAAATTTAATGGGAAGGGAAAGGAGATAGATTGAAGGGCGAAAATCATAAAAATAAATGAGGACAGCGAATATTTTTTTCGGCTGATTTGTTAGGAAGAGAATCCCTAAAGAGGTTTTATTGATGGTTTATTTGAGCTGATTTCTATTTTTAATTATTTTCCTATTTCAGATAAGTGATTTTACACCGTGAAATTACCGTTTTGGCCTGCGGTCTATGGGCATGCGATGTGAAAAAAAAAAAAAACCCTTTAAAAAGAGAAATGGACTTTTTAAAAGTAGTTTAGGGCAATTAAAGAGCCGCATAGCCCGGTCCCTTTTGTGGTGTTGCAAAATTTGATGGGAACGGAAAGGAGATAAATTCAAGGGGGGAAAAACCATAAACATAAAAGTCATCTTTAGGACTAAGGATGGGCATGCGATGTGAAAAAACAAATCTTTTAAAAAAGGAAAGGAAATGGACATCCTAAAAGTAATTTAGGGAGATTAAAGAGCCGTGCAGCCCGGTCGCTTTCGCGGCGTTACAAAATTTAACGGGAAGGGAAAGGAAATAAATTGAAGGGTGAAAAACTTATTTGTGGTGATTTCTATTTTTAATTATTTTCCTATTTCAGATTAGTGATTTTACCGTTTTAGCCTACAGTCTTTTAGCCCTACTTGTGGTGCATCGGAGGGCTCTGGATTTTAAGAGGATAGAATCACAGACTCCTCCGAATAGCGATCTGTACTTCGCCCAGCCTCTCCTTCCATCTATCTCTCTCTCTCTCTCTCTCTCCCCTTTGCTGCGATTATGGAGGAGTATCTGCTTCTCGGATCCTTGGGCACGGCGTCGGCGTCGGCGTCGGATCTGTCACGCCTTGCGGCGGAAGCATACGTGGAGCAGGACTACGAGATCGCCGTCGAATTGTTCACCCGAGCAATTTCATTGAGCCCTAAGGACACACAGCTATTCACCCACCGCGCTCAGGCCCATCTGACGCTCGGCAACTTCACCGGTGCCACTTACTCCCCTCTCTATTATTGTCATATCGCGTGTCTTTTGGTCGCTGTTTCGGAGGGCTTTAAACGCGATTTTGTTATTAGGGACGTGAAAATTCGTGATTGTGGGATTCGTATGCAGCTGCTCGGTTGCTCTGTCTTGCTTGCTCGATAGTGAACCTGTATGGACAGAGCAAGTGTCAGTCTTTCTTTATTGTCCTCCCTCTCTAATTTCTTAACCAAGAGAGAGCCGGCGATCTTTCTATTTGCATAATTTTCCATTCGGCCTGCTTGGTTTTGGAGAAAAACTGGCGGAGGCGGAGAGAAAAAGAGGGACAAAAATTTATGCTTTATCTCGAGTTCACCTTTCGAGCTCGTCCGAGGGAACGAAAATATAGGGCACAGAGTTTTTTTTTTCTTTCCTGGTTGTTACTTATTTGCCGATGAATGCCAAGATGGAGGAACGTTTGCTGTTAGCTTGGGTCATAGCATTTAATGTATTCGTCTTTCTTAAAATACCTATCTGCTTACTGAGGGGGGTGTTTGTCTTGATGCTCCTAGAGGCGGTTGCTGATGCAAGCAGAGCAATCGAGTTAGATCCTTCGATGTCTAAAGCGTACTTTCGGTTGGGGTTAGTATCACTCAATGCCCACTCTTACCATTTTACATGCGCATGTGGTA
Source organism: Syzygium aqueum (assembly GCA_031216185.1). Lineage (NCBI taxonomy): Eukaryota > Viridiplantae > Streptophyta > Magnoliopsida > Myrtales > Myrtaceae > Syzygium > Syzygium aqueum. The sequence continues at coordinate 25,180,716 of CM062231.1, forward strand.
GTGGTAACTGTGATAATGGTTCGTTGGAACTTGTTTTTTTTTTTCTTTTTTCACTTTACCAAAAATAGGGAGATTGTGGTTTGGTCAAAGTAACAAATCATCCACAGAACGGTAGATTAGCATAGTCCTCCGAGATGGTCCTCTTTGAAAATGTTCAAAGACTTTAAGACTTCTGTTTCTAACTGATGCATTGTGACTATCCTTTGTCTTTAATTTTCATTCTCCACTACATTACTGCATGTCACTTCGATGTTTAGAAGGTCATCTACATGTTTGTGGGATAAAAAATAGGTATAATCCTATCTAACATTTGGCAAATCTAACATAGAGCTATGTTCTGCCCTACAAAGCAATGCATGTAAAGTTGCCATGTAGCTCTACGACAACTCGCATTTGGATCATCTTTCTTCATTTATATAAAGATATATGTTGAGGGCATTCGGAGCTGATGTTCTCTCTCACCCACAGCAATGCCTTTTACGAGCTCAAAAAGTATCAGACTGCCAAAGCAACATTGGAATTAGGTTCTTCTCTGGCTCCTGCGGATGCAAAAATTACCGATTTAATCAAGAGGTGTGACGAGCAAATTGCAGGTACTAGACCAGCCCAATCGCTTTAATGATGAATAAACCTAGATGAGACGGAACTTGACTCTCCTGGAGAAATAAAAGCTTTGAAGCTTGATTTTTGTTATCTCGAGGTTTTTTATTCTGAAAGATACTCAATATGCCTGAGCTAAATTTGTCTCCAGTCGATTAGTATAAGCTTGAGTTGAGGTCAAACTTGGGTTCTCGATAGTGTGATGCGATGTTCCATCATTGATCTATATAAATCTTTTTCACGGAGATCATAAACCAATTATTTAATTAGGTGCGCGAGTGTTTTTTCTTTTTCTTGAGGATTGAAGGATTTAGTTTTGGAGCTACTTGAAATTGATGAGAATCTAGATCAATTGCACGAGTAAGCTGAGCTCGTATTTTTCCCATCGAACAGGCCAACTTCTCGCATGATCTAGGCGCTTTTCGTGCATGAGTGTGCATGCTTGTGCTGGTATTTGTGGATGAAATTGTGGAATTCGAATTATATCTTAATGATCAATTGATCTGTGGAATTATGTTGTAGAGACATATGGTGAGATACTCAACCCCCCACTTGGGAAGGCCTCAACCCAGGTGGTACCCGTGGAAGGTGGTAGAAACTTTTCTACAAATAAATAAATAAATCATGAGACAAATAGAAATATCACGTATATTGTGATTGGCTCGCGAAATACGCAGAGGCAAGTTCCATTTATAACAAATATTTGCCAATAATTTGAATGTACCGGTAACTATTAAAGGAAAACAAGAAACTGGCCTGGTTATATGTAAGTGCATATGCATCGACTATACACAAAAGCATCGAACCCATGAGGGAGGAGGTTGATAAATCTCACATAGGGAAGAGGCCACTTCAAGTGCATTTCTGTTATCCAAAATAATTTCTATTAAGAAATAATTTTTTCTATTTCTATTCCCAGAACAAGTTTCTGATCATAAAAACGCGTTTGGTAACCGCACAAAATTTCCAATTTTAGATTAGAAAAAAAACAGAAATGCGTTTGATACTATGCTAAAAATTTCTATTTCCAATTTTTTTTGTTTAGTTATAAAAATGTCGGTGGAGACTTAACAATCCACATTTGAATAAAACTGGACTTTGTTAAGGACTTAACTGATTAAGATATTTTAAGATGGCCTCATAAAAATTCAAAGTAATATTTAGTCAAAGATGGATGGCTGGAAGTGGCAGCAAAAAGTTTCATTGGTTTATAACTTATAATATGGGGAGGTTGATAGTAAATCTTTGGGCATTAATGTGGGAGGCGGACTCTCGTTTAATGGATCCTCTCGTTAAACCAAAGTCCAGAGAACAGATTTATGGTCATTTGGAATCAATTGTATAAGAAACATCGTTTGACAAATAGAATCTGATAACTGAGACTGATTAGTTCTGCTTCAAACTTTCCAACACTGGATGCATAGTAAATTCCTAAAGAGTTGCGGTAAGTCTTTCTTAAATATTAAACAAATAAAGTGAGAAGACTTCCCAGAGACCCTCAAGACTTTAAATGTCTGAATGTTGACGTACTCTGACATTAAAGTAATATTTCTGGATCCCTTGGTACTTGGTGGATTTTGAATTTTCTTGTCTCTAGTAGAAGCAGAAAATGTAGAATGCATGACGGCAAAGTCGGTCAATATATGAATATCCACTTCCCTCGAGTGAAGGATACTAACGATGATTGCTATGTGCTGTAACAAAGTTTTTTTGGGTTTCAAATGCACTTTCTTGACAGAGTTGTCGATAGTGATATGGATGAAGAACAAGAAAATGATGATATGCAGGCTATGGTGTGAATTCTTGCAGGGCTGGTCAAATAAACAAAAACTGATGGAAGCCATCGCGTGCTTTTTGAGAGGTAGATTTTCGACTAATCTAGTTCCTGATGCATTTGTGCTGCTGTTACTATGTGTCTACCGTTGATGCTGCAGAGCCGCTCGAACAGCCAGAGATGAGGAGCAAGTGGTGGGAGAATTTGTTCGGTTACGTGGACTTTGTCATCGATCAAATATGGGGCTCAAGATAATCGGGTAGTGGATTATATATCCTTCGAGAGCATAATTGCATTTTTTTTCCTTGTTCATTTGGTCGTGTCATGGATTCCCTATCATTTCTGTCTCCGCATTGCACCCAAATTCCTGCAACACGCTGACTTTGTTTTCCATATATGTTATGTTTTATGACATGGATTTTTAGTCTGACTTGTTTGAAATTTAAAAGTTCTCATTCAAACTAAGGTCATCTTCTATGGGCTAATGCTCAAGTGTTGGTCATATAGAGTGACGCAGATTTAGAAATTGCAGTGATTTGCTAAAATTAGATCTTTTTCATTGCTTAACCATTGACAACTACTAGTTCTTTGATTTGATCACATTTAAATTTGAAAAATTTACTTTGTTTTACCTTATACCTGAGAAATTTGTTTTCATTTATGGAGTCCTTGAGTTACAAGACAATAGGACTTGTTGCATGATGTTCTGTTCCTATGCATATGGACCATATGATTGCACAACACACGCACACACCATGTGTGCATCCAAGTAGTGCTTGGAGAGTGTTGAATAGACCCAATCTTGCATTACCTCCTCACATGTTATGTTAAAAAATATTTTGGGCACTGGTAATGAGATTCATCGCTTTGGCGACCGATGGTTGATTTTAACTTGGTTCCATTGGTATATTATAATCCAAAATGATTGGTAATTTGCAAGTTTAAAATTTTTCCCTTGTAATGAAAGATCCATGTTACTGGGAAATCTGGGTTTTTTTTTAAAAGACTTCTCTGCGTGCCTTAAAAACATGTAACTATCCTGCCAAAATGGAAAATTTTGTTTCCATTTTGTGTATTTTTGTTTGGTTTTAGATGCTCCATGGAAAAGAAAATGCAATTATAAACCCTACATGAAAGGAACGGGCAAAAATTGAAAAGAAAAAGTGAAACCAAGCGCACCGGTCCTCGAACTTAACTTATATATATACGCACTGAACCTTTCCAACTGTTGCAAGTATCCCCTCCCGGTTATATTTTAGTGCCTTCCTTCCACTTATCTTGAAAGGATGAAACTAGTTTTCAAATGTAGAAAATGCCTTTTGACTTCATTTGAAGAGCAATTTGCTTTTTGTACATGGATATCGGCATAATCTCCATTTCAAAATAAAAATTGGACACTTTCTGATCCTACTGAACAAAATGCACCTTTCTTAAGTTTTTCGCAAACGGTATTCTGATCAATATTATTTTGGGGCTTTTCTGGAATGCAAATGGAAGAAAAGCCATGAAAGATTAGGCCCTATTTGCACTGATTTGAAACATTTGCTATGTTTTTGATAAGATTTTAAAGACGGGGTATTTCCAATTGATCCAATAGGGTTGGGCCCTGTTCCGGTCGTGATGTTATCTTCAGTAATGAATTTTATTAATGTCTGCACTACTCACACTTTGTTTTTCTTCTCATAGATAATTTCAGTTAACTCCTTCACTTTGAACAGGATGGCCATTTTATGGTTGGCTGCCTCGATTTTCCGCAGGTTCTTTCATTCTTCGCCACACTTTTAATTTAAGTTATTAGTACATACTGCCTAGTAGATAATGCCTATATATGGGGTGGTTTGACTCTACTCGCACGGTCATTGCTAATTTAGTTACGGGACATTACTCACACACTCACTTTGTTTACAGGGCTATAGAGTACGTTAGGAAAATACAGTCCGTGATTGCTTCCTTGGATTACTAACAAGGATTCCATCAATTCATTCTATCAAGACAATCCGTTGGGTTCATATCTAATCATCTAAATCTACGTAGATGGACACAACTATTATCTGCTTCATTAACATCTACGGGGTTTTTTCAGAAACTCCTCCTGGCAGTTGAGAATAGCACCGAAACACCTTATTGTTTTACCAACTCAAGAATCCTTGAAATGATTTTACAGGGCTGTATAACGTTTTGATGCCATTGTCAAGCTAGAAACAAAAAGAAAACAGAAGAATCATTGTCTAAACAATTAGGATATTCTAACAATTAAGTTATCTGAAAATGATATTGCACTAAGATTATTTCACTCTTTGTTCCGAGATTATATTTGTATGGTCATACTGCTCTGGACCCAATTTTTGCTGTGCAAATTCAGAGTAGGAATGTTGTATGGCTTCCTGGGGCAGCATCAGGAGCAGTTGTGATAGCCAATATTTGCAATTCTTGCAGTCCGAGTTTTTGTCAATCTAATGCATTCGGCTTTACAAGTGCTGACTGGAAATTATTGGTTGAAATACCTCATGTCTAGTTTAAACTTGAGATTTTCGGAGCATGTGGTGTGGCTATCTTATTGCAATCGGAGTATTTTTTTTCCTCATACAGCAGAAGAAACTGCCTAACTTGGTTGTCATGGTAAACTGAATGTTTCCAAATGTGTTGTTTTTACTATTTGGTTTGCTATGTTCAACTCCAGCAATGGCGAAAACTAAAAACAAACCTTAGTACTCTATCTATGCAGTACATTGAATGAAGATACATCGCTAGCACAGAGTTTTCCTTCTTTTGTGGTGGCAGCTGCTCTAGGTGCCCTAAAAATTACTACCAAAGAGGACCTTTTTTTTATCGACTATTTTTGTTTACTCCTGGATATTGGTACAAATGCTGAGGAAGGCCTGATATCTACGTGTATTAGAGCTTTCGTTAGATCTTAATTGTTAATTCTCAGTTGTTTGCATGAGAATCTTCTTCCTGGTTTTGGTGATTGCTTTGCATTTTTCATCAGTAACATATTGTTTCACATTTCCTTTTCACTAACTACAAATGTTATTTTTCATTTAAAAATTTCTGTAGGTCCTGTCTACATGATTCAGTTTAAGTTTCCCAAACTACAGTCCTCGACCATCTAGGTATGTGCTTTTGTCCTACAAAGTTAGGGAATGCTGTTACAAACTTTGAACTAACTTGTGGCTATGTTTAAAATATTACAGCATGTATTTTATTCTTCATCTTACTGGAAGCTCTCTTTTTTAAGTTTTCAAAGAGCTCATGGTTTTTGTAGAAAAATCTTTGCCACTAATAGTAAGGCCTGTCGCGGCAGTCATTGGGCTTTTGAAGCCTGACCGTTTCGATGGAATCAATAAGCTACCCTACCTAAATACGCGAATGCTTCTATGAATTTCATTGATTGGTTCTCTTTCCGTTGCTACGCTGCTTGTTCATGTCTGCCGTTCATCTTCACAAGCCTTTCCCTTGTCAGATCGTCTAGTTGGCTTCCTTCAGCTATAAAACTGCATCTATTTATGTTATAATTGCTGATGCCATCTCTCACCCTTTTGTTCCCCGTACTTGTTTCTGTAGCTGGATTACGTTCAAATGGAGTTGTTCAATTAGTTAACAGGAATATAATTGCATGCCGTCTCCTTTTCCATACTCGAAAATAATTCATTTTGAGATTTCTATTTGGCTCAATGGCAAATTTACTGCGAAATTCTATTAGGATGCATTGGTGGATGTGATGACACTTTTCAACAGTTGACAGAAATATGTGGAACTGGTTCTTATATGTTAGGTTGGTAAAATTTTTTTTGAATAAGTCTGACTTTACTGAAATCGAGAAAAAGGATAAAGATGGTGCATTGGAAAATATTCTTACTGTAGCATGCCATGCACCGCCCTGGCTTGCATAATCATGGTGTATGTACATATATATACTGAAGTGGACGATTGATTTGAAAAATTCATAAACATTAGTTAAATTGTCTACTAACTTAAATTTGCTTTTCAATATTTTGTTTATGTATTAATGGTACTATGATGCTTTCATTTATGTTTTTTGGCTTACTTTTATTGGGCTTGCCTTTTTTTATTTGTGTAACGTAATTTATAGGGTTAATATCACGAAAAACCCCAAACTAGTACACGTGTGACAAATTTGTCCCAAACTAATTTTTTGACTATCAAAAATCCCAAACTGGTACACGTGTGACAAATTTACCCCAAACTATTTTTTTTACCACAAAAAACTCAAAATTAGTACATTTGTGACAAATTTACCCTTCATTAAATAGGTTAATATCATGAAAAATCACAAATCGGTACACCTGTGACTAACAAAGGGTAAAATCCCAAATTGGTACACCCGTCAACTGCCATGTGTCATCCAACTCAAAAATTTGATGTTAATATTTAACGGAAACTAACGAAAGGTAAAATTATCATAGGTGTACCGGTTTGAGGTTTTTGGTGATCAAAAAATTAGTTTTTGGTGAATTTATCACAGGTTTACCAGTTTAGGTTTTTCAATGTATCAACCCTAATTTATATAATCCGTACCCAAAAAAAAACCCTAATTTATATTCATATGTCTTAGTTGTACTTTTCATCTTTTAATTTATAATTATTTCTTCTCACGTGGTTCAACTCTTACAAGAAGTTTGCTTGAGTTTTGGTTAGTTCTTAGAACGGTCAAATACTTTAATCATACAAGTCTCGGCAAAAATTAATTATTTACCTAATTTCTAAATTAATTATTGACTCGACTTTTTCTTCTCCTATTAAATCCACAATTTAAATTGCCAAATACACATTGGTTGAACATTAAAAAAGTTCCCACCTTTAATGATACATATCCACTTTATATTTTCCTAGTCTATATGTCTGTAAATATATAAATATATAAAGGTATTTAACCATCTCTCAATCATTGACAAGAAATAGAAGATGTTTTCTTAGATGGTGGTTTTTTGTACAGTATGTACAAATTGTATACAATTATTAATTTCAAGGAGCTCTTTAATTCCAAATCTATAGGTGTATAACTCCAAATGTATATATAAAGGTAATGCATCTGTCAATTTCTCAATCATTTGAGAACTAACACAAGAATATACAAATTGTAACTTTTAAGGAGTTATTTAGACCAATTTAATCGCGTTATTAGAAGACCGTGGACTTAAGTATCATAGTCCAATTTTTTTTATTTTAAAATATGACAGCGATTCCTTATCTAATTTCTATACACATTTCCTACACCTGAGCAATCGTATAAATTTTGAATTAGTTTTCATTTCTTAGTTTGATTTAAAATTTAAGAATGTTAAAGAATTTCGCTTCGATTCCTATTTTTTCCCTTATATTTTTAATTTTCCTTTTTCGATTTTTTTATTTTTTGTATCCATGTTTGAGGACCAATGAAAGCTACTAATAAGAAAGTTGTTATTAAGACAAGCGTTTTGTTTCTACACGAAGCTTTCTTAATGTAAGGTTCCGTATATCTTGCCAGCGCTATGATTTGTCTAAGAGAATAAAGAATGAGAAGTTTAACATAAGCTGCAGGGCTTCCTCATGACTCCCACTTTTGACATAAGCGGACGAAAGTCCCGTCCAAGACACCACGTCCCTCTGTGGAATTTCGTCAAAAAGCTGGCGGGCGTGCTTGAGACCACGAAATTCCGCATAAAGGCACAAGAGGTGGTTGTTCAAGTGCAGATCATCCAAGAAACCCAGCTTGATTACTGGGCCATAACGCATGTACCATCTCTAAGAGACCGTGAGTTGCAAAAAAACCAATATCCACGAGCAGATATCTTTGGACAAATTCCGAACGGCACTCCCTCCGTCTCTCTCTCGATTGATCCCAACTCACGTTTGTCCCTCCCCCTCCTTTATTGATAGTCAATGTGTCTAGTCACTCCCCCACCAAAAGGATCATCCAGTTTGGTAAGAAAAGATATCATCTCTTTTGCCCCTTTTCCTCCAAAGATTTTCATTTGGGAATCTCTCCGCAACCGAAGTTAAAAAGATGCTATCTATTCGTGCCGTCCAGGATTGCGAAGGTCTGAAAACCGAAGAGGCCCTACTCGAACATATAACGGGAAGAATCACGGGCGTGCCAAGTTGGACCGCCGGGGATGACTAGACCGTCATGTCGGCATTTTGGGGCGAAAATTGGCCGGAATGATTACATCCAGATATTCATGACGAAACTAAAAAGTCCAAGGCTGCATTGAAATGGTAATTTTCCTCGTAATTATGCCGACCTTCTTTTTAATAAAAACCCTTTTTTCCAAGGCCATTGGTTTTCACGATGGCAAAAAGGTGGCGTAGTGCTCGCCTTCAAATTGGTGATTTCCGACAATGGGTGATGATGATAAGTATCCTCAAGGCATTTTCAATAAATTTTATTCCCTTTTTTTCCCTACTTTTTCCGTTTTATTTTGACAAATCCTAAAGTGGCAAAGAAATAGAAGTGGGAAAAGAAAAAGTGTTTTGTGTGTGTGTGTGGAGCCGACAAATCCCGTTTGCACGGGGCCAAGGTGGAGGGTTCAGTGAGGTGCACGAGTATCGTGTCTTCCATTTTCACATGCTCTTTCCTCTATTTTTCTCCTCTTTTCTTCCTTTTTCGGTTTCGGCCTCCAACCACGGTGGCTCCACCACGTCCACCGCCGCGCAATGGCGGCCGCCGCTGCCGCTGTCAGGTTGTAGTGGGAGCAATCGGGTCGTCGTTTTTTGACTATGGTATGCAAAATGAAGTCCAGCTAGGTTTCATCGGACGTACATTATATTCCATTCCATGCATGTCATGAGTCGTGAGGCGGAACATTCATTTCTCTTTTCTTTTTCTTTTTCAAACTTTGGCTTTAATTTGAAGAGCAATGAATATCGGCGGCGATTTCTGGCCTTTTTTTCTTCTAGCGTGGCCTTAAAGTTTAACTTTTCAATCATAGTATTTAAGAGAGAGAGAGAATTCAATGGGATATGCCAAATTACTTTAATACACTTATTATTTTATTTGTCGATGAAAAAGAATTTTTATCTCGATTCATAGATTTTCGATTCAAGACTATGCCCTCCCTTTTTTTTTTTTGGTAGAACACAAAATTCCAATCATTAAATAGAATGTGTCTCGTGAACATGTCTCCCGATAAATAACACAAAATGGATTTTACCTGAAAATTGCGTTTACCGTGCGGCTTGACATGTTTCTTTTTCTCCGGTATGAACTATGAACTTTAGGGAGCTGAGAACGATGATTTCTAGAAATACAACATAGACACGAGATTGAGGTTCTTCGAGATCAAGATACGCTGTGTAAGACGCTTGGATCATTGCAGGGAAGATCTCTGACGGAGATGCCATGAAGCAACTCAAGAATGGGCTATCCATAATTTTTCATGACGAGAAAAAAGAAGTAAATGACTGAGCAGTTAACAAATGATCCAAGAAGTTCTTGGAGGATTTGCTGTTGAAGGTATCTGCCCAGCAATAGATCCTTTGGAGTCGACGTCAACATTTAGGCTCGTATTGTAATGAAAGGAATTATACAGTTAAAAGGGGGGGATCGATTTCACCTCCTTTTCAAGGAGAGCTAATGCTTGTTGGGGTGTCCTAGGCGTAGAGGATCCACAATAATCCATCCCGAATCGATTAACCGTAGCAAGGCTCGAAAAATTGAGCGTTGCGACTACGGGTTGGATGTCTAATTGTCCAGTTATTTATCGTCCACGCATTCCTCTTACGGTTAGATCCAATCTCCCGGTCCCTATTGTTTCCTAAAGACCTTTATGTTCAAGCCCCAATACGAATGCCTTCTCACATTTCAACTTTGCCATGCTCATGTATAATTCATGCGTCTCTCTGGCTCCATGAGTCGAGGCTCAACTCAAGTCAAGACGGAATGCGCGCAGCAGTTGAAGTAGGGCATAGTATCGTACTACAAGAAAATTATTATGTGATCGTGATGAATATGTTAAATAGAAGGGTTACTACCACGAAAAATTTCAAACCGGTACATCTGTGATAAATTTACCCTCCGTTAGTTTTTCCGTTAAATTTTACCGTCAAATTGCCGAGTTGGATGACACGTGGCAGTTGACGGGTGTACCAATTTAGGGTTTTACCCCTTCGTTTGTCACATAGTTACTAATTTTATGATTTTTCGTGGTATCAGTCCAATTTAACGGATGGTATATTTGGTGGTCATAAAATTAGCTTGGGGGTAAATTTGTTACAGTTTTGGGTTGTTCGTGGTGTTAGCCCTAAATCAAATTTGTAAGTTGAACATTACAAAATCGTAGGCCCCACCATATCTGATGATTCGAATTAAACTCAATATTTCCTAAATTTGCGAAATATTTATTCGCATCATAGAGATAGATGCATCGTTTGGTTACTTAGTACTTGTGATCTTGTTTCTGAAATTTACTTTTCTAGAATTTGAATACTTTAATAGAATTTAATGGCAATGCCTCGAGAATAGGCCAACAATCTATATTTTGAGTTTTACATGCGTGGATGGGAGCTGATATAACTCATGCGTACCGGCAAGTCGAGTCTCAACTAGAGTCAAGACGTAACGCGCACAGTAGTGGAATCAGGACATGGTGTCGTATTACAAGAAAATTATTTTATGAGCGTGACGAATATGCTGAATTGAATTTGGATCTCGAACATTAGAAATCGTGGGCCCCACCATATCTAATAATTCAAATTAAACTCAATACTTCTTAAATTTATGGAATACTTATTCGTACCGTAGAGATTGATAGACCATTTGATTACTTAGTACTTTTGATCCTATTTTTAAAATTTATATTTCAGAATCTGAATACTTTAAAAGGAATTTCATGTCGATGCCTCAATAATAGGCCAATAATCTTTATTTTGAATATTACATATTTGGGTCGGAGATGCTTTAATTTTAACATGCGGTGAAGTTTTACATATGTCGGTATGAATATACATTTGAAGTGGGTTGACATTCAAAATTCAAATCTCGACTTTCCTCTTCGCTCTCCGAATCGCCCTCTCTCTCCTCTTTGTTGGGAAGTGTTTTAGCCAAACTAGGAGTGGAAAAAGCGCGGCCCTTAAAAATTTATATTTCAGAATCTGAATACTTTAAAAGGAATTTCATGTCGATGCCTCAATAATAGGCCAATAATCTTTATTTTGAATATTACATATTTGGGTCGGAGATGCTTTAATTTTAAAATGCGGTCAAGTTTTACATATGTCGGTATGAATATACATTTGAAGTGGGTTTACATTCAAAATTCAAATCTCGACTTTCCTCTTCGCTCTCCGAATCGCCCTCTCTCTCCTCTTTTGTAGATTCTCCAGTGTTCAGCCATGGCGGATCTTCGGGCACGAGCCAACGAAGCGGTCGTCGAGCATGACCCCGAGATCGCTGTAGACCTCTATACACAAGCGATCTCGATGAGCCCCAATGATGCCGTCCTATTCTCTCTGCGCTCTGAGGCCTATATGAGGCTCCGCAACTTCACCGGTACACTTCTTCCCTCTCTACTTGATTTATATGTTTTCACGGGTAAGCAATTGACAAATCAGAGTGTTGTGTTCACGTAGTATCAAGCGTATCTTTGGTCGCTGTTTCGGAGGGTTTTAAATGCAATTTGTTGACTGAAATTCGTGATTGCGACGAAAATTCACCTTCTGTGCTCGTCGGAGGGAAGGAAAATACGATTCTGATGTTGCTTATGTATAAGCTGTTGTTTTTCCGGATTTATATGTTTTCATGGGTGAGTAATTGACAAATCGAGTGTTGAGTTGACGTAGTATCAAGCGTATCTTTGGTCGCGGTTTCCGATGGTTTCGAATGCAATTTGTTTTCTGAAATTCATGATTGCGACGAAAATTCGCCTTCCGTGCTTGTCGGAGGGGAGGAAATTATGGAGGGTGAGGTCTAGATAGACGATTATGATGTTACTTATGTATAAGCTGTTGTTTTTCCTGATTCTTCCTCTTTTAGAGGCTCTCGCGGATGCTGAAAGAGCGATAGCCTTAGACCCATCACGGTATATGTCATACTTTCAAAAGGGGTTAGTACCACTGCAATTAGTGCTCATTATGTCAATATCACTTCAGTATGCGAGGCTACCAGAGTTGATCTTATCTCTCTCATCTCTCTCTCAGGAAAGCTTGTTTTCACCTGGAAGACTATCACACCGCCAGAGCAGCGTTGGAGGCGGGTTCTTTTCGAGTTCCCGGGAACGCAAAATTCATCCACTTAATCAAAGAGTGTGACGAGCGAATTGCGGGTACTAACCAGCTTAGTCTCTTTATTGATAAATAAATTTGCAATTGAGACAAGTATACGTTACTTGAAGTTATTCCTCTCGAATTATATCTTAATGATCAATTGTTCTGTGGAATTATGTTTTAGAGAGATGCGGTGATATACTCAACCGGCCGCTTGTAAAGACCTCGACCCAGGTGGTACCCTTGGAAGGTGGACGGGAAAGTGGTCAGATTGTGAATGAAGTTCCCAATCAGGCGACTTCAAAGTTGGATGACAAATCAAGATACAGGTCATTGCACCTTTTACACTTTATGCCTAACACTGAAAGATTTTTATTCAGTTTCTTATCAATCGTATATGAGCTGCAGTTTTTTCTTCTGTTTGTTTCAAAATCATCCTGGTGCCAAGGAGTCTGGAATCTGGAAGTTTGCAGCTAATCATTAGTGATGCTTTCGCAGTTGTTATGCTTCTACTAATTCACAGCCTTAATATCGTCCATTATGAAATAGATCTCAGAATGCGTGCCCTTTCCATAATTAGGCAGGCTTATTAGTAATCTGACAGCTCTTCTTTTGCAAGTGCAGGCATCAATTCTACCAGGACGGGGAGAAAGTGGTTGTAACTATATTGGCAAAAGGCATACCAGCTGAAAATGTCGCGGCTCATTATGGGGAACAATCTGTAATTTTTCTTGTCACATAAGATTGTTTGCTCATCGATGTTGGACTTACTGCTCTTTCCTATGCTCTAAAAATAGAACAAACATTGACTCGATTGATGTCCTTTGCAGCTTAGTGTTTTCGTTGATGTCCCTGGTGAGGTTGCATATCGTTTTGAACCCAGGCTATTTGGAAAGGTGTGTAACCAGCAATTTTTTACAGAGTAGCTTCTATAATAGGTTTGTTTGTAGTGACTTTTACATTAAACTGTAACTTTTAAATCAAATCTTGCGTCTTTCCCAATTTGACATTTATTAAGAGACCTTTCCAAATGTATTAACTTTGACTTGTGGAATCATATATAGTTTTCTTTTTTTTTTTCCCAATTTTCAAATTTTTGGTGGGAAACTAAAAAAGTTGAAAAAGTACTCTTTTTCTAATGTAGGCAAGGAGGCCGATATATATAACATGTGGGAGTCGGTCATTGTGCTATGGGTCTTGTCACATATTTGAACAACCACTAATTATGAATTGCTCAGTTGATTTTCTGGGGTTAATTTTCTTGAGACGGGATTCTTGTTCAAGATCTTCAAATAGGATTGCTGGGCTTTTTGGTTTCCTTGCGTACTAAGTGACATCCCGGGAATGTACTTTCTACTGCCCTTTTTATCCTGTTTTCTTTTCTGCTCTGCTTCATTCTGGTTCCTTGTTTTAACAACAGATTGCACCAGAAAAGTGCAGATGTGATGTCTTGCCAAGCAAAATCGAAGTCCACCTTGCTAAAGCTGAGCCCTTAATCTGGCCTTCTCTTGACAGTGCTGATCCTCTTAAAGTCGCTGTAGTTTCAGGTACATTGTTCCGCTTTTCTTGTGTACCTACAACGAAAATGCTTCACTTTTTATTTCTTGCTTGCATTCAGCCTGTCAAACCTCCTGCAATTGACCCCCCTCCCCCCCAGTTTCCCAACCAAAAAAGGAAAAAAAAAAAACGTCCCCCGCTTGTATACGTAGACTCATAGATTTGCTAACTTTTTTAAATCTGAGGGATCACAAAGGTTATCTCCTCTTATACTGCTGAATACTCTGGGAGATTCCATTATTGATGAGCATGCCAAATGAAACTCGCAGGCACCGGATCTGAGGGGCCCTCAAGTGCATCTTCAAAACGGAAAAGGGTGGATTCTGATGTAATACAAGCTCAAGTAACGGAGGTTTGTCGTCAACCTGATCGCTCGTTTCTCTATCTCAAGCTAGTGTGTAGAATCTGTTTTCACACTAGGATGATGTTGAAAGTTGCATTTTGACCTGAGGTGTCTTTTGCAGGTTGCATTTCAGGGTGCAGATGCATTCCAGCAGAAGGGAGAAAATTTGGGCGGAGATGCAGCTGTGCGTGCTGTCATGGGAAGGTCGTGTTTTCTTCTTTTTTGATGTTGCTTTTTTTTTCTCACTGAGGAGGCCGTCGGTAAAGGTTTTTGGTACCGCCTTAAACACAATTGCGATAGATAGATTTTGCTCATACTTGTGATGATGCATTTAACAGGTGGCGTCCGAGAGCTCCAAAGAAGGGTTCCTAAGAAAGTGAACTCTAGGATAGCCAACATGATTAGTTGGGGCCTTTTGCAGCGTCATGAAAGGCAAATGAATCAAGTTTGCAATCAGTTGGGCAATGCATGGAGGGCAATTTTGACATTGAGATAGTCGAGATGAAAGAAAGACAACAAATCAAAATTACAGTTAGTTACGCCGTATGGTCCAGTACTGCATTTGTAACATGCTTCCGACACCTCAGGAAGTCGATGACGTCCTCAACCTGCTGGGTAAGCGAGGCAAGTGAGGCGCGAAATGATCTTGATCGTGCATGTCTTTTGGTAATACTGGCAATGGAGGTTCAAACTTGAAGGACCTTAGTAACTTCTCCGATGTTTTGGCTCTTTTTGTCATTTTGATGAGCACTCCACAAGTCCACAAATAATAAGCATTCCATTTCTTTGTCGCAAAACACCATCTTCTACATCTCACCAGCCGCACCTAAAATGATTCTTGCCAGATAGAGCTGACAAACGTACTTTGCGAGCGGCAATATTCAACCAGGATGTGCCAGAATGTCAGATTC
Source organism: Syzygium aqueum (assembly GCA_031216185.1). Lineage (NCBI taxonomy): Eukaryota > Viridiplantae > Streptophyta > Magnoliopsida > Myrtales > Myrtaceae > Syzygium > Syzygium aqueum. The sequence goes on from CM062231.1 coordinate 25,196,104, forward strand.
GAAACACGCAGTGATATTCCAATAATTGCATCCATTGATATTCAATTAAGCATGCTTTAGCTCGGGTGGTTATTTCACGGTCCAGCAGGTAAGCAGGAACAGCTCCTACACTAGCATCATCATCCACCTTGCGCCTAGATGATGATGACTCGTGCATATTCAAACCGTTCCAACGCATGAAGCACTCTTTTTACTGCTATGGCCTATGAAGTTATCTATCACTTCTCAAAAGATTGGCCTACACTTAGCAAGACAATTTAGTACTTCTATAATAGGAAATCAGAGTGCCGGGACATCATAAGCTCAACCCATCTCAAATAGAAGAAGATCGAGATCACGACGACTTAATTACTGGATGATGAAAACAAAAGCGGACACCAAATCCTATGCTTCCTTTGCTTCAGCTCGCTAGCCCACTGCATCTAGCTGGAATTTAAGTTTCTCTTAATAAAAAGACAGCTTGTTTCGCCATAATTTCATGTAAGAAGCGATCGCTTTGTGATTTTACTGCAACCAGATCACAATATTCTGAAATTTGATAAAGTGCCTTCTTATTAAAATCAAGAAAAGAGCTACTCCTGTCAAAAAATATGAAAAAAAGAAAACTCGCGTTTTCTTCGTCAGAGCCTTCTCTGCATAACATTTCTTGGAAAACATCTTACCTTTAATGCCCAAAGCCTGCGAAACATTCGGAAACAGACCCAAAAGAACAAGAATTTGAGCTCACAGTGAAACCCGTGAAAAAGAGAAAAACAAGGAACCACAAAAGCTGTTCATGTTAACAGGAAAAGAAACCGACTTTCTGGGCTTTTTCGGACCACTCGGACTTCCCGAGCTTCCCTCTTGTGTTTTCGCTCGAAGTGACAGTGGCGATACACATTTCAACTTTGCCATGCTCGTGTATAATTCATGCATATCTCTGGCTCTGTGAGTCGAAGCTCAACTCAAGTCAAGACGGAATGCGCACAGCAGTTGAAGTAGGGCATAGTATCGTACTACAAGAAAATTATTATATGATCGTGATGAATATGTTAAATAGAAAGGTTACTACCACGAAAAATTTCAAACCGGTACATCTGTGATAAATTTACCCTCCGTTAGTTTTTCCGTTAAATTTTACCGTCAAATTGCCGAGTTGGATGACACGTGGCAGTTGACGGGTGTACCAATTTAGGGTTTTACCCCTTCGTTTGTCACATAGTTACTAATTTTATGATTTTTCGTGGTATCAGTCCAATTTAACGGATGGTATATTTGGTGGTCATAAAATTAGCTTGGGGGTAAATTTGTTACAGTTTTGGGTTGTTCGTGGTGTTAGCCCTAAATCAAATTTGTAAGTTGAACATTACAAAATCGTAGGCCCCACCATATCTGATGATTCGAATTAAACTCAATATTTCCTAAATTTGCGAAATATTTATTCGCATCATAGAGATAGATGCATCGTTTGGTTACTTAGTACTTGTGATCTTGTTTCTGAAATTTACTTTTCTAGAATTTGAATACTTTAATAGAATTTAATGGCAATGCCTCGAGAATAGGCCAACAATCTATATTTTGAGTTTTACATGCGTGGATGGGAGCTGATATAACTCATGCGTACCGGCAAGTCGAGTCTCAACTAGAGTCAAGACGTAACGCGCACAGTAGTGGAATCAGGACATGGTGTCGTATTACAAGAAAATTATTTTATGAGCGTGACGAATATGCTGAATTGAATTTGGATCTCGAACATTAGAAATCGTGGGCCCCACCATATCTGATAATTCAAATTAAACTCAATACTTCTTAAATTTATGGAATACTTATTCGTACCGTAGAGATTGATAGACCATTTGATTACTTAGTACTTTTGATCCTATTTTTAAAATTTATATTTCAGAATCTGAATACTTTAAAAGGAATTTCATGTCGATGCCTCAATAATAGGCCAATAATCTTTATTTTGAATATTACATATTTGGGTCGGAGATGCTTTAATTTTAACATGCGGTGAAGTTTTACATATGTCGGTATGAATATACATTTGAAGTGGGTTGACATTCAAAATTCAAATCTCGACTTTCCTCTTCGCTCTCCGAATCGCCCTCTCTCTCCTCTTTGTTGGGAAGTGTTTTAGCCAAACTAGGAGTGGAAAAAGCGCGGCCCTTAAAAATTTATATTTCAGAATCTGAATACTTTAAAAGGAATTTCATGTCGATGCCTCAATAATAGGCCAATAATCTTTATTTTGAATATTACATATTTGGGTCGGAGATGCTTTAATTTTAAAATGCGGTCAAGTTTTACATATGTCGGTATGAATATACATTTGAAGTGGGTTTACATTCAAAATTCAAATCTCGACTTTCCTCTTCGCTCTCCGAATCGCCCTCTCTCTCCTCTTTTGTAGATTCTCCAGTGTTCAGCCATGGCGGATCTTCGGGCACGAGCCAACGAAGCGGTCGTCGAGCATGACCCCGAGATCGCTGTAGACCTCTATACACAAGCGATCTCGATGAGCCCCAATGATGCCGTCCTATTCTCTCTGCGCTCTGAGGCCTATATGAGGCTCCGCAACTTCACCGGTACACTTCTTCCCTCTCTACTTGATTTATATGTTTTCACGGGTAAGCAATTGACAAATCAGAGTGTTGTGTTCACGTAGTATCAAGCGTATCTTTGGTCGCTGTTTCGGAGGGTTTTAAATGCAATTTGTTGACTGAAATTCGTGATTGCGACGAAAATTCACCTTCTGTGCTCGTCGGAGGGAAGGAAAATACGATTCTGATGTTGCTTATGTATAAGCTGTTGTTTTTCCGGATTTATATGTTTTCATGGGTGAGTAATTGACAAATCGAGTGTTGAGTTGACGTAGTATCAAGCGTATCTTTGGTCGCGGTTTCCGATGGTTTCGAATGCAATTTGTTTTCTGAAATTCATGATTGCGACGAAAATTCGCCTTCCGTGCTTGTCGGAGGGGAGGAAATTATGGAGGGTGAGGTCTAGATAGACGATTATGATGTTACTTATGTATAAGCTGTTGTTTTTCCTGATTCTTCCTCTTTTAGAGGCTCTCGCGGATGCTGAAAGAGCGATAGCCTTAGACCCATCACGGTATATGTCATACTTTCAAAAGGGGTTAGTACCACTGCAATTAGTGCTCATTATGTCAATATCACTTCAGTATGCGAGGCTACCAGAGTTGATCTTATCTCTCTCATCTCTCTCTCAGGAAAGCTTGTTTTCACCTGGAAGACTATCACACCGCCAGAGCAGCGTTGGAGGCGGGTTCTTTTCGAGTTCCCGGGAACGCAAAATTCATCCACTTAATCAAAGAGTGTGACGAGCGAATTGCGGGTACTAACCAGCTTAGTCTCTTTATTGATAAATAAATTTGCAATTGAGACAAGTATACGTTACTTGAAGTTATTCCTCTCGAATTATATCTTAATGATCAATTGTTCTGTGGAATTATGTTTTAGAGAGATGCGGTGATATACTCAACCGGCCGCTTGTAAAGACCTCGACCCAGGTGGTACCCTTGGAAGGTGGACGGGAAAGTGGTCAGATTGTGAATGAAGTTCCCAATCAGGCGACTTCAAAGTTGGATGACAAATCAAGATACAGGTCATTGCACCTTTTACACTTTATGCCTAACACTGAAAGATTTTTATTCAGTTTCTTATCAATCGTATATGAGCTGCAGTTTTTTCTTCTGTTTGTTTCAAAATCATCCTGGTGCCAAGGAGTCTGGAATCTGGAAGTTTGCAGCTAATCATTAGTGATGCTTTCGCAGTTGTTATGCTTCTACTAATTCACAGCCTTAATATCGTCCATTATGAAATAGATCTCAGAATGCGTGCCCTTTCCATAATTAGGCAGGCTTATTAGTAATCTGACAGCTCTTCTTTTGCAAGTGCAGGCATCAATTCTACCAGGACGGGGAGAAAGTGGTTGTAACTATATTGGCAAAAGGCATACCAGCTGAAAATGTCGCGGCTCATTATGGGGAACAATCTGTAATTTTTCTTGTCACATAAGATTGTTTGCTCATCGATGTTGGACTTACTGCTCTTTCCTATGCTCTAAAAATAGAACAAACATTGACTCGATTGATGTCCTTTGCAGCTTAGTGTTTTCGTTGATGTCCCTGGTGAGGTTGCATATCGTTTTGAACCCAGGCTATTTGGAAAGGTGTGTAACCAGCAATTTTTTACAGAGTAGCTTCTATAATAGGTTTGTTTGTAGTGACTTTTACATTAAACTGTAACTTTTAAATCAAATCTTGCGTCTTTCCCAATTTGACATTTATTAAGAGACCTTTCCAAATGTATTAACTTTGACTTGTGGAATCATATATAGTTTTCTTTTTTTTTTTCCCAATTTTCAAATTTTTGGTGGGAAACTAAAAAAGTTGAAAAAGTACTCTTTTTCTAATGTAGGCAAGGAGGCCGATATATATAACATGTGGGAGTCGGTCATTGTGCTATGGGTCTTGTCACATATTTGAACAACCACTAATTATGAATTGCTCAGTTGATTTTCTGGGGTTAATTTTCTTGAGACGGGATTCTTGTTCAAGATCTTCAAATAGGATTGCTGGGCTTTTTGGTTTCCTTGCGTACTAAGTGACATCCCGGGAATGTACTTTCTACTGCCCTTTTTATCCTGTTTTCTTTTCTGCTCTGCTTCATTCTGGTTCCTTGTTTTAACAACAGATTGCACCAGAAAAGTGCAGATGTGATGTCTTGCCAAGCAAAATCGAAGTCCACCTTGCTAAAGCTGAGCCCTTAATCTGGCCTTCTCTTGACAGTGCTGATCCTCTTAAAGTCGCTGTAGTTTCAGGTACATTGTTCCGCTTTTCTTGTGTACCTACAACGAAAATGCTTCACTTTTTATTTCTTGCTTGCATTCAGCCTGTCAAACCTCCTGCAATTGACCCCCCTCCCCCCCAGTTTCCCAACCAAAAAAGGAAAAAAAAAAAACGTCCCCCGCTTGTATACGTAGACTCATAGATTTGCTAACTTTTTTAAATCTGAGGGATCACAAAGGTTATCTCCTCTTATACTGCTGAATACTCTGGGAGATTCCATTATTGATGAGCATGCCAAATGAAACTCGCAGGCACCGGATCTGAGGGGCCCTCAAGTGCATCTTCAAAACGGAAAAGGGTGGATTCTGATGTAATACAAGCTCAAGTAACGGAGGTTTGTCGTCAACCTGATCGCTCGTTTCTCTATCTCAAGCTAGTGTGTAGAATCTGTTTTCACACTAGGATGATGTTGAAAGTTGCATTTTGACCTGAGGTGTCTTTTGCAGGTTGCATTTCAGGGTGCAGATGCATTCCAGCAGAAGGGAGAAAATTTGGGCGGAGATGCAGCTGTGCGTGCTGTCATGGGAAGGTCGTGTTTTCTTCTTTTTTTATGTTGCTTTTTTTTTCTCACTGAGGAGGCCGTCGGTAAAGGTTTTTGGTACCGCCTTAAACACAATTGCGATAGATAGATTTTGCTCATACTTGTGATGATGCATTTAACAGGTGGCGTCCGAGAGCTCCAAAGAAGGGTTCCTAAGAAAGTGAACTCTAGGATAGCCAACATGATTAGTTGGGGCCTTTTGCAGCGTCATGAAAGGCAAATGAATCAAGTTTGCAATCAGTTGGGCAATGCATGGAGGGCAATTTTGACATTGAGATAGTCGAGATGAAAGAAAGACAACAAATCAAAATTACAGTTAGTTACGCCGTATGGTCCAGTACTGCATTTGTAACATGCTTCCGACACCTCAGGAAGTCGATGACGTCCTCAACCTGCTGGGTAAGCGAGGCAAGTGAGGCGCGAAATGATCTTGATCGTGCATGTCTTTTGGTAATACTGGCAATGGAGGTTCAAACTTGAAGGACCTTAGTAACTTCTCCGATGTTTTGGCTCTTTTTGTCATTTTGATGAGCACTCCACAAGTCCACAAATAATAAGCATTCCATTTCTTTGTCGCAAAACACCATCTTCTACATCTCACCAGCCGCACCTAAAATGATTCTTGCCAGATAGAGCTGACAAACGTACTTTGCGAGCGGCAATATTCAATGAGATTCGAAACACGCAGTATATTCCAATAATTGCATCCATTGTTATTCAATTAAGCATGCTTTAGCTCGGGTGGTTATTTCACGGTCCAGCAGATAAGCAGGAACAGCTCCTTCATTAGTATCATAGTCCACCTTGAGCCTAGATGATGATGACTCGTGCATATTCCACCTGTTCCAACGCATGAAGCACTCTTTTTACTGCTATGGCCTATGAAGTTATCTATCTCCTCAAAAGATTGGCCTACACTTAGCAAGATAATTTAGTACTTCTAGAATAGGTAATCAGAGTGCCGGGACATCATGAGCTCAACTCATCTCAAATAGAAGAAGATCGAGATCAAAACGACTTAATTACTGGATGATGAAAACAAAAGTGGACACCAATTCCTATGCTTCCTTTGCTTCAGCTCGCTAACCCACTGCATCTAGCTGGAATTTATGTTTCTCTTAATTAAAAGACAGCTTGTTTTGCTATAATTTCATGTAAGAAGTGATCGCTTTGTGATTTTTACCGCAACCAGATCACAATATTCTGAAATTTGATAAAGTGCCTTCTTATTAAAATCAAGAAAAGAACTACTCCTGTCAACTAACATGAAAAAAAAAAAAAAGAAACTCGCGTTTTCTTCATCAGAGCCTTCTCTGCATAACGTTTCCTAGAGAACATCTTACCTTTAATGCCCAAATCCTGCGAATCATCCGAAAACAGACCCAACAGAACAAGAATTTGAGCTCACCGTGAAACACGTGAAAAAGAGAAAAACAAGGAACCACAAAAGCTGTTCATGTTAACAGGAAAAGAAACCGACTTTCTGGGATTTTTCGGATCACTCGGACCTCGTGAGCTTCCCTCTTGTGTTTTCGCTCGAAGTAATAGCAGCGATACCCATGTCTCTTCCTGTGGAGCTCTACATAATCTCCTTGTGGCTGAATAGAGGAGAAACGTCAAACCAAAACACGAAATCAATCTGTGAGCATTGAATTAAAGTCATATACCCTTTTTGCCAAGCGAAGTTATTTGCGCAAAACTTCTGTTAAGAGAGAGATTGCGCATGCGCGCACCCTTGGGAGTTATTTCTGGAAGCTCAACCAGATCTTCTGTAGCAAGTTGTACCACCTCAGAAGGGCATAGAGCCATGTATAAACATGGAGCCTGATCATAAACGGACAGCCAAAAGGCCACGCATTACTCGTCAGAGAAAGGAAATTTAAGAAAAGGGACGAATTTTGTAAGTGCAACAGCAGCCGGAATTAATTGAGCTACATCATTCACAATAATAATGGTTTGAGCAACATGACAGATAAGACCTCCAATAGCTGAAAATCTTTTCTTTCTTTTGCTTTTTTTTAAGGAAAAAAAGGTTATCGGATGGGGAAAGTAAACGTAAACTACAAGTACAGATCATGATCATGTCGAAATGGGTCATACGTGGAATCCTCTACTGATCTAAAGCTGAACAAGGCATTTACCAAATAATGAGCAATTTGCAATCTAGTCAGATATTTGGCTAACAAAATATGTGATATCTTGGTTAGAATGCTGTCAACAGGACAACGATGCCTCCTGGGAGTTGAACTTATATTGTTTTGATCGATTCGCCATCAATATTCATGATTAAAGAATCTAAGAGAACTAGTAAACCTTTTGCAGCCCCTGAATGAATTATTTGAGCATTTAATAATCTGATCCATCTATGAGGAGTGACCTTTTTATGATTTAGACACGTGCGTGAGATGAATGATTGATGGAGAGACATCAGTTAAAAATTACCATGATGTTGTAGAGTGTCAATCTAACTAAACATAGTATTCATTTATTTGATCTATTTTTATCGCGGATTGTATCGATATGATGAGTTAAAAACTGCTCCATTAAACCAACAAAAAGAAAACCATGAGACACTTTTTACCTTTCTTTGTAAGCGGAATCAATTATCTTTTCCCTCAATGCCCATAAAGTTTTTAACTTTATTTCGGATGCACTCAATTGCCATTTGGCTTTGCAGATTCATATTTTTTTTCCTTAATTTCAAGACACAAGTCAATAACAATCTTTGGACCAATTCATGATACGAGCGGCAGGATGCTTCGTGGCCATCATGAATTCTGGCTAAAAGTTTAGTGAATGTGGACGAAGCTGCCATCTTTTTCTTGGATACACTTACACTTTTGGCCCCCCTCAAAATGTTCAGCCCACCTTCTTGAAGATGAAAGTGGTTATTCCACACGGTACAAATCCAAATCCAATAGGTAGGGGGGGGGGGGAGGAACAAACAAACAAACTCTAAAAAGGGGGATTAATATCCATTTACAAAAAATCCCAAAAATAGAAATTTAAAAGCAAGCTTTGACAATTCAGCACACACCCCCAATAAATATTTAAAAATTTAAGAAAAAAAACGCGCTCTCATTTTCTTTCTATTTTATATTTTTGGGGGGCTGGCGGTGTTTTGGTTGTGAAATCCGAACAATTAAAATTAGGCAAACAGCAGATCATCGGATGCCGAAAATAGGGAGTCGGAGATAATAAGGATCAAGAAACGATGTCTTGGCAAATCAAATCTTGTTCCTGCTCTAATCCAATCCAAACCATCCGATTTCCATCTTCCGCTTCGCTGTTCCTTCCAACAGCAACAGCAAACGCCACTCTCCCTATTTTCGGCTGTTTCTCTCTCTCTCTCTCTCTCTCTCTCTCTCTCTCTCTCTCTCTCTCTCAGCGCTAACAACGACACGACACGCCCATCGGGGCAGAAGCTCCAAGAACAGCAAGATTCATCAAGAAAGTCTTTTGGGTTTCTCAATTCTGTTTCCCTCTGTCTGTTCATCTTCCTTCCCTCGAAAACACTGGGGTCCTTCCCGCTGAAAGCTTGTTTCCTTTTTTTCCCGAGAAACCGGTGGAAAATCTCTTCTTTCTTCCTTTCGCGGGCCTTCTTGTTCGGCTGCGGTGTGAAGATTCATTTGGGTTTTCTTGGATCACGTTGTCGCGGGAAGGTTTCCACCTCCATTTGCCAGCTCTTTGCCAGGGGGGGGGCGCGCGCGAGGTTCTTGTTTCCTTCATCTGGGTCCGTTTTTGGCGTCCGCTTCGGAGATTATCGGCTTGCGGGTACGGTTTCTTGTTTTTCTCCCCTGAAAAAGTTTTGAATTTGAGCTTCTCTTTCCATCGTCAAGACGCTTTCATCGCTAGATAGATAAGTTTTGAGCTCGGGGTAAGAAATGGTTTTGAAATCGCGTGTAGTTTGAGCTCGGGAAAAGGACTGCTTTTTGTCATTATGTGTATCATGATCTCGCGAAAAATGCTGGTGCCAATCTTTTCCTCTTATTCTGTGGAACGTTTGATTGGCTGTTTTGCCGATTAGGCAGCAAAGATTTTCCCAGATCAGGCAGCAAAGATTGGCTAAGCCGGTCTGGAAAAGTTTGTTCTACAGCTAGAGCTTGACAATGACTACAACCACTTAGGTGCGTTTTTTTTTTTTTGGTCATAAACTTAGTTGAGTTGTCAAGCTGGATTACTTCCCTTGCTTTCATGCCATCCCCGCCTGCCGGAACAATTATTGCGGTGCGCCTAACCGCTATAACCAAAAAGAAGAAGTAAAATGACCAGTCTTTTAAAATAATTTTTTCTCCAAAATACTTTAATGAGATGATAGTGTTGTCTCCCCCAAACAATTCTCTCCAACTTACATAGACAACAATGAGATGACAGAGTGGGAGCATGGCATCGGACTTTAAGTTTACTTTAAGGATAGTGACATGTCATTAGCAAACATCATGGATATCCAGACTTTGATCAATGCAAGCATAATCTCAAACTTTACTTGAAAAATTTATGCTTTAATTAAGACTTCATTATTCCGACCCAAAAAAAAAAGCTAAGAATTCATTACATGAAATAGAGACTAAAGGTGACAAATTGATTGTTTCATGGCACTTGATTCTTTTACTAGGTCAGAGCTTAACTCATACAATGATGTACATCACTGCTGCACCATGCTTGACGTAAAACCGCAAAATTGAAGGATTAGAGCTGGAGAAAAAACAATATCCAGCATTGAGAAAATAAGATCCCCCATAACTGTCAGGCAGGAGATACTGAAACTGTGTAAGAACCGTTGCAGTACTTCAAACTTTTCAGTAGACCCAAACGCAAGTGAGGAGTAACGGTTGCTTCAGACATACCAAAAATATCAGTCTTCTCCAAGACTTCACTTGCCAGGGCTTCAGAATCAGACTTGCCGAAAATTGTTTCAAGAACAGCATTCAAGCCAATTGAGGCGCTCTCTGTCACAAAGCTGAATGCAACCATGTCAAAATTAAAGCCGAGTATATGGCATGCATTAATGATCCCCCAAACGTACACTCAGTTTAAAGATGCAGAACACGTGGGCTTAAATACCTACATACTTTCATTGCCTTCAAATATATAAGGAACTCAAAAGAGCGATGGTGCATAGACTCTACAGAGAACAGCAGTCGACTTCAACTTGAATTCACAGGAACATCTCAATTCTCTTAATGATCTTTCCACTTAGGCTATGTTTGTTTAACGGAAAATGAACGATTTGGAAAATATTTCCTAAAAACGATTGCTTGTATCGCTTAAAATAATTAACCAATGAAAAAATATTTTCATTATCAACAAAAATTTAGGGTTAATACCACCAAAAACTCCAAACTGGTACACATGTGACAATTTTACCCCGAACTTTTTTTTTACCATCAAAAACCCTAAACTGGTACATATGTGACAATTTTACCTTGAACATACCCTAAAAAACTCCAAACTGGTACACTTGTGACAATTTTACCCTAAACTAAATTTTAATATTATTTTTTTGAATTATTATTATTATTTTATTTTTTCTTTTCTTTTTTTTTCCATCTTTAATCTCTGGTCAGTCGCCGGACCAGCGACCGGCCGGAGGCAGAAGCCGGTGAGGTCGGCCCCGCCGGCTGCTGGCGAGGGCCAGCCTCGCCGGCGTCGGGCAAGGGTCAGCCTCGCCTGGGCGGGCGAGGGCGGTCCTCGCCGGCATGGGGCGAGGGCTGTCCTCGCCGGCCCAGGCGAGGCTGACCCTCGCCGAGTCGGGCAAGGTCTGACCTCGCCTGCGCGGGTGAAGGCCGCCCTCCCCCGACTCAGGCGAGGGCAGCCTCGCCAGCGTCTGGCGAGGGCTGTACTCGCCCGCGCAAGCGAGGCCGACCCTCGCCTGAGTCGGGCAAGGGCGGCCCTCGCCCGCGCAAGCGAGGCCGACCCTCGCCCGCGCCGGCGGGGCCGACCTCGCCGGCTTCCGCCTCTGGCCGGTCGCCGGTCTGGCGACCGGCCAGAAGTTGAAGTTTAAGAAAAAAGAAAAAAAATAAAAAAAATTCGAAAAAATAAAAAATAATATTAAAAAATTATTAGTTCGGGGCAAAATTGTCACATGTGTATCAATTTGAGATTTTTCGTGGTTAAAAAAAATAGTTTAAGGTAAATTTGTCACGGTTTACCAGTTTGGAGTAAAATTGTCACATGTGTACTAGTTTAGGATTTTTGGTGGTCAAAAAAAAAGTTTGGAGTAAAATTGTCACAGGTGTACCAGTTTGCTATTTTTTGTGGTAAAAAAAAAGTTCGGAGTAAAATTGTCACACATGTACCAGTTTAGGGTTTTTGGTAGTATTAACCCAAAAATTTATGTCTAAATATTTTAGTGGACGATGAAAATGTTTTTCATTCATTTATTTTTATAAGTGATATAAGCAATCATTTGTAGGAAAATATTTTCCAAATTATTCATTTTTCACGAAACAAACAGAGCCTTATATTGCAGATATGTTAAGTTAACTCATATGTGATCAAACATGACTGAGTAGATATTCCATAGTGGAATTAAACATGAAAGTTTTCTACACACCTTGCCTCTACGTGTCCCTTGCAAGGCATTGTCGCTTGTTTTGAATGCTCGGTACTGTCCCACAACAACCGGCACAAATATGCGATTCTTGTCTTTCACCATCTCCGATTCCTCGTTTGATTCCAAAAGCGGTGGTAGCAACGGCAGTTCCAGGTTGAGAATCCATTAGGCAATTACCCTTAAGATTGTTGGACAAATATATTAGATGATATAAAAACAAGAATTGTGGGAAATCTATTGAAAAACATGAGAAAATAATATCAATCGTATGAGGCGTGCAAGCACTATCCTTAAGGATAACTCCGCCCCTCGGAGTACGAACTTGGTGCATAAAGCTTGTTGATACCTAAATTTTGACCGACCATTTAATGATAATTTGCATAGAAAATTAGGGATTAAATTTTAACCCCTAAACAAAAATATTAAAATTGCATAGCATATAATTTAGGATCATATAGTTTAATTGCATTCAACATCGGATCGGTGGCAGTGAGTAAGTTGAAAATCCATTGCATAAATCAAGCTCGAGTACCGAACAAAGCTCGTCTCTTTCGGAAGACGGGGGCCGAAAATCACAAGTCTAAAAGGCCTTGGTTGTTTTAATTTGAGCTTAAATCAGCCCATCAAGCTTAATTATAGAAAAGCCCAAATTAATTCGGCACATTTGAAATTAAATAAATATTAAATGATAAAAGCCTAAACCTAAGCCCATGACGACTAGGAAGCCCAGCCAATTAACTTAGGGTTGTGATATAAATATGTGATTATACTCCTCAATCAAGGGGCTCTCATAATTTCCGGAAGACAATTCCGAAGAGCACGAGATAAACGTGAGGAAATAGCGAGACTAAAGAGCAAGAGTGAGAAAGCGCCGCCTCATCGCCACGCTGCCTCGTGCCCGTGCCGCCTCATCGTCGTGCTCGCGCCGCCTGCTCATAGCCAGACCTGTGGCTGAGTAGCTTGTTGTTGCCGTTGCTCCCGCGCCGATCTCTGCCTACCGCCGCTGCTACCCCTACGCCAACAAGCCCAATACTGCCGCCGCGCTCTGCTGCTTCCAATGGCTGCATTGCCTGGCTCCAACACGGCCACGCTCCCTAATGTTGACGTCGCAGCTACCATGACCGAGACCATCGAATCAAGCACTCTCCACTGTGGACACCCCACATCCAAAGCTCCTCATCCGAGTCCCAGTCAAGTCCAATAGATTCCCTGCCGTTGAATCTACACGCTTGTTCTTGCTTTCTTGTTCCGTGGGTCCAACGAAGTCAACAGAATTTGTTGGATCCAACTTGAATTATCTACGGGTTTCTTTGGTCTTGTTGGGAAGTCCAATAAATCTCCTTGTCGATTATTGTTATTCCCTCTGATGACGAAGCCATGAAGTAGCAGCTTGGCGCCTAACTCTGCCGAGATCTCCGTCAGCTTTCCGTCGATATCTATAACCCTATAGATATGATTGTTAGTTTGATTTCTTGTCTTAATTCAAATTTTCATAAAAAGAATCTTGTGGATTGCATGGATTGTTTGAATGCGGGTGTTATCTTTGTTTGATTGTTTTTTTTAAATAAATAAAATCCAAAACTATGTTAGTTAGGATTTAAATTAGAAATTTTGCATGTTTAGGGAACCTAAATGTATCTAAAAGATAGGATAATTATTTAATTTAAATTAGGACTAGAGATAATTCATTTCCTAGTTTAAATTAGGTGTTATTCTAATCTTAATAGATTATTTAGGTTATTTTTAGATTCCGAATTTCCATGAAAACCCAAAAAAAAAGAGTCACTTTAGGACAGATTAAGATAGATTGCATGTTAATTTAGACATTTTTTTATTCCGAATTTTATGAGAAAAATACAAAAAATAAATCATTTGTCCGTTATTAAAATTAGGTCACGTCGTCGCAAGATATATAGTTCGCATGCTATGTTGCATTAATCGCATGTCATTTTTTTGCACGTCATTGCATATAGGTTAGTTTGCATTTTAATAAAGCGCAAACCCTAAAGAACACTTCGAGTGCCTTGTTTTGTTAATTAGAAATCATATTAGGATTGTTTGTGTGATTTCCTACTAACAATACAAATGCTTGTGTTGTATTAAGGTACGTCATTCTCCTAATCTTGCAATCTATTTATTGCTTTTTTGGGTGTTAAATTGGTGGTTTGCGCAACCGCATGAACATCTCACATGTTAGTGGTTAGGTAATAAAATGGATTCAGACTACTTGTATAGACAATTTTTGAAAAGAAAATGTACCGAAAGGGTATTAGACTAGATCTAGCGTAATCAAGTCCCCGAGCTTAGAATCTCTGGTTCGTAGAAATAAAACATATCTCCCTATGTTTTATTTAGGTTTCTAATCAACCTACCACAAATAGATTAGTGGCGACTCCAAGCATGAAAACTTTTGCATGTTAAAAACTTAAACCCAAAGTTGTGAATTGGTAGAGCTTGAGAGGGCCCGAATTAGGCTTAGTCTTAATAATCCATTAGCCTAAGAAATTTAGGTCGCGACAAAGCTCTAGCGGCTATTCTTCCAAAATACAATAGCCTTTCTTCTATACTCCGCATTGAATATTAGAAGGAACATAAACAACGTTATGTGTATATCCCAACAAAGAAAGGAAAGATAGATAAAAGAAAGAACAAACAATATTCTTATTTTGATATGTATATATTTATCACTTTCCAATTATGCTCAAAGTAACAATTTATAGATACAAGAAAGAGAGCCGTTAAGCCATTATAAAATAATTGGTAATTATTAAAAGTGACCATTATATGGCCGTTATAAAATAATGAAGGCTTTATGAAGAATTAAATCAAACATTACAAAGCCGTTATAAAACCGTTGCAAAACAATCACAAAATGATGACTTTATGACAATAATAAATTATAACAAATATTTCAAAATTGCTGAAATATCCAACATATGATGGGCCAAAGTAAGAGCTGAAAGAAGGGGCATGGATCTGATGGGCCATGAGACCTTTTGAGTTTTGATGGTCTTGTTCCTGTTCTCCCGTTTATCTAAGAAAATTTATGTTGTCTTGTGGTTGTGGCTTAAGACACATGGAAAAAGGTGGGCAGACTAATTTGGACTCACCACGATAATTTGAGTAGCTAATAACAAAGTGTTCCTTCTTCCTAAGTAAAAGGTTAAACTAATTCATCTGAGATTTTGTACGGACCTCAACATCTCTTGGACATTAAACACATAGAGGGTATTCTCACCTCCTAGAAAAGAAAAAGATTCAAGGGGAAATTAGCAGAGCTGGGTGTACGGGTATCGAAATGTTAAAATAAGGATGCGGTCATATTAGCCTGTCAAGTATATATATCAGGACAGGTGGGGCAGCCTCAGTCGGAACTTCGGCTCCTGCTCTTTGGTGAGGAAACCTAAAACCATCAATGATCCAAAGCAAACTAATTCGAACTCACCACAATAATTTGAATAGCTAATAACAAAGTGTTCCAAAATCATAGTCTAGGGACATTCGACGAATCAATTGAGATTCTATAAATTTACGGAGTAGGTATATTGCTAGGGAGAAAGCCAACAATTCACTAAACACTTAAATCTGTCTAGAATTAATATTTTCTCCAAAACTTGACCAACAACACCCGCAAATTTTTAACATGGAAAATCCAACGTGGGAAAAACCACAAGACCGCTTAAAACTTCCGTTGACCATCAAGAATAGGATGCGCAATACTTCATTTCTTGTGACACAGCTAGAGGCTCGATATATCAACAATATATCAATATATCATCACCACAAAAGTTGATTAACACAAAAAAAATAAAATGAGCAAGAACTTCTTACTACTGTCGGAGAAATTGAGAGACAATTTGAAAAGGAATTTCAACGAATATAGCCATTCACTTTGTAACTCTTGATCTCACGAACAACATACTAAAATTTCAATCGATTCCGACAGATTTTACCATAAAAAACCTCGGTCTCTCTCCTCTTTTTTTTTTTTCCTTTGTCTACTATCTCCCCTTCCTGTTTGGCCCTCTCCTCTTACTTTTGTTTGTGTTTTTTTTAATGACGATAAGCTGGACCACATGAGGCCAACCGAGCCCAGCGCTATACAGGGGTGCGATTATCCCAAAATGCCCAAGATCCCTCTTTGGTCTGTGTCACGATCCGTGTCAAAACATGCACACATCCTGTTAGGTTTGCGCATCGTGGAACCCGAAACAAATTGAACCGTTGACACTCTCACTCAAAGGCCAAACCAGACACGCCCATCTTTCTACTTCTTCAGTCCTCGAGAAATTGAGAACTTGTATCGATTCGACTTTCTTTGACAGCCCTAAATTACACAGTGATGTATGAGAATAATTGGTTTAATTCACTGTCACATTCTTTTCCTCTCTATAACTACGCTATGTCTACTCCTAGGAACCCGGTCGAAAACAACTTTCCAAACTTTCAATAAATATACTTGAGCCAAAAATTTGAAGCCTAATCGAGTGGCTTTTGCATCAAATATGCATTTTGTTTTCAATTTCATCATTATTCGTGGTGGGGCTTGATAGTGGGAAGGTGCTTGTATTAGTAAGCTATTAATATTAAACAATGCACGTATATGCATGTGCAAAAATAGAAGCTCCTCCTCCATTTGATTTGAAGAAGAAAGGGATGCTCTGCTCCAGCTCGGACAAAACCTCTCGTACAAACTATACAAACTCTCCTCCTTTCTTCTTGGAACGGCAAAGATCGTTGCCGAAGGACCGGAGTAAAGTTTGACCGAGCAAATGGACATGTCGTCATCCTCCATGTTGACACGCTTGATGTGAGCATAATCTCAATGTTTTACTCGAATCGAAGCTTCAAATAAAAAGATGAAATGGCTCGGTAACAAAGACTTCGTCACAAGAGATGAAGGCTGAAGCTGACCACTTAGATTTTTTTTTTTCGTGGCGTTTGTTTCTTTTATTAGGTCAGAGCTTAAATCATACAATAATGTACATCAATCTCCCACCACACTTGAAGACACTTTGAGTTACTCTAGCATGTAACATACAACAGAAAGAAATGAGAAAGAATGAGAGCTGGGGAATCCATCGTTAAGTAGATAAGATCTCCAGATCTGCTTAGCCATCACCATCATACCGTCGAAGTTGAGCAGGAGACAATGAAGCTGTTTAAGAAACTTTGCAGTACCTCTAACTTTTTTACAGACCTAGTTGACTATAGCCAAGGCCAGCAGTAAAGTCACCACCCAAGCTACTGTCTTCTTCAATTGAATCAGCAGCACGATTGGCTGGTCTCATCTCCATGAATCTCACCTGAAAATAACAGTGGAATGTAGGACCTGCCATAGCCATGAATTACATCAATGGAAACAGGGCATGCGACAACAATTTTGCAGGTCAGATAACTGCAAAAAGACGGCAAGGAAACTACTTCGAAATTTTTAGTCTCTTTCTAATTTTCAAAAGAAGCACGAGAGAACAGTCGCAAGCAGACGGAGCAGCATTCTCGAATGGAATTGGCGAATATAATACAGGAACGTCTACCCCAGTCAGTAACGTCAAGAAAGGTTTGCCAAAACCTTTGATTTCAGGACCCGTGACAAGAAAATTTTAAGTACTGAAAACAATTAATAGATGCCTTTCGGATAGATGAGGCATATGCTGACACACAGGCCTAAACTTAACTATAATTTAACAATAAGTTATAGAGACCGAGGACATTTTATATGCACTGAAAGCTAGCAAAGCTTGTGCGGCATCAACAATGTTGGATAATGAACTGGGCAATCGAGTCCGTTATTTCGGCATAGAACAAGGGTAGTTAAAAACCCTTTTAAATGATATATACTATAACTCATATTAATGACACTTGTAGTAAAGAGTTGGACTTGTCTTCGATAATTACAACACAAGACAAGGTTTTGGCAGGTTTTCAACCATGGCCCCAGTTGAATGCGAGAACTAAATATGCCGATGTGACATGAAGAAATTATATTCGTTCAAGTTGTAAAAGCTCAACTCAATGAAAGAACAAACAATGGTAAATGAATCCCTCCAGAAATTAGCTCTAAATGAGAGGCTCTGGAAAGAATTACTGAGATTCAAGTGACCATGGACAGCTCTTCGCCCTAGTGCTCTCATTTGCGATGAAAACAATCTACCGAAAGCGCAAATATCACCTCCCTAGCCTAAAACCATGCTTCTTTATCTCTAGAAGCTCAACCAGATCATCTGTAGCAAATTGTATCACCTCATAAGGGCATAGAGAAATAGGGAGCCTGATCATAAACGGACAATCAAAAAGCCCACGCATTATCCCTTAGAGAAAGGAAGTTTAAGAAAAGGGACGAATTTTGTAAGTGCAACAACAGCCGGAAGTAATTGAGTTTCATCATTCACAATGATAGTTTGAGCAACATGACAGAGAAGACCTCCAATAGCTGAAAATCTTTTCTTTCTTTTGTTTTTTTAAGTAAAAAATGGTTATCAGATAAGGAAAGTAAACGTCAACTCCGAGTACAGACCATGATCATGAGAAAATACTAGGTGAGTTTAATACTCCACGTCATTTATGCAGCACACCATTTAAAAGTCGACATCTGGCAATCCGGGCCCACCTTCTGACTCCGCTGTCTCTCTCCCCTGCTCAGTTACTTTTTTCTGTCTCTCCGTTACTTTTTCCCTCATCTCCTCCCTCCGTTAGACACACGGACACTCTCTCTCTCCTCCCTCTCTCCCTCATCTTCTTTGCACTGCTCCGTTCACAACTCCGCTCTCTCTCTCTCCCCCTTCTTCTTCACGATCGAAACCACCCATGCCTCTGTTCGCTGAAAGGCCCAATTTTTTTCTTGCGGAGGGTCGATGCAAAGATGCCGGTCTACAACTTGTCGTTCGTGAACACCAACCTATCCAAGCCAACCTCCATCTTCGTCCTCCTCTTGTGGATTGGTCGGTATATTCCTCGGCTCCCTCATCATCATCGCGCTCTTCCTCCTCTCCTTCTGCCTCACCTCCCACCGGAGCGACGGTGGGAAGGGCGCCGCCAAGCACCCCGCCGACCTCGACTCGCCGGCCGCCACGCTCCCATCTCGAAGGAGATCCTCGAGATTGTGCCGTCGGAGGTGCCCCATGCAGCTCCGGTCCGGCTCCAGAGATTCAGGTGGAGCACTGTGTGGGGTACTCGGATTGTGAGTCGAGCAGGAAGAGCAGGGGGACAGAGAGGAAGTAACGGAGTCCTGAACTGAGAGAGGGAGATAACGTCCAATGAACACAAAAGCAACGGAGCAGGGGAGAGAGACAAAGGAGTCAGAAGGTGGGCCCGAATTGCCAAATGTCGACTTTTGAATGGTGTGCTGCATAGGTGACGTGGAGTATTAAACTCACCTAATATTTTCTCCCATGATCGTGTCGAAATGGGTCACACGTGGAACCCCCTACTGATCTAAAGATGAACAGGGCATTTACCAAAATAATGAGCAATTTGCAATCAAGCCAGATATTTGGCTAACAAAATATGTAATATCTTTGCTAAAATGCTGACAACAGGACAACGATGCCTCCTGGGAGCTGAACTTGCACTGTTTTGATGGATTCGCCATCAATATTCATGTTTAAGAATCTAAGAGAACTAGTAAATCTATTGCAGCACCTGAATGAATCATTTGAACATTTAATAATCTGATCCATCTATGGCGGTTGACTTCTTTACGATGTAGACACGTGCAAGCATGAGATGAATCATTGATGGGAAGATATCAGTTAAAAATTATCAAGATTTCCTTGAGTATCAATCTAACTAAACATGGTATTCACTTATTTGGTCTATATTTAACAGCGGGTCATTTTGATATGACAAGTTAAAATCTTCACATTAAACCAACAAAAAGAAAAACATGAGATGCTTTTAGCTTTCTTTTTGGACGGAATCAAGTATCCTTTCTTTTGATAACTATAAATTGTTTAACTTTATTTCTAATACCTTACCAAAAAAAACTTTATTTCTAATAATTACATATTACTCAATTGCCATTCGGTTTTACGAATCTCAGTGAAATCCAATTTCTTTATGAAATCTAATTTTTTTTCCTTAATTTCAAGACATTAGTCAATATCAATCTTTAGACCAATTCATGGTACGAGTGGCAGGATGTTTCGTGCCCATCATGAATTTTGGCAACTGCCATCTTTTTCTTGGATACACTTACACTTTTGCCCCCCTCAAAAAAATCCCAAAAAATAGAAATTTATGAAACAAGCTTTGAAAATTCAGCACACACCACAACCCCAACATTTAAAATTAAAGAAAAAGGAAAAAAAAAAGCGCGTTCTCATTTTCTTTCTAGTTTTTTATTTTTATTTTTGGGGGGCGCTGTTTTGGTTGTGAAGTCGGAGCAATTAAAATTACGTAAACAACACAGATCATCGTATGCCGAAAAAGGGGGGCCGGAGATAATAAGGATCATCAGGAACGATGTCTTAATGGCAAATCAAAATCTTGTTCCTGTTCTAATTCAATCCAAAACCATCCGATTTCCATCTTCTGCTTCGCTGTTCCTTCCAACGACAAACGCCAACCCCCTCCCTATTTTTTCGGCTGTTTCTCTCTCAACTGTAACAACGACACGACACGCCCATCGAGGCAGAAGCTCCAAGAACAGCAGCCACTATTCAAGAAAATCCTTAGGGTTTCTCAATTCTCTCTCTCTCTCTCTCTCTGTCCCTGTGTCCATCTTCCTTCCCTCCAAAACACTGGGGTCCTTCCCGCTGAATGCCCATTTTCTTGTTTTTTTTCCCGAGAAAGCGGTGGAAAATCTCTTCTTTCTTCCTTTCGCGGGCATTCTTGTTGGGCTGCGGCGTGAAGGTTCATCTGGGTTTTCTCGGATCACGTTGTCGCGGGAAGAATTCCACCTCCATTTGCCAGCTCTTTGCCGAAGGTGGCGAGGTTCTTGTTTCCTTCATCTGGGTCCGTTTTTGGCGTCCGCTTCGGAGATTATCACCTTGCGGATACGGTTTCTTTTTTTTCTCTCGTGAAAAAGTTTTGAATTTGAGCTTCTCTTTCCGTCGTCAGAAGGTTTTCATCGCTAAAAAGATTATTTTTGAGCTCGAGGCAAGAAATGGTTTTGAAATCGCATGTAGTTTGAGCTCGGGAAAAGGACTGCTTTTTGTCATTATGTGTATCATGATCTCGTGAAAAATGCTGGCGCTAATCTTTTCCTCTTAATATATCGAACGCTTGATTGGCTGTTTTGCTAATTATGACTGATCTCCAAAGGGTTTCTGTGGCATTATGTAGATCTGAGAGGAATTGCTGGTAGGTGGAGCTAAAGAGGGAAGGAAAATTGTCGCTGACGAATCTAGAATCGAGAGAGGTGAATTTGGAGAGATCCATTGCTCTGAATAATTTGTTTTGGATTGCGAGGTGAAGTAGTTGGGAAGAATTTGAAATACTTTTGGGGTTTAATGCTCCAAGTTTATGGAGTCAGAAGCGCTAATACCTCTGACAGATTTAGCCCAATGTTGTAGCTGCGGGTGTAGTTGCTCTTCGTTGGGCCCTTATTCTGGAACTTGGCTTCGTTCGGTGAAACGAAAATATGATGAGTATGAAGATGGCAATAGATTCTTTGTACCTGCGTTGGAAATCACATCTGTAGCCAGGGTGCAAGCAGAGAATGAGATTATTGTGCTGCGTGAAATGGTTGGCAATCAACAGCAGGTAATAGAAGAGTTGTCTGCTGAACTGGATGAGGAGAGGAATGCCTCTTCGTCAGCTGCAAATGAGGCCATGTCCATGATTTTGAGGTTGCAGAGGGAGAAGGTGGAGATCCAAATGGAAGCTCGGCAATTCAAGCGTTTCGCAGAGGAGAAGATGGGACATGATCAGCAGGAGCTGACAGCACTGGAGGAATTGTTGTACATGAGAGAGCAAGCAATTCAATCCCTGACGTGTGAAGTGCAGGCTTACAAGCATAGAATGATGAGTTATGGACTTACTGAGGCAGAGGCGGATGGTGAGAGGAGTCGTGGGTATAGCCGGAGCCAGAGCATGCTTGAGAACTTTGATGGTCCATTGGAATATCATCCATATGATTATCCTCCCTTGAGATGCAATTTAAATGAGAATTATGGTCCTTTAGAAGGTGAGAATGATGACACTGATGTTGAGAAATATCCGTTTGGCGAGACCCCTCGTGGTCAGGGGGATTTGAGGGACTTGGAGCATAGAATTCGCCAAATGGAGAGAAGTACTAGTAATGATCAGTTGGATGGCAATCTCCCTGGTGCAAAAAACACCTTAGAGAAGGTCATGGTTGGTCAATCTCCTTGAAGGCCAAGGCACCTGAGGAGGTTTTCTAATGACAGTTCAAGTTCCTTTCTAGGATTGGGAAGGGATAGTGGTTCTGAGTTGGCTAAGGATTCTCCACGACCCAACATTAGCATCAAGAGAATGGAGTACATATGTTGAAAAGAGGATTAGTCTAACTTGAGAACGCTGGACAGAATGTCAGAACCTGGAGATGACATGAGTGATAGAATTTATACCATTGACTCTGTTCACAATGGTATGACAGAGCCCAAACCAGTAGTTGGGATCTGTGATGATTATATGACTACTCCGCGGGAATCGATGAATCCAGCTGAAATCGGAGATCCAGATATTATGAAGTTCTATATGAGGCTTCAGGCACTTGAGCCCGACAGGGAATCGATGAGGCAGGCTATCATTTCGATGCTTACGGATACAGCGCAGCTGGTATTATTGAAAGAAATAGCTCAACATTTGTGCAAGGAAATGTCTCCGGAAAGAAGGATGCCAGTGGCAAAGCCATCGGTCCTTAGAACCTTTTCCTTTATGTCAATTTTTAAGGTAGGCTGCTCTCTGCATATGTGAATGGTGTGCTCATATCATGACTAATTTCTTTGATTAGTCATTTGTTCAATAGTTGTTACTTCAGGCTTAGTTATCTCTATTCATCCAACTGGAATATGTATAATAGCTTGGCCTTTAAGATATCTCCATATTTCCGATCATGCATCCTCAAGATGATAGTTTCACCAGCATGTCACTTTTGGGCATTCACGTTCATTGCTTTTTGCTTAAGCTAGAATAAGCTTCAAAAAATCAATGCTCAAAAGTTTTAGCATTATCATTGGATGCATGTGGGTTTTGCTTGAATGTTGCAGCATATTCTGAACATTTTCCTCTTTCAATTTTTCCAGTGGATTGTGTCCTTTGTCTTTTGGAGTAAGAAGGCTCTTAGAAGCAAGTGAGTTGTTTTCTAGTCCTGCGCTCTTATTTGAATTGGCTGTCTTTCTTTCCGGCAGCCTTCCTCTTCTTTGTATGCTTCAGTTGCACTGAGCAGAGCTCGAATTAATTACCTAGTTCCTGGAGTATCTGATTATGTTATTTCGATAAACCGATGAATGATTTGGACTGAACTTCCAAGGATCATTATATTTGAAATTTACGATATAGCACGGAGGACATGGCAGAAAATGGCTTTATGTGATCGGACAACTAACTCTTTACATAATTTATTTTCTTATTTGTTGCTTGTGTTTTAAACACCTCCTAAAGTTGAGAACTATCCTGTCAACTACATTTTACATGAATGGAGAGATGTGATTGCAGAACCACGCTCTGACTGGGTATTAATTTTGAGATGCATAGTGCAGATCATGTGATCCATGGAAAACTTCCACATTGGAAAAGAATTCACTGAAGAACTCAATTGACAATACTGTGATATAGTGAAAAATGGAAAAAGAAAATCTTTTCCAGGGAGCAGCAAATACGAGGGACCTTGATCATGACATGTAGGAAAAGTAAATAGTAGTGATAATTGAACCCTGCAGACAGTAACGTAATTAGGAAAAAGTGAATAGTAGTGATACTTACGTTGTTTAGTTGAGGCCTGAAGACAGTATTGTAATTATCCACTGATGCTATTGATTAAGGGCAGCAGAATAATGATATTCTATTGGCGTATGTACCTCATATAGTCATATGATCCTCGAATTCTTAGGACGTCGAGAACATAATGCAAGAGACTAAGAGGCGACCCTCGATTCAATGATTCTATTGGGAAGAGCTCATGTCCGTCAAATACTAAAGGGATAATGACACAAATAATTCTTAAACTTTGGGCCAATGTGTAATGTGATCCGTGAACTTTTAATTTGTTTAATGCGATCCATAGATTTTTGGTACATGTTCAATTTAGTCATCGAGTTATATGAAAATGTTCAATATTGTTATTCCATTAATTCAAGTTCGGAGACAACAGTGAACATTTTCATATAGTTCGGGGATTAAACTGAACATGTACCAAAAGTCCAGAAATCACATTGAACACATTAAAAGTTCATGGACCACATTATGTATTGAGGTAAAGTTTAGATATCATATTAAATAAATTAAAGATCATGGATAATTTGTGTCATTTTTCCAAATACAAAATACAGATCATTTGCAAATCACCCACATTTCGACAAAAATGAGAAAGAAAACGGAAGAAGTAAGGACCAAAACGACGTCAGTTACCGAGCAACCCGTCTCCGTCTCCGTCTCCGTCTCCGTCTCCGTCTCTCTGTGTGCGTCCCGACCAAAATGTCGCTGCTGTCGCGTTATGGTCGCTGGGCTCACTTGCGCTCGCACAAGCTGCACTTCTCCGACTCGCCTCCCTCTCCTCCTCCACATCCGCGGGCTCGCGCGGCGCCCGCAGTCCGGATCGACCCGGGCCGCCTCCGATACGGGTCGGACTCACCGAGTCGGCCGGCCGAGGCGTCTACGCAGCCCGGAGGATCGGATCCGGCGAGCTCATCCACACGGCCGAGCCGGTCGTGTCTCACCCCTCCCTCCACTCCCTCCACGCCGTCTGCTACTCCTGCCTCAGGAAAGTAAACAGCTCGCGCTCTCCGGCTCGTGCGGCGTCGTTCCGCAGCGATGACTGCAGGGCACCCTCCCAGGTAGCGGCTGCTTAAGCTTTCGGTTGCGCGCACGGTCGGTTCGTCGAGGCAAATGAGTTCGGCTGTTCGGAAGACCGCGCACGAGCTGTTTGTAGTTTTGCCTTGACGTATTGAAGGGCTAGTGACTGTGTAGTTTGGCGAGTTGGCTGTAGACTGGTTCTCGCATGGCCGGGGGAGGGACTTTTGATACGTGGATGGTTGTAAACGTTAATCGTGATATATATTGTCTTACTGTCCTTATAGCAAGCTGCGGTTCACTTACAAAGGAACGGCTTCATATTTTGAATTTATCTTACATTGGGTCGCTTTGATGAATCTTACGTGATATCATATTCGATATTGGTGCACAGGCATTTTATGAAGTCAAAACACGGGCAGACTGGTCACTCCACGATGGCTATTGTCGGTATGAAGTATCTCTGGTCTTGTTACCGTCGTTTGCTTCCAGAACTAGATTCCATCACTAGCCCGTTACGGTGACTCGCATGTTGTACTACATGTGGCTGCGAGTAGGCAACAGATAGAAGCCACCACGAGAATTTTTTGTTCCTTTTCTGTCCGCCTATCTGCATCCTGATTGAGTTTCACCTGTTTTGACTGCATATGCTTCTGAGGTATCAAATGCAAGTCGTGTGTCAATCTTTCATGGTTGTAGTAGAAAACGCTGGTATGGTCCTGTTTAGTGTTTTGCTGACAGAAGAGAACTAACGACAGTTTAGAAATCTTATCAACCCAGGTGCCTTTCCTGGGACCAATGCAGGTTCCTGTGTGATTCATGAAAAGTAATTGCCTATATCTAGCAGAAGTGACCATGCAAGGGTCTCATTTAAGCTGTTATAAAAGAAGCACAGCCGATTTTACTCTGATCTGTCATAGCCTCAATGGCTTTTTCCTAAGCAGAGTTGCTTTATTTTTGGTCAAGCTTGGTTTACAGTCCACCCTCTTAACAAAAGAATGAATGGTTTCCTCCCTCTCTATGCAATTTGAAAGCAAGCAAAGACCATCAAAGCACCAGTTTTTATGTTTTGTGTGAGTAGAA
Source organism: Syzygium aqueum (assembly GCA_031216185.1). Classification (NCBI taxonomy): domain Eukaryota; kingdom Viridiplantae; phylum Streptophyta; class Magnoliopsida; order Myrtales; family Myrtaceae; genus Syzygium; species Syzygium aqueum. The sequence goes on from CM062231.1 coordinate 25,222,054, forward strand.
AAACTTTCCTTTCGAAGTAGAGCATTCAATAGTTAAGTTGGCGTTATTATCCCGTAATGAAAAAGCTCGAGTTCTTAAGGGTTTCTATCATCTTGATTTTTAATTTCGTTTATTTCTCTGCAAAGCACCCAAGGTTTGAAATATCCCCTCCTGGTAAAACGGCTAGCTTGTGTGGTTATATCTGGCGCAACGTCCAGCGACTGCCTCGACTTACTTCAACCTGCTTATTTTTCTCCTGAGCTGATATCTGAGGTGTGAACCTTATAGCTAACTTCTTTTAATCTGAAAATTCAAGTCTGTAGATGTGTGGTTTGTTATAAAAGTTTTATTAAACTGTTATAATGTTTCCTCTTCCGCACTGATATTTCTTATTGTGGTAAAGAATGTTTGGGAGTAAATTAGAATCACGGGAGCCTTTTATCATATTGTTGATGTGTATCCTTTAATGAAATGCCTTAGCCCTTGACAACTGAATGCTCCTCTTTAAATTTGTTTGGTGCTGTTTTGGTTCTCAAGAAGGCTATGTGCAGCGTTACGCCGTTACCATTTTCATGTAAAGCATAGTGTGCTTTCCTTTATGAATTTGTAAGGTGCAATTTTGAAACTTTTTAAGACCGATTTTGGAATTTGTCTTCAACATTTGAAAAAAGAATTCATCAGATTTAGAGATGCTGCAGATTGTATCTTTATTCTTTTTATAAGATAGTTGCAACAACAATAAGGAAGGCTCACTTTCTATTGTCTCAATGCTTATGTATAGAATTTGTCGACTAACAATTAGCGGGAAATCTTGTTGGACTTCCTTTGGCCTTCCGAATTGATGTGATTAGACGGAGACGGAGGAAAGGTTCAGATTGCTGAAGTGTGCCTTCACAGATGCTGATGTGAAGGATGAGCAGATAGCATGATCCTTCATGCAACACTAATTTTCGTTTTTCTTTGTTTGTTTTGTATCCTGCCCTTTGTCATTCTGATGAGAATAATTATCTTCGACATTTCTAGTTCTGACTAAGCAATGGTACACTACGTTGCTTGCACGGATTTGTATCGATGCATTTTGTGTAGAGGTGGTTGGAGGATCGTTTGAGGATGTGCTTTCAATGGCCGCGGCATCTATAGAAGCTGAAGCTGCTGTTGGAAATGCGGTTTACATGCTTCCTTCATTCAAAATTGGCCGCTTTTGATAATGGTGGATGTTTGATCAATTAGCCCCTCGACGGCTGGCCACATAAGTCCCAACTCCCGTGAAAGAAAGTGTATATTTATTTTGACTTTTGAATTAGCAAATGTAGAATTTGAGGATATAATATTATGCTTAAGATTAATTTACATGCTACCGAGGAAAAAGCGATATACATGCACCTTGGCAGAATGATGAGAGAATTGAGCTTTTCTTGGCCTCTGCTTTTTGATCAGCTGTTCCTGTGAAAGAAGGTGTGTTTTTAGTCTGATTTTTGTATTAGAAACTGGAGGTTTCTAGGATAAAGTTTTACCAATTTGAAAAATTAAATTGCACGCTACTGAGGGAAGAAAAAACGATCTAAATGCACCTTGGAAGAATGATGAAAGAAGTGATTGAACTTGTTTTGGCCACTGTTTGTAATCAGCTATTTAGAATAATTGTACTGTTTTCCTTGCAGATCCTAATACGCATATTATATGGTGAGAAGATGCAGTTGCAAGATTGAAGGCCCTTCGAGACATTGAGCCAGGTTTGTCTCATTTACAGTAAATTTATGCAGAGGTATTGAGCCAGGTTTGTCTCATTTACAGTAAATTTATGCAGCGTCACTTTAGCATATTGCATTTTCTTTCTTGCTTATTGCTCAAAAGGACATTCTTGTCTTAGTCCATATAGTATCTTAGCTTCCACTGGCGTCGTTTGTGATTAGCAAGTTATTGGAGGAGATTGTACCATTGCTCTAGCCGTTAGTAGCTTTCCCTTGGGCTGTCAGTTTCCTGAAAGTGCAGGGCATGCACTGCCAAGTTACCTCGTACAATGCATGAAAAAGGGGATTTCGTATTTTCATCGAGTGTCCAAATTCATCAGTTCCTTTGGCATGTGGGCCATTTGTGAGCCCGTGGGCATTTAGAACAGAACGCGTTCGATTTGCAATTTGACAATTTGCAAGGACTAGGAGGCTAGACTATGTTGATGGATAGTCTGATCTGATACCATCATTATGTCCAAACGGGGAGGATATAATCATGGTGTAGAGAATCATGGAATATTACTTGGCTACCCGCTATGTAATTCATGAGATGAATGCGTCAGTAAGTATAGTTTTATGGGTCTCATGATGGAGCTTGAGACTAGACTGTCCATTGTGGTCCGTGTCAGAGTGTTGGCTTCATCTAATATAATTCAGTATATAATTCGTGCAGAAGAAAATTATGATAACAATTATACGGGAAATAACAGGTAGTTGTTTAGCTGACTGTTGTTACGTCGCCCAGTCTGGTTCTTCTTTAGCAAGGGTCAATTCCGTGTTTCAATCTTAAAAGGGTATTTTGCAGGCGAACAACTTAGGATTTGCTACACTGGTGCAAGTCTTGATCGGGATGCACGGCAAAGTCTTCTGTCCCGAGGGTTTGGCTTCAGGTGTGACTGCCCTCGGTGTTTATCTGGAGACTAGATGGATTTCTGATATGAAGCGTTGGCAAAGGAGGAGATGAGAACTTTCCTACTCTCTCGCATTCATTAGCAACAGATTCAGCGGCTATTCTTTTATCTTTTGGTTTGCGTGAAAGTCTAGGCGTGGCATACAAACTTCAGTAAAACTAAAAGCCTTTTGAGCTACTTAAAATTTAGCGAAGTCCGCCTTGTGCAGTTCTGTTTCTGCTCTTATTTCAATATCATTGTGCTTGTTGCAAAGAACAGGAGATCAACAGTTTTTACTGTGGGTATAGGTTTGATATGATTCTCTTCAGTAGCCAATATCAAATCGATGACATCATAAACATAATCAATCATTTGTTATTATGAAACATAATTGAGTGATCCTAGTAGAAGTACTTGAGAATGGCCACGAGTGTCTGCAACGGATGGCCATAGTAGAGCAATGGTAGAAATCCATTCGGGTTGACGAGAAATCCAATGAGCTGTTCTTTCCCATGGTACAAGATGATGGGATCCATCATCCTGAAATTCAACAACAAAGAGCAGCTATTTTTTTCGGAATATGGCATCAATAGAACAGTCCCATAATCTGAATAGATGATGAAGTACCTATTTCCTTCTATCCATCCAGGAAATGGCTCCTTTATAGTACTCTCAATGACACTAGGTCTGATTATGATGACCGGCAGCTGCCCTCTCATATCGTCAATAAGCATCTCTCCCATAGCTTTGTGAACACGCAAGTATCTTGCCGTCCGAACTTCTTCGCCCCGATTTTGGCCATTGTCGTAAATCAATAAGACAGTCATTCGGATTCCTAGTCCTAAAGCAATCATTTTTCATTGACATCTATCCGTCGTGCAAAAATCGAGTGCCAACGAGTTAAGTAGCAAGCAGAAGATGGATTATAAACTCACCCGTGCAGACCCAACTCATTCGTCTTTTGAGCCACCGCGTGATCTTCCAAAGCCTTTTTTGGCTCTTGAGCCAAATGAATCTCTCTTTCCACATCCAATCGAGGAAGAGAATCATATTTGTCCCCATTACTTGAACACCTTAACATGGTTCACAATACACGAGAGAATTGAAATTCCAGCTTATGCCGAAACATTGTCTCTTTTATTCCTACAGCTTAAATAAGAAACACGTTGGGTATCATAGAGCATCGAATGCTAGTTGACATGCTCTTAGTCGGGTCGATCGGAAGAGGCCTCTTCCCTTGTCTTGCCCGGTGAAATAGCTGAGGGAGAGTAGTCTAATGGAAGTCCCATTTAAAAATGAACTTATCCCATGCGATTTTTTACGAGCTTGATTCCGTTTATATCGTATAAAAAATCCAATCCAAAAGCTTTAACCGATAGATGTGAAGAAGATCATACGTGTACAAAAGAGTATGCAAATGTCGAGGTATTTTAACGCCCTCTCACGTGCAAGTGTGACGGTCGCGAGGTTTTCATGTGCCGAGGACCGTGCATTATCGACAAACACTCGTCCAAATCCTACTGGAGCTTCCAGAACATTCCTGGGGACGTGCGATACGGTAATTATGCCATGTTCTAGAGAGCTCTCGGGTTAAATGCCGGTATTTGATGGACGGGATCTCGGCTACTAGATCAATAGTCGATCAATTGATGTAATCTGAGGCCCTCTACCATAAAAATGGGTGTCCTCCTTATCATTTTGATCATCCAAATCAATTGAAGCATTTCCGTTCTCTTCTAGAGATCCGAGTGAGCGGAAGCCTAAGTCGCCACACGGGTCGTTCCCAAATAACCGACCCGCGACACAAGCCGCGTTATGAGTGGCACGTGAAATTTGACACGAACACGCGAAAGGAGCAGAAACTTAAAAAATCCAAACTAAAAGCTTAAACCGATAAGTAAATAAAAATTATGTTTGTAAATATGAACCAAAATCCGTTTAATTGCCTTCGACTCATCTTTAGGATTTAGTGTGGGCATGCGATGTGAAAAAACCAATCTTTTAAAAAGAGAAATTGACCTTTTAAAAGTAATTTAGGGCAATTAAAGAGCCGCACAGCCCGGTCCCTTTTGGGGCGTTACAAAATTTAATGGGAAGGGAAAGGAGATAAATTGAAGGGGGAAAAACATAAAAATAAAAGAGGACATCGAATATTTCTTTTGGCTGATTTGTTAGGAAGAGAATCTCTAAAGAGGTTTTATTGATGGTTTATTTGAGGTGATTTCCATTTTTAATTATTTTCGTATTTCAGATCAGTGATTTTACACCGTGAAATTACTGTTTTAGCCGACAGTGTGTGGGCATGTGATGTGAAAAAAAAATCTTTTAAAAAGAGAAATTGACATTTTAAAAGTAATTTAGGACAATTAAAGAGCCGCACGGCCGAACCCTTTTGTGGTGTTACAAAATTTAATAGGAAGGGAAAGGAGATAAATTGAAGGGGGAAAAACATAAAAATAAAAAGAGGACAGCGAATATTTCTTTTGGCTAATTTGATAGGAAGAGAATCTCTAAAGAGCTTTTATTGATGGTTTATTTGAGGTGATTTCTATTTTTAATTATTTTCCTATTTTAGATCAGTGATTTTACACCGTGAAATTACCGTTTTAGCCGACCGTCTATGGCATGCGACGTGAAAAAAAGAATATTTTAAAAGGAGAAATGGACTTTTTAAGATTAATTTAGGACAATTAAAGACCCGGTCCCTTTTGTGGTGTTACAAAATTTAATGGGAAGGGAAAGGAGATAGATTGAAGGGCGAAAATCATAAAAATAAATGAGGACAGCGAATATTTTTTTCGGCTGATTTGTTAGGAAGAGAATCCCTAAAGAGGTTTTATTGATGGTTTATTTGAGCTGATTTCTATTTTTAATTATTTTCCTATTTCAGATAAGTGATTTTACACCGTGAAATTACCGTTTTGGCCTGCGGTCTATGGGCATGCGATGTGAAAAAAAAAAAAAACCCTTTAAAAAGAGAAATGGACTTTTTAAAAGTAGTTTAGGGCAATTAAAGAGCCGCATAGCCCGGTCCCTTTTGTGGTGTTGCAAAATTTGATGGGAACGGAAAGGAGATAAATTCAAGGGGGGAAAAACCATAAACATAAAAGTCATCTTTAGGACTAAGGATGGGCATGCGATGTGAAAAAACAAATGTTTTAAAAAAGGAAAGGAAATGGACATCCTAAAAGTAATTTAGGGAGATTAAAGAGCCGTGCAGCCCGGTCGCTTTCGCGGCGTTACAAAATTTAACGGGAAGGGAAAGGAAATAAATTGAAGGGTGAAAAACTTATTTGTGGTGATTTCTATTTTTAATTATTTTCCTATTTCAGATTAGTGATTTTACCGTTTTAGCCTACAGTCTTTTAGCCCTACTTGTGGTGCATCGGAGGGCTCTGGATTTTAAGAGGATAGAATCACAGACTCCTCCGAATAGCGATCTGTACTTCGCCCAGCCTCTCCTTCCATCTATCTCTCTCTCTCTCTCTCTCTCTCTCTCTCTCCCCTTTGCTGCGATTATGGAGGAGTATCTGCTTCTCGGATCCTTGGGCACGGCGTCGGCGTCGGCGTCGGATCTGTCACGCCTTGCGGCGGAAGCATACGTGGAGCAGGACTACGAGATCGCCGTCGAATTGTTCACCCGAGCAATTTCATTGAGCCCTAAGGACACACAGCTATTCACCCACCGCGCTCAGGCCCATCTGACGCTCGGCAACTTCACCGGTGCCACTTACTCCCCTCTCTATTATTGTCATATCGCGTGTCTTTTGGTCGCTGTTTCGGAGGGCTTTAAACGCGATTTTGTTATTAGGGACGTGAAAATTCGTGATTGTGGGATTCGTATGCAGCTGCTCGGTTGCTCTGTCTTGCTTGCTCGATAGTGAACCTGTATGGACAGAGCAAGTGTCAGTCTTTCTTTATTGTCCTCCCTCTCTAATTTCTTAACCAAGAGAGAGCCGGCGATCTTTCTATTTGCATAATTTTCCATTCGGCCTGCTTGGTTTTGGAGAAAAACTGGCGGAGGCGGAGAGAAAAAGAGGGACAAAAATTTATGCTTTATCTCGAGTTCACCTTTCGAGCTCGTCCGAGGGAACGAAAATATAGGGCACAGAGTTTTTTTTTTCTTTCCTGGTTGTTACTTATTTGCCGATGAATGCCAAGATGGAGGAACGTTTGCTGTTAGCTTGGGTCATAGCATTTAATGTATTCGTCTTTCTTAAAATACCTATCTGCTTACTGAGGGGGGTGTTTGTCTTGATGCTCCTAGAGGCGGTTGCTGATGCAAGCAGAGCAATCGAGTTAGATCCTTCGATGTCTAAAGCGTACTTTCGGTTGGGGTTAGTATCACTCAATGCCCACTCTTACCATTTTACATGCGCATGTGGTAGTGGTAACTGTGATAATGGTTCGTTGGAACTTGTTTTTTTTTTTCTTTTTTCACTTTACCAAAAATAGGGAGATTGTGGTTTGGTCAAAGTAACAAATCATCCACAGAACGGTAGATTAGCATAGTCCTCCGAGATGGTCCTCTTTGAAAATGTTCAAAGACTTTAAGACTTCTGTTTCTAACTGATGCATTGTGACTATCCTTTGTCTTTAATTTTCATTCTCCACTACATTACTGCATGTCACTTCGATGTTTAGAAGGTCATCTACATGTTTGTGGGATAAAAAATAGGTATAATCCTATCTAACATTTGGCAAATCTAACATAGAGCTATGTTCTGCCCTACAAAGCAATGCATGTAAAGTTGCCATGTAGCTCTACGACAACTCGCATTTGGATCATCTTTCTTCATTTATATAAAGATATATGTTGAGGGCATTCGGAGCTGATGTTCTCTCTCACCCACAGCAATGCCTTTTACGAGCTCAAAAAGTATCAGACTGCCAAAGCAACATTGGAATTAGGTTCTTCTCTGGCTCCTGCGGATGCAAAAATTACCGATTTAATCAAGAGGTGTGACGAGCAAATTGCAGGTACTAGACCAGCCCAATCGCTTTAATGATGAATAAACCTAGATGAGACGGAGCTTGACTCTCCTGGAGAAATAAAAGCTTTGAAGCTTGATTTTTGTTATCTCGAGGTTTTTTATTCTGAAAGATACTCAATATGCCTGAGCTAAATTTGTCTCCAGTCGATTAGTATAAGCTTGAGTTGAGGTCAAACTTGGGTTCTCGATAGTGTGATGCGATGTTCCATCATTGATCTATATAAATCTTTTTCACGGAGATCATAAACCAATTATTTAATTAGGTGCGCGAGTGTTTTTTCTTTTTCTTGAGGATTGAAGAATTTAGTTTTGGAGCTACTTGAAATTGATGAGAATCTAGATCAATTGCACGAGTAAGCTGAGCTCGTATTTTTCCCATCGAACAGGCCAACTTCTCGCATGATCTAGGCGCTTTTCGTGCATGAGTGTGCATGCTTGTGCTGGTAGTTGTGGATGAAATTGTGGAATTCGAATTATATCTTAATGATCAATTGATCTGTGGAATTATGTTGTAGAGACATATGGTGAGATACTCAACCCCCCACTTGGGAAGGCCTCAACCCAGGTGGTACCCGTGGAAGGTGGTCAGGAAAGTGGTCAGATTGTGAATGAGGTTCCCAATCAGGCGACTTCAAATTTGAATGTCAAATCAAAATACAGGTCGTTGCACCTTTTACTCTTTATGCTCAACACTGAACAATTTATATTAAGTTTCGGATCAATGGTATTTGAGCTGCAACTCTTTCTTCTGGTAGTTTCAAAATCATCGTGGTGCCAAGGAGTCTGGACTCTGGAAGTTTGCAGCTTATTATTAGCGATTGCTTCTGCCGTTGTTATGCTTCTACTAATTCGAATCATTAATATCGTCCATTGTGAAATAGATCTTTTAATGCGTGCCCTTTCCATAATTAGGCAGGCTTATTAGTAATCTGACAGCTATTCTTTTGCAAGTGCAGGCATCAATTCTACCAGGAGCCGGAGGAAGTGGTTGTAACTATATTGGCAAAAGGCATACCACCTCAACATGTCGCGGTTCATTTTGGGGAACAATCTGTAATTTTTCTGTCACATGAGATTGTTTGCTCATCGATGTTGGACTTACTGCTCTTTTCTATGCTTGAAAAATAGAACAAACATTGACTGGATTGATGTCCTTTACAGCTTAGTGTTATCATTCATGTCCCTGGTGAGGATGCTTATCATTTTCAACCCAGCCTATTTGGAAAGGTGTGTAACCAGCAATCCGTTACAGAGTAGCTTCTATAATAGGTTTGTTTGTAGAGACTTTTACATAAAAAAATGACTTTCCAATCAAATCTTGCGTCTTTCCCAATTTGACATATATTAAGAAACCTTTCAATTGTATTAACTTTGACATGTGGAATCATATATAGTTATCTTTTTTATTTTTATTTTTTTCCATTTTCAAATTTTTGGTGGGAAACTAAAAAAGTTGAAAAAGTACTCTTTTCTAATGTAGGCAAAGAGGCCTGATATATATAACATGTGGGAGTTGGTCGTTGTGCGATGGGTCTTATCACATATTTGAACAACCACTAATTATGAATTGATTAGTTGATTTTCTTGAGACGGGATTCTTGTTCGAGATCTTCAAATAGGATCGCTAGTCTTTTTGGTTTCCTTGCGTAGGAAGTCACGTCCAGGGAATGTACTTTCAACTGGCCTTTTTATCCTGTTTTCTTTTCTGCTCTGCTTCATTCTGGTTCCTTGTTTTAACAGATTGCACCAGATAAGTGCAGATACCGAGTCTTGCCGAGCGAAATCGAAGTCCACCTTGCTAAAGCTGAGCCCTTAGACTGGACTTCTCTTGGCAATGCAGTTCCTCATAAAGTCACTGAAGTTTCGGGTACATTGTTCTGCTATTCTTTTGTACCTACAGTGAAAATGCTTGTCTTTTTATTTCTTGTTTGTATTCAGCCTGTCAAACCTCTTGAAATTCCACCCCACCTTTCCCAACCAAAAATGAAAAAAATGCCCCCTGCTTGTATACGTAGACTCGTGCCTGGTGTCTTGCAACATTACCTAGATTTGCCAACTTCTATAAATCTGAAGGTTCACACTGTTACTAACTCATTCTGAAAGTGTCATTAGTTTTTAGACTGAGATAGATAGTGAGCTGCCAATTTGTCTCGCTTAAATGCTGCCTTGGATTCCAAGAAGTTTGGAGTTGTTAGGGAAGTTCCCTAACACGACATTCATCTGTGTTGGTATACCAATTCAAAGTATAGTACAAACAAACAAATTCATCTAAACATGAAGCTTATGCACCACTAAGATAAGACGTGGCAACCTTTGGAGTCTTGCAACATTTTCATTCAATGCCCTAACAGACTGCTTTTGGTTATTGGAGCTTTGACCGTACATGATTTATCCACCACGTTTGAGTATGGCTGTCCAAAACAAAGATTACCTCCTCTTGTACTGTTGAATAATCTGGGATATTCAATTATCGATGAGCATGCTAAATGAAACTCGCAGGCATTGGATCTCGGAGGCCCCCGTATTCAACATTAAAACGGAAGAGGGTAGACTGTGATGAGCTCGAAGCTCAGGTAAAGAAGGAGGTTTGTCATCAACCTAATCTTTTCTTGTGTTTCTATCTCAAGCTAGGTTGTAGAGTCCGTTTTCACGACAGAATGATGTGGAAAGTTGCATTTTGACCTGAGGTGTCTTTTTGCTAATTGCATTTCAGGAGAAAGAAGAAGAGTCGGATGCTTTGACGATTTCTGCAAAGGTCATCTTTTCTTAGTGTTTTGACGTTGCATTTTTTCCTCACTGAGGAGGCTTTCGGCAAAGGTTTTGGTACTGCCTCGAACACAGTTGCGATAAATGGATTTTGCTCATACCTGTGATGATGCATTTAACAGATGGAGTCTAAGGAAACAGTCCTGTCCAAAAACTGGAAAGAAGGGGTCGAAGAAGGTTGAGGGAAGTCCTCCTGAAGGTATGGAGGTGAAGAAATGGGAGTGTTAGGATCTTGCTCCTTTGTAAGGTTATGGGAGGGATCTTGCCCGTCTACATTGTGGCTGCTTCCGTTCTAGTTTCATGAATTATGTTATCTATTGCATCTCAATCCTTTAGAAATACCTTCCCAATAGAAAAACCCTTTTTGTTGGTAATTCATGTACTGTTGTTCATTAAGTTGCTGGTCGTGAATTTCAAATTGAGAAGCAGTAGAGCTCTGGCTTCCGGTCTTGATCTCTTCTCTTTTTTGTTTGCTGTTGTTTGCACACGACTGACACAACAATGGTGCCGCACATTGTGATGGTATTTAAGTTCTTTAAAGATCTATAGAAAATATTCTCACAAATATAATGAAGTTGGTGATACATGTAGCTTTCTTTATTCTTTATAATTTCGTGACTTTGAACGATAAGTTAATGGTTTTATTTGTATAGAAGATGTGTTATGAAAGGTAACATTTTGGAATATTTGAAGGACTCTTATTGACAAGGTCATCATGTTGTAGACCAGCAGATGCTCCTAAAAATGATCTAAAAAGGAGTCAAGTTCAGCAAACGTGGTTCTGACTTTTGAGCAAAGTCCATTTTTCTACTGATAATCGCCTTTCACGGTCACTACTCGTTCTTGTGATGTATTGTAAAAGCTATCCTTCAGGAGTCGTGCCCCGATGAACGGTGTGGATTCTCGAGCTCTCTCTTCTAAGTCATAATAGCTTCACTTTCTTCAGCAGCTCTGAACGTTAGTTGATCCGTTTTTCCACGATAGGGGAAGGACTGCCCTTTTTCCAACTCTGTATCGTCCTTTCCTCATCTGCTAGCCCTAAGAAAAGGCCATGGTGTTGGTCTCGCTGTGATGAAGGAGGCGTTAGATATGCCGATGATATTGTTAAAAGTGTACGAGAACTTGTCATTGGTTAATTGAATTATGCTCGATCGCAGTTCTTCTGAAGAGCTGTAACAAGTAAGCCTTGTGTGTGAACACATTTGTTGGATCTGGTTGCACCGCATTTTATCTATTTGCATGAATGGACAGTCCGAGAAATCGTGTCCCAATTTAACCAATTCCCATTGGATTGCGTTGCAGTTCCACAGTAAGGTAAATCAGTAACTTGCCCTCAGGTGGCATATGCTTTCTCACTACATACTTCAAGGGCGCATGTTCACTTCTCGTGAAAATGATGATGGGGCGATAGCATACGTACAAAGACGCCTCTGTTAAATTACATGCGGTATCGGTACTAGTGAATAAAAAGTTTTTTAACTTAAAATACAAGGTATTTGGTGTTGTATGCGCTACAAATAACTAGTCACTAGACCAGGAAGCTTGTCTGGTCTCCTAAGTAATAGATCTTCGATCGTGAATGCATTGTGATCGCATGCATTTGTCCGTAACTTCCAAATAAAGTGTCTCAACACAAAAATTTAAAAGATTTACTATGGTGCACTAGCTCTCTTTATGATGGTGCTGATGCTAAGGAATTAGGATAGGTACATATGATCGCGGCTTATAGATATAGATCTTTCATTATTTTGAGTTCAATTCTCGCCCACGCGCCCATGGTCGCCTTTGCAGAGTTGGTCGTAGGATGTGGTAGACTTGATTCTTCATGATATATGTTACGTCCATTGTGGGGAAAAAAAAACCCTACAAATGCGTACAATGTCTACGATAAAGGAAGAAATCTCCACATTCCATTTCATAGAAACTTTTCTACAAATAAATAAATAAATCATGAGACAAATAGAAATATCACGTATATTGTGATTGGCTCGCGAAATACGCAGAGGCAAGTTCCATTTATAACAAATATTTGCCAATAATTTGAATGTACCGGTAACTATGAAAGGAAAACAAGAAACTGGCCTGGTTATATGTAAGTGCATGTGCATCGACTATACACAAAAGCATCGAACCCATGAGGGAGGAGGTTGACAAATCTCACATACGGAAGAGGCCACTTCGAGTCCGTATGGTGGCATTTATGTACTCGAAAACTGGACTTTTGTGAGGGCTTAGCTGATTAAGATATTCTAAGATGACCTAAAAAAATTCAACGTAATAATTAGTGAAAGATAGATGGCTGGAAGTGGCAGTAAAGAATTTCATTGGTTTATCACTCATAATACGAGGAGGTTGATAGTAAATCTTTGGGTATTATAACAAACATGTGCATAGACCTTTTGAGCTTTATGGTGCAGGGTTTAGGACGTAAGGTTTATGGTGTAAGTTGTAGGGTGTAGGGTTTAGGATTTAGTGTTTCAGGTGTAGGGTCTAGGGTTTAGGTATAGGGTTTTAGAGTTTATGGTTTGGGTTACGCTGAGCTTATTTCTCTAAATTGATCTTGTTTCTCTTTTTGTTCCCGAGAGTAAAAAAGTAGATTTTTTTCTTTACTTTTTGTTTTTGTTCCAAATTTATTCCCTGGCCACTGTTCTATTCCGGGGAATAGAAAAATTAACTCATGTTCTGTCCTTTTTATGTTCCGGAGAACAAAAGATCATAAAAGAAGAGAAACCGAAATGTTACCAAACGGGCCATTCATGTCCTTGATGGAGCTCACCCAGTCACTCCTCCGCCATCACTCTTGCCTCTTCGTCATCTTCGTAATCGAGACACTTTTTTTTTTAAAGTTTTCAAAAGTTTATGACTTTTAATGCACTTATCCCTAAATGCAAACCACTTTCGAGTCTGTATTATATGTAATAGAATGTTGAACAAAACAATTAAGTCCTAAAGCTTTTAAAAAATGCAATCAAGTCCTAAATCGAGACACAAAGTTTTTTTCCGGTTCACCTTTAAACTAGGCCTACATCCAACAGAGAATTTCACTATATTTAGCACTTCTCACCTCCATGTTACAACCATTAATTACAAGAGAAAGAGATTATATATACTCAGTAATTATTCATGGCCCAAGCTCAAACTATTAATGAAATACATGCCCAAATTATAAAAGCACTCTGGCGTCACAAGGGCACTACCTCTTATGACCCCCGCCGAGGCAATCCCCCAAATCCCATGCCTTCATGTCGATGGGAAGTATGAACCACATCACAACAAGTGCGTGTGTATGGAGTTGCAAGCATAGCGCTAACTTAATCTATATCTACTGATTAATCAAGGTTTTTCTAACATCTAGAAGTTATTTTGATTCAAACCTTAAATCGAGATTCCCTCAAAACACTTAGGAGTAGGCTTGGTATCACTTGGTGCCCATGATTACCCCAGTACATAATCTTCCACAACTTTGACACTCCAAAAAAAAGCGATGTCCTATATTAATGATAACTCTATAAAAATAAAGCTATTTTATCTACTCTAGGCAATAAATAATGCAATATTTGTTAGAATATATTTGGATTTCCTTTTATTTACTTAATTTTTCCTTGTTTATGCAGAATATTGAGATATAGAGAAAATAAGGAAAATATGGCAAAAAGAAGGAAAGGAATATGCGACTCAGAGAAGAGTTAGAAGGTAGATATCACATTTGGAATTTTGCGATTTATTCCATAATTTTATGAGAAAAAGAAGCAATTGCCTTGTGAGAGGAGTCTTGGATGTTATCATATAAATAGCATAACTTGGGGGAACATGGAGTTTTTTTTACGGGGAGATCGTTTTGTTTTCAGTGTTCTGAGAGTTTTTCAAGTATTTTGAAGATAAGACAAAAGTGGTAATAGAATTCTTGTTCTTTTATTCAAGATGTTTGGTTTAATTTCTATTGTCGTTTCTTCTTCTATTATGTTCTAATTTTCTTTGTTAGAGCTACGATGTAGCCTAACCATGATGATATGAATTTCATGATTTTTATGTTTTGCAAATAATTTCATTCATGTGAGTTATATATTATTGTGCTTAATGCGTTTAGGTGACTGGCCACTACTTGAATGATCTGATGTGCATGTTTGAGATTGAGAAGTAATAATATGCAATTACTCATTATAATATATAACCATGAATTAAATGTGGATAGAAATATATCATGTTATTTGTGTAGCTTTCGGTGATATGGTAATCTAAAAAATTCATTGTAAACCGGGAATATTCACAGGTTTTAATGCGATTATGTTTATTTAAATTCATATAGAAATATAGTGAATTGGTAAACTGAGTAGGTTTGCTATACCTAGAGATAGGATAGTAAATAGACTAGGAAATTCCGCTATCACATGTTTGATATTGTTCTTGTATGCATAATGATCCGAAATTCATATCTAGTGGTTATGGTGAAATCGGATGCTCTAACACATTTTACCTGATTGATTATCTGCCTTTAGTTTATAAAATTTCGTTTTCAAAAATTATCAATTTTTATTTGTTCTTAATTATATTTTGATCAGTTAGATAAATTTTAGAATTAGTCCATTTTTAATATTTAACTGGTTTATTATCATCAATCTCCGTGGGACGATGCCCTTCTCA